>JAGPOW010000229.1:20717272-20771578 GCA_030014935.1 Caiman crocodilus
GGGAGCGCCCCGTCAGCCAGTTTCTGACCCACTCAACTGTGTAGGGGTCAATGCCACAGCTCCCCATCTTTTTAATGAGGATGGGGTGGGAGACCATGTTGAACGCCTTCCTGAAGTCTAAAAAGACTACGTCAACAGGGGTGCCAGCATCTATGACCAGGTGACCAAATCCATGGAAGGCGACCAGGTTGGTCTGACAGAACCTGCCTTTAACAAACCCATGCTGGTTGCCCTTCAGCATATAGTCCCCTGCCGGTCCCTCACAGATGTGGGATTTGAGAATTTTCTCAAAGATCTTTTCCAGAACTGAGGTGAGCACCTCAGCCCTCCTTGTCTTTCTTTAAGAAGAGTGTAGGCAATACGCAGTGGCTTTAATTAAGGAAACAGTGCTTGGTGCTGTTGGAGTGGGACCTTCCTATGCACCTAGAATCTTAGCCATTCCTGAGAGGTGATGTTGCTTCCATGAAGATAGAGTTCTAGTCCCTGATTTTGGAACTACTCATATGTTTATAGTACTGCTAGCTTTCATGATTTTTGGCATTGTTCTTAAAGTCTATGCTTCAGGTATGTGAAAAACTTGGTTCTTTCTTTTGTATATAGAGAGAAAGCGATGTTTTTCACATTCCCAAAGTATAGACTTTAAGGACATAGCCAAAAATCATGAAAGTTGGCAACAACCTTGTGTCTATGCCTCAGACAGTCATTGGTTAAAAAACTGAGGCTATAATTTTGATTTCTTCTCCCTAGGGACAGAAGGCAGTGCTGCAACCACTGCTTGCCCTCCTCCCTATATTTTTTTTTTCCTATGTTTTGCTTAGGTGTCACCAAGGATAAACAACATTGGACCCTTAGTCTTCACCGGAACCACGGCAGAGTTTTATGTTATTGTGGTAATAATTGTAGTAATTCATCAGTGAAAACAGTCACCAGTCTACTACTCCCAACACTCTCCTCTCCTCTCAACAGTAGATAGTAATTTGTGATCTGGTAGGGAAGCAGAAAAGGGAAATACAATCTAGGGGGTATAGTTACTTTTTTTTTTTTTTTTTTTTTTTTTTACAAATAATAAGGCAAATATTGGAGCAGTAAATATGGGTGAATCTAGGAGTTTGAAAATGGGGGATGCAGATGTTCTGGCACGTCATCACATATAACACAAACACACATTTTTCTCCAGTTAAAGAGAAACCCAAAGCTTATTAATATATTAGGGGGCTAGCACTATATTATGCAGTTTAAGATAAAGGGAAAAAAATAAATATATCTGTTATAATATGCACTAATTTGCTAGATTATATATATAATGTTTAGAAACATAATAGGTAAAAACAGTCAAATGATATTGTGTCATTAGTCCTGTAGTCATTATAGTTAAATGAATGTTTCTTATTCAGATTGTCTTGACAGTGCAACCAATACTTCACTGTAAAACATTTCTACACTTAAGTTAATGTTACCCCACCTGAGCTAAGGTTTTTAGGTAGAGTTAGAACGGTCTGTATGGCTATGGCCGTGATACAGGAGAGCGCCATGGCCAGAAATGACTAACAGACAGCAAAATTGCAAAAGAAAGGATAATTTGAATAATGAAACATCAAGACCCCCTATAAAGGTTAGATGGTAATTAAAACCTGTGAAATAGAGAGATTAGCAGAAGCCAGGAAGATGACAATAAGACACGGAGTGAATAGATTGTCTCAGCACTGCCTAAATAAAAATGCTGCTCCTCTCAGGCAGTTCGTTTTAAAATTTGGGTAGAGCAGGAATCAAAAAAGGGTGCAGCTGCACCTCTGCATCCACTGTGAATCCATCCCTGGCAACAAATACTTTTTCCACTTCCTTTTGGCCAAATGTAGGACCCCCCCCCCAATTTGAAGTAAAACAATGCAAGTCCATCAGAATACTACACATTTGTGTATCACAGGGAAAGTAAGTTTGTAAAGTCCGTTTTGATTAAATTTACATCACAAATCATTTATCTACAGTGTGAAGGCATACTTAACAGTTAATCTATTTTTTCCTCTATTCTAATACTTATGTTCATTTTGGGTGTTTGTATGTGTGACAGAATTTAAACCTCATTAAATTAAATAGGTTTATTAAATTCAAAATATTTTGTTTTTAAATCTTAAGTTAACAGAAGAAAACTAATTCAAATGAGTCCAATGGGATATCATCAATATTTGGCTTTCATATAGAACACAAATTATAGGTTTATTCTATACATACTGAAACTACATGCTCTTTATATATTGTTTATCTGTGCTACATTTGAACAAACCCTGAATGCCTATCCACAGGTTTTAAATAAACAGTGATACATGTCATCCAAAAGAGATCAGGTTTGGGTGTGGAAAATGGTCAGCCTTTTAGTTTTATTTAGCTAGTTTTATCCTCTCTTCTATTTTTTTTTTTTTCCATCACTTCTTTTTTTTTTTCATCCTTGTTATCCTGTTTTGATTTTATTAACCTTTTTATCTCATCTCTCTCTTCCTGAGGCTTTACACATGGTTAGGTAAAAAAGTAGCATTGAACACCTCTTTTTTTTTTACACTTGGTTATGATTCAGATTAAATTGGACAATATAAATGATTTGAGTACCTTCTCTATCAGCATAAGTAATTTTTGGACTATGAATTAATTGTCCAAGCCTGTATGGAGGCCAGAAATGATCATATAGGGATTGAAAAAATAAGAAACATGAGCTGGCAATCATCTTAAAAGCTGGCAATTTTAATGCCTTTATGAATGCATTATGCTTTACTTCTAAAAAAACTGGAAAGTCAAAGATCAAAGTTTCCACAGCCATCTACAAAAAGTTAACATTTTGTCCAGATTAAACATGTAAATATAGTTGCAGTTTGCTTAAAAAGAAAAGGTCAAATGATGGAAATAAAAGGAAAAAACATGTAAATCTGTTTATGGCTGCCAAGAAATGCACAACAAAGATTCAGTATTCTGGTACTTGTTTTCCAAAAAAAATGGAACTGCCATTAGTGCGTATTAGTGAAGGAAAAAAAATAAAACAAAATAATAAAGCAGAGTTCCCAGTTCATCTCTCTTGAAGTTCCATTGACTTCTCTGAAATTAAACCAGGGGTGAAACTTGGCAGACCATATTGAGTTTCTCTTGAGACATTCTAGAGTCAGGTCTTAAATTCCTATATTAAGATCCAGGATAGTAACTGCTGAGCAAGACTGTGTGAAAGGGACAAGTTTTCACACTCAGTGCAAGCTCTGGCCTGCCTATGGGCCAGCCACCTACCTCACTCACCTGCCATGCCTTGATGTAATAGTCTTGAGGTGTTAATAAGGCAGAAGGCTGCCCATTTTGAATCCTGATACTTGGGGGGTATCCACAGCTCCATTCCACCCAACACTGTGGTCCAAGCCTCACAGATGGCATCCCAGGCAGATAAACTCAGCTGTTCCCTTTGCCCATTAGCTGTGGTGCCCTCTCGGGGACCGTCAGCTCCCCCTTAGGCCCTGGCCACATCTCAGATGAGTCAGGATTCCAAACTTCTTTGCTTTGTGGGTATACCTGGTGGTGGGCCCTTGGCCCTTTTGACTCCTTTCTGGGTCCTGGCCCCAGCTTGAACCAGTCGGGTACCTCAGGTCGGGTCTAAGCTGCATGCCTGACTTTCATGGATTGAGGGTCCCCCATTCCTGGCTCAGGTGTTTTGCAAAGCATGCCTGGCCCTGTGGGATCACTCACCCAAGCACCTTGGGTGCTTCAAGAAGCTTACCTTGCCTTCCCTGAACTATCTAACCCACCCGAAGGTGGGGACTGAGGTTAAGGCCCCCTGACCTGCTTTACACTGGGGAGATGATCACTCCTGACATTTTACATGGGGACTGCCACCCCACCAGGCCTTCCTGCCCTGGCAGGGTGCAGTTTTAGGTCATGCCCAGAAGCAATGAGGCCTCCAAGCCATCCCCATAGCCTTATCCTTACCTCCAGGGTGTTCCTGGTAGAGCTCAGCAGAGATATGTGTTTTTTCTCTGCTGGCTGATCATGAACTGCCCTCAGCTCAGTGAGCTGGGCCTTAAAATGACCACCCTGATCAGGCACCTGCCCCCTGCCACGCCCCCCCCCTGCCCAGTCCTTAAAGTGGCAGGCACTACCGGTGTCCTCCCATGTACTGAGAGGGGGATCCAATTAACTCCAAAGTCCTCAGGAGTATCTCTTTGGGCCAGAGGAAAATAGGACAGAGGATGCCCTGGAGGATAGTCCTATGAATTACCACATTTGAGGAGGAAACCTTGGCTGGCGTTTATGTTGTTCTTGCTTTTTTAATTACTGATTTTGCCAAAGTACAGAAAGTGGATGAGTTTAGACACTAGCTTGGAAGAGGTGTGCTGTGTGCAGGCTGGAGTTAAGGATTTAGCTTTGAGTTCGGAGATTCATACAAGTTGTTCTTTTCTCCCTGTTAGCCCAGTACTGGCCTGGCTCCAGACCGACAATGCAGCAGTCCCTTTCTTCCAATGTGTTTTTGATGCTGTCTTGGTGAGTGGGAAATGAAAGAAACTGCAATGAAAATCTGAACACAAAAGCAGAATAAAAGAAAGGAAAAAGAGAGGAATGGATAAACAAGACAGGTTAAATATGAATGATGGCTCCTTAGTTTGTAGAGCAGCCATGCATGCTTTGACCTTGTTTGAAAGATAAGCTTTTCCCTCTCTGCCCTCCCCCTGGGAAACACAGAAGGTGGAATGGAGCAGTTGTGGAAATAATAGGGAAAGCGAGCAGGAGTAAGCCATTGGTGTGGCATCCTAACTCTCCATAGCCAAAGAATAGTTTAAGTAAATAGTCATACATGAAAAGGTTTAAAGGGGAAAACCCCCCAACAAAATAGATTTTTTGGACCCCTGGTACTTTTATGACTTTGCACTGCATGAATATAATTCTCTCAACTGCTCTTTGCTGCCCTCTTGTAACTACCTATATGTTTGGCTTCCAAGCAGAGATGGAGGAAACAGGTTGATTAAAATAAGCAGCAGCTTGAATCATCTCCCAAAGCTTAACGAGAAAAATAGAATTTCCTGTCAGAAAATGTCATTTCTATGGAACAAACGTTTCCATATTGCAAATTGGTTAGCTTTTGATTAATTTTCATTTTGAAAAGAAATGGATACTTTAAAAAAAATTCAAATGTTTTATTTCAACATTGTCAAAACATTTTTTTGTTTGTTTGTTTCAACATAAATTTTTGCAGAGAACTGCCTCATAGGGTCATAATTAATATAAGACATTTTAAAATAATCAAAATTAAAATTAATTTTAGGGGGAATACTATTTCATGGAAAATTTCAAATATTTGGATTTTTGTCACAATTTGGGACTTTTTTTTTCCCTCCCCAAAATCATTACCTTGTCTGCAGGGCAGAAAATCTATTTTCTAATGAGCTTGACTCTCACAAAGTAGTTTAACAAGAGACTATAAATAACAGATTTTAGCAAATGTTACATCAATTAATTATTGGGGTGGGAGAGAGAAATTAAATCTGTTCTTGTCATTGTTGACAAACATGGCCAAAGATGATCACTCCCATACTTCAAGGAAAGTGTAGAGGAGTCCCCTGATGGTGAAGAAGGCTGATCCTTGAGCCACAGACTCTTTGGCAGATGCCACAGGTAGTGGTTAAACCACAGAGGGTCAAACCATGGATTTCTCAGTCTTGTTTCCTTTCCTTCCATACCTGTAGTTTTTCTGCCTCCAAGGCAAGACAGTTTTTCTTAAAATAAGACGTACGTTCTCTCAAGATGTCACCATGTAGCTCTGTTCTGGACTAGTTTTTCCCAATTTCTGATGTCCATGCCATACTTCTTAGTATTTGCCTTGAGGGTGTCCTTGAAGCATTTCCTCTGACCCCCATGGTTTGTCATTGGCTGAACTTGGAGTATAGCAGATGTTTTGGTAAATGTCCATCAGGCACATGTACACAATGCCCTGTCCACTTCCTACAGAGACCACCTGAAAATCCTGGACTACCTTTACCTCAGGAAGATCCTTGGCATAAAGTGGAAGGATTTTTGCACAAATGCCAGCGTCCTTTTCAGTGCTAACACCACCAGCATGGAAGCCCTGAAATCTGTTCTACCCACTTAACGGGCTCACCAAAGAATTTTTTACCATGCTAGTTCATGTTTCCATATGTAGGATGAAGGAATACTTATGATATGTTAGGTTATCTACTTCTTTACATGTATTCTTTTAGCCATTTGCTTTAAAGAAAAAAGGAAAACCTGAGTGTAATCATACAGAAATGCAGTGGGAGAATCCTGTGCCAAGACAGGGGTACTACTAGCTCTCTCAACCTGTGATTTTTATGGAAACAAATACTCATTACTTATTGGATATAATGTCCTGCATCCAGAAATGTTTAAGTATCCTAAGCCTGCTTAGTAACCAAACTAAATGTTGACAATTCAGGCAGTGCAGTCCTAACTGTTTACATGCTGCATACTTTTATCACAAAACATGTTATGACTGCCATTCTGCCCTATATTCAACCTAAGTTAAGATTTCTACATTTTTCCAAGCCTTTCTGGAGTCTTGAATACTGATATCTTTTAATTTTCATTATCTCATATCATTCCTGGTTTCATCTTAGAGGAAAGCCAGGCTATTAAGGATGACATTCACCTGCATCTCAAAGACCCAGCAAGGTACCATGTAAGTTTCTCCTAAGAAATCATCAGGCTGGATGATGAGAAGATGTGTTAGCCATTTAGATAGGGATAAGTTTGGCTATCTTTACTTCTTTTAGAAAGACCAAATGCACTGTAGTGCTGGAAACATGAGAATAGAAACTGCTCACACAATATATATGGCTCAGGGATTTAAAACTTAAGGTAGTTTGATCAAGATAGTTTGACTATGCATTCATGTGAGTCTTTTTTTGATTTTAGGAGTATGCTTTGAAGCTAATTATTTCTGTATGTACTGCTCAATATATTAAGTCTGCCTGTATGTTGTCCTTAAGTTCTATCTCCTGGAATTCTTCCCTAAACTGACCACATATCTCATTGTATAGTCCTGTGAAAAATACTGGAGGATGAGATATTTTCACCGTTATCTTTCCCCCTATTTTCACACTTTGAACCTGGTTTACAGCACTGCATATAAAATGAAAAATATTTTGTTTTCTTTTGCTTTCTCATTTTAAGTAGAATATTTAAAGACATTTTGTGTTTACTTACAATCACATCTGAATATTTTTATATTTATCAACAAAAAGTATGACAGTAAACATAATCAACAGTAAACAGTTTTTCATTACTTACATAGCTAAGGTTGCATAACAGTTTCCATTCTTAACCCCATTTTCAGCATTTCGTGATTTTTCTGAAGCTTTCATCCTTGGCCTGGAATTCCCCTAAGGTTGTTTTTTTCCTTGGAAACTTTGACCAAGATGGCTTAATTATTTGAGTGTGAGGAAAGGGTGTATATAAAGAGAGATTTTTCCCCAATTATAAATAATGTTTGAGTGTTTTAGATACTCTGCAATCATATAACCAGGAGTAGAAGATTTAAATTTGGTGTGGAAATAAAGTAATCCAAATAAAAATCCTTGAGGAGAAGTGTCTTTAAATGTTGCACTCAAATCAACTTTTGGCTTAGCTGTGGTATGATCTTTTATGCTGTATAAATCCTTTTGCAAAGCTTGTAAAGCACTACCAGGGAGTTCTTTAGGTTTGAAAGAGCAATATATGATCACCAAGGCCACATCCAGATGAACATGGATGGTTGGTTCCCTGGGGACAACTAGTGGCCATGCATTTTGTGCCTTTGCTAGTTGCCCCCAGGGAACACCCATACCACGTGAGCCCTGGTGCGTAGTAGGTTTACCCCCGGTGGGGTAGGAGTGGTGCTGGCCCCACCAGCCTTACCTGGGGTTCTGGAGACCTCCTGGAGCTACAGCAGTGGCGATCCTGCACCTCAGATCCTGTCTGGCAGCTGCAGCGTGGCTCTGGCTGCCCCCACATGTGCCTATCTAATTTTCTTCATGTGGGTTTTTGACCCCTGGATATCCAGAGTTAGAAAACCCCCAAGCCTCACAGTGTTCTTTTGCAGCACGGAGAACAGCTGACCGTGTAGTATGTGGTACCTCAGACATGTCTGCAGTGTCACATACATCTGGATGAGCATAACTGTGTGGTATCCCAATAGCCTTACAGAGGGATTACCATGAGCTAACGGAAGGAGGGGAGCATACCATAGAATCACTGCTTCTTCCTTTCAGATGTCTCTAGTTCACTTCTGTTGGCTTCCTTCTCTTCCCAATAGAAATAGATGAGAAAATTTGGCCTATGGTGGTTCCAAGAGACCAAAGAAAATTTATGACCCTATTGAAGTCAATGGAACTTTGCCTTTGATAATGCTAGTATTTCAATCCATGGATTTAGGAACAGATTCATTAGCATGATCCAGTTGCCATAAGTCCAGCAATGCAAAGCAGTCATGAACCTAGATGACTAGTCAGTTAAGCCACATTTATAGATATGTAGAATTTAAGGCCAGTAGGGACCATTACAACCTTCTGATGGGTACTTTCCATAGCTAGTTCAATATGAAGCAATACATTTACCCTTAATGCTAAGAAATGAATTTTATAAGTAATATTTATGCATATTGTATAGCTACATTTACTTTAGTGGGATTATAGAAGGAATGAAGTTGACCCATTCCTCTTGTCACAATATAAACCTTGAGATACAACTATATTCTGAATTTCTTTGCCACTTAGAATATCTTTCATGATATAGGAAACTTTCCTCTTTAATACGTTGTTTCATTGAATGAGAATGACTAGATACTCCCACACTCTCCTCCTCCACCTTTCCTATGTGATACACAAAGATTTTTATTTTAGCAGACCTTTCAGTCTTACATCTGAACTGTGCAAAGGCACCAAAATCTTTCCATTGGTTCCTCTTCTTTTCTGATAAACACAGTATTGGAAGAGTACACAGTTCCACTCTCATTTCTATGACATGGTGAAGGTAGAATAGTTTAGAGATTGTCCATGTGCATTAGTCATAGCCAGGAATGATAATACACCCTGACTAGCTTCATTATCTTGACCTTATGAAATGGTGAACTTCTAGTCTAAGTATAGACAGTCAAAAAGGCCAAGGATGAATCTACTTAATCTTTGCATGTTAGTCTAAATTGTGTATATTCAGCCAATAAGCAAAGGAACAGATATGCACTTTTGATTCCAAAAATGCAATCATGTGCTTGTAGTAGCCCAGGCCAGAAGCCAGGGGGTACTAGAGCATGCCTTCCTGGTTGGCTCGACCAGACAGCTTGGGCCAGAGCTAACCCACCCACCCTATGTGTAGGGGGCATGGGGGAGGTAAAAAGCATCATGTGATACCAGGGGACTGTGAGTTAACTTGAATCTGGGGCGGGGGATGTGGGACAGAAGTTCAATAAACTGATTTGACCTAAATTAGTTAAGTCTGATACTACATCCATCCAAGATTATCTTAAACTGGTTTCAGCCATTTTGAAAGCAGTTTATGTTCACTGAACTTCTGTTGCATCACAGATTTGAGCTGGTTCCTGATCACTTTTACCAGTTCATGTGTAATTTCTGTCCCTAGCCCAAATGACTATTTAAATCAAAATGCCAAATGTTAAATAGTTTCTATGTATAAGTATTACTTGTCCTGGGGAATATCGATGATAGCCACAGGGTGGAAATTAACTGACCCTTTCTAACAGGGCAGTTTGTTTGTCCGTCAGGAAAACCTGCTTCCCAGCCCTGAAGGTTTAATAGTCTTAACAGATGAACAATGTGAATCGCAAATGGCCAACCTACTAGCACTATCTTGCACTTTGTTAATGCTACCTACCACATCATTCCAAACTAGCATCACTATAAGGCTAAGTATTGTGAGCATGCCTCTCTAGATCTTATTCTGCTATAGTTAGGCCCCTGGCTTGATTATATTTACCAGGGGAACAAGTGACCTTGCACCAAAGGCAATTTTCCCTCAGCTTTTTGATGCTCCTTAAAGACTTTATAACCCAGTAAACCAGTGTTTAGATGATGACACATAAGACTGTTTTGCTGCTCAATGTCTTTACTACATTTCTTTTGGCAGGATACATCCTATGTCCACCTCTTTCCTTTTCTTTCCTGCCACAAGGTCAAACTTAATGTGAAAACTGGATCATCTAATACTCCTATGTAAGGCTTTATTCCTGTTAATACTGAGGGCTGATTACAAAGTCTGTGACAGTCTTTTGATGAGACTTCATTGTGGTTCCCCTCCTCTGTCCCCTCCCCCCCACTTTTTGCTGAAGTGTAATAAGAAATCCTAGTTATGTTAATACAGCTGGTGAAAGAACGCACCTGGAATGATGCATCATGAAGACACAGGCAATCAAGTTATGGTGACATCAGGGGTATTCTGAAGTCAAACTGTATTTATCTGTGTCTCAGGTATCTAAGGATCCCCTTCCCCATAATACTCTTCACTGTGCCTGTGCCCAACTATATTCATGTATAAACAAAGTTGGCAACTGCTTAATGATCGTGATTGTGTTTTCTAGTGAAAAAATGCAACTCTCCACAACTGTTGAATAGGACCCAGGGAGACCGCTCAGGGCCTTATCTGATCTGTAAGGGTTGTTCCATGGGGGTGATAGAAATTTAGCACAGCTGGAGAACTTAAAAATAATGACACACAACAATACAGCTTTATTTTATTTTTCATTCAATATGAATTTTAAAGTGCTTTACACAGAATTAAAAACAGATTTAATCATAGAACAGGTAATTTTGTTTCTTTAAGGGGAGCAAAAACATGAGAATTTAAGACTGAACTCAAGCTGGTATAAATCAAGAACAACTCAATTGAAGTTAATTGAGTTACAATGTAAATAGTCTAAAATATGTGAGAATCTGGCTCAATGTATTTCATTTATATGTTGTCCTTTTGGCTATTAGGAGGTCAGGTAATGATTCTTTTAAAGGTATTTATTCAAAAGTCTACCACACCCTTTGAAAGAGGACTGTCTTTTGAATTTCATACCTGAAAAAGGACTAGGTCAGTTGCCAAAATTGAGAGACTTTTTACCCGGTAAAAATACAAAGTTCGAAACTTCTAGCTGTCAAACACAGCCTGTAGTAAACAAGGAAATGCAGTTTCACCAAAACCTAATGTTGCAAAAGGGTTACAATGTTTTCCCTTTCAGGAATTATGTAAGTCACTTTAATTTCAAAACAAATATTTGTTTTTCAAAATTTTCATTGACATTTTTGGACCTTTTTGAAACTTCAGATTTGAAATGTTAGAGCTTTTACTTCTGTTTGTTTTACTTTCCTTTTCTAATTTGATCCTTTTATTGCTCAGTCTTTTGCCAATGAATGTGATAGAATGAGTTCAAGGACCCTTCCTTTCTCTGTGTCTCTTTTCCAAACATGTTCATTTTTTAATAAGCTAAGTTGCAAAAATAAAAATGACAAAAGAAATAAAAGTATGTAAAAATTCTAATAAAAATGAAAACCCAGGACATGACACATTTGATTATATTCAGTAGGCACATCTACATGTGCCCCTTGCTGCAC
Source organism: Caiman crocodilus (assembly GCA_030014935.1). Classification (NCBI taxonomy): domain Eukaryota; kingdom Metazoa; phylum Chordata; order Crocodylia; family Alligatoridae; genus Caiman; species Caiman crocodilus. The sequence continues at coordinate 20,728,858 of JAGPOW010000229.1, forward strand.
AGGTGTTTAGTATTTGCTAAAGCAAGTATTAAAGAAGTGCACAGTACCCGCTGGTACTGCGCAGTCCCGGCAGCACATGGGTCAGTTTTGACCCTACTGTGCATAAGTGGTGGCATCATGTTTAGTGCCTGCCGGTACTACGTTGCCATAGCTCGCCACTGCAGTGATGTAACGTCCTGTGTAGACATGCCCAGTGTCAAAAAGAAGAGAGGAAAAATGAGAGAGAAGAAAACAAGAAATGTCAGGATGACAACAAGTCATTTGACATTGTAAAACATATAAGAAATTTAAAAATGCTTTTTGAATATCACTTTCCAAATTCTAAAATTTGATAAGAATATTTCATAAAACACACTTAACTTGCAAGGGTTTTTTTCAGCTGTCATGGGATGGGGTCTTCAAGGGTGGCCGTGTTCTCCTAAGGCCCCTTGACCATGCCAATGGGCACCCTTTTCTCACCCACCACATCTTTTATGGAAATATAAAAATAGGGAGGCTGCCTTTAAGTCCTCTTGGACATGGTCTGAGGGACTCTCTGAAACCTGTGGGTTCCTGCACCCTTGTGGGTTCCATTTCACAACGGGTGTTTTGGGGGCACCCTAGCCTTATAGGCGTGGTGCCAACCACCCCTTTACCATGCCCCAAGCCTTGCAGATGGTATTGACATTGTTCGGACTGGGCCTTGGTTTGAATGGACCCTCTTGTCCTTTCTGGGCTCTCCGCAGCCCAAATGCCATGCCCTCTTTGGCATCCCCTCACTGCAGTGGGTCTCCAATGAGGCTGCCTCCTTCCCCAAATAGCCTCGTCCAAACCACCGGTGTAACATACAACAAATAAAAGCATAAACCCCTGGGCATAACATAAGAGATCAGGGTGTGCTCTGACCTTTTAAAAGGATCAGATTTCATCCCTGGCACTAAGTGTTTAGTAGGCAAGAGTATCTGTGGAGTTCATGAAGCCCCTTAGCCTTTGGTGCAGCATATCGGGCAGTTGCAGCATCACTGGGCACTTCTTCCCTGGAGGCTCTTTCCTCTCTGGCTGCTAGTGAGGAACTGCCTACCTAGCCTCAGTTCTGGGGTTTATCTATGAGCCAGGCCCTGCCCCTTCCGGTCAGCTGACTCATTCTGGCTGCCCTGATAACCGGCTACTGGGGCTCCCCACTCACTGCTGGGGCACTCTCCCTAGGAGTTTCAGCTCTTTAAAGGAGCAGGGCACCTAAGTGCTCTGCAACATCAGCACAGATTCTTGTTGAGGGGGGGGAAAAATGGCATTCAATAAAATACTTCTGTTTTATGTAACAGTGTATATGAAATGTACAATAGCTAAAATAGTTTTCTGGCACCCAGAAAACTAGAGAGAAGTTCAGTTAAGCTGAAAATAAGATGAAGTCAAGGGATAAATTAATAGAAAACATGTCTATAAATATATATAAACAATTGGAAGTTTGCCTTATGCCCACTGTTGTGGCCATTTTGTGTGAAAGGAATCAAGGGAAAGTGAAACCTTACTTTCTGCATACCAAGCAAGATAACTGAGTGCACAAAATAAATAGATGTAAATGTATCCATTTGTTTAAAAATTGGTTTTCATCTTTCAGTAATAAAAACCTATTATGTGAGGCTCCCAGTTACCTAATGCTAAAGGTCCAACCAATTTTTAATGAAGGTTCTGTCTCCTGACTATCCAGTTGTAGATGAACATCCTGCTGTTAATATCCATCCCATATTACCTGCTTGATAAAACTGATCTTTGCTTGTACACTGAATTCTATGCTTTGAATCATGTAAACCATCATTTTCCATCCAACAGCTAACTGTATTCTCAAGACATCTTGATGAGACTTGCAGCTGTTTTAAGAATCAAAGAAGTATTCACACCAGCCCAGCCTTACGGCTTTCAAAATATTTCTCAAGGCAGGATGTGACACTCTTGAGTTTTGTTAATTTTTGACACTACAAAATTAGCGAGTTCTGATGCTCTGGCTGATCAATATAAAACTAGGAAAAACTAGTGTGTTGTGTTTTAATTCCCTGGTGCTGCATGAAGAATTGTCAGTTTAAACCAGACACTGAGGTCACCAAATAAATTGCATTTTTCTTAAAGAAGCACCTATTATGAGCAAGCCAAACTTCTATATTTGGATGAAATCCCATGAATTTGTATTATAAGGCAATAGGCCATATTCATGTTTTTTGTGCTTACTGCTTGTGTAGCTTAATGTTACAGCTGGAATTGGAGACAGAATTTAGAAGCAGCAGTCTTGTTAATGTTTCTTTATCACTTATTGATATCCTATGTGCTGATAAAGTTGTGTCACCTGGCAGGTGAGCAAATTGATGCCTCTTGTCTTGGTGATTACATGAAGAGTCACAGATGCTGTGAGCAGGATAGGCTCTTTCATTGCTTGTGTTGCACTTAGCAGCAGTAGGTTGTATCTGTCTATAATTCTACATCACATGCACTAAAAGCTTGGCATTAATCACTGAGAATGGTTTCCCTAAAAATGTTTATTTTCATTGTTTTATAAAGCTTCTCATGATCTCTGGGAAAGGATTAAAAGCTGAAATATTTATTCCAAAATCCAGAATATTTTGATTTTACTACACCACAGTAGTATTTAATTCTCTTCTTAAGGCTGGGTTTCAAGGTTAAATCATATTGCTTATAGTACACCACAATATCCCCAATAGATGCAGAGTGCCATGGGGGTCATATAACAACTGTACCTCAGAAGACAAAGGCAGCTGAAGATAATATAGAGATACAGGCCACTAGAAAATGTAGATATACAGCAATTGAACCACAACTCCTAAAAGGTATCATGATGACATAAGTTAACTGAAATACTTTATTTGTGGGCTTTTTTTTTTTTTTTATGAATTTCAGTGGGGCTTTTTTGTGTTTTTATTTAACAGCTGATTGAATCCACTTTTAGAAAAAAGTGCCAAAAAGTCCCACTGAAGTGCCTGAACTATACAGACACTGGGGAGCTAGGTCAACTAATGCACTTCCAGTAAAGCACTATTTGTTTGTTTTTTTCCACATCTGTCAGCAGCAACAGTCTATCTGACAACTTTCAGCTGTTCCTGCAGAGGATACAATATTCTTAATATAGCTCAGGGTTGGCCAACCTGAGGCACAGTTGCCAGAAATGGCAAGGGCAGCCTTTCTGTGGCGCAGAGCAAATCAGGGAAAGCATAGCAGCAGGGAGCAGAAACAAGTGCAGCAGATCAGGCAGGATGCACAGGGCAGGAAGCAGAAAACAGGGATCGGACATGGTGTGAAGCAGAAGCAGAGCAGCAGATTGGGCAGGGGAAAAGGACTGGAATGACAGTTGAGGAGGGCATGGGGCTAATTCGTGGCATACCTGCCAAAAAGCTTGATTCCTACTGGTATAGACAAAACTGGTGGCACTGCTTTTGCTTAAGATCCTCTGACACTTCTCATTTTTAGAGCTTATTCTGACCTGTTTAACAGATTGGCAAAACTTTTGCCATTTGGACTGGATTGTTCCATATGACAACTATTTAATATCGTTTTTAATGTGTTTCAGTTAAACAAATTAATCCATTTCTGTAATTGTTTTATCTCATATTAAATATTCATACAGCTGTCTTGTTGAGAAACTCTACCATTTCCATGGTTTGGCGTAGGGTCTTGAAATTAATAGTTGCCTGGGTTTTGCATTAGGACATGTCTTTTGCTGCCCATGAGAACACTGACCTAAATTTGGCCAAGTTTTGAGCCTGTGGAGCCAGGGTGCTGTGCTGAAGCGTGACTTTTCCAACCAGCACCATGTGGGAGCTTGACAACTCCATAGCCTCTGAGCTGTGTAGCAGAGCTGGGCTTCGCAGCCCCTGAGCTGTCAGGAAGAGGGTCTCTCCTCTGTCACTTGGGCAGCAGTAGTGGAGCACAGACTAAGTCACGGACCATCTCCAAAAAACAGGGCACACTGGGATGCCAAAGGGCACCCCTAGGTCTCCAGCTGATTTGGGAGTTTCAATTTTGTCAGATGCACTGCAGATTTCCATATCTACCATTTTTTTTAAAAATAGCTGAAGGGCTGTATGCACTTGTTTGCAGTGCATTTCAACTAATTTCATCAGTTGAAAAGTAATATTTTGTATGCATTCATAAAGACCAACTTGTTCAGAGAGGCATAAGCTTTTGTAGGCAACAGCCAACTTGATCAGGTGCTAGTAGGCTGTCACTTATGAAAACTCATGTCTCTGAAGAAGCTTGTCCTTAAAGTGCCACCTTGCCCTGCCTTCTGCCTGACTTTGGATCTGGGTTTTAGGTCCAACTTAGATTGAGGGGATTCAAGTCTAAAGCACTGGCTGACTGTGGACTTAGGTTGGGGCAGAGGGGTGGGGGAGTGGCCCTCTCCAACCTTCCTGGTGCAGGTGGCCCACTGGGCCATCAAGAATATGAAATTCAATGGGCCGGAAGTAGAGCAAGCATGAGGAAGTGTGTTTCTCTCACCTTGGATTTATGACACTCCTACAAGGAGAGGGCAGTTCTGGATTCCGGTCCTTGCTTCTTGGGTTATTTCAGATTTTAACTGGTGATTCCCTAAAGTAAAAGAAAACATCACCCAGGAAGTGTGTGACTGTGATGCATAATGGTTAGGGTACTTCCTTGGGAGGGGAAATCCTGGTTTCTGGTCCCTGCTGCCAGAAATATTTACTTGGATTTTTCTATATGATTTAAGTACTTAAATCCTGCATAGGCAGTTTAACACATGGGCAAATGGGGAATCCGCCAAATACTTACATTTTTTTTTTCTTTTTAAGGAAAATGTTTCATGTTCCAAGCCAAATCAGCCAAATCGATTCCCAATCCATGAATCATTCAAGAACCATATGTGGCCTTACTACCGGCAAACATCCTCTACCCACTCCTGGGGCTTCAGATGCTTCCAAATCATTTGGCAGGCATCCTAAATGCAGGCCCAAGCCCAGAGGCTTGGGGTTTGGATGTCCCTGAGTTTCATTTGCCCTCAGCTATGTGGCTGCAGGAACATGCTAGAGAGCAGTCTCTGATTTCCATAAAGTGGGTGTAAAACCAAGATCTTCTACTAGAAATAGATATATAGGTTGAGGTTTGTGTATTGGTATATCAGGAAGATCCTGGATTTCCATAGGGAACTCCTAAAGCACAACATGAACTGACTGAACCAAGCCAACAGGCTCTATGGTATTTCACCTGCTAGGAAAGTATGCCTAGGCTCAGTGTTAACCAACATATGATAACTATTTTTTTCAATGTTGACCCAGTTCTCATTCACTTACTGCTCTCTTAGAGTGAGCAATATAAAGCAAATAAAAAGAAAACTTATTTGCATGCTTATTTGCACACTGGGAGACATATGAACAACCATGCAAATAAATCCTCTTCTTATTTACTTTACAGGCAGTCCTTGGACTTATGACACAATTGGTTCCTGAAAACCAAGTCTTAAGTAAAAATGTCATAACTTGGAACTGATTTTTTCCCCATAGGAAACAATGTTATAAATGGGGAAGTGGGTCCTGAACCAAGGCCTGATACCCTATTTCCACCAAAAAAACCCCAGAATTTTGTACTCAATTAATTATAGATAAGTAATATAGCTATATAATGCATTTATATTGTAAATAGCAATCATATTGATTTGGAAGAACGTATTTGAGGTGACTTTGTTGGACTTTTTTGGGCTCTTGGTTGAACTTTTTAAAGAGTTCTTGGCTAAAGTCTTCTCAGGAGTCCTGGCTGCAGGTTTTTCTGGAGCCTTATCTGCTTTCTTAAAGTGTCCAAGGAAGTTTGGACAGAAGTTCTCTAGGAAGATGGGCGATACAGCAAACTTGTTTGCTCACATGGCATGGTGTGGCATTGGATCAAACATGAAGTTGAAACTGACATCAGAAAGTCAAGACAGGGTGTCAGTTTAGAAATGTTGTAAGTGTCATTCATTGTAGCTTGAAATGTTGCAAGTCAAGGACTGCCTGTATATTGCTCACCGTAACCCGCCAGTGAGTAAGTGAGAACTGGGTCTCAAACGCCTGCACCACCAGCATCTGGAAGAGAAGTGGTTCTTTCTCCTACTATAGTCTAAGTTCCCCAATCATCTTCTCTTGTTGGCTCAGGTCAAGTGTAGTCCTATGCTTGTCTAGCAAGAGAAACACTATGACCACTGAGGCAGGCTTCTTAGTTGCTCCTGGGGAAGACTACTCTCCTTGCATGGGGATGGTACCTGCCAAGGTAATGTACAATAAGCCTTCTACTTAACTGCTAGAGTGGGAAAGCCTTGATTTTTATGCCCACTTTCTGAAAATGGGAGACCTTTCCCTAGTTTGCCCCTAAGACCTTATGGCTAAAGGCAAGCAAAACTTGAGGTCAATCAAACCCCAAGCCTCTGGGCCCAGGCCTGCAAGAAGGATGTCTGCCAAAGGTTTTGGAAACATCCGAAGCCGTAGATGGGGCTGGATGACATTTGCTAGTAATAGGGCCACTTAGGTTTTAGACTGACTCGGATTTGGAATTTGTTTCGGCTAACGTGGCTTGGAATATGGGGGGAAAAAAAAAAAAAAAGGTCCCCAATCATCATCTTGTCCTGGGCCCTAAAAAGTCTAAGTCTGCTTCTGTGTTTAGTTTACTACAAAATCAATTTGGATCTGCCCCATGTCTGTTTCCTGTTGATGAGTACTTAAATAGAGAAGGTACTTTGCAAATGGATTCCTATCCCATTACCTGGACTAGATTTTTAGACCTCTATGTCCATCAGTGGGTTAACTACTCTTTCCTCTTGGATCCTTTCACCTTACTGTTTCCTCTCTTCACAGCATCCCTTACTTTTTCTCCTTCTTTCTCTATCCTTTGTATTTAAATGACTTAATTGCTTTCTATTTATTACCCCTAACCCTTTCATAGCATCTTACAAAGTAAACTGCAGCCTCTGAAAGCTCCTGCTTCTCTGAAAGAGTCAGTCTATAAGGTGCTACACTGCACTGCCTTATGGTGGAATGGTAACCCATTTAAGCACAACACTTCTCAAACTTTACAGCCACTTTATGGCTTTGTCACTTTGTCTCCATCTAACCAAGGGTAAGGAGGGAAGGCTGCATGGAGGAGACTGGAAAGAAGTGTGACTTGTTTTCTGCCATCCCTTTAACCACTGTCCAAGTAACAAAAGCCTTTGAGAATGCTTCTGACTGCAAAAAAGAAAAGCAGAATTCCTCCACTGTGATGATAAAACAAGGAGATGGTCTTGAGTACAAGGATGTATTTCTGTGCCTTCTCTCAGAGTGATTATGCTTGGGTAGTGAATGTGTATAATTTTTTGGGTTTCTTTGCAATTACCTGTATGCATGTGGTTTGTACATGGTAGACATGACAGTATGCTCCATAGCTCTGATTTTAGGGTTTTCTCTCTGTGCGTGGTATTAATCTTTAAAGTCCTTTCTTTAATAGAGAAGGAATATTTAAACAACTTAAAGAATCACCAGACAACTTCCAGTTCTCTCATATGATAGGAAAACACCTCATGAGCATGTTAATCTAATGAGTTTCCTGCTGGTGAGAAGAGTTTTGCTGTGGCTGTGATCACTCGCTGCAGGAGCTTTCGCTTCAGGTTTTTGATAAATGAGATCACATGAGGGAAAGGTGTGCAAACAAAATAAAAACAAATGAATGAACAAACAAACAAGAATTGATCTGTTCCTCAATAAAAATCACAAAGCACTTCCCTTCTTGATAGCTAAGAACTTTCCTATATAGAAGCTTCCCAAAATTATAAGCAGGTGTAAGTGCAATAATCACTTTTCATTTTCATAACCAAGGCTGGAAAAGGGGGCTGACTGGCAAATACTGTTACTAAGGAAAACTGATTCAGATTGTCAATAAAGTTTAATTTCCCTGTCATTCCTCCTCACTCAAAGGCTTGGGGAAGGAAAATTATTTATTTAAGGACCCCAAAAATGTAAGAGCCAGCTTTTATCATTATTCTGCTCAGTTGTGTGTGAGAAATGAGAACAATTTCAAATCTATTCATATTAAAAATGAGTATTAGAGCCACTAAGCTCTTTGGATATAGGGAAAATAAAGAGTTTTACACAAAACAGCATCCAAGACCTGAGGGTTTTTTTAGGCTTATTTCTCTATAATGAGAAGCTCTTTCTGTAAACCATAAATTGGGCCATGTTGGCAGCAATATTACCTCCACCCCAATCTTTTTAAATGACATTGTTTTAGGTAAAGTAACTCCTGGAGACAACTCCTTATCTCCTTTAAAAAGACCTAGCTCCTGCCCTGCAACCAGGCTGAAAAGCTCAAGGAAGTGCAAAAATAAATGATGCTGGCTCAGGGGTCTCTCCCCCTCCCTCCCCTTCTCTGCCTTAGCAACTTCCTCTCATACAACTGCTAATTTAACAGTCAGAAGGGAAATGAAGTTTCATTAATTCCCTCCTCTTGAGTCTCTCCAGGTAAAGAGAACAAAGTGAAAAGTATCAATTCTAGTGCAGATGAGAAGCTCTGTGCAGGGAAAAGAACCCCATGACAATTCAATTACTGAACATCTCAACTCTCAAAAAGTTTTATTGCTTTTACTATATAGGCACTTTCAAGAAATGCTGCCCCCCACCACAACTGCAGCAGTCTTTCTTCCCCTCCCTTCCCCTACGTACTCATCTAGGAAAGACAAGGGAGAGAGCAAGTAGTCCATTGTTCCACAAGCATGCCCCAATGCAATGCCTGGGATAGTGAGTCTTTTTCAGGAAAGAAGGAAAAAGGTAACAGCTGGGTTTAACTAACTAATTTTGTCTCCCCTGTATTTTACTGCCTAGTGCATGGATCTAGTTGTTTGTGCTGCTGTGGTCCTGAGCCGTAACATTGTTCTGGAATCCTTTGTCATGCTTCTAACAGATGGATGTACTGTGTGCTGTGAAATTTAGGGAGCTGGGTGCAAAAAGTAACCATGATCCATGTTCTCGTATCCAGCTGTGTGTGGTATTGTGGCACAGAGGTTGCTAAACTTTCTGGCACACTGTTCCCAATGGGGTATGTTGTTTATTTAGACAGAGGAATTAAGATGCTCAAGGACAAAAATTGGCAGGACACGGGAGGATTTGTGTTCCAGTTTTATATTTTTGCAGATATGCAATGCCTTGGCAATGCAGATTTAGGAATTTTTGGTGCAGTAGTAGGGGTTGGCTATTTCCTATTTTAGGTAGTAGGATTTGTGGGGAAGGGAGGCTTGTGCACAAAGACTGGCAGGATCAAGCAGGATTTGTACCTTTCTCTCAAGACCCAGTTTTTAGGCACAGCCCAGATAATGCACTACTGAGTAGGGGTGTATGCCTAAAGTATGCTGACTCTCTTTCAAACCTAAGGATGTTTCCATGCCTAAGAGGTGTCCTGATTGCTCAGGGGAGCTTGAACAGGCACAAAAAACGCAGTCTCCTATGCTACAAAACACAGGGGCTCCATCTCCTGTCTCCTAGCCTAAGAGGGAAGAAAAAGCCGCAACTGGAGAGGTGGGTGTAGGGTAGAGGGGGTGGGGGAGAAGAGAGTCAGTTTCACTCTTTGTCATTCCTCTGAATTGGGGGCGGAGGAAAGAGAAATCCATTGTGGAAAGCTATAAAAAGTAAAGGGGGCAGAGAGAGACCAGAGCAGGCAAGAGACTGTCAGAGAGCAGTGTGTGTATGTGTGTGTGCGTGCGAGTGGGTGTGTAGATCTGTGCTAAAGAACACTGTGAGATTGCCTAGATGTCTGTCTGTCTGTTCCTGCCTGTGTGATCCTGACTCCAGATATAGAGTCGAACGCCTGGAGCCCCTCACCCAGCACCAACTAGTTTGGAGGAGGAGAAGGCAAACGTGTTCTTTCACAAACACTGGCTACAGAGGCTGAGGCTTAAGAAAGAAAAAAGAAGGAGGGGAATAAAAAGTAGAGAGAGAAAAACACAACTAAGCCCAGCCCTTGTCGGTGCTGCCTGGATTGGATCTGGTTTGAGTTTTCTCCCTGCTGACTTGTGTAGCAAGAGAGGAGTGGAGGGAAATAAGTAACTGACTCTTCCTCTGAAGCTTAAGCAAACCTGCTGAGTGATTCCACTAGTGGGAAGCTTCCCTGGGTGCAGTTGCTTCGTAGTTTATTGCTCCCAGTCACTAAAGAATTTCCTGCACTTCTCAAGAATCTGAAGGAAAAAGCCATCACTTCACATGATCTGATAGTTGCTTGTTGCCTAGAGACTTTAAACCACTTTTTCAGGGGATTCATTTTTCCTGGTCTCTCCTACCACAGCAGTTTCTTGAGCGTGTGGCATTGAAATCTATTGAATTGTTTTGTTAACAACTGTAGGATAAACATTTTTTTCCTTTTTTTTTTTTTTTTTATCTCTTGTTGCTTTATTTTGTGTTTTTTTTTTTTATTTAAAAAAATCCCTTTTTGGGGTGGGGGGAGATGATCGTGCTGATGTGGAATAAGTGCTCCTGCTGTCTCCTCTTACTAGCCGCGGTCCTGATGGTGGAGAGCTCCCAGCTAGACAGCTCCAGCTCTAAGGTGAACTCCATCAAATCCACCCTGATGGGGGAGGCTCCAACACAGGCAACCAACAGATCTGCAGGCATCCACCGGGGACTGACACTTGGTAGCACTAAGAAAGGAAAAATCCTAGAGCAGATGGGAAAACCTCCAAAGCACTATCACCGGCAAGGAGAGGTAGGACACAATTCACATACATATGTCTCTGTCTGTCTGTCTGTCTATCACATCTGCTTCCCTTTGGTCTAATGTTCATCTTTACTCTATAAAAAGAGTGAGACTTTAAACTCTCCTCTTTATAGAGTTTTTCTTTCAAAATGAAATTAATTTACTTCACTGGAAGTTCTCTGAAACTGCATGCTATTTCTAAAGGAATAGGTAAAGAAATCAAGTTGGTAAGATTTTGAACATTTTGTTTCTCTTTAAAGTATCCAAAATTGACTAAGGAATGCAGTAATTATTGGTCATTATTATTTTGAGCATTTCTTTGCTGGAACCTATCAGAAAGACTGTTGGAAATAAAGCAACAAATAATACTAAGCCATAGAGGATTATGTTGCTGACTCTTTGTTTGGCACAGTAAGTAAAGTGTGTTGGATTAGATGATGCAAATCAGACACAAAGTGGAAATATTTTTGTTAATATGATAATGAAGCAAAATCCCTCATAAAAACACAGCTGAAATAATCTTGGGTAAAAATGTAAGAACAAGGATCAGAAGGTTTGCTATATACCAATACTTTAGTAAAATACTTGGGCATAATTATCTGGCATCCAAAAGAGAGTTCCTACATTGTAGTCTGGGGCAGTCCAGGATGGTACTTTTCTCTGGTTATATTCAGGTTGGGGACAGGGAAGAGAAAAACATCCTTAGAGACTGGAATTTAAATAGAAGGGGGGAAAAAGTTTACGGAAATAAGACGGAAACCTGATTTTGTTGTAAATCCATCTTTCTCTCTCTCCTCCCTTCTGCTTGGATACTCAGAAGTCCAACAAAACCAAGTCTGTTTTCATTTCTCCTGTGTGATAAACTATAAAGTAATAGTGTAAGTCATCAGCCCCCTTTCAGCCCTTTCAGATCTCAACTTAAGAGGTACAAATGCTGTACAGCAGAGTGATGGTAGAAGTGGAAGAGCTAGCGTATGCCTTACTTTGCTATGGAATATATTGATGTTCATGCTGTGAGGCACTATTATCAATTCCAAATACAGCTGCTTTTCATAATGAATAGACAGAGCTGTGGCAAGGGAGCAACATTCAGCACTGAAAAGACTGAATGCCTGAAATGTCTCTGTCCTTTACATGTGTCCCTTGAAAGCAAGAGCAAAGCCACAAATACAAGCAATTAGTTGAATTCATTAAGTATTTCAGATTGTCTTTCAAATAATTAGATATTGCTATTTGTTGAGTGCATACAAAACTATGAGTGTGTTTGGGTTTTTTAGCTACATTCGTTTATTTGTGGCTTTCTTACTCCCCTCCTTGCCTTTATAATTCATGCAGAATTTGGTGGCTTTTCTTGCCTCCAAGCAAAAGTTTAGTAACTGATGCCATAGAGAAGTCCACAATTAGTGAAATAATGTCACTCTTAGCTACTTTGAATTTATCAGGAAATAAGAGAATATGAGAATAATTCCTAAACAGAATTGCTATGGTGAAAATAAAGGACCATAATGTACCTTCTCTTTTTCACTATTAATATTTTGCCACCTGCACTCCCACTGAATACTATCCTGCTCTTTGAGCAGTCCCATTACTTTTACTGTGACACTGTGAAGTAAACAACTATACAGTGGGAGTAAAAAAGAGAGAGTCTTGCCTTTGGGCTAACTCTCACGTGCATCTTCATCAACCATGTTTATAGTGGTAAAGGCAACTATAAAACAACAGATCCCACTGAAATCAATGGGACTGCACACATGAGTAGGAGTAGCAAGACTAGACCATAACTTGCTAATCTGAACTATACATTCATTCACAATGGATCTCATTTTTTGGCATGAATTAGAAAAATTCTACTACAATGCTTACTCAGACATGCAATTATAATATCCATTAAAGAAAATGCTACTTAGTTTACAGGCTTTTTTCTTAAAGAACATGAACTGAAATCATATCACCTTGGCCAAAATCCACACATCTGTATGGCATCTCAGTAAGTTCAGTGGGGCTACTTGTGTGAGAAAGTTGAATAAAATTTAACCCAGCAGTACCCATTTCTGCACTCTACTCAGGCAAAACTCCCATGAGAAGCCACAATATTTTTGTCCAAATGAGGAATAAAGGACCAGATTGTGCGCTGGGGTAATGCATACATTTAGTTTCTTTCAGCGGGGTCTCCTGCACATTTGTGGTTTCACCACTTGGTGTAGCAGTGGATAGCTATGATAATATCTAAGATTTACAACAAAAAATCCTTAGACATTATTTTTTTCTTTCCTACTGAAGCCAGATAATGAAAGCAGTAAAAAATTAACCTTACAATGGTAGTTCGTTTTTGTTGGCATTTTTGTTTCAGAACTAGTAAGCTGCTACATTTCCAAACAATAGTTTTGTATATCACAACCAATTACGACATGATGTTTTAACAATTGTATTTAAATCAAGCCTTATTAGATTAGTACCGTTCCTTGATTTGTTTAGACTATAAGACAATGTATAAGAAACACAGCATGTTGTTTCTTAAAAGAGCAGAGCTCCCTAGTTTTTTTTCTCTCCAACATTTTCTACCTTAATGAGATTTATATTGAGATAAAAATTTCAGCATCTTTTATTTTCTTAGTATGATTGAATTTCATAACTTGTATATACATAGCTTTGGTATGGAAGTAGGGTATAAGGTACAAAGCACAATTAATGAAGCTCTGCCTTTGGTATTATGACAGATATAGAGCGTGAGGTTAATTCTCTGCTGATGGACACTGGCAGATATCAGTTGCACAAAATTCTGCCCGTCTTCACCAGCAGAGGAGTCTCCACCATTCTCTACTAGTGATTTGGCCCAGGGAACAATAGCCAATAATTAGGGATAAGATGGGGGGAGAGGGGAGGGTTATTGATTAGCTCAATATGCTCCTGGAGTGTTTTATATGTGCATTTATTTAATGACACATCAGGGTTGACTCCAGAGCCGTTCATCAGTTAAAGAAATGGCTGTAATAACCCATGGTTTCTTTGGAATGTTGATACATTTTCACCAGTGGCTAATGCTTCATAATGCTTCTGCTTAGAAAGGAATTAGCCAGTACACCTCTTTTTTTTCTGGCAATACTCTAATCAAAACTATTGGGGATATTCATATGAGCAAGTATTTGGCTTTATACAGGGCAATCAGGGTAAAAGAAAATTTGAATAAATTAAAAAAGTATTTCTATATGATAAGCATTATTTCAGTTCTATCCTTACTCACTTTAAAAATAGCCATACTTTTACTGCTTTGCAACAGTAGAGATGAGAGAATGTAGAGTTGCTAAATAAGCTCTTCCTCTATCTCTGTCACTTGTCATCTTAACTCCACACAAATTATTTGTTGTTTACCCATTTCTCAAAGATGCGTAAAATGTTCACAGCATTCCCACTACAGAAAAACATGTGCAACTAGAGTGGTTGTGTGTTCGTCAGTAAGGACCTGATTCTGTCTTCCTTGTTCATGTAAAGACGCTTACAACAAAAATGAAGGTAGCAGAATCAAATTTATTGCTGATCTTTAGGGGTCAATGGAATCAATTGAACTTCCTGTACATGTAAAGTGTTCAGGATCAGGACCAATACGCTTAGTGTTAGAACGCTCCATTTTTAAGAGACCTATGATATGTCATCTGCTTTCCTCACTTTCCTTTTCAATTCTGCTTCAGATGAATTAATTCATTGCACAGCTAACATTAATAGTTTTACATCCTTTAGAAATGTTAGTGAATTTATAACCTTTACAATGCACTAATTTGAATGGTAGGTGAAGTACACCTAATTAGAAGTACTGGCATTTGAATTTTCTCAACTGTGTATCAGGTAACACTGGCAAAACAACCTTTCCTGTGCTTCTCACAGTGATCTGGGAGGTTCACTTTTAAAGGGCAAAAGTTCTCTTACCCTTATTTGTGGCTGAAAACAATAAACTTTCCTTCTCCTGCTTCACCAAACTACCAGGTCTATGCTTCTTTCTTTCTGGGTCCTAGTGATTCTTCATTCCCTCCCCTCCAGTTTCCATGTACACTAATTACGTATTTGTCTTTCCATCTGGTTCAAATCCTTTGCTGTCTTGGATCCACCTCAAGCTACATTTTATGTCTCTATTAATCCATAGGTCCCAGTGGCCCTCATCCTTCCCTAGCCACCGCTATAGAGCCCATCTCTTGATTCTTCTTTCCTTCTGCATGATTCTGTCTCTCTCCAAGATGCCGCTTTTTCGACTGTTGCCAGCGCTTGCATTGGATACTGAATAGCTCTTGGCTATTTCTCTGCTCCTAACCATCTCCCCCTTTCATGAGCGGGCCATGGGTGGGACATCCTTGTTGGTGAGGGTATGGATGGGGGCTCTAAGCAGGTAGTGAAAAAGTGACAAAAGACTGAGATGGGGTTAAAAAACTAGAGAAGAGAGCAAAGGAGCAATTTTCTGGGCAAAGAAGATACTAAGTTTGGAAGAAGGGAGTTGAGTGAAAAGATAGGAGGAGTAACAAAAGTAGAAAGACAAGACCAGTTGAAACCACGCAAGCCTTTGTAGGTTCAGAAGAATTTTGTTTATTTGATGAATTTATCTGTTTTTATTGTTAACTCCGAGCACTGAATCAAATTTGGGCCAGGAACCTTGAGCCTGCTCAAACCAAAACAAGAAATCAAGTTTTACCTAGGCTAAATCAAAATGGCATATTTGCCACAGTTCTAATACTCATCATTTCCACATGAGTGCTTTCTGAACAGACTACTCAGGACATACTCTTCAGGATAAATATGTTAGAAAATGCTAAAATGAGGTTTCATAGTAGCAGGCAAGTAAAGCAGCATGAGATTCAGTAATTGACCACAGTATCCTGAAAACAAAGCAATGAAAGGCACCACAGACACCAGAAATGTAACCACACTATCTTGAATAGCTAGCAACCAAGACAGTACCAATTATTTAACCACAAGATTAAGAATAATTTGACTATAGTACCCAGAAATTACATCCAGGAATTATAATTTTATATAAAAAACTAGAGTTACTAGCATCCCTAACAGCCACCAAGGAATTTATTCTTTTCTCTTGTCTTTTTCTGTCTGTAATCTCAGACACTGGCTTGCCTAGTGGCAGCAGTCTTGGTAAGTGGCCCTGCAAGGTTTCCTTCTCTATTAGAAAAATAAGCACCACTTATTACCCAGTTTCAGTGTTTCACTTTGAGTCTCCTTTAGTTTGTTTTTATTGTTTAATTTGTTTGGAGAAAACCTCCCATAAAGCAGGTTTATTACAATTGCTGTATTTATAGTTTAAGTGACAGAAGCACTTAGAAGGTCATCAATTACAACCAGGAGTCATCTGCACTACCTGCTATACCAATATACAGGAGGAGAGAGCCTCTGCCTTAAATATCTAACAATATCAAGGAGAACACAGACAGAGGAAAGTTGAAAGAGTGTGATGCCATTTTCCCCTTGACAGTGGTAGTCTTGTTTCCCAACCAGAGACTGATTAAGCTGATATTTTGTATATGTACAGGATGCATGTTTTATATAAAACTTGGATATGCATTTCTTGGAAACTTGATACAAATCTATCATATTCTGTTGATTAAGCAACCTGGGTTTTTACACTGACCATTTTATCTACATATCCTAAGACATATTCGAGCCTTAACCTACTGCTGCACAAAATGAGCTCAGTCAAGGCCATTCCTGATTTATCTTTTTGGTCTGAGCTTTGCCATGTCAGGTATTAAAAAAATCTTCTGCTGGATAAAACCTTAGGAGCAGACATCTTCACTGGCCTGCATGTACACTAGAACTTCAGGGCCAAAATCTTACACACTTGAAAAAGTAGGCTTTGGCTCCATCAATCATTTCCCTCCATCTTCCCAGATGGAATGTGCACGTGATTTTTAGAAGGATCAGTTATGTTTGATAGGTACTTTGTGTCAACGGTCGCATTTCAGTAATATTAAATACATAGATCTTATGTAAGACTCTTTAAACACAATATAAATTTGAAAGAATGAAGGAACTATTTTGAGTGCAGTTCTATCAGTGTGGACGTCCCTAGGAGGATTTTTCATTACAGTTTCATGCGATCTACTGCCTGCAAAATTTGACATTCATTTTTGCAGTGAAATGATGGAGAATTGTATCGTGATTTCAGATCCACCATTAAGCAAGAATGGGTATAATTTTCCTCTGTAATGTCACCTGCTCTAGGTGGAGTTTTGCCTGTTTTTGTCTCAAGTGAGTTTTTTTTTAAGTTTCATTGAAAATGTAATGAAAACAAAGCATTTTTCTTCACAATGAAATGTGAAAACAATTAAATTTCAGGTCTTTTCAACTCTTCTGAAAATTTCTTACAGCTTTAGAACTAGCTACAAAATGAATGCTACACATGCATGCATATAACTTTATATTGCATTGTGGAGAAATAGATGCCATTACATAGTAGTACATATACTACTAGACCAAATGGCAAGAGCACAGATAAAAACAGTTTTCAAATACAGTATTTTAATTTTCTCTATCACAGTTATGGTTCTCAATCACCTTTCTTGTGGCTTACTCCACACTGACATATGAGTGTCTTGGTCCATACAGAAATGAATATCATTAATAATGAAATGAGCTCCTCTATAATCACTAGTGTAAACAGGGAGCTTACACATTTAACAATTTACTGGGGATTTTCTTTGAAAAAAGATGATGGAAAAGCCAACACAAAACAAGGAGAAAGCATTGTTTGAAGCTGTTCTCAACAAAGCACTTAGGCAAATGCTTCTGTCCCCTGGGAATAGCTTCTAGTATGGCTTTGATAAGATAGAGTTTTCATAAGAGAGTTATGAATCTTTGAAAACTGCACTTTGCACATATGCAGTGCAAATGGTACAAGGTTTAGGAGTTTTTAGCAATGAGTGAAGGTGGGCTGTTCTACATATGCTCAGGATACGAGGTGTTGCTCAATTTCTAGGAACTCTGCTTCATTCTCTCCATATCATGTAAGTGTGAATCAGGCTCTGCATATTTTTAAAAGTATACAAGTCAGCCTAGTGAATAGAAGTCTAAACTTTAGTCCCATGCACTTTGGCAGTTTGCATTGAGTGAGGCAGTGATCTCTAGGACATCTGATTACTGAATTGTGACTCTAACACTTTCTAAATAGGTTCTGGGGTTTTTTTTAATTAAATTGCAGATGGGGAATATTTACTTTGCACTGTAATAGCCAGTCTATATATCCCCGATGGCTACTTCTTAACTACAACCATTTTTGTATATTATGAGGATCACAGCCCTGACAGTGAAATATCTATTGGGAAAGTCTTCTATAGTCAATGCTCTCTCCAGACATTCTTCTTTCATTGGGTGATAACAAAGGAAGTTTTCTATCTCTTTAAGACAGTCTGTAAAGAGCCTGGAACTTCATGGTTTGGAGCAAAGCAAAATTTATCAGGAAGAAGTGAAATAAAACAGTATGTTAAAACAACATAAATAAGCAAAATATATCTATACTGAAATTCTGCCAAAGCTAATCTAGGTGGGTGTAATGAAGACAGCTATATGGGGAAAAAATTGAGACGCACAAGAGTGACTTAGAAGCTCAATTCCTGTTTTCAGATGACTTTCAATGAGGCTTAAATTCCTACATGCCAAGTTAAAAATAAGCTCTGTGTGTCATGATCGTACTTTTTGGAAACATGGCAATAAGATAGGTTTGGGGGTGTTATCTGAACTGAGTTGAAAAGAAGATTTACCAAGCAATGGCAAAAAAAAAGCACTCTATTTCCTACAACAAAAAGAAGCATGAGATGAACATAAGAGATGTTCCCCTTAAATGTTCTCTTCAGCTTCTTTGTAGTTGCCCTTCAGGTATTTGAATATTCTTACCAAATACCCCCCCAGTCTTCTCTTCTCCAGGCTAAACCACTCTAATTCTTCCAGTCTTTCCTCATAAGCCTTGCTTCCCAGGCTGCTAGTCATTTTGTTGCACCACACTGGACTTTTTCCAATCTGCCCACATCCTTCTTGAAGTCTGGGGCCCAAAACTGGACATAATACTCCAAGTGAAGCCTCACCAGTGCTGAATAGAGTGGATTTGCAAATGACATTCCTGATAATATTATCCAGGAAGCTGTCTTTTTTTCCAACAGAGCACACAGTAGACTCATATTAAGCTTATTTACTGAAACCCCCAGGTCTTTTTCTGCAGCACTGCAGTCTAGCCTGTCATTCCCCAGTCTGTATTTGTGCATGCAATTATTCTTTTCCAAGTGCAGGACTTTGCAGTTGTCTTTGAATTTCATCTGATTGATTGCAGACCATTTTTCTAGTCTGTCCAGGTTATTCTAAATCCTAGCCCTAACTCCCAGAGTGTTTAAAACTCTACCCAACTCAATGTCATCTGCAAATTTGCTAAGCATGCATTCATCCCATTATCTAAATCATTAATGAAGATGTTTAACAATACTGGACCCAAAACAGGCTCCTGGGGAACCCTCTTAATACTTTTGCCAAACTAGACATTGAGCTATTGATGACCACTTTTTGAATACAGTGATCCAGTCAGTAATGTGTCCATGTTACAGTACTTTCAAATCTGTATTTCCTTACCTGGTTAATAAGAAGGTGATGGGAGATGGTGTCAAAAACTTTGCTAAGGTCAAGTTATCCGATTAGATCAGATGGAGGCTTTTACAGATGGAAGGGGCTGGGTTTAAAGAAGTCTCCTTCATTTACTCTCATTAGGAGAAACCAGGTGAAATAGATGGTCCCTTATTTATATCTCATAGGAAGGATGAGAGCTTATGAGAGTAGGAGAAAATAGGGTAGGGTGATACCTTGGAGACTAACTGGTTCAGAGACATGAGTTTCTGTAGGGAACAACCTACTGTGTCAGGAACTTACATACAAGAGAAAGATCTCTTCATAACATCTGGTGAAGTAGGTTGTTGCCTACAAAAAGTCAGGCCTCTGAATGAGTCTCTGTGGTGGCACCCTTCCCTACCTTCTGCCTGACTTCAGACTCGCACAGTTAACTATCTCATTATGGGATTGGGGAGACTTGTTTTTTGGAGAAGAACTTGCAAGGAAGACTGTCTCATACAAGGAAGAGGAGAGGAGCACACAGAGAGGAGAGAAAGCTACAAGTTGCTAAAGAGGTTGCTAAAGTTTCCTTTCACCAAATGAATAGACCTGTGCAATAGGCTGGGGCATACATCATTAAGGTGATTTGTTTCTGGTGCATAGTTACACAGAGATGGAAGGCAGACATTTTGCAGAAAAGAGAACCTGGCTTTGCTAGAGATAAATAATGATTAATTTATGAATATATCCAGAAATAAGTGACTTAATTCTTGGGGTCATATTATGAATTTGAGAGTATATAGATATCCATCAAATGTATACAAAATAAGCTTAGCTCCAAGGTATTTTGCATACTTTACAAAATCAATTTGAAAAATGTAAGGGAAAACCTACCTGCCTGCCTTCCTGCTTTCTTCCTTTCCTTCCTGCATCATCTAGTCAGGGAGCAGAAATGATAGTATGTAATTTAGCTAATGAAATACATGCTAGAAGTAGTGAAATAATACCATGCAGTCAGCTAACAGGGTTGAAATTTTTTCAGGCAGGCTGCTTCAGGAATACTAAGAAATACCAAATGAAGAAAAAGAATGATGTTGGGGGTTATATTTGCAATAAATATGATTCATAATGAAGTAAATCAACCAGCTCTTAATGAGGAACAGCAAGAACTGGGCAACACAAAAGAATTGTATCTGAAAGGGAATAATGGAAGAGTCTAGGCAAAAATGTAGTTTGCCGTCTCCTCTTCAAACATCTCCAAAGAAGAGCCCAGTGTTGTACATTGCCTCATGTGTAACTTGTTAAAGAGAATATGCTCGCTGAGACAAAGTGTCTGTCAAAAGTTATGTTTAAAATCCAACTCGTATTGAAAGTTTTGGTGGAAGGGCTAAACTGCTTAACTCTGGGAAAATACTTCTGTAACTGTTTACATTAATATGTAATATGTAAAATGCTTTACAGGAATGCTTATAAATTTCTGTGCTTTTTTTTTTCCATCCTCATTGCTATCTTCCAGAAACCTCCTTACAAGGGAATAGCTTTTTAATAAGAGAAATCCATTTGAAATTGCATTTCTGAAGGGGTCCCTGCCACAGTATTGGCAAAAAATTGCAACTGAGCATTAGTTTCAATTGGTTCTTATGGTTAAAAGACTAAATGACCAAATAAGTATTTGCATTATAGGCTGACAATTTATTAAGTCTCAGATTACAATATGTGGAATTGTCTAACCAGAAAATTAAACTTTCTGCACACAAGTGATATTCTGGATTCCAAAATATATTCTGTATTTGATTTAGGATCACTGGGGAGCACAGGAACACATGTGTACCTTTCAGAAACCTAGATTCTGATACCGTTACTCATTTTGATTTAGCATATTACTTACTTGCATAGTATTCCTGTTAGCAGAGTTGTCTGAGAAGTATGGGACTGCTCTGCATAAAAAATCATAAGTCCCAGAGTAAAGAAATTAAACAGCTAAAACCTATAGGTGCTTTGAAGAGAAAATATTTTTTCCTTTTGGGATACATTTTGTTCAATAGGAAGCATTTTCAGAACTTTTTTCCAGGACCCACATTAAAAACTTCAAGCCTTCTTTTCACGTCACTCATTTGCAGTAGTACTTGCTTACGTGGCACTTGTCTTCCGTTAGAGTATCTAAGTACACACTGTAATCATTAGTTAACTAAGCCTTGGGAGGGAAGTAGATTCCATAGACATTAAGACTGGAAGGGACCTAATGAGATCATCAGGTCCTGCCCCCTGTCCAAAGGGCAGGAAGTCAGCTGGCAGTAGATGACCCCAGCAAGATACGCTCCAAACGTAATTTGAATGTGTCTAGGTGCTTGTACCACTTCTGTGGGGAGTCTATTCCAGACTCTAGAGACTTGGACTGTAAAGAAGTTTTTCCTTATGTCCAGTCTAAAACAGTCTTCCAGAAGTTTGTGGCGGTTGGAAGTAAGCAGAATATTTTCCATCATACAGATTAACAAACCCTTAGTCTCTCTGGGCACATCTACATGAGATGCTTTACTGTGCAGCAGACTAATTTGCTATGCAATAAAGCATCACTGTCTACATGTATATGGCAATTAGGGTGCAGTAGAATAATTCACTGAGCTGCTGGATGGTCCTGTCACACACAACTGGTATCTGGCAGTGCAGTAAATTATTGCGCTTAAACTCGCACATAAGATGACATCAAGATTAGCATACTTTGGCTCAGACTGAATTCTTTCATAAAAGCTCAGAAGGATGCAGGCTGTTCCTGCAGTGTTCTCAGCCAAACTGATTGGATGCTATAGGGCCAGTTATAATGGTTATTTCCTCTCCCGCCTTGTCCCCCAAATTGCAATTTTGGAGCAATTTACATGTATAGGGGCTGAGGAAATAAGTGTGCTAGGCACTCAAATTAGTCTAAGGGTACGTGCAAGCATTACATTTAGATGGCTGTAACCAAATTTAAGACCTTTTAAATGAATATGTGTGCAGGTGTTCACAGGCCTTAGTCTGCCCTAAAAATGGTGGGCCCAATCTAAAATCTGATGAGAACTAACTTTAAATCACCATGGGCTAACCTGACTGAAAATGGGTTAACCAGGCATAGTGAATGCTTGCACGCATCCCCAGCACAGCCCCAGGGCGGGGAAAGCGCAGCCAGTTTCCATAGCCCTGGGGTTGTGCTGTTCCCACCCACACCATTCTCTGACCCTGACCAGTCTACTTTTACACCCCTCCCTAAATCAGCACAACTCCATACTGGACCATCTCTTCCCCCACACAACAATGCTGCCAGCCCTCTTCCCTCCCAGACTTACTCATCTCTGGCTGCTCAGGTGAACACTTGCACACAGAAGAACCTGACTCAGGTTTAAGCAAGTCAAAATAAACCACCTAACCTGAGCTGGGTCTTTTGAATGCTTATTTGCAAACCACCCAACCTGAGCTGGGTCTTTTGAATGCTTATTTGCACCCTAAGTGTCATCAGACAGCAGTGACAGAGGCAGGAATAAAACCAAGAATCACAGCAGAGGTCTTGCAGGGACGTTGGCAGAGCTGCACAATGAAGGTCTAAAACGCCATATGCTTAACCCAACCTCAAGTGAGCTATGTTAACTACAACTGAAAAATCCCAAATGAAGCAACAATATCATTACAAGTGGGACAGTTGGCAAGAATGTTCCTTATTAATGCAACTCAATTTCAGGAAAAAGAGAAAGAAACTGTCATGGGCTGCTGAGGAAGAGGCAGCTGTTCAGTGGTCAGCGGATGAATCTGTACCAACAGTGTGGGGGATTTCCCTCCATTCTATGGCCCTAGGAAAACCAAGAGAATTTGCCTTGCCTCAGTTTAGCTTTTTCAGGGATTAAGGAGGGCTTCATTAATTTGATAACATTTATAAAATGCTTTTTGAGCCTTATGTGAAAGAGACCTCTTAAACAGCACATCTTGTTAGTTTAAAATCTAGGCTATTTGTATTATCAACATACTTTACTGAATGCTGCTTACACACTGTAGCTCAAAACTAGTGATGCCCCACAAGCTGCGGGAGTTGTTTGTACGTCTCTGTATCCACATGTCCTGACTCAGACCCACTTCTACTTGCAACTTGCTAGTTTAAATGTAGTGATTTTATGATGGTGCAGTGAGGACTGCCTTTGTATGCTCTTTTTGTATTGGTGAGGGCTGGAGAGGAGAGTCTATCACAAGCAGACATGTGCTGTGCAGGTGTGAAGGGAATGCTCAAACTGTTAACAAGCACACAAGTCCTATGAACAAAGAGGGCAGAAAAGAATGTTGTTGTTTTAAGGGAAAATATGTTTTAAGGGCCTATTAAAAATGAAGCCAAAAAGAGAAGAGCGAATGGGATGCAGATTGTCCATGTAACAGCAACTGTCATTAAGAAAATTCTTCATTGTTCTAAAGAGGCAAGTACTAGAGCTGGGCCAAAATAGTTTAGCTAGTACTGGACACTGGGGTATCCACTAAGTCCCTCAGAAAGAAAGTGAATAATAGAAAGAAGGGATTGGTACATTTCCCTATATGACAGTTGATGCAGTTATTAAATAATGCAGGGGGCTGGACGTCTAGCGATCCCTTCTTTCCTTACTTTCCAGTGATCCTAGAATCATAGAAAGGCTTTCAGGATTGCTGAGTGGAGCATGCTTTCCTTGGGCAACTGTACCCTCTCCCAAAGGGATGTGGTTTACATGTTCCAATACTTCTTCACAGCCAATGCACTAAAGAAGATGCCTAGGATGCAGACACACCTCCTGCTACCCAGGCACATACTTGCTTGTTTCCCAAGCCTGAAAACAGAGCTTTTGAGTCCTCTCTCTGTACCAGAGGTGGAATTCACCTGTTTGCTAAAGACCAGCACAGATTATGGATGTTCAAGTCTTACTTAAGTCGTCAGGTTGTCATTCTTAAAGGCCTGTTAAGTGTTGAACCCCCACTGATAGATGTCAAGAAGCGTTAGGCACCTAAATCTGGGTGCGGTAAATAAATACCTTGGAGGATCTAAGTCAGAGTCATTCTGCACAGGACTGAAGGAGACCCATGGAGAGCAAACAGCCAAATAGTGATTGCCTTTTGGGTGCACGCGTGGGGGAAATAGAAAGGATTCTTTGGGCAAGTACGGATGTTACACTTTTACTGACATAAGTGACCGAAAAATCGGTCTATACCCACTACAGGAGTTTGACACGCACAGACTTTAAAAATGGCAGAACCTGATTTTTACCAATCTAAACTATGTTGCTTAAAAAAAACAACTATGCAACTTCGATTGATTCTACCTCAGGCTTTTTAATGTTTGCACCTAGCCCTTCTTTACCCTCCCTCCTTCTTCCCCCTCATGTAGGGAAATCAGAAGTTTAATCCTTTGGGTTAAGTATATTATTTGGCAGGCAGCAGAACAAGAATGAAAATGTGCCAAGATAGAGGGCCACTATCCAGATACAATATATCAGCACTATTTTCAACATCCCTCAAAGAGGAACCTTAAACCTCTTTCTGTAAAAATGATTTAACTTTTTCTGTATAAAACTGGGGGGGAATCACCTTTAATGAATTCTCTGTGGAACCACCCTATGTCACTCACTTGACACATGATGCATTCTACAGGTGCTGTAGCAAAACTGGTACATATTATAATGGTTAAGGCATTTGTGTAGGAAGTGAAAGACTGGGGTTGTAGGCCACCTTCACCCCCAGTCTTAGAAGGTGTGAACCCACAGCTTGTATATCCCAAAAGAATGGTGTCACTAAGCTGGCTGAGAGCACTGTCTACCACTGGGCAAACTAAGAGTGAAAGAGCCAGAAAAAAAGCAAACAACAAGGTGTCTTATTCTCTGGGCTGGTGGGATGGACCCTTCTCTGCAAGGCTGAAATACTTAGAATGCATGCATGAACAGATAAGACAAAGATGTAAATAGGTCTTTGAGGGTGTTTGGCATAATACACTTCTGGGTTGTCATGATGATAGGATGCCCTGTTGTTCTTCACTACAGTGTGTCATCATTGACTTTGGGTATCTTTGTGTTTGTAAAACAAGAAAACTTTAATCCTATGCTTGTACAGTTTCACAGTGAGTTTACCCTGTGATTTCCCCACCTCATTATCATAAAAGGCAGGAAATTAGTGAAGAGTTCTTCTAAATAGTCACACTGATTACAGTTGATTTTCACAGTATGCTTCATCTCGAATAATTAGCAAAATTTGGACTGGAGGCTTTAGATCTAACAAATGCTTTTGATATACTAACTTTGCCTTGAAATCTGATTCTTGTCCTCATTCTTTGTCATCACATAACAGACCTGATGCAGTTTTTTTTAAAGGCCCAAGTGGGAGGAAGACTTAGGTGTTCAGATGACAATCTCATTTGCAATCAACTGAATATTCAAACATCTACAGTTGATCTCAGACTGCATCTCATACAAGCAAAAGATCCTCCTAAACTTACAAAATTAAATATGCAGTAGATACATGTTGGAGATGCACTGCATTACAGCCAACACTTGGTCATGTATTTTGGTCATATCCGATTATCAATCCTTTTTGGAAAGAAATTAGAACTAGAATTAATATGGTTTTGAATATAGGACTGATATCTTTGGAAAAAATATGTGCATTCTTGGGCTTCTAAGGAGTACAAACTGAAAAATACAACATCTCCAAAGGTCAAAACTTGGTATGCTGAGTGCAGCTGTCATTTATGGAGAGAATCATGTTTACCAGGCTTAGCTGCTCCAACAAGTTTGATACAATTTGGAAAGATCTCTTAGAATACTTTGGTGACCAAATTATTACTCTTTGCACACTACCTTTTTTCCTTCTTCTGTCCCTCCCTCTTCCTTTCCATTCCATTATTGATTAGATTTTCAAAAGTCCTCCAGTTTATAAATTATTCGACAGAGTGGAACAGAGGCATAACCCTGGGCAGCAGCAGTGCATGGGGTAGTAGCAGTTGCTAGATGCTGGCAGCAGTGGCACAGCTGGCCAGCAGCAGTGGAAGCTATTATTTTTTTTATGCCCCACCCCTAAGCCAGCATCCAGGGGCTGCTGCCTTGATCACTTCTCCTTAGTTATGCAACGAGATTGGAAGCCCTCCCCCAAAAGTCTTTCCCTGAAATCCCCTGGGTTGTTCATGAACATTAATGAAGTTATTTTCCCCAAACTTCCCTTTATCACTTGCAATGACAGATGGTGCTATACCTTTGCAAAATAAAGGGCATGTCTACACATATCCTTATGGTGACATGTTACTGTGCCATGATTTAGTACTTCCTTTTCTCTATGAATGTACCCAAAAGGCAACCACTTTTTGGCTGTTTGCTGTCCTTGGTTCTTCTTCAGGGGCGGTATATGGAGGTCCCATGGGTATGCGTTCACCTTGAGCAACTGTTGAGCCCAGAGTGGGCAGAGTGTAAGGCCACAGAGTCACCCTTTTGGAAGTACTAAATCATGGTTTAGTAACAGCCAGTATTGTGCTGTATACCTGGCGCACGGTTTTTTTTAGCAGCTACTTTGCCATAGCGGCACGCTATACCAGAGAAGTGCGTCAAACAGCAAAGTAGCTGCTAGTCACATGTAGAGGCCTGTGGATGCTATGTCACTATAGGGCATTGCTATGACATTGTGGTGTCACATGTAGATGCACCCAAAATGATCACAGACAGGTATAATAGAGAGCCTGGGACACTCTGTGCCTTTAAGGAAGAAGCAGCTCAGTGAGGGGCACTGTAGGCCAGGCAGGGTGCAGCAGCTGCACGTTGCCATAGCTTAATGGCAATTAAGCCAATTAGCAGACACCTGCAGGCTGCCCAGGTAGTCTGCTGATGGGAAGGGGGCAGAGCCCTGAGAGGATATAAGCCTGAGGCTTGGGCTAACTGGCTAGTCTTTCCCTGGTAGCTGCAAGGGAAGGAGCTCCTGCTCAGGAATGCTACCTGGGGATGCTAGGCCAAGTGTCATGCTGCCTGTGGGAACAGTGAGGCTCAGGGAGCTCACAAGGAGCCCAGGGCTGGAAATATGTCAGCTGGGAGATGAGGGAAAGTTTTCCCTCTTAAAGGTGCAGAGGGCTCCTTCCCCTTTACATTTATGTTATAGCCCAGGGACTTAGGTTTATGTTAAAGTTATAGCGGCGGTGTGTATGTGTATGCGTGTGTGGGGAGGGAGGCAGGGAACAATTCTTAGATCAGGTTCCGCCATTTTTAAATCAGTCTGTGTGTGCCAGACTCCTGTTCTGTTATGGGTATAGACTGATTTCTGATTGCTTATACCAGTAAAAGTGTAATGTCTGTACCTGCCCAAAGAACCCTTTCTATTTCCTCTATGCATGTACCCAAAAGGCAACCATGGGCGTGTGGTCACCTTGAGCAACTGCTGAGCCCAGAGTGGGCAAAGTGTAAGGCCACAGAGCCATCCAGGGGCCAGGGCCCAGTGCCTGGTGACCAGCGCCTGAGAGGGCCAAACCAGAGCTAATGCCTCAGAGCCAGGTCTGCCACAGTGGGTCTGGGCTAGAAGGCCTAGCTGAGAGGACAAGAGGCATAGGCTCAGGAGGCAGAAGCCCCAACAAGAAAACAACATTATTGTAACACCTGTGTGGTTTGGGGTGTCGTGTAGGGAAGGACTGAAGCCATGCAATTAGCTCCTAAGGTTTTATGCACCCAGAAGGGCATGGCTGACTAGAGAGGCCCAGTAGGGCACAGTCAACTACAGAGACTGAGCAAGGGGCCTGGGAATCCCAGTGGGGGTCCAGTAGGACTGGGGCCACACAAAGGACCATGAGCAGCTTCCCCAGTACTACTAGTATTATGTCAAGGCATGTCAGGCAAGAAGGGAAGATGCTGTAGGAGTGGAACAGGGCATGATCATGGAGCATCCAGGGGGCATCATGGTCACCCCTGGGACCTTGATTTGCTTTATAGGTCCTGTCATTTCATAAGCGAGGCTGCAGAATAAATTGTTTTCTGTTCTAAGCTGGAATGATTTCACCCTTTTCTTTTCTTTTGGGTGGTTTTTTTTTTGGCTTCCAGAAAATAATGAGATTTTTTTTTCCTGCCTAGATCCTGCAGCCCTTCTAAGTGCATAATGCCCCTTTAAATCAATCAGTTTTCCATGGATAAAGGCTGCAAAATCAGGCCTTACAGTAGAATAAGCATATCTTACTCATAAGAAAACACTAGATGTAGTCAGCATTGTTAAAATTTTAAATGGACTTTTTCCCAAACAGCTCTAGTTCTATAACTTGAAAAACAAGTTGAGAACTTTTTCTTAAAAATATTCTGTTTCATCTATCCCTTCACTGAATGTTGTCTTGGTGTACTTACATGTCTTTATTATTTCTACATTACAACCAGTTTGTACCCTTTTCAGTTATTACTTAACTTGACATAGCCATGTTTATGGACATTGCACATACTTATGCCACGGATGAATTTGGTTCACTATCATTATCTGGACTTATAAAATCCACAGATTCCTGGCTAGAGGAACTTGCTCCCCTGCTGAGGGTCAAACCAAGACCTAGCACCGCATTTGGTACCAGGAAGGAATTTTACCCTACAGTTAGATTGGCATTTTGCCTTTTGCTGTAGCAGAGGCCATGGTCCTCTTGCTTGGATCTCTTGCATGCATTTTAATAACTTCTTTCTATTGTTGCAGCAGCCCGACATTGGCAATGCCCTCATCCCCTTACATTACCTATGTCATTTTAGGGAATTTTGATGTTTTGGGCATTGTGGCTGGTAGTTATGCCTGAAGCTTTTACGAACAGGTTAGACAAACACTTATCTAGGATGGTTCAGATAGAGGTAATCTTTCCTTGAGCAGAGGGTTATACTAAATGACCTCCGGAGGTCCTGTCCAACCCTGCTTTGATGAATCTATGTCTATTTTGCACATAGACAAGAGTGTATCCAGAGGAGGCATAGTGCCATGGTCACACCCTATCTTTTTAGATCATAGAAACAGCAGCCAGGGTCCTTTTTAAAGTATCAACGTAGGTAAAAAAAAAAATCCCCCACAGTTTTCCCCTCTGTGCTTAGTGGTAAGTCTCCACTTCTTCCTTTCCATTTTTCCCTTCCCCACCCACTGCTGCTGCTGCTGCCCTCAGTTGAGTCAGGGGCAGAGGAAGCTCCAGAGTCACTCCTTCCCTTCTCCATTTTGGGGGAGCTGGGCTCAGCTGAGGACAGAAACAACAGTGCTGTTGGGCAGTTCCCTCCCCACCAGCCAGTCCCCTCAGGTACCTTGCCAGCCTGGGAATAGGGGAGGGGAAACTGTAACTGGAATAGCTTTTCCAGAGAGGTTGTGGACTCTCCATCCTTGGAGGTTTTCAAGACCTGGGTAGACAAAGCCTTGGGTGGGGTGATCTAGTTGGGGATGGTCCTGCTTTGAGCAGGGGTTGGACTAGATGACCTCCTGAGGTCCCTTCCAACCCTAATTTTCTATGATTCTATGATTAAACCTGCCTGTCTTAACCCTGCCTGCCCCTGTCTGAGCCAGTCTCCTGTGCAGCCTGGGGATAGTGGACAGGAGAAACTCAGGACCTCCCCTATCCCCAGGTCAGTTGGGGACCATGGCAGTGGTGGAAAGAAAAGGTGGGGTGGGGTAGGGGTGGGCTAAGTGATACTCAGCACAGAGAGGAACAGAGAGCAGGGATGAATCAGGAGTCCTTATCTGATTTAAGGACTTAAAAAAATTCCCTGGCTGCTGCTCCATGGTGTGGTCTACTCACCCAGGGGTAAGGGAAGGATGGGAGTGGGGGTATAGCCACCCCTGCTGTGCCAGTCACTATTTCTGGACCCATCCATTTTACAAAATCCTGGATCCACCCATGCACGCAGAAGAAGAAAACACAGAAAACTGAGGCCAAAGAACAATTCAGTATCACAGTTGGGCTTAGAACTCCAGAGTTCATTGCTTCCAGTTTCTTGTTAAATCTTCTTCACTAAGGAGTTTACGAACCCCAATAAAAGGTTGGTTGTTTTTTTTAGTTTAAAAGGTGTCTTTACCCATTTTGATGTTGACCCAAATAGCTCTTCTTCCAACAATGGGTAAAAAAGGGAGTTTGCACATGGTCTGAAATACACTGCATTTCCTTCACCCCCTCTCTCAGCTGCAGTTTCCTGTTATAAGTTGTGATTTAATAAGTATATTTAATAATAAAACATAATTTCTCCCTTTTGCCCTCCCCTTCCAGCTGCAAACTCCCACCTTGTTGGGGCCATGATTAATACACGTGTTTAAAATATTACAAAAAAATAATCTCTTCCCCCCCCGCATCCCAGCTGCAGATTCCAGCCCCATAGTGGTTTTTCAGCTAGTAGCTTTCAGAAAGAGTTCATTGAGAAATACAGACCCTCCCAAGGCTTCTCCCAAGCTGCCTGCCTCAGTACTTCTGAAATGCTTCCAATAGGAGCCAGCCCAGAGTGCTCCGTGTAACATGATGAGAACGCATGGAACCCAAGAGAGCAGTGCAAAGGGGTACAATTGTCCTGGGAAAACTGAAAAGCTATCCCCTCATGAGTCAGGCTGTATTTTTGTCTGTGACAAATGTGACAAAATCCATGACTTTTAGGCTGTTTGATCAGACTTCATGGTTTGTCACCCTCATCTGGTTTGCTTTGAAGCCTTTAAGCTCTGGGTTCCTTACACCCCAGGCTCGTGAAGAGCATGGCACCTGGCAAAGCAGACCAGCTAGTCAGTCAGCTTGCAGGGGCTCTCCTCCAGAGCACATTGAGCACCCCATGATAGGGTGATAGCCAGTGGTCTTGCAACTGCCAGATCTATAAAGAGTCTATCAAATATACTTCCTCCTCTTAGCAAGGATTTAAAGGAGATCACTTTTCAAAGATGGACTTTCTGTTGAATTACTCTTAGCAGATTTAATTTTAGTATGTGCTCAAAAACCAACAAATGACATATATGTCATCAATACAGAGTATTGATTATTAGGGCTTAAATTTCTCTTCTACCCTTCCTTTTCACTGCCATACCATATAAAATTGACACAGGACAAGTGTCTAAATTTAGGATTCCCAAGCATCATATGTAGGAAACTATACAAGTGGGCTGAGCTCCCTGCAGCTCCCAGGGACATCAGCTGGTAGGTAAAAGATGTTCAGCACTTTGGAAAATCAAGCTGTTTATTTAGGTAGCTAGATATAGACTTAGAAGTCTAATTTTAAAAAAAATTGTGGCCACATATCAGCATTCATCAACATCCACTAAGCTCTTGGGGTGAGAGATATTGGAGGAAGCTAAAGAAAAGCTCGGGGGGTGGGGTAAGAGTAAAAACACTGAAATACTAATTGCTTCTAATTACCTCTTGAAACAAGGTATTGTTGAGTGGGAATGATGCTATTAGGTAAAAGGCTGGAAATCAGACACGGTCCAGATGGATCAGTGAGTCAGAGGAAGAGTAGTTCAGTATGGCAGGCAGTAGTTCAGTCCAGAGCTATTTGCTACTGGCCATTTGCCTGTGCAACTGCCTGGGAGAGAGATCAAGCACTCAGAAGTGGGAGGAAGGCAAGATGCATCTCTGAGATGAGGAGGGAGCTGGGACAGTCTGTCTGGGTTGGGGCTCAAAATTCTGGCGGTTTCAGGCTCCATTTAACCTTAATCCACCCTGATTAGCTTCATGGATCATTTCACATTTTCATGGAGTTTTGTTCTTGTTTTCTATTAGATTTTTATTTAGTGTAAAATGCCAATAAGAACAGCAACACAATTTGATCCCTCATGTAACTCCACCAACTGCAGTGCTGTTACACTGGGATGAATCAGGCACAACTTTTTCAAAAATGAAGAATTGCTGCCAAATATTGTACTATATTAGACTGTTGGCTATTTTCACTGACCAAAGTCACAGAAAAGCATTCAAGAAAGCAGGACTGGTGACAAGCCTGTGCTTAGTCCCTGGTTTATGTTCTTATAAATTGAAGCATACATGAGAACTCAAAGATGATTCTTTTTGCTTAGTGCTCTAGGTTGAATTTTCAGGCTTTTATCTGAATCAGGGAGTGGTTTAAACAGCCTTTGGGGGGGGGGGGGGGCTTTAAAATCTGAACCAAAACCTCAATTGGAAATATTTTAATGTTCACTATTTTCAAAACACATAACCCACAGCTTTGTGGTGATCCTAAAAATGAACTGCAGTTTGCAGCTCAAGCCTATCCTTAATATAAGCCTTTTGTGCATGTTTCCTTTTTTGGCTCAAAAGTTTTCCATTGTTTTTGCCACCAGTTCAGCTTGCCCAGCAGTAGCAAAAGTAGGAGCTTGGAAAAAAAAAAAAGACAGGGAAACCAGAACTAGGACAAGGACATGATTGCAACTGTAATGTGAACCTTGCCCTCCTCCCCTTCAAAAAATAGCCACATCTAAAAATAACTAATTGTACTTTTTAAAAATAAATTCCTTTCACTTGCACAAAGGTAGACAACTACCTTATTTTAAAAGTTTTAAAGTATCAGTTTGTTTGACAATAAGCTAAAGACCATTTTTATTAGGCAGCTAATGTGTGCTGGTCTCTTGGGTAGATATTATGGAATTGCTCCTAACAATTATGTGGATCCAGTTAGGGAGATACTATATTCTCCAGTATGTACTAAAGCAGGGGTGTTCAACCTCCAGCTTGCAGCCTGCAGAGCCATTGCATCCAGTCTGTGGGACTCTCCATGGTTTGGAAAATTTGGTAGCAGGAGAACAATAGCAATTAATACTGTTTCCCACCACCCTCTCCCCACACCCTCCCACAATTTTCCAAGCCCTGTGACAAGGCTGAAGCTGGGCCATGCCCCCTTTTTCCTGCATGGCCAGGCCAGAGCTGGGCCATATCCCGTTATCCCTGTGCAAGTGGACCCCTCCTCTCCCACCACTGCAAAACTGGATCATAATAGGGAACTTTTTTTTTTTTTTAGTGTGGTTAACTTTGGCATTACCTAGCTGAGAAGCATCTCAACTGGGAGATACCAGTTTGGGGATTGTACCTGGGAATAGGTGCAAAAAAGAAACAGTTCTGAGAGCCATGAAATTCATCTGAATTTTTTTAATATGGGGTTATAGCTCAGGGACCTTGTTTTTCATTGATTTCTAACTTGGACCACTCACTACAACGTAAGCCCCATGAGGTGCATTGATTTTCATGTCAGTTTAACTAAGTGTGTGGGTATTAGAGCTCTTGGAGAAAAATGTTTGTTAAAGGGCAATGTAGTTTCAATTTCAGCAGTTATCAACCCATATACACAATTTTATTATATGAAAGACAGCTCTGTTCTTTACATAAAATTCCATTGAAAAACATGCCATTGTGAGAGTGCCATGGTGCTTTGATTAATGTATATTAGGATGAATGGGCATTATTTATTTTACTTGTTATTGCCAATATTTCTCTTTAAGAATGCCATATATGAAACCTGCTCTAACAAGCAAACCAGGAGATTTTTTTTTTTTCCTTTCTCTGAGGTAAAGATGTGATTGCTGTGTAATCTTAATGCCACTTCTGCATCTTGGTACAGTCCCTAGTATAATACAGCACCTAGCTTAACAGGCTATCCTTTGCATCCTGTGAAAATGCTCATTTACCAGTGAGTAAATACAAGTCCTACCATTTTGGAGAGTTTAGGTGCTGAACCAGCTGGCTTGGGCACAAGCATGCTTCAGTGCAGAGGCTGCCTTGCTGCCTGCTTGCTGCCACCTCCTTCGTGTCCAGCCAGCCTCTCTGCAGCATACTGAGCTGGGTTGGAGCAGCCCCAGGCTGGCAGGCTGACCCCCTGGCCTTCCTGCCAGCTGGGGCTGCTGCAGCCTGGATCAATGCGCTGCACTCCAGCTTCCCAGGAGCAATAAACTTCTCAGTCTATTGCTGCTTGTTAATGGCATGTGTAGATGTGCCCCCTGTCACTTAGTCTGCTAAAGTGCCCCCAAAGTGTAAAATTGGCTAGGTCACTTAAAACTCTCATTGAAGCTGAGCCACTTGGCAGCTAAGAGTGCAAGGGTCATGAAACTACAAGGACAACAGGTAAAAATGAGCCTACCTCTATAGTCCAGCTACCTCTATAGCCTTCCCCTGGGGCAGCAGCAGGGGTGGGGTGGGGACAGGGAGTTGGCACTCTCTGTTACCAGGTTTATTTCTGATTTTGACCAGTGACTGTGAAATATTAAATACATAAACAGTCCTGGCTCCAGGGCAGGATTATAGGTCCTACTCTTTTCTGTAGCACAGTGGTTAGGATCCTCCCCTTTAGGAAGTCAAAAAGGTATTGGTTCAAGTTTGCTTAGATGGAGGAGAGCCTAAAACCCAGGTAAACTGCTTCTGGACAGTGATTTAACAACTGGTTTATTGGAAAAAGCATGGACTGTAGTGATCACTGGGTTCAGTAAACACATGTATACACTGAATGAGAAGAACTAAGAACAATAGGCCTCATCGTGGAGCAGTAGGCAACCTCTACAGACCCTTGATTTCTCTCTAAAGGCCTCTGCAGATGTTATTGCAATAATAGCATGGCTTTTCTCGTGTTATGAAAACACCGTGTAATGTGCATGGCTATATGTGCATAGAGCAGGGCTGTCAGGATGTGGAAATGACAGTTTGACTGTTGTTGTTGACCAGCTGGGGGAGTAGGATGAGCTCAACACTAGTCAACAGCACTACACCAGGAATTGCATGCATCTACTAAGGAAACAACCCCCAGAACCCAACCAAGCAACGGAGTTGGTTGGGGGAAGAAATCCCTGTCCTGCATTGACCCAGGCATGCTGGTAATTCTCCTCTCCTCCCACCAAGGAAAAGGAAAACCATGGTGTTGAATAAAGTGCAAGAGGTATGGGTGTCTGAGGCAGGTGACAGTCATCTCCATACAAAGATCCAGGCAATTGAGAAAACTCTTGTCCCGTCACAGAACTGAGCCCTCATCTGTGATATGGTTGCATTCCCCAGGCAGAGTAAAGCAAAGGGTGAGGGATGAATTCCCCCCTCACCCCATACTCTCTGCTATGCTGGGGCTGAGCTCAGACCTGACTCCACTTGGCTCTTCCCCACTCCTCTGCTTCGCAGTTATTTCCCACCACTTGCCCAGGGCAGGTAGATGGAATTTGTAGCTGCTGGAAAGCTCCTGCAGTGTCTAGGTCATTGGTGAGTAGGCAGGGAATCCCCCAACACTGGAGAGACTGGAGTCCTTGGGATCTAATGGACTTGCACTTTTGGCAGCTGCAATGTTGTACATAGCACAAAGTTCATTGACTAGTGCTGAGGCTGATTTCCTCTTTCTGCAATTTTAATATTAGCATTTGTGTCTGTAGATGCATTTCTTCCTATAAGGACATAGTTCCTTCTTGTATTTTGGAACAATTGGTTTCTTCCTAAAATTGTCAATACTTGGGTCATAGGGGCCAAGAAGATTATTAGAAGGCATGAATGTTATGTCTTTTTGGACTGCAGGCACATACTGAACTAGATTCAGTTTCTCCCAAGCTGCCAGACCCAAAATTGGTGTCACCTCCCTAGGTACCACAGTGAAGGGAGTTTGTATGCTCTGTTTTGATAGTGAATGGTAGTGATGTTTCCCTTTCACTACTACGTTTGTTTCTGAATAACCAGTTACTTTTCTATTTGTTGGATTCACTTTTTGGTCTCAATTTTAATCATCTATATTCATGCTTTGGTATAATATTATCCTGAGCTCCAGAGTCTAATCTAAAGAAATAGTTGTTCCTTGCACTTCTACTGGTAATACCAAATCCCTCTCATTGATTTTGCTTGATTCAACCATGTCTATATACAGGTGCCTAAACTGGTCAAGCTGAATCTCCATCCAGAACGAGCAGCCTAACACTTGGCCATTGCAATATAAGGTATTAGGTACTGCTTTGAGTCTTTTCTTCTTGTCTCTTTGAAGCTCCCAAATCACCTTTGAAAATGGAATTCAGGCTTCTAATTCAGTTAAGTGCTTTATAGAACATTTTAACCTCCTTCTCAACTTAACATCCATAAAGACACACAGCTTGGTGACCAGTTGCTCTTTTGGCAGTAGAAATCAGTCAACCTTTAAATCAGATCCATGTGATTCCCCCTCTAGCAGACAAACATTTTCCATCAACATTTTGAAGAGAAAACAAATCTAAATAAATAACCTCCAAGGTCGAAAAAAGCCTATACACCAAACATTGGTAAAGCCATTCCACAGTAAAAATAAATGCTCAGCAAAGGGATCTTTCATTTGAAAATTGGAACCAGATTTTACATATTGAAGGGGGTAAGCAACAGTGTCAAATGTATGGCAGCACTGTAGGTCTGCAAGCAAGGTTGCCATAAGGTGATATTTAGTATCTGCACATGCAGAAACGTGGTCCTGAGAAAAATTAAACAATTTGTTTGTATATCATTGCACTGCTAGAATCATGGCATTATGAACAAGAAAAAAAAAAAGTGTCTTCCAGCTAGTTCAGAATGATATAATTCAGCACAGATTTATTTGGCAACATATGCTTTTGAAACTGAAGATTTCTTTTCTTTGAAGGACGATGGAAAAGTCATTATGCACCAAGTGTAAAAAATTAAGCACACCATGAGATGTGCTTGAAATTCAATGTTCTGTTCCCTGAATGTATCAGTTTTTCTAATATGTTTATTCATTACTATATTTCTTATGAGTCCATTTTCCTTATAGAAAATATTTGTTTCTAGTATGATTCTAACTTCCTTTATGCAGATCATTATTCCTGGCATTTTAGCATGTCAGGGAAAGAAAAGAAAGGTAGCATATTGTTTTACAACTGTAAAACCAAATGCAGTAGATAATTAAACTATTAAAAATATACTAGTATATCATGTGCGGAAAGAACCTTTGGCTGCATCCAGATGAACACAACTGTGCAGTATGCAGCGCCTCAGACATCTGCAGTGCCATCTACCGCGCATTCAGCTGTTCTCTGCACTGCAACAGAGCAGCATACTGACCAACCCCTGATATCCAGAGGTCAAAAAAAACCCAGGCAAAAAAAGGTGGAGCAGCACACACTGCTCTAAACCAGAGCCTGATCCAATCTGAGCTGCCTGGCAGGATTGCTGCTACTGCAGCCCCCCCAAAATCCTCCAGAATCTCAGGTAAGCCTACTGGAACCCAGTGCTAGCTCAAATCTCCCCGACCCCACCCAGGGTAACCTGCCATGTGCCAGAGAGTATGTACCAGGCATTCCCAGGGACAACTAGCAGGAGCACGTGGTGTACCACCACTAGTTGTCCCTGGGGAACCAAACATCCATGCTCATCTGGACACAGTCAGTGTCAGTGTCAGTGTCAGTGTCAGTGTCGCTCTCATAGGATATACCATTATTTTCCATACATATATAAAAAAATTAAGCATCCACAGTTCTATGCTGATATATATCTGTCTATATCGGAACACCAATAAAACACAGATTGCCGATGTCAATTTCCTTCTTTGGCCAGTGTAGCTAATGTCACTGATAAATGCCTGTGACAGGGTGCCCCTCAGGCTATCTTCTCTGTGGCCCCTGCACCTGTCTCTGGGCAACCGCTCACCTGCCACATCTTTGATGTTAATTGATTAATTAGCAGGAGGCTGCCCTTCTACCGCCCCTCCACTAGGGGGCGCTCTCTGCAGCTCCTTCCTCCCCAGTGCCACAGCCCAAGGCTTGCAGATCTCAACTTGATCTTCTGCTAATGCCCTCTCTTGGGGCTCCCCATATCCCCCCTGGGGACACCTATTAACACTACCCCCCTTTCTGGGGCTCGTTGTGCCCACACCGGGCTTACCAATCCCTGTCCTACCTGGGCTTCTCAACTTCCAATGACCCTTCTCTGGGGCTCGCTATGCCCCATCTCAGGGCTCTCACTCTAATGGCCCCCCTCTCTGGGGCTCGCTGTGCCCTCCCTGGGCTTCTTACTCTTTACCCTTCTTAAGGGGCAGTGTTTTAAGGAGCCCATCTGGGGCTCACCGTGTCCTCCCAATCCTTGCCCTCCTCAGGCTCCCCAATATACTGCCCCCTTCCTGGGGCTCTCTGCATCTAACCTGGATGCCTCACTAGCACTGCCCCCACTCTCTGGGGTTCACCATGCCCAACTTAAGCTTCCTACTCTTTGCCCTCCTTGGGCTCTTTAAAATGTTTCCCCCTGTCTGGGGCTCGCTGCACCCAACTTGGGCTCTTGAATAGATGTGCCCCCCCCTTATTAGGGGCTCCCAGTGCCATGACTTGGGCTTCTGCTTAAAATGGCCCCCTTTCTGGGGCTGTGCATGCCCACACTTGGGCCTCTCCAAGTTGCCCCCTTCCTGGGGCTTCCTGTGCCCAACTTGGGCTTCTCACTGCTGCCCCCCTTGGGCTTCTTTAAATGCTGCCCCCTCTCTGGGTCTTGCACAGCCTCCCCTTCCTGGGGCTCATGCTTGCTGCACCAAAACTGGCACCAGGGTCCCCTCTTCACTGGGGGTTGCCCCTGAGGCCTCTTCCAACCCCTTATAGCCTCACCCAAACCACCAGTCCATAACAATACCACACACTAATCTCAACACAAACTCAAGCCTCTTGGCTATAACTTAAACATAGGGCACCTAGCCACAACAACGCAAACTGCCTGGCTGTAACTCCACGTTATTGCTCCAGCCTCCAGAGCAATCCTCCTACCCTTTGTTTGAACGGTTGCTGCAGCTCACATCTTTGCTTTCAGGAGCTCCTGCCTCTCCAGCTGCTAGCAAGGAATTGCCAGCCTGGCTTCAGCTTCTGGGCTTTATAAGAGCTAAGCCCTGCCCCTCCCGGCCAGCTGGCACTCATGAGTTGCCCCAGCAACCCGCAGCTGTGTTCCCTAATCACCGCTAGGGCTCCTTCTCTAGCAGTTCTTCCCCTCTTCAGGCATAGGGTGCCTCAAAGCCCTGTGACAATGCCACATACATGTACACAGATGAAGCATGCACGCAGCCAGGAATGCATCCTAGCAGCTTGGAAAGCAGTGTCCAGCTGGTAAGTCTATGGGGGGGAAGGGGCATGAGGGAGACAAGGAACATAGGAGGGACAGATCAAGGCCACCCTAGTGAGGGAGGGAGTGGGGCTGGGGCAGGCACTGCCCAGCCAGGACAGGGCAGGGCACAGGATGGAAAAGCAGGTGGCTCATTCAGAGGGTGTGGGGGGGGGAAGAGAGTGGGGTGCATTTCTCTGCTACTGTAAGCACCCCTGGGGGAAGCATAGGAGGTATGTGATCCCTGGATTTGTGTGTGGGGTGAGGGCAGGCTGCCCACTGTGAGCTTGGGGCCAAGGGATCTGCTGGCCTTTTCCTGACAGGTGGGGCTGAGCTAGG
Source organism: Caiman crocodilus (assembly GCA_030014935.1). NCBI lineage: Eukaryota > Metazoa > Chordata > Crocodylia > Alligatoridae > Caiman > Caiman crocodilus. The sequence goes on from JAGPOW010000229.1 coordinate 20,768,426, forward strand.
GGTGTGCTTGGGGCATGCAGGGCCAGGGTGGGGCGTGTGGTAGTGCTGCTAGGAGGGGAGGCTATAGGGTGGCCTATAGGCACCCCAATATTTGCCGTAACTCACCTATAGGCCCTTCTCCCAGCACTGCCAATGCCCACCCTGACCTCACCTGCTCTAAGCACAGCCCTGGCCAAACCCCCCACTGGGAAGAGACCAGTGCACCCCCTGTCCCTGAGCCCACAGCGTGAAACCTACCCTTACCCCATGCACAAATCTGGGTGCTATGCCTATCTCAGGAGTGCACATAGCAACAGGAGTCAGCTGCCCTCCCTGCCCTCCTGCACCCCTCAGATGAGTCGCACGTGACTTTGTCCTGCACCCCACCCTGCCCCAGCCCCACTCTCTCCCTCAACATGGGGTCCTCAATCTGCCCCCCAGACCCTTTTTCTCCCCCATGCCCCTTGTCTTCAGACTTACCAGCCTGACGCTGCTCTCCAAGCTGCAGGGATGCATATCATCTATCAGATCAGTATCAGTCAATATTGCTGGTTAATCATCAAACATCAGTATTGGCTTAAAACATCTTTATTGGTGCACCCAATATATATATACATACATACACATCTAAAGAGTCTTCCTCAAAAGGATAGACCATTATTTTCCATACATATATAAATAAAATTAAGCATTCGCCGTTCTATGCTGAAAAAATTAAAATTAAGCAAGTGAAAATACTGATTTCTTCTGACTTACTCCTGTACTACACCAAGTCCATGGAATTGGAAGTAATTCTTCCTTTATGCCCCATAAGTAAAAAATTGTTGAATTTGAACAAGCATATTTTAATTTTTAAAGTATTTGCAAAAGTCCTAGAACCTGTACTGAGATCTAAATGTTACAAACCAAAGTGAATTATATGTTGAAAAATGCATAGCAAATGATCTCTTCTAACTCTCTTTCAAACAACAAAATGAGAGTTACAGAAGAGGACTAATGCATTAAAATTGGAAAGAAGGGTGATTTGTGTTCAAAAGTTTTTCTCACATCTCTCCCAGGTATACAGTTGGTCCAAAAGTCATCACCCAAAAACTCCTTACATATTTCCTGGACCATCAAAGCCACAAGAACATCACAACTCTGCTATTCAGTGGGCGCATCTACACATACATTTGATCTAGGATCAGTTTACTTGCAATTAAACGTTTCCTCACAAGCATCTACACATGCAGGGAAGCAGAAGCAGATTTGCTACTAATGGCAGCAAACTACACCTGCTTCCTAGGGCCCTGCAATGGGCCCTTGCCACTACCAGGGGAAGATTTAGGTTTCCCTGGGTGCAACCCCAGGGGCTGGCAGGGAGCTGAAGGACACTAGGAACCCTCCTGCAGCTTTTTTCCAAGTCCCCTGGCCCTGATTGGAGAGCCAGGGCCAGGAACTCCCTGCTGGGGCGGGTGTCATTGTCCCCACCTTGGCAGCAGGCAACCCCCAAAGGCAGGGTGAAATGTCCCAGTCCCGGCCAGGAGACAGCTGTCTCTTGGCCTGGTGCTCCCTGCCAACCCCCTAGGGTAGCACTCAGGGGAAGCCTAGAGCTTCCTCTGGTGGTGGTAGGGACCCGTTGAAAGGCCCTAAGAACTAGAAGCAGTTTACTGCCATTAGCAGCAAATCTGCTCCTGCTTCCCTGCATGTGTATATGCCTGCCAGGGAGTGTTTACTCACAAGTAGTTTACCCAATCAGTAAACTGATCCCAGATCAAATGCATATGTACATGTGCTCACTGTTTACACAAAGGAAACAAGTAACATAAAAAATGCAGTATGAAAATTTCCCTAGCTTCCCCACTACAAAAACTCAACCTTTTTTTGAACCCGGGTCCTCTTTATATTAATAATGTCACATAGACTATAATTTCAGCTAAAAAAAATTGTATTTTATCTTGCTTGGAAATCTATAAGCATCTATAATATGTATACATTTTTATCCATAATTAAGACTAATGATATATGGTCAGTGGATTAAACATATTGGCTGACATTTACTCTTTGGTTGTTATCAGTGCTCAAACATTGTTAGAACTGTGGTTCTGTAATTTCTACCACCAGCAAAGAAGAATCCCTCACAAAAGGACATATTGTTGTAAGTTCATAATAGTGGGTCTAAACTTACAGTTGTTTCTGGGTTTGTCTACAAAGACAATGCAGTGAAAGCTGAGCTAGGTTAAACACTGAAAGCAGTGATCATCCTTAACTAATATATCTGGCTTCTCAGGGCAAAGCTTCCAGTAAACCAAATGAGAATTAGTTTCAATGAGATTGCAGGTCCAAGGTCTACTTCATTTTTCAAATGAGAGAATTATTAAGAATGTAACTGGGGTGGAAAAAAATTTATATCTCACATTCCTGTGGCATTTTTTAATTTCAAAGTTTGTCCAAACATTTAATGTTTAAAGACTAATTATATTTTGAGTCACAGTGCCTTAAAAATGGCTTTGTGGACTTCTGTGTTTATGGTCTCCAGACAACTGTATATATAAATTTGCTCAGTTCACAAATAAAAAGATGGTAAATTTAACTGCTTGAGTTACAACCTCACCCTGGGAGCAGAAAATCATGCGTGTGCTCTTTTTTGAATTGCACATCATCGCCAGTAATAAGGATTCATAACTGGAATTTGGTCAAGCATTCTGTTGATTATATGCAAGTCAGAAGAGAGTCCAGTTTACTCTGTATGTATCCAGCTGTATTCTTACTGTAGAGCTAGCAGAAGTAAAAAGTAGTAAGCCATTTCAGTCAAAAGATGTTCAGAATCTGAACTTTTGCACTCTGTCCTCATTGGGAAGCTAGCAGACTGCGGAGTGGATGCCTACACGGTCAGGTGGGTGGCCAACTGGCTTAGGGACCGCACCCAGAGAGTGGTGGTGGATGGTCAGCCCAGAGGGAGGTGGGCAGTGGGGTCCTGCAGGGTTCGGTCCTCAGACCGATATTATTCAATATGTTCATCAGTGATTTGGACAAGGGCATGGAGAGCACCCTCTCCAAGTTCGCTGAGGATACCAAGTTATGGGGCAAAGTTATTACACCGGAGGGCAGGGAGCAGATTCAGGCTGACCTGGACAGGTTGGATCAATGGGCAGAGAGAAATAGGATGCAATTTAATAAAGATAAATGTAAGGT
>JAGPOW010000229.1:20771678-20789201 GCA_030014935.1 Caiman crocodilus
GACTAGGAATAATGGGTGTAAACTAGTTGAGAGTGGATTTAGGTTAGATATTAGGAAGAAATTTTTCACAGTAAGGGTGGTCAGGATCTGGAATGGGCTCCCAAGAGAGGTGGTGCTATCACCTAGCTTGGAGGTCTTTAAGAGGAGGCTAGTTGCCTGGCTGGGGTCATCTGATCTTGATTCTCTTTCCTGCCAGGGGCAGGGGGCCGGACATGATGATCTATTGTGGTCCCTTCTGACTCTACAATCTATCAATCTATGAATCTAGAGATACAGGCTGGAAGATGATCTAGTGGGTATGGAGCTTATATTTTTTCATAATCATTTTCCTCAGGTACCCACCATTTCAGATTGAATTCAGTTTCAGACTGAATAGGACTGGATGCTGTGTAGCGGAAAATTATTTCTACATAGGCTGAAAAACAATGATAGCCACCACTTTTTAGCTTGTGAGAGAGGAGTTTTTCCTTTAAACTAAAAACTGTCTGTTAATATGTTCCCTCTTTTGAAACAGAAAACAGAAAAGTCTCTCTCTCATCTCATTTCTGCAAGTACTTTCCTCTCTTGTTTCTGCTTCTACCCTATCTGTGCTAGAGTCATCTTACCTTTTGGCATCTTCAAAGCTATGAGTCAGTCTGTGATTTTCTTTGCAACACAACAGGGTTCCAGATGAAATGCTGCTTACGCCAGCATTTTCAAAGGTCAGAACAACAGAAGATCCTCCTGCTACCATTGAACCTGAATTTTCCTGCTAAAGCCTCTACAACTCAGAAGGTTTTTTACTTCTCAGGAGCAAAATTAGCACATGTAAAACAGAAGTGACTACAAATGTATAAAAAAGGTTTGATCCAAAACCATTGAAGTCCAGGGGATTTTTCACTGGCTTCAGTAAAATTTGCATTAGACCTCCAATTATTAAAAACAACAAATTATCATTATTATTATTATTATTATTATTATTATTATTATTATTATTATTATAATTTTGTACTTTTGAGGGCAAACATGATAACTCTGGTGTAAACTGGCATAATCCTCCTGAAGTCAATGGAGCCAATGAAGCCTTGTCCATTTTTTGGAGCCTTCCAGAATCAAACCTTAAATCCAGAACTTTAACTTCTCTCTATGCTGTAGCCTTTTCTGCACATCTTAAACTAAAAATGAACTACAACATCACAACATAAGACTATCTTAGTGCTTTGAAACTTAAAACTCACTGTAAGAACTACTTTTCTAAAACAACATAGTTCTCTCAGATATTATGGCTGTACAGTTAGGCTGCTGATAGATGTTTATCTGAAGAGGTGATGGAATCTAACCCATGATTTCAACAATCATGCCTCCCCCCATGCCACATGTGCATGGTAAAAAACATGATTTTGGGATTGGAGATCAGATCCTAATCACACCATACCTGGCAGTGCTGGGGGAGCCGTGGGATCATTTTCCTGGATGCTCTCTGCACTGGCAAGGTGCCTGACAATCAGCTGTTTGTCAGATGGCTCTGGGGGGCCCATGGGGCCATTTAAGCCTCTGTTTGATCTCCAGATTAGGCCAACACTCAGCTGATGACTGGCAGATGGGCACCCCAAGTCTTGAGCCCCAGAACACTCAGCAGAACTGGGACCACACTGGGGCTGCTTAGTGTGATCCTGATCATGAGGATGATCAGGTGATTGTTGCCAGTGGGGACCCCAGTGGTTACACATTCCGTTTATGATATGATGGAAACCATCCATAAAGTTATTACACATATTTTGTGCAGCCTGCATCTTGCAGATGGCATTCAGATTAGGGTTACTTCCCCTGGCTTGACTCTGGATTAAATTCAGTCCATAATTGGGCTCCGTTCACTCTTACACTCACTCCGCCTCCCTTCTCACAGGGGACCTCTTGCACTCTGCTCCCCTCTCACAGGGGCCTCTGGCATACCACCCATTCTAGGCCACACTCCATTACCCAAGCTCCTCTTGAGCAACTCCTCATGGGCTTTTGGGCTTACCTATTTCTCAGTGGTACCACCACACAGCAAATTTGGTTCCCGTGAGTTCCCCTACTCTACGTGACGTAGCTTTAGACCAACACTGGGCTGCATCTGCCCCAAGTTCCTCACCAGGCAACTAATTTCACCAACACACACTTCAAGTCACACAAGCAGCCCTACTCATTACATCCCCTGGTTCAGCCCTTCAGGCCACCCTCAGCAGCCCTACTCTGCACCCCACATGCTCAGTTCTTAAGGTGCCATTATTGCATCCTACTCTGAGCAGGACTTCACCATAACTTTTTCCAACACCACTACCTCCTCCAGGGCCTCCGGGACCCTTTGCTCTGCTGGGCTCAGGTGTCTACTAATGGGGACACCTGGCCCCACTGCTCCAACAGTTCTCATGATTACCCACCAGATGGTAGGGGACAGGGTTAAGGCACCCCTACCTGCCTTTCAACAGAGGTTAGCAGTCATGGCATTTCATTGAGACTGCCCCACCACAGGCAGTTCCACCAAGCCTCCCTTCCCTGACAGGGTGCAGTTTTAGGTCATGTCCAGGACCAGGATCTTCCAAGCTGTCTCCCTAGCTCTGGCCCTTACCTCCAGGATGTTCCTGAGATGCAGCTCAGCCAAGTGACATTTCTGCTGCCTCCCCCTATATAATGAGAGTTTCAAAACAGTCACCCTAATCGGGCACCTGCCAGTTGCCTGCCTCAAGCCTTAAAGTAGCAAGCACCCAAAGATGCACTGCCACACCCAGCTTCTGGTAACTTTTTAAATAAAACTGGATGTGGACATCTCTTGATGTTTGCCAAACGCAGCTACCTCCGCATACATTTTAGAGCCAAGTATTAAACACGGATATAATGACTCTATGCCAATAAAACCACATTTTTATATCTGGGCATAAGTAGCTGATTCTCTCTACAGTTCATTAATTTGTATGTCTAATTGCCCCAGGCTTGAAAATTTATCTGTCAGTTACAGTCTCATGATTCTTCATAAGCTTCCTATTCATTAAGCAAAGGACAGCTATAGGCCACATTTGCATAGAAATCTCTATGTCTACGCCTTTCTACTGTTCCTTATGGCCATTCATAACAATACACAAATGTAACCAAATAACTAAACCTATTCATGCAGCATGACACATGCAGCTTTTTTAAATAATTCAAAAATATAGTAACACATTTGGCAATTTGATAAACAAATGTGAGGAATAGTTCTTTAATATTCCTCTAAGAGAAACTGAACCATGCTTCCAGAGGTGTGAATGCTGCTATATTTGAAAATAAAAACAGAATGGTTTATAGGGCAGATGGTGCATATCTGAATTGGAAAAAAAAATATCTATTTTCTTCTATGGAAATGAAGGCCAGCTTGAGTTACTGTGGGGTGCAGAAGAAAATCATGACCTTTTACAGGGACACCTTAAAATCCTTCCTCCATTCAGCTAGTTTTCTCTTGTCGCACCTACTTAAATTTTCAAAAAGGCTTTTTAATGCATTGAGTATGCTCTGGATCACTCTTGTTCTTGAGCACTTTTGACAGCTTTCAGAGATTGGTGGTGGCTCCCAGTAGATTGTAATTCTAGAAACAGGAGCCTGATATTAAGCATCCCCACCTGTTCTCCATTACTTTCCTTCAGAAGAAAACAATGCATGGATAAGATTACATACTAATGGAACCTGTTTTCACTAAATTGGTACATTTGGTCATGTATAATTTGGTGGGCCATAAAAGAAAAAGAATAGTGAACTGTTTTCAAAGGAGAGAAGCAAATGAAATCAAAATGAGGTTTCCTAAGTAAACACATGTCAAACCATGTCACATTTGTAGGATGCACAGATACGTAGTGCATTCTAATACAATAAAGGGCTTAGCCCTTCTGTCTGTCTGTCTGTAATGCTCTTGGAGCACTCTGATTGGTTACTGAAACAACCAATCAGAGTGCTCCAAGAGCATTACAGACAGGAGGCAGTGGCAGCACGGTGGAGTACTGCCATGATGACAGGGACAACGGGGATGGAGCAGGGGGGTGAGGCCAAAGCTGCTGATCTCCCCTCCCACGCCCTGGAGGTGGCAGAGCACCTCCATCACTGCGGGGATGGAGTGCTACTGGCCTCGCCCTCCGGCCTCCCTGGCTCTGCTCCTAGGAGGTAACGGCGGCGGCAGCACAGGGTGCTGCCAGAGGGAACAGGAGGGGATGGTGTGGCAAGCTCCCTTCCCCCTGCTCCTGGGAGGTGGTGGCAGCACGGGGGTGGGGGATAGGGTTTGGGTTAGCAAGCTTCCACCTCCCCATCTCCCGTCATTCTTGCCCAGCAATTCACTAGTAAGTATATATTGATCCTCTGCTGAAATGGTTGGTTTTTCATTTTTATTCTATGACATATCCTAGACCTTGAGCTATGTTATCTCTGTGAAAGTAGTCAGTGGATCACTATTAGGGATGCATTCAATCCATTTCGCCATTTTTATGAAAAAAATGAAATATGTATTTGTATAATGTGGCTGGTCCTCATACATGGCTGGGGCTCTATGTACTACCTCTATAAAAATAAATAATCATATTTAAAAGCCATTATGCCTTAATGATATTTGCATTATTTTATTTTTTTATTATAATAGACTGATACAGGTTTATATGTTATATGTAAGTAATATAAAACAATGGTAGCTAAATAGGTGAAGGTATTTTTTTAGTAAAATCAGTGATGTGAGTCTGTATTTTTTTCTGGTGCATGTTCCCTATAGGTACAAACTGTATGAGTTAAATTTTCAAGAATGGGGACTGGATACATCCAAAGAAAAATGTTATTATAATTCTTACATAGGAGCAGACTGTGATAATCTCACTCATATTGAAGTGTAAGTCCACTGAAGTTGATGAGTTTACTCATGGATTAGAATGCCACTAAACCATTGCATTGCAAAGTATCAAACACTAATCTTTATGTATTTCCTGGTTTGTTTGTTTGTTTTGGGGTTTTTTTTTACTCTTCTTGTTATCTTGCTAGAAAGACTGGTCGCATAAAAATAAGACCTTTATTTGAAGATTTCTGACCCTGCTGTTACAGAGTTTCCTCTATGAGATTCTGTCTCAGATGCTTTGGTAGGATTTTGTTAGTGCTGTTTATTCATCGCATATAGGATATAAGAACTCCAATTACCATTGATATTTTTTGACTCCCAGAACAAAAAGGGAGTTCGTCTAAAAATACCTGTAATATAATAAAATAAAAATAGTGGCGCTCACTAAGATATATATTAAAATCCTTATCCCCAAATATGAAGACAATAGTTTCTCACATACCCTTTCCCTATTAACTCCCTTATTTCACTACAGTGAGCATATGTATACATGTGCTTTACTACTCAGTAGACTAATTTTCTGTACATTAAAACATGACTCCGTCTACATGTGTGCAGCAATTAGGCCAGTGTAGATTACTGAGCCATCAGATAGTCCTGTCAGACCTAAGTACTATCTGACAGCAGAATACATTACCATGCTTAAAATGCACGTGCAGATTGTGATATCCAGCTTAGTTTACTCCAGCTCAAATTGCTCTGGAGTTTATTCTGTTACAATTACACATGCAGATGCTCCAACTAAGACTGAAAAATAATTTGTGTTGAATTATAATTGTGATCATATATTATGAGAATGGGGATATTGCATTTAATGCAAACTAGGAGCATGCACTTGGACAGTAAGAAGAAACTAGTGTCTTATAAATTCACATTGTAGCTTACCCTAACTTCTCTGGATGGACAAGTAGTTCTATAAATGGTTGAGGTTTGGAGTGTGCCACTGGAGTCCTCCTGATTACACCTTAATACTTGCATTGGGTTCCCCTCCACAAGATAATATACTAACTTTCCAAGCTTAGCCTGGGATCTGAAGGAGAAACCAAGTTTTTGATAATTTATATATGTGACCTGACTTTTAAAAAATGCTGAGCTCCCAGCATTTCTCATCTAGGGTCTTGACCCAGCAAAGCACTTAAACACATGAATAGTCCCACAGAAATCAGTGGGACAATTCACATATTTAATAGTAAATATGTACTTGAGTGCTTTGTTGGACTAGATTACAGGGTCTAAATACGGATTTGGAGCCTAACTTTAAGCACCCATTCTTATAATCTTGGCCACAATCACCAGCAGTAAAAGATTCAGGAATCAGGAAAAAATCCAGCTCATTGTCTCAGTCATATTTGTTCCACAACAATTAATAGAGGAAAAAAATATCAAAACATCTTTCTGCCTGAAGTCAAAGCAGATATGATTCTGAGTACATAGAAGGTGCAGACTGACTGAAAATAAATGTGCCTTTCTTTCAGTAATTTGTTTTCTGAATGCAATCATATTTTCAAAAAACATTTCAAGGGCCTGAACTATCAGCTTGTAAATATATATAAATTCAGTGACGGTATGAAAGCAGATGCTTTTTTTATCTTTTGAAAATTTAATATAAGATGGGGAAAATGGTCTTACTGTGATTGAGGGTTTAGTCATGAATAACAGCTTTTATCCCTGCTCAATGCCAAATATTCTTCAGTGTATCGCACAGTTACTGAATATACTCTTTCAGAACAATTGACAAAGTGCAACCAAGTTTTCCTATATACAAGCAAAATTACTTCTAAACAAAATATTTTCCCGGAGTCAAACTTTTCTAAAGTAACTTTTTAGAACAGAGCTATCTCAACAGTAGATAAGTATACACAATGTGATGTTCATTAGTTGCCACCCATTTAGGGTCTGCCTTGCATGCCTTGCTCAATGTTTGTAGCTTTTTGTGACTAAATCCACTAAGAATCCTGTAGTACCATACAAGTCTATATATGTATCAGTAAGATGTACTCAGATTAATAAGCGATCAAAAGATCATGCCTATGACCTTGTTATTTACAAAATATTTTAATATCTTTGTTCTGATTTTTGGCCAGGGAAATTTCTTTGTTGGTTAGCCACAACATTTCCATTAATTTGCATCAGTTTTTCCTCAACAGGGCAGATAACGGCTCTGCTGGATAGAACATATAAATAAACCATTTTCTCAAGGGTTTCTGCATTTATACAACCATTGAGCATTGAATAACTTTAGTATTATTCATGAAACACACTAATCAAAACAATGATTTGGGAGGCTGATGAAGAAATCTTAACTCTAATGGATTCTCATTAAAACAGCAGTTTGTTGCTTTTCTTTTGAACTTCTCAGAAGCCTTTCTTGAGTTACATTTGATAAAAGTGATAAAGGCACTACTTCACATTCCTCAACAAATCTATAACATACAATTGTATCTAGTTTGTGTGCGTGTGTGTATACAAATTACAGATGGCTCTACACCAAGCCCCTAGTTCTGAAGCTCCTGAATAATGGAGTATTTGACATAAATGGACTAGGACTAAATGTTGTTGTTCAGGCTCATCTCTATTGTTATTTCAAATGCTATAATTTAGCCATACGCAAAAAATGCTGATCTGGAAAATAAACAAAACAAAACATGAGTTTGGTGTAAGAGTGAATAGATAAAATTCTATAACAGGACAACATGATTTGACATCCTGACATGTTAGAAGTCAATGGTAAGCTCCCTTTGTTTGTAGTGAAGTTAGGAGTTCAAAAAGATGTGTGTAAACCACAGAAAGAAGCATAGGTATGCATCTATTCATTTCTGTTTTGCTGTCAGATCATCTATTATTAGTCTCATGGCTCTGCTAAGTAAGTCAGTACACTTTGGTGTGATATAGCACTGTTGTTCATACCACCAGTTGTCAGCACTTACACTGTGGAGGTGTCACTGTTTACAAGGTGTTATACTTTGGACCTAAAAATTCCAACCACCAAGGAAAAAATGTTTGTGTAAATTATTATGCAGGTTTTGAGTGTATCATTTTATTTCAACTAGAGTTTTTATGACATCTACTGTCAGTCTGTAAATACATTAGTATTTCTGAAGAAAAACTAATTTTATTTTAATTATGACCAGTTTCTGATATTCTGATTTACATTGTAGTATCCTAAACCAAGGTTTCAAAGATACTTCCAATGGAGTAAGGTATTACTAAAAAGGCATGCGCTGGTACTATTGCATGGTAACACTAGTTACTGAGCGTCGAGTTAGTACCTGTTATTACAGGGCATTTATACACATACCTTCATCTGCTCTGACATGCTGGAAATCCAGCACATTGGAGCAGTCAGTCAATTAATCAAGTCTTTGGAACATGTGAACTTATGCAAACTGCTACACCCAGCACTGTATCTCATGCATTTCTGTAAGTGGAGAATTGCAGTATACTTTTGAACTAAAACACCTTCAATGTGTTTTAGTTTAAAAGCACAGCACTGCCATTTTCTCAGTGCTGAGGCACATTTCACAATTTATACAAATGCATGCAACTCAGCATTGGTCACATGCATGTATATAAATGCCCACAGGTAATAAACTTAATGTGCAGTAACTATGGTGCATTAATGCATTTGTAAGTGTGCCTACTGGGAAGTAAAAGGGGATGAGGACTGCCTATATCTATGATCTTACACCTACATTGATATCACACTTAAATTATTCTAGCTTCATTCTCACAAAAGGAGTCGTGTTGAAAAATGTATTTTAACAGAAGAAAAAAAATAAATACTGAAGCAGGTTATTTTGGAGCAGAAAATTTATGTCCCGTGGTACAATTCTGAAAACATTCACATATTGAAGCATCTAAAGTCAAGCTTTTGCTTTAGCATTTCACACTATACTATATACCACTTTACTCATGCTAATATCCTTAAACACTGGTGTAGTCATTCTCTGATATTTCTAACCAAGAGAAGTCGCTCTCCACACAATTTTCTTTAATTCTTACATTCTTTCTGCTGTTCTTTCATTTGTACATTTTTTTTACGTTCAGCTAGATTTCAAGATGATTCCAAGGGTTTGATCAATAAAAGAGTTTCTCCCTGTGAATAAGCAAAAGGAAAAGATTTTAAAATTGAATCTAGTTATGCTACTGAGCTCCAATCTTCTTTGGCAATCCCTTGCAGTCAAGGATGATTGTCTTCCATATTGTCTTATCTGTGTGTCTGAAGATGGCTGATGAGGCCTATCCAGGAACTTTACCACAGACTGTGATGTATTCTTCCATTTCCAGGATTTCCAGTCATACTCACATGGACACAATTCAACACAGCTGTTGCAGCAAGGCACTTCAGAACCCTTGTAACTTCTCCATATCCTATAACAAAGATAAGTCATATGGTAGTGCTATTAGGACTGGGCTATGGAATAAGGGTGAAGACTATCACTTAGACTATATTAACTTCATTCTGGTGAGATTTTTTATGAACCTTTGGAAGGCTAAAGTTCCTCATTTATTTAAAGAATGGCACTGCAAGCTTCTTCACATTGTGCTCTTCAACTCTAAGAGCAAGGAGCAGACAACAGAGTGGTCACTATTTGAATTCATTTAATCGCTACATTTGCTTTTAGTAATAATTATCTAATGTATTAACTATGCCATCTGTAGAACATAAAGGTGCAGACAGAATCCTAGGGACTTACCCAGGAACGTTTTCTTGAAGTCACCCAGAATTTTGCGCGTGTCAAACCTGAGTGCTCTATCCAGGGAACATTCTCTGCATTTTTCATTGGCATTTGTAATGAGGCTTTCCAAGACAATTCATGTTTAAATGTTCAGGTAAGCATCTAGTGGATTTGCAGAAGTATGCAAGCAGGTAAGGTGTTTAAATCCATTAATTTCAGTGACTCTTTCATGCTGGTCTAAATAAATCACTGAATGGAAGAGTCTTCTACATAGTGAGGTGGAGGGATGTTGAAAAGAGCACATGTTATACCTGCTGTGTGACACTTACTGTGTTGGGTTTTTACAAGATTTTTACTGCATCTTTCTTTTCGTATTATGTTTTTGTTAATTAACCTGTTTCAGTATTTATGCACTGTTTGATAAGAAGAAAAACTGGTTAAGATAGAAAGTATTATTTTTGTAACTGAAGAAAGGCATCTATTGCTTCAGCACTGCTCCTCATTGACAGGCTGATACCAGTCTAGTTTCCCTTTGTAACCCTACAGTATAAACTTGTGGAAATAAGCCACTTCTTTAAGAGGCAGATCACAATTCGAGTGTGATTATGATTATAAATGATTTTGAACTTTAAACTATGAACTATGGTAGTAACCTTAAACATATGAATGTGCCCATTGCAATTGCTCTTCATATGCTTAATGTTGCATACTTTTTTTATCTGTTTGATGGAGTGTGCCATATTAAAAAAAATACTTTTTTTGCACATATGGAAAAATATTTCTTATAAAATGATTTGTCAATTTTAGGGTTTATATTTACCCAAATTTTACCAATGGTAAACATGGTTTCGGGACAACTAATTTTACCATGGTTTGGGGACAACTAACATTACTGAATTGTGTCAGAACATAACGATATTCCAGGGCACAGTTTTATCCTAAAGGATTGTGAAATCCAAGCCATATCTGTAATATAAGCCATGCTGCCACTATTCTAGCACCAAGAATATAGGAATATTGTCATGCATAAGCCATGGGTGAGTTGTCAACAGCTGTTTTTCAACATGGTTATCTAGAAGAATTTAAGTCTAACTCTATATGAAAGCCTAAATGCCTCTTTGTCTACTAAAAATTATTTTTAGACAGACTTGTATTCAAATGAATAAAACATGCTGCAGGATATTTTCCCTTGGTAGGTTTCTAAACTTGGTGCCTGAAAGTTGTGGTTGCTTAAACAGGTGTCCTGATTTTAAGAGATTTTGTGTGTCCACAATTAATACATTTAATGCAGCTGAGTATCTAGAGAGGAATTGGAGTCTTATGCTTAAGGGACAGGACTGTAACTCAGGAGAACTAGGTTTGTTGTGGACTTCCTATATGACATTACCTGTCTGTGTCTCAATTCTCTGTCTGTAAACTAAATAGAAGAGTATTTTTTCTTCCCTGCTCTTTGTCTGCCTTATCTATTGAATTTTAAACTACTGTAGGCATATGCATGTGCACTGCAACTAGTACACTGGGGCTTCTTAGCACTGCTGTCATGCAATCTGTTAACAATAATAACAGCAGTTAAAATTTGAGTTGTCTGCAAATGCCTACATCTGGGTACCTGGGTTTGAAAACAAGGTTCTGCAAAATATTTACAAAAGCACAAGGTTTGCTAGAGAATCTGGCACTTGAAAAATAACAGTTGTCAAGAAGGTGTTACAGTATTACCATAGGTCCAGTTTTCTTTTACTTCCTCAAAAGTATCAGATATGAATCAGGGTTTCATTACAACAGATTTTCACGAACTAAAAAGAAGAAGTATCAGGTTGCTCTATCTGGCTTAGTTTCAGACGTAGAAAATATAATAATGAGAAAGACAACAGGACCACCCACAATAAAGTGTGGGTGACCAGCACGAAAAAACGCCCCAAAACTTTAATGGATATTTATTCCAAAGGATGCAACAAAGAAACTGCTCACAGACTGATGTTGTGCCAAACATAGGGGATTAAACTTTTTAATGACTTCTGGTGATTAGCATCCAAGACATAAAGGAACAAAAAAGAGATTCCTCAACCGAACACATAAAGAATATTATTTTCAGACAAGGAGAGGGTTACAAAAATGAGTCAGAAGGATATTGTAAAATGAAGCATGGGAGAGGGTACATAGAAGTAGCAGCAACAGCACTTGATATTATGAGTTAATCATATATAAATACTGTAAGAACAGCAATGTTATTTTTCTGCTAAAAGCCAGCATTCAACGTATTGCAACGTTGACAGTGATAGAGACAATGCAGCACTTGCTTGACTCTTCAGTTATGCATGGTTTCCTCTCTTCTTTCCAGCATATCTTGTTGGTGTATTCACCACTATTGCACACATGGTAAATCTATCATCAGCAGAAGTAGCATACCTCACTCTTTTTTGTACAGGCTGCCTCCTAAACTGGAAGCAATATAGCTATGTTTTGGGTATTACACATGTATGAGTAGCAAGACAATCAACCCTGGATCTCAGCAGTGCTAATGAACCTTACTGAAGTCCTGTACTGCACAGCTTGATTACATTGCTTCTGGTCAGGAGGTAACTTATATGGAACAGGCAATAAAATCTTTCAGGGCCTGATGCTCCCTCATCCCTTTTCACCATCTGCAAAGAATTTAAGGAGATAAGCTTCTCTACCTGGCAGTGTAGGACTCTTCTTGCCATCTTTGTAGATACTAATGTAGAGGGGATGTCCAAGCATGTAAGACTGGGAAAAAGACTTGCTTAGAACACAGTGTGCTATGGCTGTTCAGGGATGAAGGATCATCCTTTTTGGTCTGTTGCAATGGTTCTTGTCCTCATGACATTATCCTACTCCAACCTACTTTGCTGCATATGCTGAGTTCCCAATTCTCAAAGGTATGGCTTAGACTCAGGGCCCAGGGGTTTTTGAATTGGCAGTGAGTACATTGTGCTATGGAAATATGTTAGTGTTCATTAGGGCGATGCGAAATTTTGCCGGCTGTTTTATTTTGGTGCTGTTTTGACTCATTTTGAGCTCAAAACAGTGAAATCAAAACAAAACAAATAGCTTCAAAACAGCCTTGAAATGAAACAAGGGTAGTCTAAATGTTTCAAAAGTGTTGAAATGGTTCGAATTTCAAAATTCAAGCAGGGCTTGCCTGCAAGGAAACAAAAATAAGGAGAGGAAGAGGAAAGAGGGGGAAGGACTGCTCTCATATTAACTGTGTAGCTGGCCGGTGACTGTGGTCCTTTCCTGAGGTCCCTTCCAATCCCAGTGCTCCGAGGGAGGGAGGGATGGAAAAACTGCATAAAAGGCAGCATGGTTTGAACTGGCCTGCTTTCTGTCACCCGTGTCACAAGTTTTGCTTGTCAGCAACCTGAGGTGCACTTTCCCAGAAACCCCTGGACCTCTCTCCTTGAAACTTGGCAGGCTTTGTGGCCTCAGCAGGGGCTACCATTCCTGCAGTTTTCGCTCTGCTGTGCCTTAACACGAACACATGACACAAGTTTTGCTTTCAAGAATTTGAGGTGCAGTTTCACAGAAACCCCTGCATCTATGTTCTTGAAACTAGGCAAGCTTTTTGACCTCAGAAGGAGCTACCATCCCTGCAAGTTCCATCTGAATCAGGCAAGAACTGACAGTTATAGACAGCTTCATAATTCCCCATTATAGCATATGGGCTAAATGTCGAAACAGTGTTGAAACAGCAAAACAGTTTCGATGAAACAAAACAGAACATTGGTTTTGAAACAAAACTAAACTCAAAACAAAACACTGTTTGATCAAAACATCAAAATGGAAGTTGAAACAAACGGTGCTGTTTCACACAGCCCTACTGTTTATCTGTTTTTGCTCCTCATTTAACCTTGCCCGATTGCATTATTTGTGTTTTCTTGTGTGTGCAAAACTAAAGGAAAACAAATTAAAGGGGGAAAAATCTTATACACTGATGAAACATTAATTGCTATTTTATCACAGGGTAAAAGACTGGAGGCAGCTCTAACTGAGTCAAACGTGATGGGTGTGGGTGCTGGTGTCCAGTTTGACTTGGTCTCTTTCTGTCACCTTTGTCTTCCCCCAAAGAAGAATCTGAACTTTTTGATTCATGTAATACTACTGTGACTTTGAATTCACTGTTATTAGTGATGAATCAGTTAGAGACCAGGGTGAATCTACTATGCTGTGCTTGGTTGGCCCTTAACTTCATCTCTTATTTCATAGATTTCCTAGACACTAGGAGCTGGCTCGTGAGATCATTGAGTCCAGCCCCGCTGCCAGAGGCAGGAAGTATGCAGGGATCAAATGATCTCAGCAAGATAAACACCCAAATGCCTTTTGAATGAATCCAGAGTAGGTGCTTACACCACCTCTGGGAAGAGCTTGTTCCAGACCTTGGACACTTGGACTGTAAAGAAGTTTTCCTTATATTCAGTCTGAATCAGCCTTCTAGAAGGTTGTGGCCATTAGACCTAGTTATCCCTTGAGGACCCCTGGTGAACAAGTGTTCTCCCAGGTTCTGATGTATCTCCATTATATACTTATAGGCAGCCACTAAGTGCCCCCTGAGGCTTCTCTTCTCCATGCTAGAGAGTTCCATGTCCCATAGCCTTTCCTTGTAAGGCTTGCTCTCTTGGCCTTCGATCATGTAGGTGGCTCTCTTTTGGACTCTCTCAAGCTTATCCACATCCCTCCTGAAATGTGGGGCCCAAAACTGGATTCAGTACTCCAGGTGTGGCCTCACTAAAGCTGAGTAACACAGTAGGATGATATCCCTGGTTTTGGTTGACATGCATCAGTGGATGCATGCAAGAGTTTGGTTTGCTCTGATGGCCATGGCATTGCACTGGGGGCTCATGTTCATCTTGTAGTCAATCAAGACATCCAGGTCTCTTTTGGTCATGGTGCTAGTGAGTGTAGCAC
The DNA here is from genome assembly GCA_030014935.1 of Caiman crocodilus. Taxonomy (NCBI): domain Eukaryota; kingdom Metazoa; phylum Chordata; order Crocodylia; family Alligatoridae; genus Caiman; species Caiman crocodilus. The sequence goes on from JAGPOW010000229.1 coordinate 20,786,142, forward strand.
CTCCAAGCGCATAAGTATGATGCTGTTTTTTTCTCCTGAGGTGTAGTATCCTGCACTTCTCTATGTTGAATGCCATCAGGTTTTGGTCTGCCCACTTTGCAAGCATGTCTAGGTTGGCCTGTATCCCCAGCCTGTCCTCCAGTGTGACCACCTTCCCCCGTAGTTTAGTGTCATCCGTGAACTTTGCCAGTCTGCATCTGATGCCTGAATTCAGATCATTAATGAAGATATTGAAGAGTACTGACCTGAGCACTGAGCCCTGGGGGGCTCCACTGGTAACTTTGTGCTGAGTTGATTTGTTTCCATCAAGTAGTACCCTTTGGGTCTGACCTCAGATCCAGTTCCCAGCCATTGGACTATAAGGTGGTCAAGAACAGAGTTCTCCAGCTTGGTCATGAGGACATCATGGGAGACCAAGTCAAAGGCCTTCTTAATATCCAGATAAATGACATCACCCTCATCTCTTTTGTCCAGGCAATGCATCACCTGGTCATAGAAGGAGATGAGTTTGGTTAGGCAAGATCTTCCAGTAATAAAATCATGTTGGCTGGCATTCAGTAGGTTGCCTTCCATAAGCCTGTTGCAGGTGGATCCCTTGATAATTTTCTCCGAGAGTTTTCCAGGGATGAATATCAGATTGATAGGTCTGTAATTCCCTGGATCTTTCTTCCTCCCTTACTTGAAGACTGGAACCATGTTGGCTCTTTTACAATCTTCTGGTATATCACCCAAGTGCCACAACCTTTCAAATATCTTGGCCAGAGGGCATACGATGTTGTCTACCAGCTCTTTCGAGATTCTCAGGTGCAATCCATTTGAGCCCGCAGACTTATGGATGTCACGCCTTTCGAGGTATTCTCTCACTTGATCTACATCAATTGTGGGCCCATCACCTGATCCCTGGATGCTTTGCATCCTGTCTGATGATGTGACCCCTTTGGGTGGGTAGAAGATTGACACAAAGTAATTGTTTAGGAGATTGGCCTTTTCTAAGGTGTCAGACATCAGCTGCACCATCTGATCTCACAGGGGGCCAATGTTGCTTTTGTTCTTCCTCTGACTTCTCACATATCTGAAGAATGACTCTTTGTTATCCTTGATTCCAGTAGCTAGCCTGAGTTCAGTTACTGCTTTGGCTTTTCTGAATCACTTCCTACAGGTGCAGGCTAGTGCTGAGTAGTCCTCTTTGGTGATGATTCCAGTTTTCCATATGGTGTAGACTTCTCTTTTAAGTTTCAGGACATCCAGAAGTACCCTGTTGAGCCAAGGGGGCTTCCCTGCCCTCTGGGTGCATTTCCTGTGGGATAGGATGGACTTCTCTTGCACTTTGAGGATTGAGTTCTTTAGGAACAACCATTCTTCATGGACTCCCCTTCCTAGGGGGCCATGGTCCCTTAGTGCCTGACTAAACAGTCTCCCGGGTCCGTGAAAGTCAGCCTTCCCAAAGTTGAGAATTTCTGTTTTATTAAGGGATTTGCCCACTCTGCATTGGACAGAGAAAGTAATCAGATCATGTTCACTGTCACCAAGTTTGCCATCAATCTTCAGATCACTCACCAGATCATTCCCTTTGGCCAAAATCAGATCCAGCAGTGCCTCTCTTCTAGTCAGCCCATAGACTTCTTGCATCAGGTACAGGTCATCAATGCTGATGAGAAAGTTATGCGACCAGTCAGACTTGGCCATGTGCTCTTCCCACAAGATGTTTGGGAGGTTGAAGTCTCCGATTATGATCATACATCAGGAATGTGCAGCCTTGGCCAGTTCCCTATTGAAGTTGAGATCCAGTTCTTCTTGGTTTGGAGGTCTGCAGTATACTCCTAGGGCTATATCCTCTTCCCCATGTTCCCCACCATATTTTAACCCAGAGGGTCTCAAGACACCCTCCATAGTTAGTGAACTCAGTTTGAAGGAAAGTGTACTGCTCCTTGACATAGAGAGCTATACCCCCACCTCTTTTCCCAACAAGATCTTTCCTGTAGACGATATAGCCTTCTACACCTACCAACCAGTCATAAGAGAAGTCCCACCAGGTCTGTGTTATCCCTATGAGGTCATATTCTTTATTGGTCAGGAGAAGGGCCAGCTCCTTCTGCTTCTTACCCAAGCTCCTGGCATTTGTGTACAGGCAGTTGAGTCTGCCATGGGAAGCCCTAGGCTTGCTTATGTGATGGGATGTGACCTTTTCTTGACCTCTTATCAGAGTGGGTTCTTTTGGGCTACTTAGACTGTTATTACTGTGATTGGCATGATTGGTCTAGAACTGTTGATTGCCCCCCTGTCCCCCAGTGATCTCAGATTAAAGCCCTGTCAAGTAGGTCAGCCATTCTGGCCAAGAATAGCTTTTTTTGCTTTCCAGGTGAGGTGGAAGCCATCCCTTCCCAACAGTCTGTGACCTCTTACTTCGTGTCTACATGGTAAATTTACCATCCACACCATGCTGCACTTCATTGTGCAGGCTTCCTCTTAAACTGGAAGCAATGTAGCTACATTGTGGGTATAGCACACATATGGGTAGGATAATTAACCCTGGCTTCTCAGCAGTGCTAATAAGCCATACTGACGTACTGTACTGGTCAAGTTTGACTATGTGGCTTCTCGTCAGGAGGTAACTTGTGGTGAACACCACAGTATGTCTGAGGATACCACTGCCTGGCATGTTAAATAAGTTTATGTGGACCTGATCTATATGATAAGATATAGAGATTCATCCTTTGTGGCAAAGATGACTGCATCCAGTGGGGAGGAGGAGAGAGAAGAGAGAAAAGAAGTGGGAAAGAAATAGGAGAAAACAGAAAAGAAGAGAAAAGGAAAAAGAAGAAGAGGAAAGAGAAAGGATGGGGGTGTGGAGGCTAGGTCATGTGGGTTCATAGGTGACTTATAAGCCTGATCTTTGCCTTGAACAATCTGCTGCAGCAAGGGTGGTAAAGTGATGAGGACTGGGTATGAGAGGTTTTCCTTTTCATAGTATCATAGTATCATAGTACCTAGGGTCAGAAGGGGCCTAGAGCAGGCCATCTAGTCTGACCCCCCGCCAATTGGCAGGAAATGAGTGCCAGG
>JAGPOW010000229.1:20789301-20835200 GCA_030014935.1 Caiman crocodilus
ACTTCCTAGCCACCCTAACTGTGAAGTAGTGCCTCCTAATGTCCAACCTAAACCTGCTCTCCAGTAACTTGTGACCATTGGTCCTAGTTACCCCTGGTAACACATTTCTTCATTGCTTTAGCTGTGTGTTGATGTTCAAAGGCCAGCGCTCTCTTCTGACCTCCAAGATGGATGATCACGAGCGATTTTTCTCCCACAACTCCAGGTCAATTCTGAAACTCTTTAGGGACATCTTTAGGGTGTCCTTGTACCATTTCTTTGGTGCACCACAAGATCGTACTCCATTTGACAGTCAATTTGCAATCAGTAGACTTATTTACACAAGAAAGTAACCCTTGTAATGAGATGGATGACAGGATTGGGTCCTAGCATTATACTTCTCATCATTGTTCTAATAGGGAAAGTTCAGGGTTATGTTCTATCATTTAATTTTAAGTCCTGTTCTGCAGCCCTCACTTACCTAACCCAGTGCTGCCTCAAATAGGAAAACTGAAGAAGTAGGTTATTCATACATTTTCAAGTTCTCAAACACTCTCTGGTTAGGTTCTAGGATTCAGCCAGGCTCTGATGCATCAGATATAAAATCTTGTGATGATTTAGTCTAAATATATAGTCTGTACAAATGGGAATCACTGCAGATACCATGTCATATATCATGCATTGTAAAACAGAAAATGATAGAGGGAACCTGAAGGTTTTTAAAACTTGGGTAGGTGGGAGTCATGGCTTTTGGCTTTTGGCACCTGGAAAGCAGTCTGGGTTTAGGAGGGAAACATATTAAATAAACAAATGTGTTGATAGTCTATAAATTTTTACATTTTAGAGTTAACAACAGTTCTTAGAAATGAATAGTGCAGCTCATCCTCCTTTAGAGGTATTATTTCAGGACGACACTCAGTTCACATTTACATGATTGTCCTTGTAAATGTGAGAGCTAGAAATGTTTTCGTTTTGTGTACATGAAATCTTAGATGTTGGAGATACGCTCTGTAATAAAGAAGGCAATGAGTGGCTTCCAGGGACAGGTCCATAGACATAGCATTTCTGAATTTTTGAGCCTCTTCAGTATTTTTATAGACCTACCACATTCTCTAAGAGTGAAATCGAGGCTATGCTGAAGTTAATGCCATTGATTAGAATGGGACCAGGTTTTTACCTTCTTAATTTGCTTTCTCTATATACATTTTGTGAATACATTAGAGCAAAGTAATTTTATTTCCTGAATGGCAGTTTGAGCCCATTACATACGGGAAGAACTATAAACCCTTTTTGTTTTCCGAGTTTTGCTGTATTTATGATTTCTCTTAGCTATGACTACAAAAAACTTTTTTACAGAGGTGGGTCAAAACGTATTTAAAAATGTATGCTTCAAGACAGTTTAGATCTGGATCCAAACTTTTACCAACATGATATATCCTGTTCGGTAAGGGCAAATGAAACACCACAAAAAGTGGACAGATACATGTGGAGCTGCTTTCAGTACTTTTATATTTTTAATTGTTTGCCAAAGGATGCCATAGATGGGTACAACAAGGTTGCTGTTGATTTAGGTCGGAAGTTGCTGTCGTTGATTGCATCTAATGGAACTCAGAACTGTGGACACAAAGCTTCCAGAAAACCATATAGAAAAATGATTTTGTGTTGAATTCCATGGGTGGTACATTTACAAGAGACAGAATTGGTCAAAATTTTTTTGCAGATTTCAAAATTTCACCAAAAAATGGAAAACTTTTTCTTTTGGCAAAACAGGTTTTTTTCTAATTTTTTAACTGTTCTGTGTTGGAGGAAGGTCTTTCTATAAACAAATATACATTCTTATTTCTAAAGATGAAACACAGAACTTTGGAAGGCTGGAGATTGGATTAAAAGAAATATGAAAAATGGTATAACACCAATTTTTCCTCAAGTTACTGGGAAACCTTGCACCCCTGCCCATAATTTCTATGTATCTACTTAGGATCATAGAATCTTAGAAAAGCAGGGCTGGAAGGGACCGCAGAAGGTCTAGTCCAACTTCCTGATCAAGGGAGATAATCAAAACCATCCTAAAATAGTGATTGTCAAATCATTCTTAAAACTACATGAGCAACCATTCCCCATAGTTTCTTTAAGTGTATTGTCTGGTGCTCTACAAAGCATAGGATTTATTTTCAGCTGGATAATTGCCTTAAATTAATAAAAAACACATACTTCAGAATTAATATATCAAGTAGGAAAATTGTTTTTGGCAACCTGCTATTCATCCATAGCAGTAAACACACAGATTACAGAATGATCTTACTTTGGAACAGATGACAAATAGTCAACTGACAAAACTAAAAAGAAAACCAATATAGAGGGGTGGGGAGAAGGCAGAGATAAAAGGAAAAATAGTCATTGATAAGGCTAGACGTGGAACAAAGAGCATATTAAAAAAAATCCTCATCTTCAAAATACCCTTGGTGAGGCATTCAAACATGACATAAAATCAGGACATTAAAGCTTCTGATGTCAACTGATTTATTTCCGTATTGCTGGTTTCAAAGAATACCTAGTGTTGCTTTGATGCTGGTAGTTCACTATAATGATGCTGCTGAGTCACTTGGGTTGAGCCAAAGCCAAAAATTATATAAGCTCAACACCAAATCTGAATATCATTTATGCAGTTTCATCTAAATGATCACTTTTAAAAAGTGGTAGAACCAATTTTCCTACTTGATGTATTAAAATGGAAGAGGAAGTTCCTATTTAAAACTGGTAGGTATATATTAAGCCTAGATCCATGATCATGGAGCCCTGGAAAGAGCTTAGCACATCACCCACAGAATCACTAACTAATTTATCCTAACTTTAGGAGAGACACATTTCCATGTAATGCTGGAATGAAGCAGGGATCCAAGAGTGACATGAGTGCATCTGTGGTAGGGACCTACTTATTGGACTGGATCTGGAGTCCACTGGATATGGGACCTGAAGCTGTTCAGCCTTCACAAGAGAAGGCTGAGGGGGGGACCTTGTTTCTATAAACTCACTAGGGGGGACCAGAAGAGTTTGGGGGAGACCTTATTTCCCCTAGCGCCCCCCTGGCATAACAAGGAATAATGGCCACAAGTTGTTGAAGAGTAGGTTTAGATTAGACATCCATAGGAACTACTTCACACTTAGTGCACCTAGGAACTGGAACCAACTTCCAAGGAAAGTGGTGCTGGCTTCTACCCTGGGGGGGGTCTTTAAGAAGTAGCTCGATGCCTACCTGGCTGGGGTCACTTGAGCCTAGTTTCCCTCCTGCCCAGGCAGGGGGTTGAACTTGAAGATCTACAAGGTCCCTTTCAACCCTACTTCTATGATATATGGTGCTATACTTAGCTATCAATACTTTTAACAAAGTGTCTTCTTTCCCTTGGAAGTATCATAAAATGTACAGGATTGGTAAAAGAAGGAAGAGTAATTTGTCTATAGTCTGAAGGCTAGAATTTGTCACATGGGCACATTGCATAGAAAGGCAAGACCAGTACCAGTGTTACTCTGAGAACCCCAGTGACTCTTCTGCTTTCTGCCTTTCTCCATGACAGTAGCATTTACACTAGCCTATGGTACCAATAGTAAATTACTCCCAGCTCCACATGCTGGCTAGATGTGCTGGCCTCTATGTCCTTTGGAGGTAGACCTGAAGCTTCATACATTCCTTGGCTCCTTTCAGTCACCACTCACAATCTTTCTCTAGGACAGGAGTCGGGTTTGTTTACATGGAGAAACTTGAGGAAATTAACCTGAATTAACTTTTAAAGTGACTGAGTTAAATTGTATTAACTGCTGCAATAAACAGCATTTCCTATTCATTATAGAAGTGAAATAAGCTAAATCTTCACAAGGTTTTAATGAAATGAATGAATGAAGCCACTTTAAATTCACCTCTTTCATTCATTAGGAATAACTTTTATGGGCATGTGTTTGTAGATGGCTTCTTCCCATCCAAAAACAAGGTCAGAAGGTGCATGGACATGCAAAGGGAGAAATTATGATCCTGTCCTACCAAAACAAGATGGGGTTTGATCACAATGGCTCACCCTGTCCCTGGTGAGACCACACAACACTTATTTTTGAAACTGTAGTTGGAATCATCCATCCCTTCTTTATCTTAAGACCCTGTTAAACCCAATGACTACAGTAGCTCCCCTGAATGATACAGTTTTGGACTGCCCTAGTCTATACACCCATGCATATATAGTTTTTTCCACAGCATTTTAGTGAGGGATAAGGAACCTCATTTGCCAACACATGGAATAGTTATGGGCCCTTTATTTAGAAATGAACTTTAGTTGGCTCAGTAAAACTCAAGATCTGCACTGCTGTGTGGTTTAAAGCTTCTATTCCCCTGGTAGTCCTAGGAGCATGCTGAGAATTACTTTAAAAATGAATATGTATTGAATATGAATATGCATAATACTGGGTTTCATTTAATTAGAAAAGCATGTTTTTAAACATTAAATGACTCTTGGACAAACTGTGCTTTAAATTAAAGGGAAACATGTTTTATGAAAAAGTTTCAAGAAATCCCAAACTTTTCACAAAGAGTTCTAGAGGTTTCTTGTAACTACAGTTCCTTTTGCATTCTTCCATCTCTAATGAAAGCACTTTATTCATCATGATCCTTAACTATACCTTTAGGGTTAAGCACATTTACAAAAAGCCTGAGGCTGACTGAATTCAATCTTTGCAGGTTAGTCTAAATTGTGTAGATTGAACTAATAAGCAAGTGTACAGACATTCCCTTTTGATTCCAGAAATGCCACTTGCCTGCAATGGCCCAGGCCGGAAATCAGGGGTGCTAGGCTCAAGCAGAGAGTTTGGTCCAAGGCTAGCCCACCCTCCACCCTACAAGGGAAGAAGGTTTGTAGGGGAAGTACAAAGCATCCTGGGATGTTGGGGGACTGTGAGTTAACTTGAATCTGAAGGGGATCTGAGGCAGAAGTTCAATAAACCAATTTAACCTAAATCAGTTAAGTCTGATATTACATCCATCCTGGTTTATCTTAAACTGGTTTCAGCCATTGTGAAAGTGCTTTATATGTATTGAACATCTGTTGTGTTACAGCAATGCATGGTTGTGTTACTTTTATGCATGTAATTTCTCTATAATGCGAATTCTAATTAAACCACTAGAGCAGTTTCTGTTCACCAAAAGTTGCCACAGTACAGCAGGACTGTGATTTTCCCCTAACTTACAACAGGAAATAACTGTAGTTTATCAGATACTCTGTTGTCTTGTGATATGGACAAATGTCCACTGGAGATTAAGCTGAGATCACCAAATTCATTCTCACTTGTGACCTAATCAGAATTTTAACCCCAGCCTCTAGAGATGAAACCCTAGTGCAGCACCTGCAGGCAGCTCTGTCTATGCATAGCATTCCATGTATTTGTTTGTCATGATTATCTTCAGGGATGGGCAAATTTGTGCTTTTTGAAAGTTCAACTCAAAGCTGAACATTTCTGTGTGCTTTTTTGTTTAGCAAAGGCAGTGGAAAACAAGGAGAAAAATGGGTAGAAGAATATTTTGTAAATAAACTTGTAGGGCTAATCCACCAAATTGCACAGGCTTCTCTCTATCCAGAGACCACCATATATGTTCATTTTTTTGGTGGATTGGTTTTAATTGGCCATGAAAAATAACACTTAGAATATGATTGGATTTGTCACCTGCAGGAGAGTAATAACACACCTTTGAACTACACAATCACTGTATCCCACGCTATAGTCATAAGCAGGTGCATAGTAGGGCTATGCGAAGTTTAACCAGCTGTTTTATTTTGACACTGTTTTGACTTGTTTCAAGCTCAAAATGGGAAAATTGAAATGAAAGGAAGGGCTTTGGAACAGCCTTAAAACCAAACAAGGGCAGTCAAAACGTTTCAAAAGTTTCAAAACATTTCAAGGTTTGAAGCTCAAGCTGGGCTTGCCTATGGGGAAACAGAAAGTAAGGGGAGGAGCGGGGGAAGGACTGCTCTCATATTGGCTATGTAGCTGGTCAGTGACTGTGATCCTTCCCTGAGGTCCCTTCCAATCCCAGTGCTCTGTGGGAGGGATGGAAAACAGCATAAAAGGCAGCATTGTTTGAACTGGCCTGCTTTCTGCCTTGGGGTCTGACCGTTACTGAGCTGTGTTACAGCAGCTCAGGAGCATTGGACAGCAAAGTCTACTACTACCATTTATTTGAATGATTTCCTACTTGCTAGCCTAGCAAGTGGAATTTGACAACACCATTTGCTTTCTTCTAGATCCTTTTGTTTTATTATTATATTCATTGATTTATTCATTTCAATTTTATAATTATATTGAATATTACACTATAGCATTTATATAGGAAAGAAGATACATTTACTTTTTATTTCTATACCTTTATACCTTGTGGCATATTACACACCTTATAGAATGTATATAGGAAGGGAGATACATTTATATTTTATTTCTATACAGTCATACCTCTCAGTATATTGCATACATTACAGAATCTTTATAGGAATGCAGATACATTTATATATTTTTATAAAAACAAGACACTATGAAACACATCATGAAGTTTGGTGGAAAGGCAGCTGGCAAGCCTTCAGGGAGGAGCAGAAGAGGGGTAAGTAAGGTCTGGTTTATGGATGTTGAACTAATTTTGTGAATCCAAAGAATAATTTGAAAAGTTTGAAAAAACCTCAAACTCTAGTACATTTGCTCAACTATAATCATCTTTAATGCAGATTTCTTCAAGGACAATAACATAACTAATTTTACAGAGTAGGATTGCCATACTTTAACTAAACCATACACAAATAACAGACATGGAGAACGGTAACCTAGATTCTGTGTAATCAGTGAGTTACTGATGTGTGGCAGTTTCTAATTCAGGAACCAAAACAAGCCCCTCCCAACTTATAGCCATTTTGTCCTTGTAAAGCTTGTATTCACAACAGAACTAGCTGCTGTTGCTACTACCCATTAGAACTCCATTGTGGAGATGCTGTGATATATCCCTTGAAATCAGTATGACAATGCAGTAACTAGAATGGAAAAAAACCAAACAAACAGAAATGGTTAGCATTTTAGGCTCTTTTCCAGGAATATTAGAACACAGTTTGAACAAAGTTTGAACTAGCCCAGATAGAATATTTGAGTCTAAACAGCAATCTAACGCACTAAGTTACAAAAGGCTTGGGCTCTTGCAGCAGTCACACACATAGTTCATTCATGTTGTCTTTTGGGGTTGTATTCAACCCTAATTATAGAATCATAGAAATATAGAGAAGTAAGGATGGAAGGGACCTCTCTAGATCATCTAGTCCACCCCCCTGTCTGAAGGCAGGATCATCCCTTTCCAACCCATCTTAGATAAATTCAAGGGAATGAACAAATCTAAAGCAGAAAAATGAAAAAGAAGGGAGATAAAAATGCCCAATATGTAGGAACAGATTTGAGATGTAGTTTAGCTATGCTAGTGTGAAGTTAAGTAGAAGACAGGGTAGGTTTGCCTTTGAGACTAACCAAAGTATGTGTCTATGTATATACATGTATATACTGATATGTATGACACACTTTTTATAAATATACATACACTTATCTCTGTGTGTGTGTGTGTGTGTGTGTGTGTGTGTATTTATGTATGTATGTATATACACAAACACATACAAACTTACAGGCACTTATGTGTGTGTGTCTGTTTGTATGTATACACACATACCTCCCCAGGCGGGGGGCCAGACTCGTCACTGCCACGTAACCTTACAGGTTTTCAGGTTTCACACCCTAGTGCCCTAACCAGCCTCTTCAGTGCCCAGCATCAACATCAAGAGTCCAGGGCTGATCCCTGTACCTCTTACCAGCCCAGGTCTGCTTCACCCTGGCTCAAATTGTTGCTGTCCCAGGCACATGTGCAGACACTGTGCCTGGGAGCAGTTTACTCCAGCTCAGACAACTCCAAAGTGTATTGCCTCACTTTAATTTCATGTGTAGATGTACCCACTGTAACCGAACACTGACTGCTAGCTTGGGTGCATCTACACAGCTAATAGTAAAGGATAAAAAGCATGGGTCTGAAAAGTAGAAGGATGAGGAAAGGGAGCATTTCTACAACCCACCTGTCTTAAAACAGGTTTGCCTGCAGATATGGGGCCTTTGTACACACTATATTTTTTGCCCTTTCTTGTACTTCAATTGTGCTACTGTTTGCAAAAGCACGTTTTCCAGAAACTTTCTGGTGTATTAAACTAAACCAAGTTTAACTAAAAGAGTCTTTCTGATGCATTAAACTAAAACTCCTCAGACATAGTTTAGTTTGGCTTGCCAGGAATTAGAGCATCACATCCATGGATATGTTGTGTGCAAACATAAAGACAGTCAAAGATGTATAATGAGACTCTTTGTCCACCAGATGGTGCTGTGACTTTTTGTAGTTCACTCTTTGAAATGGCTTTCACTTTCAAATTGTTTCTGTTTTTTTTTTCTTGTGCAGTTTGCCGGCTCTCTGCTCCTATAGCTGCATGGCAGGGCACAGACTAGGGGTGGGTAGGGAGCCCCAGGCAGGGGGTGGAGGGTGGAGGGCAGTTCTGGACTGTTCTGCTCTCCTGCATTGCTGGCCAGAGGCAAGGCTTAATTTGTTTGAAAGCCTTATTCATGCAAACACAGATGCAACGCTCCAGAGGTTAATTCATGTAAAACCTAGTGTGCGCAAAAACTGATGCAACGCTTTAAAATAAACAAGTTTACATTTTATAAACCTATTTAATTTAATGACGACTAAAACCCATGATGTGTATAGGCACCCATGGTGCCTTTGTTACTAATTGAGGGAGAGATTACTGAAGGGGCATAGCTACATGGCAATGTTGTTACTATGCCATGCTTTAGTACTTCCTTTTGGAAGTATTTCCACAAACAACTCTGAAATTTATTGCCTCACCTTAATTTCATGTGTAGATGCACCCACTGTAACCCAACACTGACTGCCACCTTGGGCATGTCTACATGTCACCCTACATTGCTGTACAATGCAGTATAGCAAAATAGCAACCAAAACTAACCGTGCACACACAGTACAGAAAGTTACTGCACTGTGCTTTAGTACTTTCTTTTGGAAGTAAAATTGCAACTTCCTTTTGGAAGCATTAAAGCATGGCACAGTAACTTTCCATGCTGTGCCGTGTGCACCACACCTAGTTTTAGCTGCTACTTTGCCATAGCAGCTCGCTAAAATAAGGGAGCATGCTGCTATGGTGAAGTAGCTGCTGGTCACATGTAGATTCATGTGATCACTACTTTGCTGTAGCACATTGTACAGCAACATAGGGTAATGTGTAGACATGCCCAAGCTGGTAGTCAGTGTTGGGTTACAGTGCTGCATCTACATATGAAAATAAGCTGAAGCAATAAACTTCAAAGCTGTATGAGTTGCAGTAAACTGTTCCCAGGAGCAGTGTCTACACATGCACCTGGGACAGCCACAATTTGAGCCAGGGTGGAGTGAGCCTGGACTGGCAAGAGTTGCAGGGGGTCAGCCCTGGGCTCTGGACAGTGGTGTTGGGCAGCAGAGAGGCTGTTTGGGGCACGAGGGTGAAAAACCTTCAGAGCTGTATGGCTAAATGGCAGTAAGGTGTCTGGCCTCCACTTAGCCATCAGCTACATGTGCATTTTAGCACAGTTAATTACTCCACTGTAAGATAGTATTATCCCCAATAGTACTAACTTATGGCAGAGTTATTTCACTGCACCCTAATACTGCTGCATGTGTAGACAGTGATACTTTACTGTGGAGATAATTAGTCTACTCTAATGTAAAGCACACGTATAAATGCACCCACTGTGGCTTTGGCTACATGCCTATGAAGTGGAGAATAAAGGAAAGGTAAGAATTCCCTTATGCTCCTTCAAGGGCAGCTTCGAGTTATCAGCTGGTATACTTTCTCCTTATGCAGACAAGATGGGCAGACAGTCGGTGGGGAAAGAGAGGAGTAAGAGGAGACTTCGCACCAACTCTCAGCACACTGATGAGCAGAGCTCATCTGGTACCGGGAACAGGAATCTTGGCATTTTCTGGGGTAGGGAATGAACAGTGACTCAGAGGGAGTCTGTGAGGTACAGTGCCTAGTTATAAGGTAGAGGACCCTGTGGACAACCTAGTCGTATGTGAGTTTGCTACACTGTCGGTTTTAGAACTCTTCATACAGCTTCAGAGGTGACAAGTTGAAAAGTTAAGGGGGTTATTGCTACAGGAATCTAGAGCTGAACAAATAATTCCCAGCTGATAATACACTTCAAGGGAGTAGACTTGTAGTCAATTTCAAAATATCAGAGTGCAGATCATGACTTCCTCAATGGATGAACAACTGTGTGTCTGAATGCATTTAGCAGGAGCAAAAACAACAATAAGCTCATTCAGCATCATTTATGCCTTCATCAAGCTGTGTTCCATGCAGATATTCCACATGAATCTTTGAAGAATGTTTTCTAAGTATCAAATTTAATAGTCTCTATTATCAACAGGTTCACACTTGCCTTGGGAAGGACATGGGACAGCAAACAGTGTGAAAACAAAGCTGCTATTGGTAGATTTAACAGTACAATTTAAACATTCAACTTTGACACATCAGATTTCTATTATCTCTAATGAATATGCTGGGTGCATCAACACAAGATGCTAAACGCACAGTAGACTAATTCTACTGACCATTAGCGCATTGTGGCAAAAGCCATGCTAATGAATAGAATTAATCAATAGAATTAATCTACTGCACATTAGCACCACTAACAAGGTATGCACCACAGCACTACTGAGCAGTAGTACCAGTTACTGAAGGTTGAGTTAATACCTGTTAGTACAGGTACTTAACTTAATGCACTGTAACTATACTGCATTAATTCATGTGTAGATACACACATCATGTCTGATCTGAACTGAGAACATCAGTTAAGTTTATCCACATGTACTGCAGTGAGTATTACAACTGGCCATTCCTGTTGGGTGGAGTCTGGGGGCATGGCTTGAAAAGTGAATTATAGCCTGGCTTCTTCCATGTAAATTTTGTTTACTTCATACCCTTGTGATGCCTGGAGCACATTGTCTCTGCAGTTCCCCAAGTGCAAGTTCCCTAAGTGCCTCTTCCTTGTCTAGGGTGGATGGCTCATGAAATCCTGCCTGTTGCACACTCATACAAGGGCTAATAAAGACAGATCATCTCTTTACTATTAGTTCATTAGATGGTATTAGATGGAGCCTTGTGACATGGTAATTCTGGGTGGCTTCTGGAGCTCTTGTTATCTGGATTGTCTTAACACTCTACACTATACCTTAGTTAAAACACCTCACCCACCTGCCTCGCTGGCCCAGACTGGGCCCACTGCCCTCCCCCCACCCTTCCCAGGACCCCATTCACCGCCCCCTGCCCTGCTTACTTGTGGATGCCCATTCTGTTTGTCCTGGGGGAGCAGTCAGGGAAGGGTTTAACCTGCTTGCCCGGCTGCCACCGCTACTGCTGTTCTGTAGCTGGGCTCAGCCCAGAGAAGAGCAGCAGCAGCAGCTGGGAAGGCAGGCTAGCCTTTCCTTTCCTTCTTCCCTGGGACAGACAGTGTAGGAAGCCACAAGACAGCAGAGCAGAGAAAGCCCAAGGGTCAAGGGGCCCTTCAGTCCTCCAGACCTCTTCTGGCCTGAAGTGCAACTGCTCCAAATGAGCTACCGCTGACACTCATCAACATCTGTGCAGCTCACAGTGTTGGATGTAACAAGACCCTCAGTAAATTAGCCCCAGGTACCAATATTATAGATATTAGTTACACTCAGTACATTTAAATGCTTAAATCAGGTTCAATCTTTATATCTTTCACTGTTTTTAATCTTTTGCTGTGCCAACCTTTTCCTCAGACCTGAAGTGAAATACGTTGCATTCAAAAACTTGTCTAAGTCTATCCCTGCTATGCAGTTGGTTGAATAAAACACATTACCCACCACATTCCTTGCCTCTTGCATGATACTACAGCAGATCCATTCAATTATTATTATGTAAAAGCAAGTATTTTTCTATAGTTTTATTTTGGTATTTTAAAGCTTTATTCCTAAACAGATTCAGGCATTGCTGAGAGTGGGATATATCAAAGCATGGTAAAAAACTGTAGCTCAGAAGTTAAATTATTCCCACTGGGCTTACACACCACTGGAAAACAGCTGGCTTACTTAAAACCAAGATCCACAAGCAGATTGTTATGATAAAGACAAACCTCTGTCCATAAAAATTGTTAAGATCATGAATTCACACAAATCAACAAAAGCCAGGAAACTGAAAGCTGAAGTAGAGGCTGTATTCTTTCCTCCCCCTCTCCCTCCGTCCCTCCTTCCCCCCGCCTCCCCCGGTATTTTCCATTATTTTAAAGAAACAAAAAAAAGAAACACAAAAATAAAGGATTTTGCTTGGAACTTGATTCAAATGAAATGTGAAAACTTATTAAGATACAAATATTTTTGTTAATTTCTTAATGAAAATGCATTTCTGAGTACATTTTTCATCTGTTAGTGGTGTTTTCATGTTAACTGAAACAAGGAGCACCAAAACAGAAATCTCACAAGAAAATCTGTTAGTTCCCAGGGCACCCTAGAGAAACTGTAGATCAAAGGGACCGGACTAACTACTGAAGAGTACTTACGTTTCATGGTGTTTTGCCAGACAGAATTATGACACTCCTTAATAGAGAGATTGATTTAGAGAGGAATTTTAAAAGTGTTTATAGCTAGACTAAGCAATTATTAAAACTGTCTACAGATACTGAAGCAGGTAAATACCAAGGGATAGATTCTTCCTTGTCCCTGAGTAGGACAGTGAACATAAAGGATCTTTCTATTTTTTCCCTGCTTTCCTCATAGAAGACCTGTAGGCAATTACAGTTCTAGTGCTCAGAAACCATGAGCCAAATCTATCGAAATTAGCAGGAGTTGAACTTGATTCCTGATGGAATACATACCAACCTTTAAATTACAAAAAAATTCCAGTCAACCAAAGCACCTCCTCCATGCCCCACAAAACAGCAGCGTCAATTTATGGGGCAGCTATTAGGAATTAGGAACCAAACAGCGGGTGATTTAGGTTGATCAAAAAAGCCACATGATTATTATAGCATGTTAATATGCTGTATTAAAATGGCCTTTTTAATACAGGTTATGTGGGGAGCTATTTGTTTAATTTGGAAACAAGCTTTGTTGGGTCAAGGAGTCACTTGATTAGAAGACAGTTACATGAATAGAAACTATTGTAAACAATAAGTCTCATTTTTCCTTCAAAACGCCAGGAAATTTGAATCCTGGATTGGTGCATCTAAACAAGGACAGCCCCTCTTCCCCCCCGATGTGGGCAGGATCACAGAATGCAAAACTCAACATATTGCAAGAGACCAAAGTATTGGCTACAGGAAGTAGGCATAACTTACAAGGTCATAAGAGGGGTCAAGAGAGAGAGAGACAAGGGCAGCTGGCCAGCCTTTTTATTGAAACCTCCCTCTATGTCCTCTGAGCAGCATAACTATCTCTTTCTGAAGCAAGCATTATGTATGTTCAATCATGAGCTTTCCTGGTGTGATTGATGCGTAGGGTGTTATATAGATGAAATGGTAAGCAGTCATTTTCCATAAACTACTGAGTAACCATCAGAAAATTAAATTTTGTCACAGCAAACCTAGCTAGATTTCACAGGGGATTTTGAGGCTAAAATCTCTTTATTTGCTCATTGTAATGTCTGTAAGATGCCCTCATCTATGTGTATAGCTCAGTTGATTTAGCAAGCAGATTTTAAATAACAGAAATTGAGGTTACATGTGAATGGTAGGACATTTATCAGTTCTCTGCAGGAGCAGGGACTTTATTTATTTATTTAAGTTATTCAAGGGATTAAAGGAAAACTGCAACCAATCTTCTTGTGAACAAATCACAGGTGTATACCACATGCCTGTAGTAAAAAAAATATGATCATGGGGAGCTGGCAAATAGCTCAGGGTCCAAAATGCTTTCTCTGAGAAAACCTGGTTCATCTGGTTTATATTTATCTATGTCTCTGCTAGTAGTAGCATTAGAATTATCCAAACTCATTATAATCAGGAAGTGTCTGGATAAAATCTCCTTTCCTGTGTTTGGGCCCAGCACAATGGGGCCCCAATCCCAATCATGTTAGGTGCTATCATAATGATACTGCACAACTAATAGTAACAGGAAGAATGGCTGAAACAGGAGACAATATCTGTGCTAAGGATAAATCTGATGGTAAACACTTATTACTCAGTGAGTACCTCTAAAATGCCTTCATGCCATCAGCCACTCCACACAGCTGCACCAGGAAGTCACTCCTCAAAGAAACCCCTTTAGAAGGTGGAACTATCTTAACAATAGTTTCACATTTTTTCCTTCCAAGTCCAAGCATTGAAAGGCATATTAATATCTCAAATCCACACCTCCCCCCAAAAATAAAAATAATAGAAACTGAATTAAACTTCTAATATTTTTTTAAGTACACATACAGAGAGTCTTGTGTTAATTAATGTAAGATGCAACAACAATACCTATTTTCTAGTTTAATAGAAAGGATAATTTAATAATAATTTAATTAATTTAAAGGGGAGTAATCAGATACAGCAATAATGTATAATTACAACCTACTGGGAGTCAACAGAGTTCCTGGAATGTGATGATGTCATTAAGTAGATCTCATTGAAGCATTATGTCTTTTCTGGAAAAAAAGAAACCACTCTGTTTCTCTCCTTAGAACCATTTTCTGCTATTGCCACATAAAAAGATGTCAAAGAAAGTCCTACTAAAAGATAATTATGGCTGTGATGCATAAGGGACTAGTCAATGAGGAACCCTTCTTAGTAGCAGGTGGGATAGCGATGCAGAGAGAGAGAGAATAGATAGAGGAAGTTAAAGAAAACATCCCTTTTTTTTTTTTTTGCTTTGCATTGGAGGTTGCCAAGAAGATGTTGTATAGGCTTCGGTACCTGTCTAGGATTACTTAAGAATGGCAAATCCTGCATGTGTATTAAACATTGGATGAAATAAGCCTTGAGATCCCTTTCAATCTAGCATTTATGCCATATAATATTCACCGTTAAGGGTAATGGAGATTTTGTTGTGTGGGATGAAGTATTTAAGGACTGAATATTATAAGGAGGGCAGTGAGATAAAAGGAAGGCATCCATGTAAAAATGAGTGCACGTGATGTTTACTTTCAAAGAATCTTACTGGTAGATATCAATGAGAGTAATACAAATTCAAAGGAAAAACTAATACTAATAGGTGAATAGTCAATATAAGGATAGCAAGCTTATGAGAAATATCATCCTGTCCATATACTCACCACAAATTTGGAACCATGAAATTGAAGAGGTCCCTTTACAATGTAGCTCAGATTTTACATAAGGATAATGTCCTTACAATACAGAGGACATTCTGGGAGCTTTACCTACATCTGGATGGGTTTCCAGCAATGACAAAACTGTTCCCTCTTTAGTTTGGACTACTGCACTTTTGTGTATTAGTTAACTATATATAAAATATATTGATTCATATGAGTAACTCAGAACACAACAAAGATCCAATGTATGTATAAAAAGTAGGTCAGATTTTCTCCTGCACCAAGGTAGGTTTGATGCAGAAATGGGTGGGAAAGTCAGGGAGCTCTTAAACCACTACAGCTCCAAGAGCAGATTACAAAACTTTAGGGTTGCTCTATCTTACAAATCCGGCCATGCTTCCCATATACCAGTTCCAAATAATTGTAGAGAAGCAAACCAGCCTTTTACTCACTGCCCGTCCTTAGCTCTGATAAATGATTTGCCTTCCCTGTCACACTTGCACATTGGGTTTTCTTCCTTCTCTGTCTCTGAAGTGGTGTGGAATCTATGGATACCTTCATTTTTACCATTCTCCTTTTTTCATGACCAGGTCTACCCTTGCACCAATGATAAAGAATGTGAAGTTGGGAGATACTGCCATAGTCCTCATCAAGCTACTTCTGCCTGTTTGATCTGCAGGAGGAAAAAGAAACGTTGCCACAGAGATGGCATGTGCTGCCCTGGGAACCGCTGTAATAATGGTACCTGAGCTATGCTTCTTGTTTTTCTTTAACAATGACTCATTTAATCACATGAATCAAGGATATATGGAAACTAAGAAATATTTCTGTTTGAGTGACTAATTTTTTTCTGCAAGCCAGTAAGAAATCTCTCAACAACTGATGTAATCAGACAGGACTTGTATGATTGAGTCATATGCCTTTTCCTTTCTACTAAGATGCTCCATGCTTAGCTCTCCTAATAAGAAGTACATGAGCTGATTCCTAAAATTGAATAGGCAATGGCATGTCTAATTTGTAAGCGTAAGTATTGTGACTCCATGCTCAAATTGTACTTTCATGTGAAAAACAGAGGTTGTATACATAACTAACCATGTAGCAATATCATCAGGCCTTTAGAGTAAAACGAGATTGATCAGATTTATGACTGCTTTATTAATACACTGTTGAGATAGTTTGCAGTCTTCTAGCATCAGAGTAGGGAAGTGCCTAATGACTTTTTTAATTACTGAATTTTCTTTAATTACTGTATTTACTCAAATCCATGATTAGTTTTTTTGCCCAAACAGCATTAGGAAAAATAGCCTCAGTATCAGCCCAGGGCAGGTGACAGCTCAGCTCTGGCTTTAACCCTAGGCTTGGGGCTGAAGCCAGAACTGAGCTGCTTCCTGGTGCAGGCTGGAATGGCTTTTCTGCCAGGGGAAGGGGTTCAAAGCTAGGGGGGAGCATGGGAGAGATTGCAGAGTAGGGGCAGGAACCTGCAGACTTCCCCTTTTCCCCTTCCCCACCATGCCTGTGCCCATGCCCATACCTGACCCCTCACCCCTGCTTCACCCTCTACCACTGGCCCCTTCTCCCTTCCCCCCTTTAAGTCCTTGGTCTTTTGAGAACAACACATGGTACCAAGAGTGGGGTGTGAGAAAGATAGAAAAATGGAGCATCTCAGAATTCCAGAGGAGTTAAAGCGGTCTAGCAATTCAGCAGAAAACTGGAAGAAATTTAAGCAGAGCTTCACCATGTATATGACAGTCAGTGGAGTTACAGAGAAGGAAGATTCACTCAAGGTAGCTATTTTTTAAATATAGGAGGCACAGAAGATTTCTCTCTTTATTCTAGCCTACAACGGTCAGAAACAGCACAGCAAAGCTATGGCACAGTAGTAAAATAGTTTGAGGAATATTGTATACCTAAACAAAATGAAACCTTTGAATGGTACAATTTCTACATGAGACAGCAGAAAGAATGTGAGACAATAGAGGAGTCTGTCAAAGATCACAGACTGTTGAGCCAGATGTGCAACTTTGGAGAACTAAAAGAGTACTTGATCAGAGACCAAATAGTATTAGATGTAAAGGATACAAGCCTCAGGAAAAGACTGCTGGAGGATCCTGAGCTTAATTTGGAAAAGGCAGTTAGAATGTGCCAAGTGGCTGAGATACCAAATGCCAGGCTGCAGAAGCTAGAGAAAAAAAACAGAACAAGCTGAACTAGACAGGATTACAAGACTGCAAAAACTCAAGGCAACATACAAATGATACAGAAAGGAGGACTTCACTATGAAGCAGGCAAATGGAGGCCAAAGAGAATTGCTTGAAGAAACAATGGTCAGCTGCAGACGCTGTGGGGGTTAGCACAAACCCATGCAATGCACTGCAGTTGGTTAGCACTGCAATAAATGCAAAAGATTCAATCACTTTGCAAGAGTTTGCAGAAAAGAGTAGGATGCATCACACCACCAGGAACAGCAGGTGCATGCTCTGCGCAGTGAGCAAGAGGAAGAATTCCTCATTGGCACAATGCAAGAAGTTCATTCTTCCCAGTGTTGGACAATCACCCTAGACACCAATGAACTAATGGTAACTTCTAAATTAGATACAGGGGCACATGTCAATGTAATTCCAGAATACATTATTCAAAAAATGATAACTAAACCTGTGTACTGTGAGAATAAGAAAATGAAACTTAGAGCATATAATAGGAACACGATTGCAACCAAGGGTGTTTGTTCATTGCATGTTAGACATATGGGTAATTTGGTAAAAGTTCAGTTTGTAACAGTCCTGGGAAGGTGGTACCAATTATTTGGTTGCAAATGTGTAAAACTCTAGGTTTGATTATGAGAACGTATGCCACTGAGGGACTAGAAAGCAAGAATATAGAAGAAGAGTTTTATGATGTGTTTCGAGGCATAGGGAAACTGTCAACTGAGTACAAGATAGGATTAAGAGAACCAAAAACTCTGAACATACACACTCCAAGAGATGTTTCCTTTGTATTAAGGGAGAAACTGAAAAAGGAATTAGATAGATTAGTTAACATGAGCATAATAGAAAAAGTAGAACAACCAACTGCTTGGGTTCATTCACTGATCATAACAGGAAAAACAGATGGATCCTTGAAATTGTGTATGGATCCTAAGCAAATGAACAGGTATATCAAACAGGAGCATTTTCCCATTACCAGCAGGGAAGACGTTTTTGGCAATGCGGCAGCAGCTGAATTAGGAATGGGCAATTATTTTGGGTGGAGGACTGCTTACTGAGTTTTGGCAAGCTTTTGAAGGCTGCAGAGGTAGCCTTGCCCCTGGACAGGTGCCCAGGTGCCCCCTCCTTGGTCACCACCTTGGGACTGGAAGTCCCGCTCCTAACCTCTGATCTTTGCCACAGGAAGTCCTTCTCTTTGCCCCTAGAAGTACTCCTTTTGGAAAGAAAGTTTGATATCTTAGACTGGGGGAAAAAACAAATTATATACTAAAAATCAAACACCCATAATAATGTATTTATAATTAAATGAAAATATATATTTTTGTCCTGACTTGTGTGTATTTGTGCTGTACATGTAGAAGTGATGGCATGATAGCTCAAAATGCAGTCTTACTCTGGTATATTGTGTGGGGTGTGCAGGGCTGTCAGGTATGGGTGGGTGGGTGTGGGGTTTGTGGGGGTGTGTATGTGGATGTGGGTGGGTATGGGGGGTTTGTGGGGATGTGTGGGGAGAAGGGTGTGCAGGAGGGGTTTGAGGGTTTGCAGGAAGGTTCAAGGCTTGTCCATCCAAGCTGAATGGCAGCAGCAGCTGGACAGAAACTGCTGCTTGGTGTGGGGAAAAGTTGTCCTTCCCCCTCACCACCACTGGGCTGTTTTTGGTGTGGCTTCCCAGAGCCCACGCTGTACTGGGCTACCCTGTGGCTCCTTCACTGCCATCTTTGAGCTGCCCTGCAGCTGCTTCACACTGTCACCACTGCAGCACTGTCCAGTCAAGAGGCAGCGATGATGGAGTCATAGGACAGCTCAGCACAGCGTGGGCTCTGGGCAGCTGCACCAAAAACTGCCTCATGGTGGCAAGTGCGAGGGGCCACTTTCCCCCACGCTGAGCAGCAGTAAACCCAGAGCTGGTGCTGGGGTCCAGGCTTCGCAGTAGTGACACAGGAGAGAAACTGCTGCTCTGCTGCTCACTGTGGGGGAAAAGTACCACCCCCACCCCCATTGCCAGCACTTCCTGGTGCAGCTGCTCAGAGCCTGCATGGGGCTGCCCTGCATCTGCTCTGCACTGCCACTGCTGCTCCACAGGGCAGCCTAGAGGTGGGATTGACACAGTGGAGATGTAAGGAAACCCTGCATGAGCTTCAGGCGGCTGCACCAGGAAGTGCCAGTAAGGAGGAGAAGTGCCCCATGCTGAGCAGCAGTTTGTCCCACACTGTCTCTGCTCAGCCCAGAAGGGTGAGCACAGGGCATGCAGAGTTCAGGCTGCATGTGCTGGTTCCAGCTTGTACCACGGGTCTGGGGCAGGGGGCACTGGGAGAGAGCAGGTGTGCAGGAGCACAGTGACAGCTGCATGGGAGCACAGGGTCCATGCTGGTGTCCCAGGGCCAGCACTGGCAGGGCACAGAGCAGGGGAGCAGGAGCGCAGAGTCCCAGCCATCAGCGACTCTATAGAGCTAGGGCAGCTCCCCTCTCTCCCTGATGGTGCAGCCCAGCCCATCTCCATAGACCTCTGCCAGCCCATACCCCACTCTCCTGACATCCCACTGCTAGGCAGGGGCTTCCAGTTGGCGGGGGGGGGGGCATGGCTGGGCAGGCCTTGCTGCTCCTGGGTTTTGCCATGGCTTCCCTTGGGTCCTACTGCCCCTTCTCCTTTCATCTTTGACAGACAGCCAGGGACAGTTAAATATTAATTTTTCTAAACTTTTTAAGGGCCCTGCAGGCCACACAGTATGGCCTGTTGGGCTAGATCTGGCCCACTGGCCACATTTTGCCTATCCCTGAGCTAAATATTTCTCCATTCTGGATGCTGCTTCTGGGTTTTGCCAAGTTCCCCTAGAAAAGAATAGCACTAGATTATGTACCTTCAAGACACCCTTTGGAAGGTATTGCTTTTGTAGGCTTCCTTTTGGACCCTATTTTGCATCTGAAGTATTTCACTGAAAGGTGCAACGTGTTTTTGAAAGTTTTGATGGAACTATGGTTTATATTGATGATGTATTAATTTGAGAAAATATGATGGAAGAACATGACTTGAGGCTATGAAATGCACTAGAAAGAAGTCAAAGAGCAGGTTTGAAACTGATCAAATAAGAATGCAAATTCAAGGTCACAGAAATAACATATCTGGGGGAGAAACTTTCTGAGAAAGGGGTACAAATTGATCCTGCAAGGGTTAAAGCCATTACAAACATGCCACCACCTACAAATAAGGAAGGAATGCAAAGATTACTAGAAATCATCAATTTTGTAGGGAAATATCTACCTAAATTAGCAGAGCAGACCAAACACCTTAGATCACTCCTACAAAAAAATGCTCAGTGGATATGGGAACATGAACATGAAGGAAAAAATAATGAGAGCTCTGGTACTAAAATAACATGATCCTAAAAGACCCATTAAATTGTCAACAGATGCTTCTAAATAATGTAATGGAGCAGCTTTGCTTCAAAAACAGGGGGATAGCTGGAGACCAGTAGCATATGTATCTAGGGTACTCTCTAAGTCACAGTGCCTATATGCAAAAATTGAGAAAAAAAGTTTAGCTTTGGTATATGGCTGTAAGATATTTCATATATTCATCTATGGGAAGCTGCAATAGCTGAAATTGATCACACAACTTTGGTAACTATAGCAAAGAAAAGTTTATTAGACATGCCACCCAGATTACAGAGCCTTTTCTTGCAACTGCAAATGTATGATTGAGACATACAACACACACCAGGAAAACATCTACTGCAGATAAAACATTTATTACAGATGAACAGTTATGGCAGATACGTTATCCAGAGCATATGACACAATGAGAAATGACAGAATTCCAGATTCAGACATCATACATGTTAATCTAATTAAAAAAGCGATTTCTATCACAGATAAAATATGGGCACTAATTGCAGAAGCTAGTACTCAGGGCACCACACTGCAAAAAGTGATAGCAGCTATTTGTGCTGGTTGGCCTAGAAAACATATACCTAGCCCCTACTTTCAGTTCAAGGAAGAGCTGTCAGTACTGGATGGCATTTTGTTCCAATGCTCATGATTTATTGTTCCAGCAGTGCTAAAGAAAGACATGTTAAAAAGAATACATGAGGGGCATCTAGGCGTTGAAAAATGTAAAAGGAGTGCAAGGGGTGCTCTATATTGGCCCAACATAAATAATGACATACAAGATGTTGTAAAGGCTTGTACAATGTGCCAAAAGTACAGAGCAAAGCAAAGAAAAGAGTCCATGATGATAATGGAGGAGCCTGTTGTTCCATGGTATCAAGCAGGCATTGATTTATTCATGCATGCAGGAAAAAATATGTTTTAGTGTTGGATTATTATTCTCATTACCATGACATTTCATTGCTCAAAAGCACAATAGCAATTCATGTCATAACTCTCATAAAATCATATTTTGCTAGAGATGGGATTCCACAAATTAGAAGAACAGACAATGGGTCTTAATGCAATTGTCTTGATTTTAAAGAGTTTGCAAATAAACATGGATTCCATCACAACACTTCAAGTCCTAAATACTCACCATCCAATGGTCTGGTGGAAAATGTAGTACAAACAGTGAAGAAAATGTTCAAAAAAGCTACAGATTCACACACCAATGTTTACCTGTCACTTTTAAATTACAGGACAACACTCATGAAACATTGATTGCCCTCGGCAGAAATGCTGTTTCACAGGAAACTCAAAATCAGGCTGCCAAATTTTGTGGATGATGGTCATCAGAATGAAAGCAAGATGTGAAAACATTTACAAATTTCAACAAACTCAAAAAAAAATGGTATTATGACAGAGGTTTCAGGGAGTTACCACAACTGCACAACAAAGATATGGTGCTTATTTCACATGGACAAATGTAGAAACAAAAAAGCGCTAGTTTCCCAACAAGTAGCTCCAAGATCCTATAATGTTGTCACACCAGACGGACAGGTGTTAAGAAGGAATAGACTGCACTTGTCGCTCATAAAGGGGAGAAAAGATGCTGCATTACAAGATTCACCAAAGGAAGCAGAGCTAACAATGAAGCAACATGAAATGACAGGGGAGATTGAAAATGGCAAAGTAGACGCATTCGAACAAGGAAACCAAACAAGACCTGAACCAATAAGTAGGGACCTACAAAATTCATGGTGGAAATGGGGTGCACTGCGGTTCCCTTAATTTTGCAGGCTCTCTCACACACCCCTCCCCACCATTGATTGGTGGAGGGTCCATGCTTGCGGCTTGCTCATGATCAGTGAGGAGGTGAATACTGCAGCTTTAAATAAGGCACCATTTTTGCCTCCTGCCACTGATTGGCTGAGAGGCCCTGGACAGACCTGCTGTTTGCTGCTGACTGGCAGGGAGGCAAATATGGTGTCATGTTTAAAACCCTGGTTTTAGCTTCCCTGCTGATCAGGAGGGAGTGGTGGGGGTCTTCACAAGTCAGCAGCGAGGTGAGGGAGACAAGTGGCGAGGTGTGCACAGGGGAACATGCAAGATTAAAGGAGCTGCTGCACACTCTTACTTCCATAGTGAATCCAGTAGGTCCCTACCAATAAGGATTAAGAATGCAGAGAATCTGAGAAGATCATTTAGAGCTAAAAAGCTAACACAAGGACTAATAGAGACCTGTTAAAATGTGCTTTAACAATGGGATGAACTAAACTTCCAAATGTTAGTATTACACGGGGATATGTTACATGTAAAGGGGGAAGATGTGTGGATACCTTTAAAAATGTTATATATAAATTGTGATATTTGCCCAGGAAGGGGGGTAGGGAACCACAGGGAATAGTAGATCAGCAGGCCAAGAAGGCTGTCTGCATAAACAAGCTTTATTGTTCTGTAAGTTTAACTCCTTAGTCTTTTGAAAACAACATGCACCCAACAGCATCAGGCACCATCTGTGGACTTGGTTGGGGCTTCTGCCACACTGGGTGGTGGCAGCAGTATCAGCTGTGGATGCTGTGGGCGGGTTCAGGAGCCCAGACAGAATCTGCCGGCACATCCACAGCTGGCCTGCCACCTTCCCCTCTTGGTGGAAGCTCCAGCAGCATCAGCCATGGACCCAGGCAGGATCTGCTGCTGCCATGCCAGGCATCTCTCTCTCTATCTCTTCTTTTCTCTCAGTCTCCCTCCCAACCCTTCCCTCCTTTTCCACCTCCTGCTCCCTCCAGAACCTTGCTGAAATTGTGGTTTTCCAGGAGCCCCAAAACTCAGCTGTGGATCTATATGGAAGTCCATGTCTGTGTCCACAGCTGAGCATCAGGGCTCCTGGCAAACTACAGCTTCAGCCAGGTTCTGGAGAGAGGGTGGGGGAGAAGAAAGAGAGAAAGGGGAGAGAGAGAAGGAGATACAGAGAAGAGACAGAGGAGAGAGAAAGAAGAGAAGAGAGAGAGGAGAGAGATAAGAGAAGACAGAAAAAGAAATGGAAAAAGGAAAGGAGAGGAGAGAGAAGACAGAGTGAAGAAAGACAGAGAAGGGGCAGAGAGAGGGGAGGAGAAGAGAAGAGGACATGGACAGACAGTAAGAGACAGAGAGACAGACAGACAAAGATGGATGTGGCCCTTGACAGGTCTCCAAAACTCATTAATTGTCCCTCCAGCTGAAATAATTGCTCACCCCCACTCTAGACTCAGCCCCAGGACCTGTCGTTTGTCTCTAGCAGGTCTGAGAGCAATCACTGGGATGAGCACAAAGCTGCCTCACAGGCAGAATTTCCGATCAGGAACACATCAACATGCCCAGGTGGATGGGGCATTTCAGCCCTATCTTCCACATGCAGAGAAGGCTACATTAAGGCAAACCCCCATCTCTAAAGCCTCTGACTTTTCTTTCTCCTTCTCACAGGTATTTGCATACCAGTAACGGAAAGCATCCTAACTCCTCACATCCCTGCTCTGGAAGGGCCACGCAACAAGAAAAATGGCCATTATTCTAGCAAGGACTTTGAATGGCAGAATCTGGGAAGGCCGCAGTCTAAGCTTTCACACCTAAAAGGTAGGATTTTGTTTGTAGCTGAGGAAGTGGGCAGTCTGACTTCCTTTAATGGTCTTGCAACAGAAATGCATGCTTGTGTGGTCATAGTGAGATTTCTTCCTTCTCAGACATGAGAATAGGCCATACCGATCACCTCCTTGAACTTTTCTAACTATTGTAATTCCCCCCTTGCCTTGATTTTTATGGCCTTCAAATACCTCTAGATGAGCATCATATCCCTTCTTTCTTAGTTGCCATTGAACTAAACTTCACTGAAGCTGTTTTTCAGTTTTTATCAGGCACTGAAATACCATGGTTGTTTTTTAGGACATGAAGGCGACCCCTGCTTACGCTCATCTGACTGCATTGAGGGGCACTGCTGTGCTCGCCATTTCTGGACCAAAATTTGCAAACCTGTGTTACAGCAGGGGGAGGTATGCACCAAGCAACGCAAGAAGGGCTCCCACAGCCTGGAGATTTTCCAGCGATGTGACTGTGATAAAGGTCTCTCTTGCAAAGTATGGAAAGATGCCACCTCTTCTTCTAAATCAAGACTTCACGTGTGTCAGAAGATCTGAATGAGGATTGGGAAAATATTACTAACAGACTGTGAATCTGTGTATTTAATGCATTACAGCCTGGTGGGAAATGAAGATTGTAAATAAAAACAGAATGGCTAAAGTTACAATTGTGGTAGGAATAGAAATCACCCCAAACTGCACTTGTTTTGAGTTGGTGGTAAATGTGATAGCAGCTGGAGTTTTCCATTGTGCAACTTTTTTGTGTAAATAATGACAACAGTTTGTGGGAAATGCTATTATACAAGCACAATGGAAATTATTGACATTTGCAATGCTGCATGGTCCCATGCCTTTTGAAGGGTTCCTAACACGCCAGCTCAGTGTTAGGAATGGGGTAAGTGTCCTCCACGGTAATGACTGCTAACTAAATTTTATGCATATTCCAGCAGAAACCAGTGATTTACAGAAAGTCTTGTCTGTCAGCTCATTATGGGGTACTAAAATCATAGCGATAAGCTGCAGCTGTTAGAGATGACAATAATAGTTACTGTGAATGTCCATACACCTTGCTGTTCAGGGCTGTCTTCTGACAGAAGGAAAGTACTCCTGCAGGGCAAGAGTGCTGGATTTTGCAGGCTCCTGTGCAAATGGCAAAATCTCATCATGTAGGATTTCAAGGCAGCACAAGAAGTGGCAGTTCCTCTAATCAGAGGCATTTAAACAGGGTTTTGTTTAATATATATATGCCTATCTATATAAACTGAAATGCTTTATTCAGTTCATCTTCATTTACCATAATTAGTCATTTGTATTTGTCTTGGTTTACTGCTAGCATACTTTGGGCTGAACACTTAAAGCATATATATATACTTGACGAGTCCAGAGTAATATGCGTTCATTTTCTCATTAGTCCTAGTAAATATTATTTTTCTTGCCAGAATTCTTACATTATGGATAAATTCATAAAGCTGGTCATTTTTTTCCGTCTTTTTTTTTTTGGAAAGTTACAAGCATCTGAGTGTGGAGAGTTATAGCAAACTTTGCTTTTCAAGCTGCAATGAATTGCAAAAACATTTTTGCAATTATAATAGATTTTTCCAGCACCTGCTGTTAATTGACTGGATTGCTACTAAGTCAAAGTTTTTACACTATACTAGTAGAAATAAGTTTTTATCATAAGTCTGTTTCATCTTTAGTTTGGAGATGCTAGAATGGATTTCCTTTGTATGGGCAGCAAAAGCAACAACAACAAAAAAGAGTTGGCTTTTGCAAGTATTTCATCAGCTCTCCATCATAAAGGTATATTGACACGTGACATGCTGAGAACCGTCATGGGATTTGACACAGCAACTGAAACAAGAACGAATTCTGGTTAAATGCATGCTATGGGTTTGAATACTGGCAGGACGAAAGGAATCATACTGATTATGTTGGCTAAAGGAATCTGCTGACTTATCTACTGTGTTCATGAACTAACTAAAAGATATCCTCAACCCTCTGATGTTTAATCATTTCACCTCCTCTTGTGTTACTCATATATTTGCAAGAGTGATAATGTAAGTAAACATAACTAAAGATTGGGGTTCCTTTTTCAGAATCTGATTATATAATTAACCTACTGAAATGTCTATTTCTACATTTTGTAAAGCAATGTCTCTCTGCTTTTGTTAATATTTCATTCAGTTTGGGTACACCAGTAGGTAGTTGAATCATAAAACCAACTTTGGGATGTGTTTCTATCTTTAAGGTACCATTCTGTTCCCCTTTATATCTCTACATTGGTGGTTAAGTTACAAATAGTGGATCATTTACACCTGACACAGGGTGGTGTCAATTTAACACTTCTTAAGTGACGTTAAAATGCAGGCAGATGCACTTCGAGCAGTTGAGCACATTAAGTAGCCTCCTGATGTTGCAAAGTTGTTCCTTTTCAGGCAAGGTCTATCTCCTAACAGCACTAACTTTAGTAGGTCGCTGTATTCCAAGGATTTGCAACCATTGCAAGTGAACCTGTGACACCACCCTAACATATGATCACTTTAATACATCACAACATTCCCGTGATTGGCAACTGTTGCAAGTGAACTTGTAACAAGGCCTTTACCAGAGAGCAAATCTAAATTACACTTCCTGTACCTCTGATGAAGACCTAAACTCCAACATATATCAGATTAAGAAAATTGATTTATTAGGATATTTTAAAATTTTCTGGTCAATATTTTTATTGATCTTAAAGGAATGGTCTCTAGAGAAAGATTCTTGTATTCCCCCAAAAGTGAAGATCTAATTCTGCTCTCACGGCCACTGGTTCTACATTTTATATATTTGCCTCTCTACACTGCAAGAGAAAACAGAAATTAGGCCAGGAATTACATAATTTGGACCTACATTCAAAATATAGAAGTATAATTCTTTGACCCTTACTTAGATTGAAGCATCGCATACACAAAAATAGTCTTACTGTTGACTCCAGTGAGGCTACTGGTATGTATAAGTGTTATTACTCAGTGTCGGTAAGTGATTGTAATAGTGGGTGCCAGCGCTGGTTTTTACATGTTTCCATTTACCCCTCACAATTTTAGCATTTGGAATAATTTATTTACCGGAAATGTTTAATGAGATGTATTTTCTAATAGAAATATTTCTTACATAAGGCTTTGTAGCAGAATATATTTGCAGCCTATTGACTTTGTAATTTAGAAAACAAATGTATAATAAGATTAAATATATTAAATATTATGGTTTTTCCTCAAATATTCTATCCATGTTCCTTGCTGGCTGTTTAAGAGTAGGTTTTTTTACAGAGAGAGGTGCATTGAGACATGTGCTCAGCATTGCAAACCCTGAATATTTGAAAATCATGAGTTAGGTTCCCACAGATTATAAGGCTGATTTAAAAAAAAATCAAAAGAAAGCTTTTAAAGTAATACATTTGAGGATTTTGGCCTTCTAGTTTTTGAGTTTTAAGGTGCATTTGGTTCAAGTTTCAAGGTTTTTTGGCAAGCACAAGGTGTAAAGCCATCATTTTTTTTTTTAAATTAAACCTGGAGTTTTCATGCAACCTCTTGATTTCAGCAGCTGGGTTTTCCACCAACCTCTAAATATAATGACACTTGGCAACAGTTTTTCTGTATAGTCTGATACCTAAGTCAATAAAAGTTTTGCTTTTCACTTTAATGCACAGCTCTAAACCTCCCATATTTAGCTGATCATGAAATAAACATCAGGCTTCTACTTTTGAATTCATTGAATATTCATTTTTGCATTCGATGAAATTTATACTAGTTAGTCTCTCAAAAATCTTTGGTGTCATTTAATATAAAACTAATTTATATATGAACTGTGTAACTTTTCTACATGTGTATCAAATTCAGAATAAAACAAAAGACCAGGCACTCAATATACATTGACCTCTGAAGCAAGACAATGCAGATGATAAATAGCCAGGCTATATTGTCCTCAAAGTGCATCACACTAGTATTAGTTACATCACATAAATTCAGGTTATCAGATATGTAGTTACAAAATTGTGAAAAGAAAGATAAGTACCTAACATAAAGAAACACTAACTATGACGCAGTGGAATATATTTCCACTTAAGTTTTACTAATAATCTGCTAAATTCTGGTCTTGGTAGAATCCATGCAGAGCTGGTATATCAAAGGCAGTACCTGTGAATATTTTTTTCAAATTATGGGCAACTAGTCATTTCTACTGTGCCTATAGCTTTTTGAATTTGTCATTTGAAAGCATTTGTTTGAATGAATTTTTACATAAAAGTTTGTAGAATGCAATCATAATGGTATAAAACCAAGTGGTTTTGGTATCCTCATTTGCTATTTGTTGTTCATTATTTAGGCCCTAACCATTCTATTATTTAGAAAATTTCCTGTCTTAATTTTAAGTTGTGAGCACCTGTACCTCCCCTTATCCTTAGGGGGGATTTGGATTGCTCAGCACCTTTGAAAATAAAACTAATCCTGCAGTCAAGCAGCAGAAGTAGTTGACAGAGTCAAACACACACACACTACAAATAATGACTAGATTTTCGTCTTGCCCCTTTTGACCCTTTCAGTCCTCTTTGTTTTCTCCCTTCCTTCCTTGTACCTCATCACAACTGCATGGCCCACAAAATTGTTTCTTTCTGGTATTCAATATTCTTTGAGGAAAACCTGGAAAAGGAGATTTACTAGCAAAAAAAACCCCAACCATTTTCCATCAATAGAAGTTTAAGTTCATTACCAGGAAAAACTCATGAAACAGAAATTCCAAGTTATGTCCAAAGTTTGGCTGATCTGAGGAGACCTCTGCAATGCAGTGGTAGCAGACTCTTGCTAGCACGCTATCTTCAGGCACTCCCTGCCACACACGCACATCTCCAAATTGGAAGTACAGTACTGAAAACACACCAGGGTCATCCCAACTGCTTTCAAGCACCCTGGAGACTCAGATCTTGCGAGTGGCTACAGAAGCATGTTCGAGAGAGCCTCAGTAGTATATTTCAGGATTTGAAGAGTAGCTTTTGAATTGGGTGGGTAGTGTCTTCCTGGGGCTGGAACTTACCATAGGCATCATGTAGACATACTCTTTGATGCTTACAGATCTTCTGAATATAAGCACCTTGTCTATAGTACACAGTCGTGTCCCAGTATAGTTAAAATGGCACAATCCCAACCCCAGTCTAGGTGACTGTGGATGCAGTTATATTGCTTAAAATCTTTATGGTGCTATAACTCCAGGCAGATATTATTTCAGCTATACTAGGGCTTTACTGTTAACACTATTTTGTATTAAAATGTAATGAAATTAAACAATCACACCTCTAATCAAAATAGTTTTACTGGTAAAAACTTCTAGGGTGAGCAGGCTGAAGAGAATTAGTGTTGTCTTTCTAAGTTTCCAGACAGACAGACTGAAATAAAAGCTCCAAGAGAGACATGAACTGTCCTATTTAATTCAGAGTGTGTTAATGCCAAAAAAGCAAATGTCAGGATTTTAAATGTCAGTGTGAACTATTGTACTGATCTGATTAGCAGAACTGTTCAGTTGATGGGCCTTTTTTATTGTAGTTTAATGCAGTGATGGATACAAGACTGTATTTAAAAAGTCCATTGCTAACAACAGCACCTCCAGATAAATGACATGGTCTGTCTCCATACCTACCTTGGGTGTTTCATCAAGAGTTTTCCCTTCTTTCTATTAAAGGCCAGCTCCCCATGCTACAGCACCTTGCCTTTCATTTTCCCTGTCCCATCTCAGTACTCTACCACTGCTGTATCACTACTCAAGACAGCACAGTAGAAGAAAGGCATACCAAGTGGCTGAAGGGAGGAGAGAAGCAAAGAGCTAACCAAGTGTGTGCGGATGGAAGACAGAGGGTTTACAATCTAAACTCCCTGCCCCAAATCCTAAGATTAGGGGGAAGAGTGGAGAAGGGAGCTACTAATGTGATAACCCAATCTTACCTCCACTCCTCCATGGAATAGGGAAAGCTAAAAGGGCTGGTAGGACAGAAAGGGCGCACTGGGTGTTAGGGTGGGATTTGTAAAAACAAAGAGTTCCATCCCTGCAAAATTGCCACATCAGCTTTGCTCCGTGCCAATGTGTACCATATATGCCTTCCCTCCTTAGCCAAACTCTAGTGTTTTCAGAGATTTGGGTTGTTGTCAAAACCCTTAAGAAATCCAGCGTGGGCCATGTAACCTAAGACCACAGCCCTCAGGTGACCTAGGATTCCCAGTCTACTTCTGTCCACTGAAAGATAGGTGAGAGGGAAGGAAGAGAAGAAAGCAGGAGGTTTTTGCCGTGCTGCAGAATTCCCTCTGATCCCAGAGCTATTATTTTGAGTACCACTGCTGTCACTGACTCTGATGGATCTGCTGCCTAAAACCGAGCTCACGGAATACTTGTTTGTTCTGGCAGTTTTTTGTTATTTTTGGAGCTGCTATTGTTATTGCACAAATGTCAATTACTTATTTACAAATGTCTGTTATGAATAAAGTCCGCTTTGTATGGTACCAGCTTGCTGCCTGATTATTTAGAAATGGTTTGCTGCATGCCAGCTTCTCGAAGCAGAGGAATACTCCTTTTAGTGAAGGTGAACAAGTGAAGTAATGCTTTTTAAATAATTAAAACATATAGACATGTAAGCTATTGTAGGAATAGAGCTATTGAGAAAAAAAGCCCCAAACAAGCAGTTTGTTGTGATGTATTAATAAAATGCTTCTTGGCTTCCTGTGATCAGAGGCCTAACAACGAATGCCTTGCCTTCAAAAGCTTATCTAACTTTATCCCCACTACACAGTTGGTCTAATAAAAGATATCACCCTAATGCCTTTCTTCAAAAACATTATCATTTTGAGTGCAGCATAGGGCTAATTATTGGCAGTGCTGTACTTCGTCTAAAAATGACTTGCTTAAGAATTTAAAAGTTAAAATTGTTCAAAATGTAGTATTGCAAACCATTACTACAGAAAAAAAATGGACCTTTTAAACTAGATAAAGATGCGTGCTCCCATAATAAGGGATTGAAAAGACAAGTCAAATTCACCTCTGCTTTAATGTCATTGAAGTAAAAAATTTAAATTAGTTTCACGCTTGTAGAGACCAAAGTGTAGCTATGCATGCATGTTCCTGCAGATTGCGTCTCTGT
Source organism: Caiman crocodilus (assembly GCA_030014935.1). Classification (NCBI taxonomy): domain Eukaryota; kingdom Metazoa; phylum Chordata; order Crocodylia; family Alligatoridae; genus Caiman; species Caiman crocodilus. The sequence continues at coordinate 20,820,980 of JAGPOW010000229.1, forward strand.
TGCAGGAATAGCTGAGTTTTGGCCCCCTGTTGCCATGAAGTCCTGAGTGGCCACAGCATACATCATAAAGACAATCTTGACCTATGGATCTGTCAGATTATTTTTCATGCCTGTACACCTCAGGACTTTTAATTCTGGCATAGTTGGAAGTAGGAGTGCCAAAATACTGTTCTCACAGTATTGCTAGCCTGAGAGGAAGTAGAATCTTAGAAAATTAATTCCCATTTGGGAGGCTGTTTTCATGAGATTTCCAGTTCAAAATTTGTACTAGGAAGATTCAGATACTTCAGAGAAGCAGCCATACTTCAGGGTGTTTTTCCAAATCAAACTCCAACTTTCAAACCTCCTGAGCTTCCCCTGTCACTAAAACCTGTCAAAGTAATGCATTGTTATGCAGTTAGGATTAGCTGCTGTATTGTATAATATGCTCATAGTGCACTTCCAGAAACTGGAAGTAAAACAAAGCACAAATTTTACCCAAAGACTTAATGCAGTTATAACTGAGTAGATACAATCATTTGGCAACAGAAGCCTGTATTGTTTTCACACTGAGTAAAAATTCAGCCCTAGTGTAAACACTAATATTACAAGTTTTCACTTGACAACTAATCCATGCATACATCAGCTGTATGCATTCTGCCTTGCCGCGTACCATTTATCATTTACATCTAATGGGGCACACCTTTTAGGCATGTGGTAACCATTTTTTGAAGATGAATGTTTGCAAATAAGCAATTACTCCAGTTTAAAGTCTGTAGTGGCAAAACGGCTGTGCTGGGAATGATTTTGTTAACACTGCTAGTGAAGTAAGTTCTTTGAAAAAGCAAACAGGAAAGGAAAAAAAATGTTTACACAAAAAAGAATTTAATAAATTATTAGTTGATGTTAATCAGTTAGAAGTCTCTGCTTACTTTTAATAATGGTCATCTTCGCTTGCTTTAGGTATGTACTTTTTTCTATTTTTCACTGTGTCAATACGTTAGTTCACATCTGGTTAATCCTGTGGTTTACTGAGGTCCTGGGCTGGAGAATGCAAATGTCATCATGATAATGTTACTTGTCATGGAAACAGCACAGGAAAGAGGTTTCCATGCAAGGGTTCCAATTTAATCCACATTTTTGCATCCCAAGTTACTTGTTTTGTCTTCTGTTTTATTAGACATTCCCAATGATGGTGGCACCTTTCAGGAATAGCTTATCTGCAAACTAACTGTCAAATCATAGAGAAATCAAATCATAAATCTTGTACAAAATATGAAAGGAAGTGTTGTTGATTAGTTGGTGTCAGTATCTAGCACTGGCAGTTCAGGTAGTTTTAGAAAAACATACAAGGTATTATAGAGTGGTAGTCTGACCCTATTGAAGTCAGGGTAAAACATCTATTAATTTCATCCAGTTCAGGATTTTGTCCATGGTGCCAGTCTGAAAGAGCTGTGCTTATAGATACAGACACACGGTTTGGACACATAGGGCCTGATCTGCAGTAAGTCCTGCTGAAGCCAATAGGGCTGCTGGCATTTTAGCACTTCTAAAAATCAAATCTGTATTTTCAAAGTTCCTGACTCCACCTGCAGCACCGGTTACCTCAATGTCAAAGAAAAAAATAAATAAAGCAGAAGTAAGAATTCAGAGCAAGCTCATGCGAAGTGTTAGAGGCATGGAAAAATATCTTGAATGGGAGAGATTGAAAAGACAGGAATTGTTTTCTTCAGGAAAAGAGTTACTAAGAAGCGTTATGAGGAAATTATGCTGAATGGTGCAGTGAAGGTGGATCAGGAGCTTCTCTTCTCTCTGTCTCTTCACTCTTACCCATTTCACCGAAGGACATTCAATGAAATTAAAAACTGTAAAGTCAGAAGCAATTATTAAAGCAGCTGGTCTGACCTCCTGTGTATAATAGGCTATTGCAGTTCACCCAGTTAGCTCTGCACTGAGCACAACAGCAGGCATTTTGGTGATGCCTTGCGTAAAAGATTTCTTCAAGAAAGACATCCAGTCTTGCCACCAGGAGACAATGGATCCACTGTTTCCTACTGTAGTTAAAGATACACAAATTATGGAAACTTAAACTGGAACAAAATGTTCCCAGTACAGCATCGACTTTTGTGAATGTGCAGGTCGACACTGGGACAGGTACGCTGCTTCCAGTTGGGAGCCACGCTGTGGGCACGTCTACATGAGACATTTACTGCAGTTGACTGATTAGCAAGGATCCTGGTTTTCTCTGATTAAAAAAAAAATCCAAAATTCTATGCTTTAAGCCTCTTCCCCCCAAAATCCATACTTTTCTGTGATTAAAACAAAATGCCAAATAACATATAGTGGTGTTTTGTTTTAATTATGGAAAAATGGGGGGGGGGGTTGTAATCAGAGAATTTTGGATCATTTAAATCAGAGAAAACCAGGATCCCCACTAATTAGCTCCACAGTAAAACATAACCATATACGCATGCAATGCTATTAGGATGGTGTAAACTAATTATTTCTGTCATAGGATAGTAATGCCAGACACAAGTGCTATCCTACTGTACCTCCTACTGGAGGTATTTACTCTACCCAAACTCATATGTGGAGCCTGCCCCAGCCAGCTGCTAGGGCTGGCTGGGGCATGAGAGGGCTTCAGTGCAGGGGCTGCCTGCCAGCTGGACCCATGGTAAAGCACCTTCATGCCCCAGCCAGTCCCTTTGCAGCTTGTTGAGCTGGGTTGGAGCAGCCCCGGGCTGGCACGCTGACCCCCAGAGCCCCCTCCCTGCCAACTGGGGCTGTGCTGCCCTGGCTCAACATGCTGCAGTCCCAGATGTGCATGCAAACATGATGCCTGGGAGCAATGAACTCCAGTGCAAACTCTGCTGGAATTTATTTAGCTGCATTAATTTTACATTTAGATGGGCGTGCTACTTGCTCCCTCATGAATCAAAAGAATCTTGACTGCCTTCCTGTACCTGATTTTTTTTTAACTTCATTTATGAACAAATCCAACTTATCAAATAAAAAATTTAACATTAAATAAACTTCCAATCCCCTAATATATTAACTGATTTATTCTGGCATTATATGTTCACCTTTATTCTGACATTATGTGTTTAGCAGTAGGCTCTGGCCTGCATAGGAGCCTGTTGGGGCATACAAAATACCTCACTAACACAGCTGTACTATTTCCAGTTTGGCAAATGGTGCATGCAGACTGGGTAGGGCCTGTTGTGCTATAGCAGTGGCTGGTACTATACAGGGGAAGTATGTACTATTTTCTTGGGGTATAAATTTTAACACCGGATGAAATCCCAAATTTAAAAAATTCTATTAAAATGCTGAGACAACTTTTTAAAGCTGAGACTGGCTAGGTCAAAGCAGGATACAATACAGTCAAGTCATTTCCAAACATTTTCTGGTAAACCAAGCTGAATGAATTATGTATGTTCCTAGTTATAAGAATATTTTCTCTGCTCTTCAAAATTATTTCTGTGACTGTTCTGGCACTCTGTCCAGTTTTCAATATCTTTTTTAAAATCTGGGCACTACAACTACATGTGTCCAGTAATGGTTTCACCCATGCTTCATACCACAGTAAAATCACCTCCTTATGCTTCCTCATTATCCCTTTGTTTATGCAATCAAGGACAGCATTAATCCTTTTGGCCAGGTCATCATACTGGAAGCTAATGTTCAGGTGCTTGTTACTTATGACCCCTAAATTCTTTCCAGAGCCAATGCTTCATAGGACACAGCTCCATTCTGGCATGTGTTCTTTGCCAATAGATATATAACTTTCCATTGATGGTATTCAAGTTCATTCTGTTTGAAAGGACTCAGTTTATGAAGTAATCCAGATTTCTGACAGCTCTGCTCCCATTATGTAGTGCTCTGCCAATCTGTGTGTCTTTCAAAAATGTCATCACTCTTTATTTGCTTGAAGATCACTGCTAAAAATGTTGAATAAAGTTTGGCCTACGCCAATCCTTGAAGTAACCTATATAAAATGCTGCTGATTGATAATACCCCCCACCCTGCAACCCCAACACCACTCCATAACTACTTCAATGTCGTTGTAACTACATTGTAACTATGAGGTTACATTGTTACTACAAGCTTACAAGCAAAAAGGGTTTTATTGACATTGTACAATACCAATGTTCTCATCAGAATGGCACGTGATAGATACTGAGTCAAACATCTAATGAAAGCATGAACGGCATGTGCCCCCAGCAGTTGGGGGGCACAGCTGCACTGGGGGTGACGGAAGTACAGCGGTGGGAGCTCAGTGGCGGTGAGAGGAGACCTCCCACAGCCACCAGTGACACTGTCAGTGGCGGGGCGGTGAATGCCAATGAAGGGTTGGCAACAACCCTCAGGCATCGCCAGCAGTGTCAGCAGCAGGGTGGTGAATAGCGACCACCCACAGGTGCTACCAACTCTGTCAGCAGCACCTTTTTGCAGGTGGTGCACCGCCACACTCACAGGGTGCACTTGCACCCCTACTCATCTCCTGTATGAAAGTAAGTTATTTGCATCCACACCATTGTTTCTAACAGTGAAATTTGTAGCATCATTAAGGAAAGAAATCAGGTTTGTTTAAAAAGTTCTAATTTCCCTAAAACATGTTGGCTAGCATTAATAAAAGGCTGTTTCAGAAAGTAATGGAAATTTTAAAATCAAACCATTTAGTGTGCAATGAATGGGAAATTTCACAGCAGTGGGGACATTAGTGGTAGCATTGTTGAATGAACCCATCTTTCATGGCTACGTAAAGAAATGATGTGGTCCAGTAAATGATCACTGTACACAAAACAGTTTTATTTTAAAATTACCGTTACTTTATGAAACATATTCCTATATGTCAACCCTTTAAGTTTTATGTCAGTTTTCTCCCATTGGGCATTGATAGGAGGTTAATTGGCCTATATATGCAGAAGCTACCCACTTGCCCATCTGGATTTTGATGTGAATTGGCACTATGGCAGCTTTCTGGAATTTCCTTGTAATTCCAAGATTTTAAAAAACTAACTTGCAACTGCTGACAGCACGTTCTAATTTTTTTTAAAAAATCCCCTCAGCCAACTCTTTTACAACACTTAGGGGCAAGTTTTGTAGGGTTGCTAATTTCAAATGTTTACCCCAATAGATACTTTTTACACAAAGCACAATAAACAATACATATACAAAATATAGAATACAGAAAATTGTCCTCCTTTATGACTGATGTAGAAAGGACTTTATTATTCACATGTTTACATCCACTTGTACAACTTCACCATTGTGTAGTTTAGAGACAGAACAGAAATATTTACTGAAAACTTCTGCCTTTTAATAAAATGTTATTAATTTTACTATCTTCACCTCCTAGTGCTGTAACTATGATTTTTTATTCCTTATATACTTAGAAAATCTTTCTTACTTGTCTAAGGGTAAAATTACATGTTATGCTTAGACTAATGGCACTGAAATGAAGGTGTCCACACATTCAAGTTGGTTATTTGTGCTAAGTGCCTTCTGAACATATCAATATCACACCACTTCAGGAGAGGGTTAACTTGGGGTTGTGCTACCTAGTGGCAAATCACAGCTGTGCAGAGAAGACATGGCATTAATACTTAGGCTAGGGACAGAGACTACACAAACTGATATAAGTGATCAGAAACCAGGTTAAATCTGTAACACAACAGAAGTTCAGTGCACATAAACTGCTTTCAAAATGCCTGAAATGAGTATAAGATAAACCTGGATGGATGTAGTATTGGATTTAATTGATTTAGCTTTAATCAGTTTATTACACTTCTGTCCTAGGTAGGCTAGCCTTGGCCCAAGCTGTCTGCTCCATCTGGGCAGGGAGGTATTGTCACTGCAGGCATGTGGCTCCATTTCCAGAATCATCAATAGTGAATATCTGTTCACTTGCTTATCAGTTTAGTCTATGCAGTTAAGACTAACTTGAGAAGATTGAATCAATTCAGCCTTGGGATTTTTGACTATCTGTCCCTAATCCGCAACGGCCACAGCCTGTTTTAACTTTAACATTGCTTAAGGGTGAAGTTACACATTACCCTTACACCATACTAAGTATGTGGCATGTTAAGCACTGTTAAAATTAGAATGTGCTGTCAGCAGTTGCAAGTTAGGGTTAATACTGTTGTGTACTTGGATAGCTCTGACTTGCCACTAGAGGGCTGGTGAGTAGGGATGTGGCTAGGAGTCAGGATACCTAGGTTTTATTCCTGCTTTCAGGCAGGACTGGGAACAGTGCATCCTGGAACGATGGACGACTGCAAGTTGTTCCTTTCATCTTTGTGGACCAGACTGAAGTTACTCTAATGCAGACTAGGTTGCATGGTCCAGAGTTAACCCTCACCTGAAGTGGCGTGATTTGCAAGGTTCAGAAGGCGCTTAGCACAAGTTACTGAACTTTAATGGCAGATGCTTACATGTAAGAGCCCTTACTACAGTTTAACTGTAATGTATAACTTTACCCAAACAGTCCACAGATTTAGTATAGTCTAAAAGTAACATGTAGCATCACCCTTGCCTCTACCAGTCAAGGACTTTCCCTGAGGTTTTTAGCATTCTTTCCCAATTTTCTACACTTTATTATTACACATTTATATTGATTGTTGTATCTTTCCCTTTTTCCCATAGAGATGCACACCTACACATACATACACACATTAGCATACATACATATACATATATATGCATACATACATCTATATCTATCTATATCTATGCACATGTACATATATATGACCACAAGTGACCACAGGTTTCCAGTCAGGAAAAAAGGAATCAATAGCTGATCACGTTGAGATTCAAAATATCCAGAGGGATAAGAGTCATTACTAAAAAAACATTTTGGAAAGGTTGTTAAAATTTATGCTTCAGAGTTTCAGCCAATATTTAATTCTCTGAGGTTACATGAACCAGACTAATCCATACATCTTTCCTGCTGGCTTTCTTGTACTTTTCTATGAAGCATCTGGTGTTGGGCACTGATGCCAAATGAGAGTGGCCTAAATAGATTTCATACCCTGTCCAGTAAGGCAATTCCTATGGGGTTTGGGGGGGGGTTGTTTTTTATTTTTTATTTTGTTGTATTCTCCAGTAAGCTGGATCTAAATTTTGCATTAGTAAACCCCAAGTGTCTCCTTCAGTCTAGGGCAATAAAGCAAACAGTCTATGATGTCTTCAGGTGAATAAAAAATGGGGAATGCATTGAATTAAAAGGAAAATGAATAATAGAGTCACTACATGTCAAATGTTATTCATGTTGACACTGCATTCTAGTTATTTTACAATTCCTCACCCCACATATGTACAGAAGTTTTCATTGTGCCACAGAATTATTTGTTGAAAACACATAAGCCCATTGTAAAAATAGCAGGAGAAGAGCAGCAGGAGGTTTTGACAGCTGTATAGGGGACATTTGGACCTTTTGGCCTCTTGGGAGACCTGGGAGACTGTTTGGTAACTTGGGACAAGCACATTAGCTGTTAAAGTGATTAGCAGTGAAATACTTATGTCAGCATTATTGACATTTAAATTATCATCCATGGAAACACTGAGATAAATACTGTAGTTTAAAGTACACTCAGAGCTGGAGCTGCTCAAAAACACAGGAAAAATATTTACTAGCATTCTTCTCAAATTTTCATTTTTCTGATTTTGAAAAATATCATAGACTTGTAATATTTAAAAAAACCCTTTAAATTCAGGAAATTCTACCCAGTTCTAGTTAGAACTATTGTTTCAAAATTAATGAAGATTAGAGAGACAACAGATTTATATTTTCAAGGCTACTCTCACCACCACAATCTCTAGAAACATTTTTTTTTTAAAGAAAGCTTAGGTTCTGCTGCTTGAATACCAATTTTAATGATAAACAAACAGGCATATTTTGCTTTTTCAATTGATTGCTAACTGCAGAAACCCTTTTAAATTGCCATTCATCTCCCCTGAAACCAGGTGCCTTTGGAACAAAATTCACAAAAAATTCCTAAAATGATGTAGTAATTAAAATTGCATTTCCTAGACATGCAAAATAGGTGAATATGTTGTAGGTAGATGTTTTAGTCAATATTTTATTTAAAAGAAATGATGCAATGCATTCATATGTGAAAGATGCTTTCCAATCTCATTTTAAATCTATTGCTTAGAAAATAAAGCAGCCCAACACCAAACTATTGAATTTGAACTAGTTTGTGAATTAACAGTTGTCTGTTACAAATGAATGGGAAAGGTTTGTTAAGCAAGGTGAAGGAGCTAATAGTGAAAGAGGTACAGACAGAGGTATTTGCTAAGAAGAAAGAAGGAACGTGGTGCCTTGGCAAGTTAATTTTAAGTGTGACCTTTCACTGAAGCACCCTGGTTCTAACTCAGCCTTGACCAAGGGGACTGGAACTTACTCTGATGATGTGATGTAAAATGTTCTGCATACACTGAGTTTGGTGGTCTTGGCTTATTTCCCAGAATGTTAGATTTCCCAGCACAGATCAAATTTGGTTCAACTTGCAATCTTTGTTTTGTCAAAATGAAGCTGAAGATGGAAATAAGCCACAGAGAAGATATTATTTTCCTATAGACAAGTAGACTTTCCAAGGACTCATGGGTGAATTCATACCCCAGTGTGTTCAGTGAGAGTTTTACCATGGATTTCAAGAGGAACAGGATTGAACTTGAGTAAAATGACAAGGTACAGTTGTGTAAGGCATACCAGGAAACTGAAAGCAAGCTGCTCTGTGCTTGACCTGAGAATGGAAGAGGACCGATGCCTAAGCTTATCAAAGCCTCAGGCAAGCTTTCAGGATCACAACATTTATCACTGGGAAAAAAACAGAATGATTTCATTTATAGCTACTACAACATACTCCACAAGGAGAAGTGATGAATAAGCTGAGATATTCAGTTCAGCAGACCTGTTGACTTTTTATATGTGGAGAAGAGTGAGCTGTTGCACTGTTTATTAGAAATAATGCATGTGTGTGTTTCCAGACAGACAAAGGGACTGCTACAATATCATCTAGCTCATGATATGATTTCTTCACAGTCCCCGGAGGTTTGACACTGGGTCCTGTTATATTGAAACACCTCACACGTTTCATGCCCTGCATGCCAGGCTGAAGAGACTGACTAATATGCTTACTAGGACTGGTCATATTCCAGTGGAAGAAATAGCAATAAGCACAAACAAAACTTGTAACCTGAGAAATTGCTAAACTACATGAAATAAGCTGAGCATGATTTCCAAAAGCAGTCACCATGTGACACCCACAAAGAGTACTAACATAGAGCATTGCCTTGGAGGGTTGATTTATGCCAAACATTTCAGGAAAAGTTGGTCTGCTTGTCTATCTACTACTGTAGCCCATAACTATGCTGCCTATTGTTTTTAATCAACTTTGCTAACATTCCCTCATCTCTATTGTCCTTTCCATTATAAAATTCCTTAATAAATCAAATCATTTTTAAAAACTAGATTTCAGGGATGCTCTTCATTTTGCTTTTCAAAAAGCTTCAGCTGATTTTAAACATTAACCCCCTAACACGTTTTCCTAGTTTCTTCTATAAAGTCAAAATACCTATTTGCTTTGCTGTGGGTATACCAATATGATCATGAATCATTGTAATCATTTTCTGTATAACAGTTTTGACTTGTAGTAGAAACCTGTTTGCTGACTTTTTCAGGATATCTCATGTAGGAAAAATCAGAGAAGAGATTCCAAGAAATTGTGGTTCTTGATTAGAGATCTGTTTTATTTCAAAGGAAGCCTTATCTAGCGGGGGTGGGGTGGGGGGGCTGCAATTTGGGTGATAGCAAATAGAATAAAAAGAGTTCTTTGAAACACTTTTTTGGTTTCCAGGAAAGGAATTTATTTATGGTTTTCATCTTCTTGGAAATAACTCAACGTATCTAGGAGATGCCTACAAATCCATGGCATCTTCTACAGGATACAGCTGAAAATTCCATGTACGCCACACTTACGTGGTCACTTTAAAATAAAAACTTCGGCAAAATTCAATTGAAATACAACATGTATATAAGATTATAAGGGTTAAGTATTAGCCCCAAAGTATCCTATAATCAAAACAGACCATCCCTTCCTTTTTAATGTGTTTGAATGCAACTTCATTAACAAGATGGTGATAGAGCAGCTATTTTCATTAAATGAAATTCATTAAATGAAAGTAGCTACTATTTTTATACATTTTTTTATATAACCTCTATAATTAGCTGTAATCATCAAGACAGGAATATTTTCTAGAACAATGTTTTGCATTTCAGTCTTAATGATGACAAACTAATGCCTTAGTAAATGAGACAACTCATTTAATTTAAAAAATGCTTTTTTTTTTCTTATGAGGAACGAGTGGGCTACTAGGATGGCTAAGATTAGAATAATTTAAAATATTGCATGTAAAATTAATACACAAACAAACAAGCCAAATTTAATGACACATTGACATTGCTCTGGCTTTCAAAAGCAATCAGCCAGCAGGGGATGAAGGGAAAAAAAAGAAAAGCAACAAACAAATGGACTGATGCAAAGCTTGCTGAGTATTTGCCTTGCCTGCAGTGGACTTTTGATCAGGTGACAAAACACCATACATTAAGGGAAAGATAATGTTAATTGAAGAGCAATGTGATAAATTGCTTTTATCATGCACCTTTAACAGGGCTTTACCATCTTGTGCTCATAAATTTTCTATGCCACTTCATTCGGGTGGGATATGAATGTGTTTCTATATTTTATGAGCAAAGTATTCAGGCTGGCAGCACAGTTTAAGTAGGGAGTACTACACTAGGAAGAGAAGATGTAGAAGGAAACCCAGCTGTGGCTACCCCCTTCAATTTCCTTCCCCTGCTCCCTACCTTGTTCCCTGCAGCTTCCTCTGGATCCAGATCTAGGGAGCTTAGACTTCTCTCTGGGGAAATTATGACCCATGTGATATCTTTTTGCCTCCGGCCACATGGCTTTTGGGACAGAAACCACAGGAAGGCAACAGCCAAAGGTTGAAGCTGGCAGAAAAATTGATGGGTACCAATGGCTTTCCATAGAAAGTCTACTGGACTTCCTGTACCCTGTGCTGATTGGCTGTTAGATCCCACACCCAACTCCCAGACTTCACCTCAATCTCACCCCACATCTGAATCTCTTGCTTTCCTTTCCTCTCGCCTTTTCTCCCCCTCTCTTTCTCTTCCCTTGTCTTTCTGTGTTCCTCCCTGCTTCCCTCCCAAAAATGCAGAATCAGCATTTAATTTTCTACCATCACATTGGTAGGTCTGCTTCTTTGTACTTTCCTTTTCTCCTAACCTCTATCTTGTCTATTTGGATTGTATACACTTCAACCAGGGAATCTCTTTTACTATGTCTGTACAGTGCCTAGCAGGATTAGTCCTTGATATTGGCTGACTCCCAGGAACTATATTCATTAACAGCTAATTAATTAATCAGGGAACTTTTGAAAGGAGAAAGGCATGGGAACTTCCTCTCCCAGGGATACCTCGATTTAGACTTCCTGTAGGTAGTGCAGTCTTTTGGCTGAGATCTATTAAAAAGCAAAACAGTTTCATGATGCCAGTGATGGAAATCTACCTAATCTGCCTTGTAAAACTGGACTGGACAAAGCTCTACTAACTACTGCGCACAATCCTTAATCGGTGCGTGAACTAGATTTGCCTTTCTCCTAGATACTCAGAAAGTACATTTGCACTATGTAGCTGTTGGCCCACCTGGGAAGTAAAAGATAGAGTCTAGACTCCCCGGTCCCCCAATTTCCCACATTTTGTTTCGTAATCAAGAATTATATGAAAGGTTAGAGACTCTTTTCTAATGTGGTTAGAGTGAGTCTACTAAATAAGTTAAAATAAGAACATAATCCTTAAAGTATACTATCTAAATTCAAAGAGCAGCAGAAATTTGCCTGATCTCTCTTCAGCTTTCTGATTCATCAGCAGCTGGGTAGAAGTTAAAGAAGAAAGACATGCAAGCAAAAATTATCCAGTACGCAAGGTATGCAATATTCTGGAAATAAGGGGATCTTCCTTCAACTGTTTTTTTTTTAATAAAAAATTCCCAATCATGTTTACCAAATTTTGCAATGTTTTCCAAGTGTTCTTACCCATTAGACTTCTTAGCACTCATTTATGGCTTTTCAGGGCTCTTCACTTCTTCCTATGCAGCAGAGACCCAAGCTTCTGATTATATAAGCAAAGCTCAATGCATATCCATTATTTCTAAGTCATTAATAAAACATGTAGTAGAACACTCTTCTGTAAGTCCATTCAATCTCGTGTTTTCAGTCTCCTTGTTTCTTGATTTATCCTTCCTTGGACTGACTCTTTTACTCTCATATGGACACAGTCCCTTTGTTATTACCTGCAACAGCCACAAACCCAGTGGGTTTTATTCTCTTGGCCTGGTTTCAAGTTTCAGAGCTCCCCTTGCTTTTGGCCCTCTCTGCACTGATCAAGGGCTCCCTTGTGGACCTGGATCTAGATGCCTGTTTAACTTCTGTCCTCAGCATTTCAAAATCATTAGTCAAGGCCTGGATTGTGGCCATCAGAATATGAATATTTTAAGATGTACAGTTACTCTCATACTTTCTTCACCCCCTGCATCTGGAAGACAGATAATGAGTCCCCTAGTGTCCTGTTTATCCTTATCCCATATTAATTTTAGGTATGAGGATAAGTTAATAGCTCATTCCTGGCTATTAAGCTGAGCAAAGCTGATTGGGATTCAGAGACCTATGACCTGTTGCCACAAAATGGCTTTTGAGGAATGTATCCTGAGATTGGTGAGATGGTAAACTTGTGCCATGAAGCTCTAAACATATTCTGAACTTCCTTTACAATTAATAGGCTTGGCTGTTGTCATTCTAATACGTATGCCCTATGACAGTCTTATTAGCTGTAAGGCAAGTGCTTGATCCAGGCCAACTTATTGTCAGTGCAAACTTCCATTAGTAAAACCCATGAAGTCCCCAAGCTCTTGTGCCTCCAGCTGCACTGCCATAAATATGAGGCCTGTACTGCTGAGTAGCCCAACTGTTAAACTCATCTGTAGATACTGTGCCTTCAACTCATCACTGTTAATTCACTGGGGCCCTTCCCTTCTTCATTTCAGATTATCTCAAGTTTCTTCTCCCTAAGGGGGGATAATACTTAACTTACTAACTCCCAGTTTCTAGGTTGTATAGAAGAAGACCTGAGCTAGTAAAAAAACATAAAGACAGCAAGAGAAAACTTCAAGCCAATCTATAGCTCTCCTGTCAGTAGCAGACTTCAGATACTGTTGTCTTGGTCTATTTGTTTATTTAACATTCTCTCAGCAGCAGACCTTTCCTAAGGCTTCCTTCCCATCCTCAGATCGTCCATCACACAGGATTACTTTTATATACACAAAATCATAACATGTGTTCTTTTATTTTAACTTCTCCCTCTGTCTTCCTCTGTATAAAATTTACAGCGATTCCCCTTTCTGCTATGAATTGTGCTCGCAGTTAAGATTTAAATACTTTGAACCTAATATATTTACAGACAGAGACACACACGTGTACACATCTCCACTCCAGTGTAGTTGCATCCTCTCATATTTATGTCCTTACCTCGTACAAGTATGCGTTTCCCTTGTTGTAAGAGAGCACATGGGACCAGATCCTCAACTGGTGTAATTATGTCTGTGGAGCCACACACTTCACAGACAACTGGACTTAAACCAGTTGAATATGGCCCATAAACATCCTCCTGCATTACAGCAGAATCTGGCCGCGATCCGCTCCCTGCATGCCCTGCCCTGCAGGGTGTGGGGGGGAGCGGGGACCACGTGCACACGTAGGGAGCGGAGCTGCCTGGGCGCTAGGTCCCAAAAGCCAGCCCAGGGTGAGGAGAGGGAGAGGTCTGGGCCCCAGCTGGCGGGCGCAGGCAGGCGTGTGTGGGGCTTGGCCCCATGTAGGTTGCTGTGGAGGCAGCCAAGGCCAGATCCAGTCAGTTGGCAGGCTGGATTGGGCTGTGGGCCCGATTTTGTCCAACTCTGACCTAGAGTTCCCCCAGGATTCATTTAGAGGGGGAGGAAGACACAGATCTGAGCAGAGGGTTGGAGTGGAGGGGTGGCTAGGTACTGGAGGGCTGTGTGGACCCCTGCTTTTGGTTTCCAGGGGAATAGGTGCACTGGGCCCCTCCAAGAACTCTTTGGCTTTTGCAACCATTCATGTACCTTGCATTGCCAGCAATTGC
>JAGPOW010000229.1:20835654-20849088 GCA_030014935.1 Caiman crocodilus
CCTCCTGACCTGGCAGCAGGGAGCTCCTGGCCCTAGGTCCCCAATCAGGGACAGGGGACTTGGAAAGAGCTGCAGGGAAGGGACAGGTCCCAGCCCCCTGCCCCGATCTGCCAGTGGAGTAGCTAGCAGCTAGCTTGCTGTTAGTTGCCACACAGGCAGATTGGGGCAGGGGGCTGGGACCTACCCCACCCTGCAGCTCTTTCCAAGCCCTGTGCCTTGATCACCCAGTTGGGCTACAGGGCTAACCAGGACAGTTCCCTGCCCCGACTCTGCACACCCAGCAGAGGCTGGGCAGCTTGTTCCCCACTCAGCTCCATGATTGCAGAGCTGGGGTGTGGGGAACAGGCTGGGGAGATTGTTCCCCGCCCAGCTTAGTGAGTATGGAGCGGGGGGTGGGGAGGGAAACAGGCCGGGGAGGTTTCTTTTCACCCAGGTCCGTGAGTGCAGAGCTGAGCAGGGAAGAAGCTCCCCACCCTGTTCCTCTCCCAGCTCCGTGCTTATGGAGCTGGGTAGGGAACGGGCTCCTCAGCCCCAGCACCAGCTCAATGGTGCAGGACTGCAGGACTGGTGCTGGGATTTAAGGATCTCCCAGCCCTTGCTCCCCAGTCATGATCTCAGAGCAGGAGGCTTGGAGCTATCTGATGGGTAGGAGGTAGCTCCCTGCCCCTCCTGGACTCCTGTGACAGAGCCCGCCCTGGCAGCAGGCAGTTCCCAGGGGCAGGGAGCCGTCTCCCACCCCCTGGTGGACTGCTGACCATGACCCGGAGCAGATTTTGCTCTTAGTCAGGCATCTACATGAGCGCTACTGCGCCATTACTAAACTTGAGTAAATTTGCTACTTGCATTTGCAGGTAGCAAATTTACACAGGATTAGGGAGGTTTACAGTAAATGCACATGTTTACTTCTCAGTAAATTATGCTAGTACGCAGTTAAGTGTCTTGTGTAGCCAAACCCACTGAGCATGGAACTGATAGCCTTTCTTTTCTATTAAGTGTCCATTGTGTAGAGGTCTGGTTTCCACCCCAACCACTGAGCAACTGACAGGGATTTACTTTTCCAGGTACGGCCATCCACCCACCACAAGGTGGGGGCTTCAAAAACCATTCTCCCCCTATCTGGCTACCCCTTATCACCCCAAACAAGCTTGGGACCCCTCCCCAGGAATCCTACCAGGGAAGTGAAACTGACATAGAAGTTTTCTGGTTCCCCACCCCTGCTGACTGTAGATAATAGGTTGGATATTAGGAAAAAACTCCCACTAGGAGAGTGGTGAGGAACTGGAACAAATTCCCTAGAGAGCTGGTGGAATTGCCATCCTTGGAGGTTTTTAAGGCCCAGTTTGACAAAGCCCTGGCTGGGATGATCTAGTTGGGGATGGTCCTGCTTTGAGCAGGGGGTTGGACTAGATGACCTCCTGGGGTCCCTTCCAATCCTCATTTTATATGATTCTATGATAACAGATCTTTGGGCAGTAGAGTTCTGGTTATATCCTAGAGCTGGCTCATTGCCCTGTCTGGCCTTGGGGGATGAGGAGTGGTGCAGTTTGGGATGCCTGGGTGACTGAACAGACTCTAAGCAGGGAATGCTCTGTGTCTGCACATAACATTAAACCGGTTCAAGGAGCAGCTCAAAATAGTACTTGATTTTTCCCAGTGTGCTTTTGAAATGTTCCAGAAAGTTCGAACCATCTAAAGTGCTCTGCACTTCTATTCTCTTGGGGTTTAAAGTGTATTTAGAATGTTCCAAGCATTATGTCTGTCCACACCTAGAGGGTAAAGGAAGGCAGGGGATGCCAAAAATTAATGAACAACCAAGAAAGAAAACAAGGAAGAGCAGAGATAAAATGGTGAAATTCAATGGAAGGAAAGAAGACAGAAGGAAAAAGGGGGGAAATGGAAAAGAAAGAGAGAAAAGGCAACAAATACAAGACATCCTCTTATCTGAAAAAGGTGAAAGAAATAGAACAGTGATTTTCAACCAGGCTGCTGCAGCACACTGGGGTGCCATGGCACACCTTTTAAGGGTGCCACGGATACTGCACAATATTACCACTGTTAGGTGTTTAAACAGTTACACATGCTTCACAAAACAAATGCAGAGATTTCAAATAGGAATCTATGGTGACAAAAACATTCTGGAACTAACTGGGTGCATCTATGCATGCAATCACAATGACGCAATAAACTCGTCCCGAGTTTGTGCTAGAGTTTATTGCTCCCGGGTGCAGCATTTACATGTGTTACCGTGTTGGGCTAGCCAGTAGGCATTCCCCTACATTTTAGCACCCTCATGCCTTAACCAGCCCTCATCACTGTCTACATGTGTATTTGTCCCAGATGATATTAGCCTACAGCAGAGTTAATTAGTTTACTGCACCTTAATCTGAGCACATGTGTAGATGGTGACACTTTACTGAGGAGCTAATTTGTCAGTTCCACAGTCAAGTGCACATGTAGATGCACCCAGTGTGGTCTTCTAGGCTCTTTGCAGCAAAAGAATTGCTTTATTATTTTTCTGCGGTCAAAAATGAGTGGAAGCTAAGAGCTGGCATTTTCTAAGGAGTGCCTTGAGTCTAAAAGGTTGAGAAACACTGACACAAATTTACTGAAAACTCAGCAGCAACAAAAATCATGGAAAACTGTAAAGCTAAAATGAGATACCAAACAGGGACAAGTTATTTCCATTAGTGCAAAGAGAACATGTAAAATGACCAAGGAAATAAAACACTCATGAAGTCAAAACAAAATATTGATGTGTGGTTATGTATGATGTGGATACACTGAAACTTTGGCAATCAAGAAACTAGGCTCAGACTACCCTCATTTTAAGTGTTATAAGAAGGAAGCTCACATTATGTATGATACTCAGCTTGTTTACTAAACACAGATCTTTAAATACTTTTATTAACCTTAGAGTATTGGTTTAAATATTTAAATCATAGTGGTCCACTTGAAAGAGAAAACAAAAGAGGAAAATAACAGTGGATGAAATCCTACCCTATTGAAGTCAATGGGAGTTTTGCCATTGATTTTAATGGGACCAGAATTTCACCCACAGGGTTTACAATATATGTCTTTGAAATAAGTAGGCAGAGATTTTCCATGCTAAATTACATAGCCTTTGGTTAAAAAGATTTCAGTGGTAGTATTTGACCACTAAGGGGCACCCATATTATTTCATTAAAGAAATCAGATTATTTCAGATATAAATTGAAAATTATGAAGAAAATAATTAGAAAATGAAAAATAGTTATACAGTTAAAAACTAAAATCTTTATTCCATGGGCAGCTGTGGTCTTCGCTAACACCCCCATTTTTTTGTATTGTCAAAAGATAGTGGGCATCTCTGGCACAGACAAAGTGACACATTGAAATGACAAGGCACAACAGGTGGCTTGCAGTTCAGGCAAATGTACTAAACCATTAAAAGTATGAAAAAAACCTGTGTGTAGTAATTGCTGGTTGATGCATTTCCTTCAGTAAAACTGCATTATTAATTTTGAGATTGAAATTAACTGTACCGATCATCTCATCCCTCAGTTGTTCTTTACAGTAGATAGCTAGTATCTTGTTAAGCAAAATTTAAATGCTTCACATAATGCAATGCACCTTTATTTAGCAGTCTGGCCTATCAGCTAATCAGTCCTGGGGGCTGGGGGATAGGGGGCTTTACCTGACACACATCCTTTTTCTTAATATTATTTGGGTTATTCTGTAAGAGCTGGTTGTGAGAGATTCCCTGTTTGTGGATGATGTGGTCTTGGTTGCTCACAGTGACTCCTTGCTGTAAAATCTCAATTAGTCACAAGAAGGCCATTATCACTTACCAAGGGGTGAAAGAACTAGTGCCTGACATCAGTCTGGAGGGTAAATCTCTAGGCGTCATTGACGACTTTTGCTACTCAGGTTCTATGATCAGCCGGAATCCTGACTCTCAGACGAAACTGATTAACAGAATTAAAAAAGCAGCTACGAATTTCAGGCTATTGCAGAAAGGTGCATGAAATAATAAAAGACTATTAGGGCTGTGTGAAGCTTCAGTCTCTGATACAATTTGGAGGAGATTCGGCCCTGATTTGGGGTCCCCCACACTCCAGTGGGACACTCCATCGCCCCACCATCTCAGCATTCATGAGCCATGCCTGGTACCTCAAGGTATGTAGAAAAAACATTTAAAGCTGTGTCTATGGCCAAATCACTGATTCGCCGAATCAGAATCAAATCTTCAGATTCAGATATGAGACTTGCATGTTTTTATTCCTGCTTCATGGTTCAGAAACTTGGACTACATATGCTAGGCACATGCAGAGACTGAACAGCTTTCACCTGAGACATCTGTGTAAGATCCTGAAAACAAAGTGGGAAGACAAAATGCCAAACACGGAGCTGCTGGAGGGCACAGGATTGACACACTTAGAAACCATTATCAAGCAGGGGAGGTTGCAATGGCTTGGCTATGTCAGGGGAATGGCATGAGACCATATCCCCAAGAATATTTTGTACAGCAAAATTTAAAATATTTCTAGGAAGCAGGGTCGTCCTTTATGGTGATACCACAATGCATGCAAAATGATATGAAATTGTTCAATATCCCAGTAAAAAGTTGGGAGAAGTACACAGAATCTTGTCCAATCTGGAGGGAACATCTGGCACGGGGTATAACTCAACATGAAGCATTTTTGATCTGGAGGGTGGAAGCAAGTCAGAATGA
Source organism: Caiman crocodilus (assembly GCA_030014935.1). Taxonomy (NCBI): domain Eukaryota; kingdom Metazoa; phylum Chordata; order Crocodylia; family Alligatoridae; genus Caiman; species Caiman crocodilus. Next base: position 20,840,366 of record JAGPOW010000229.1, read on the forward strand.
ATGAAGCAGCATGCTGTAAATCTGGACTCCAACTCAGACAACACGTAAAACTGAAACTTGTAACAAGCTTAGTCACTCTCAAATTAGGCTTGTCAGCCACAAGCAGATTCATCAGGCACTTCACTAGACCTCTTACATGTACACCATGATCCAAAATGTCAACAGTTGCCTATTGTTATTTTCACTTATATCATTTCATATTCTCAAAAACTGACTTCTCCTTCCTTGATAACAACATCCTTCAAATGCATATAGGCTATAAGTATGACAGTTCATAATTTTTATCAATTTAAACCTATCTAAGTCTTACAGTAAATACCTTCTTCTAGCCTCCCAAACTTTGTGGCCATTATTTGTCAATATCAGCAGAGGCATAGTTGGTAAGTTTTGTACCCTGAGCAGGAGGGGTCCACAGGGGTGGCAGCCGCAGCCAGGCTGGTAGTAGCCACACCAGCAACAAAGAGGCTGCTCTTTCTGTACTCTCTCCCAAGTCTACCCTGGTCACCTCTCCATGGTTACATTACTTACTATTGGTTTGTTAATCAAGTGTCCAGAAAGAAAATACAACACAGTAAAGATAATTTAGAAGTTATCAAATCAAGCTTCCTCTCTCTCTTTCTCTATTCCCTTGACTGCAATTCTGCATTTATGGAGTTCATAGATTATATAAGAACTCTTTCATTTGATTCTTTTCCATGCCTAAGAACAGCAAATCCCTTTGACTGCACTAGATGTGATCCTACCTTAGAAAGTAAAATTCATGTCTCTAATTTTTTTTTTTAAAGAAAAGATATTTTCATTAACCATGACTCTTTCCTAATGGCTCTTAAAATTTTGTTGTGTAAAATCAGAGAAAAAATTATGATAGTAGCAGGTATATGCAGCAATTTGTTAATATACTAGATCCAAGGTTTCAGCCTTAAAAGTTTGTAATGTAATTTACAGCCATACACACTAAGTATAGAAAAGCAGAAGTGCAAGCTGTAGATAGGAAGCTGTGGATAGAAAGCTCTATGATGAAAGAGATTGCACAAAATAAATGTGTTTTAAAGACAGGTTTGTAGAAGGAAAGACTGTCTCTCTGCCCTTGAGAAATGGGAGGTGGTTCCAAACATGGGAAGTGGCACAAGGAAGTAGCTAAGTCAGAAGCCAGAGAAGTTGAAGAAAACAGGAGAGTAGTGAGAGAGAAACAGTAGCATAAGTGAGGATAGCCAATGGGTACCACCTTTGTTGGAGGGGCACAAGAGCAGCTATTGCTACAATAGTTGCTAACTATGCTACCATGATAGGTGTGATAGGTCTGGTAAAAAATGGTTAGGAGAGAGGTGTGAGAGTATTCTTTGAGGTTATGACCAAAAGCTATATGGCAATGTAAATATTAATGAACTTTAATGGGATTTGTTGGACACCCTGAAACATAATCATGTATGCACTGTGAATGAAATTTGGACCCTGGAGGAAATCATACATAAATATAAATCAGTAAACCCATATTGCAAACTACTTTTAAATACTCGAATTAATTATAACATATGCTGATTTTTTAATAGTATAGCTCCACTGACTTCAGAAACAAGCCTTTCTTAAATGGGTATGAAGACAGGTGTGTGGCATCTAGAACTTCAATATATTGAATGTCTCATATTCTTTTCTTCAAATAGTGCTCATCATTAACAGTCTATATTACTTAAAAGATACTATTGAAATAACATAACTACATAAATCTAGTGTGAAAATAAACTGAAGTCAGTCTTTAATGAATGTTGTCAAGTTGTGTATTGAACACATAACAACTACATTTAGCACATGAGCTTAATTGGATTTCTTCCCATAAGGAGCAGATTCATTCTCTCTCTTCCCTAAAAATGGATATAGTAATGAAATAAAGTAACCCAGGCCAGAAAATACAGATGTGCTTTGCTGTGTGCTGTTGACACCCAATGCTGAGTCCATGGACAACTACACCACACCAGAGAGGTCTCTGAAGAATTAGACAACAGTTGTGCCCCTTCCCCCACTAAACAAAAATAAACTTTAATGGATTGTAAAACTGCTTAATCCATTTTTGTGTGGGCATCTAGTTTACCTCAAAGACAAAATCCTTAAATACTGGGGGGGGGGTTGTTATTTAAAATCTCCCTTCTAAAAAATACTTTTTAATACTGTTAAGTGCTCTAGTTAGTTTACTACATATTGCATCTGGTAACTGACACATTGCTTGTCTCTGTATAAGAGACAAAATAAAAAAATTGATGGGACAGGAATCTTAAAGCAATAATTGTAAATGCTAAATGGCTTCTGAATGGAAAAAGAAACCATTTATTTTAGAAAAAAGGCATTCATCCCTCTGCCCCATCCCCACTCCCACCCTCTGCCAAAGTATGCACTCTTTGCTCCCATTAAGAGAGCAGTAATTTTGTAAACAGTTACATGGAGGAGCCAATGAAAATACTGGGAACGATTAGATCAACATCATCAGTAAAATGCATTCAGATTTAAGATATTCCAAACTGATTTACTTACTCACACCAGAAGGGCTAAAGATGTAAAGGTTTGAATTCTTCAGGGACTGGGCCTATACTTGGACCAACATGATCAGCAGGTTTTTTTAGGTACATTAGTCCATTTCTAGATAAAAATCTATTAATATGATTGTTTTGTGATTTTGCCATAGGTGCCTGTGTGTATTTGAGAATGAGAGAGAGAGACAAAGAGAGGAAGCAGTTTTTAGCAAGTGTATCCTCTAACCTGATGCATACCAGTAGGTGGGCTTTGATTTAATTATGCAATTCAGTCTATGTATGTGACATTTTGGTACTAGGCTATAAAATTAATCTGGAAAACATGCTTTACAAAATAAAGATGATTAACATTTGGCTACAGATGTTGTGCAAATGGGTTTTATAGAGACATAGGGAAAATCAACATTTCATTCATAAAGGACTGCACATGTGGCCCAAAAGCTAGAATTTACACAGGGGCTTCATTAATAACAAAATAACATAACAATAATGTTAGCTAGAATTTTTTTTTTCACCAAACAGCACAAGCAGAATAACAGCCAAGCATTCCCTTCTACTCCCAGAAGAAAACGTCCCTAGCTCTGGAAACACACACACTCCAGCCGTGTCTAGCAGTCAGTTCCACAATGTGCTGCTACCTGGTGGGGTCTCCTCCTTCTATTGCTCCCTTTTACAATGACAAAAACTTCCCCTGTGATTGAGTTGTTGAGAGGGAGAGGATCACAGAAAGCTGGTACATCCTTTTTTCCCATTTATAAAATTCTGCCGATACTGACAAACTCTCTCAAGCAAATTCACAAATCTACATTTTGACTTGACAGCAGCATTCCTTCACTTCAGGCCACTCTCTTGAAATCATTTAAGCACATAGTTAACTTTAAGCACATGAGTAATCCTACGACTTTAAGTGGCACTTCTCACGAGTTGAAAGTGAAATAACCCATTAAATTATTTGCTAGATTGGTGGCAGAGTGAAAACTCCCCAGGGCAGAGATCTTATAATGAAAATATGTAGTGCCAGTCCAGTGGGGGCCAAACCTTTTGGCACACACGTCACAAATTTAGACCTTCCACCCTCCCTGGATGCCATTCTGATCCCCTACCTCTGCCTGATTCACTGTTCTGCTTTCTGCCCCTACCCTGTACTTCCTGCTGATCAGGATTGCCAACTGCCCATGAATTTATGGGCAATCCATGAAAAAAACATTAAAACCTTTTGCTCATAAATTCCATTAAAAAAGGCAGTCAGTTAAAAACCCCAGAAACAGTGCACATCTTTGTTTAAAGATCTGTAATCAAGTTGCAAGGAGAGGGAATGCAAGCATCGATAGGCAGAGGGTGGCACCACATTATGTTTGAGTGGGAGTGCAGCTTGGTTCCCTGCAGGGATGTATGTCAGGGGTTATAGCCCACAGGAAGCCCTATAGTTTTCTTTCCTCCCTCGAGCTATGTGCTGCTGCCACTGAGAGTCCTGGCTGTAACATACCTGCAGGTGAGAGTCTATGCCAGGATGGGAGGCTGGGGGGTCAGCCTGGGATCAGGCTTGGGTGGCAGCCTGATGTGAGGTACAGTTGGTGATGTCAGGGTCTGGGGGTGATGAGAGGACTCCTCTGGTGAGGTACAAAACCACTGCTGCAGTCGTGCAAGGTTGCCGACCTCCAACTTAATTTTATATTTTTAACTGACATTAAAAATATCTGTCAGTTAAAATTATTGGCACTTACTCAGTTTCAAGTGCAGGACTTTACACTTGTCCTCACTAAATTTCATCTCACTGATTGTGGACCATTCTTCCAGTTTATTCAAGTCATTTTGGATCCTAGCCCTACTGTCTAGAGCGTCTGCAACTCCACCCAACTTGGTGTTATCGAGAAATTTGCTATGTGTGTATTTAATCCCATCATCTACATCATTAATGGCTAACTATAGGCCAGCATCGATAGACAGGGGGCGGCCCCACCTTATGTACAAGTGGCAGTGCGGGAACATATGTCAGGGGTTATGGCCCACGGAAGCCTTATAGTTTTCTTTCCTCCTTCACTATAGGCAACCATCTACATTAAACAAGATTGGACCCTGTACAGGCACGTGGGACCCCCCGTTTGATACATCATCCCAAATAGACATTGAGCCATTGATGGCTGGTCATTGAGCAGGATGATTCAGCCAGTTATGTGTCTACCTTAAAGCACTTTCATTTAGTCCGTATTTCCTTCACCTGTTAATAAGAACGTCATAGTTTCATTGTTTCTAGGGTCAGAAGGGACCTGAACAGATCATCAAGTCCAACCCCCTGCCCTTGGCAGGAACAAATGCTGGGAAAAAAAACCCAAGCCATATATCTATCCAAACACCTCTTGAAGACCCCCAAGGTAGGGGAGAGCACCACCTCCCTTGGGTGCCCATTCCAGAGCCTGGAAGCCCTTTAACCATAAAGTAATGCCTCCTGATATCAAGCCTGAATCTGCTCTCAATCAGTTTGTGGCCATTATTCCTTGTTATCCCAGGTGATGTCCAGGGGAACAGAGCTTCACCTATTGCCTGTTGGTCCCCCTGGTGAGTTTATAGACAGCCACTAGATCCCTTTTCAATCTTCTCTTATGGAGGCTTAATAGAGTCAGGCCCATTAGCCTATCTTCGTAGGGCCTGGTTTGCTGCCCCCTGACCGTGAGAGTGGCCACCCTCTGGACCCTCTCAGGGTTAGCCACATCCCTCTTGAAGTGCAACACCCACAACTGGACACAGTACCTTGTACTTGTCTGCATTGAATTCCATTCTATTCTCATCTGCTCACCTCTATAACTTGTCTAGATCTAGTTGGATTCTGTCCTTCCCCTCCAGTGTGTCCACTTCTCTCCATATCTTTGTGTCATCAGAGAATTTGGACAGCATGCTTTCCACGCCCACCTCCAAGTCACTGATAAAGATGTTGAATAGCACAGGCCTGAGGTCCAAGCTCTGGGGAACTCCACTGCTCACATCCCTCCAAGTCGAAAATGACCTGTCCACCACCACTCTCTGGGTGTAACCATTAAGTCAATTTGCCACCCGTCTGACTGTGTAAGCATCAGTGCCACAGTCACCTAGCTTTTAATGAGAATGGGGTGAGAAACAGTGTCAAAGGCCTTTTTGAAGTCCAGGTAGATGACATCCACCTCATTGCCCATATCTAAAGACTTTGTGACCTGGTCATAAAAGGAAGCAAGGTTAGTCAGGGAGGATCTGCCTGCAATGAACCCAAGTTGGTTGCTCTTGAGCATTACCTCCCATGCTGGGTCCCCGCAGATGTGCTCCTTGATAATTTTCTCAAAGGTCTTCCCAAAGACCGAGGTGAGACTAACTGGCCTATAGTTACCCAGGTCCTCCTTTTTCCCCTTCCTGTAAATGAGGAACACATTGGCCCTTTTCCAGTCCTCTGGGACCTGGCCAGAGCACAAAGATCATTCCTACAGCCATGCCAGGGGCCCTGCTATGACCTCCACCAATTCTCTCAGTACCCACAGAGGAAAAGCATCCAGACCTACTGATTTAAACATGTCCAGCCCCTCCAAAAATTCCCTAACAAGATTGTCCCTGACCCTAGGCATGGCATCATGTCCCCTGAGCCTGTCCATAATCCTAGTTGGGGGAGTTGTCCTGCTTCCCTGCTCAGAAATATGGAGGCAAAGAACTTGTTGAAGAGATCAGTTTTCCTTTGCTGCAATCACTAGATTGACAAGGCTGTCCTGTAGGGGCCGAACGTTACCTGGTGCCTTCTTCTTACTCCCTATGTATTTGAAAAAGGACCTTTTGTTATCCTTAATTCTGGTTGCCAGAATTAGTCCAGGTCTGTCTAGTCCAGTCTCTGCCTTGGCCTGCCTAACCACCTCCCTGCAATCATGAGCAACGGAGGTGTAATCCTCCTTGGTGATAGCCCCTTGCTTCCACTGATTGTATGCCATCTTTTTTGCCCTCAGGCCCTCCTGGATGCCTTTACTGAGCCAAGGAGGCTTTTTAGTATTCTTGCCCCCTTTGGTTCCTGTTGGGACTGACTCCCTCTGAGCTCAGAGGATCTCCTCCTTAAGGAACAACCACCCATCCTGGACTCCCATCTCAGAGTCCCCAGTGTCTCTTTTACTAATTTCCTTAGATCATTGAAGTCATCCCTCCTGAATTCAAGGACTTTTGCCTTACTTCTTGCTTTAACCACCCTGGGCTGGATAGTAAATTCCAGCAGACTTTACCTAACACCTAACACCTAGGTAGTCAAGCACCCGCAAGGACCAAGTCCAGCAAGGCATTTCCTCTGGTGGAATCATGTACCTCCTGGGTTAGGTGGAGGTCCTGCATGCAGGGTAAAAACCTACATGACTGTTTAGACCTGGCTGACTGATCCTCCCTGCAGATGTCTGGATAGTTTAGGTCACCCATGACAACTACATCCCTTGTCCTTATAGCCTCCATGAGCTGACTTGAGTCATTATCAGAGGTTTCCTGTGTGGCATGTGCATTGTAGGTTGGTCACCCCAGTCTAGCTCATGTTGAGTGCACCAAAATGCATGAAGATCATAATAAATAATTCTCTCCTACTACACCTAACGTTGGGATAGGTGGGCAAATGCTCAAGTTAGAAGAACTCTTTGCAGGATAGAAAGGACTACAATTATCAGTCCCGAGTTATGGTGTGACAATATCAAGCACTGTTTCTGTGTTTCCTAGGACAACTGAAACAACATTATTTTGTGCTTCCATAGTAACATAAATTTATTATGCCTTGATGTGAAATGCATTCACTGTTTAAATAAAAGGATTAAACAACATGGCAACATTACAGTGGAAAGATCTCTATCCAACTCTAGTCATATTTTTCTCTGTTAATCTGCATACTGCAAAATCAACCTAAAATTATATTTCCAAGGCTTGTCTGAGCACATTGCATTGTCCAAGATTTACTGTATTTCCTTACATTAACCAAGTTCATTCTTGGTTTTTGATTTGTGCTTTTTTCATTGCATGACCGAACATAGTATGAACCAGAAAATGTTTTCTTTCCTCTCATATATGCCGCTTGGGAGGGCTTTTCCCCTTGTTTATTACATACTACTTGATGAATGTTTGGTGTGACAGTGGGCAAGAGATTATGTTTGAATTGTAGACCTTTTGGCATTCCTGGCTAGGATCAAGAAATTTGGAAATAAGATATCTAAAGTGGGGATTACTGACTGAATTTAGTTTTAAAAAAAAAAGGAAAAAAAAAAGAAAATAAAAGACAAGTATACCTGCATTTCTGGAAATATGCTTTGTCCTGTCAGCAATAACAATTATGTAAAATATTTAATGCTATCTGAAATATCATTCATTCCTTTTGAATGAGATATTTCCCAGGGTTTCTGATCCAATGTAGGAGTACATCTTTTTTTTATTTCTTCTTAAGGTTTTATGGCTATCCACTGGTGTATAGCAACCAAGCTCTAGATAATTATATTATGCTGACCTTTGTATTCTCAAACATCTGAAGCGAGGTACTATCAATACAAGGTACTATCAAAATTTTTCAGCTGTATTACTGGCTCCAGACTTTCCTCCATTGCAAAAAAAGGTAAAGTTGATTAGTGTCATAGGCATGTCCACAGAAGTGGGGTTAAAAAAATCTCAATGGAACATCCATGGTATTTCAGTATTGAACTCTATTGTCCATCTGTTTTCCTTCTAACTTGTTTAAGAGTCTTCATCTGGATTCTGAAAATACAAACCAACAATGAACAGTGGTAAGCTTTACCCCTTTCTATACCTTATAACAACTAGTTGTCCACTCTATGGGTTTTCTTCTGCTTCAGATATCAATTTAAAGCCATTTTCATTTTGGCAACTGAAAAATTAAGCCTTTTTTTTAAATTAGTTTTTTCAGTTAAATGAAAATGATTCCAGAGTGTTCATAGTATCATAGTATCTAGGGTCAGAAGGGGCCTAAACCAGGCCATCTAGTCTGACCCCCGCCAATGGCAGGAACGAGTGCCAGGGTCACAGGACCCCAGCCAAGTACCCATCTAATCTACTCTTGAAGGTGCCCAAGGGAGGAGCAAGAACAACTTCCCTAGGAAGCTGGTTCCACATCCTAGCCATCCTAACTGTGAAGTAGTGTTTCCTAATGTCCAACCTGAACCTGCTCTCCAGTAACTTGTGACCGTTGGTCCTAGTTACCCCTGGTGGTGCCCGGGAAAA
>JAGPOW010000229.1:20849188-20866836 GCA_030014935.1 Caiman crocodilus
GCTCGAAATGCATCATTGGATGCACGCTAGGGTTCGGTTGGCCTTCCCAACCACCGTCTGACATTGGCGGCTCATGTTCATCTTGGCATCAACAATGATTGGTGACTTATGTTCATCTTGTGGTCAATCATGACCCCATCCTTAAAGAAATAAAGAAGCCAATAATTGAGTAGAGAATAAACTCATTCCTGCAAGTGTTGTCTTCACTACAAAAATATCAAGATAGACTGAACACCCCTCTGGAGAGGTAAACTAGTTGTTAGCATTGTTAGTATTATTTTGAAAACAGTGTAGAGAAGAACAAGTGATATTCAATATTCTCAGTGGCTTATGATCAAATCTCGGTCATTGTAGGTTTTAATAAAAAATAACTGGCAAAAGAATGGACAAACCTTGTTTTCATCTATACCAGCGATTCTCAACCAGGGTGATGCGGCATCCTGGGGTTCTGTAAGGTTCTCTTAAGGCTGCTGGGGGTGCCAGTCAAAATTAGCACTTTAGATGTACAAACACCTGCACAATGATTCATAAGAGAGAAATTCAAAAATTTCAAATAGGAATTCATAGCGTCAAAAATGTTCTAACCTGTTGTGGTCTTCCTGAATTATTTGAAAGAGAAGAAATGCTCCATTCTTTTCCCATAGTCAAAAAAATAAGTGAAAGTTAAGGGCTGGCATTTTGAAGGAGTGCCATGAGCCTAATGAGGGATGCCTTAAGTCTAAAGAAGTGAGAACCACTACTCTCTGCTGTCCACAAAATGATGGCCAGTATCATGTCAGCTAGCTCAATTGTTCATAATTGTGTTCAACTTTTAGATTTTTTGCAGTAAAGTCAAGAAGAACTAGTAGGGCAATATGGCAAGGGTCACATGGTTCACCTGTTTCTGAAATGTAATTATTTTACTTCTGATAAGGAAAGAGATCAGGGCTATAGATATAAGTATTTGCAAATGAAAACTATTATTTCAAGAACTTTGGGATTTAGCTGGGAGGGAGGGGAGAAACTAACATGTACTGGAATGAGCAATAACAAGTAAAACGTTTAATCCCCAAAGTTCTATATCCCAAAACAGAAAATGATATTCGTTTAAATACTCCATAAATAATATTAATTCAGAGATTTTGAATTGGAAACCTCTAATGATATATGAGAGAAAGCTAAAATAAGTTCAACTGGGGCTTGCTCTCAGCCTTGGTAACAGTGAATAATATTTTATCTGATTGGACCAAATCCTATAGAGGCTCTTGGGTTCTAAATTTGCAAATGCCCTCTAAAACAGGAACAGATGAGGGAAGTATATATATTGCTGAACTATCTGGAATACTGAGGAGAAAGATTATCTATGATCTCTATGCTGTGATATAAGGCAAGCTCATAGGCCAATGGAGAAGTGATCTGTGCTTCAAATGTAATTTAACAAGAAGCACAGTTTTCATGAGAAAGTGCCTTCCACAGACATGGCCAACTGAATCTATTGTTCAAATGTAAAATGGATTATGCAGCAGCTCATGCATATATTCCAATGTAACACTAGGTAATTTAAGGGTAACAACTCATAGAAATATAATCAAAGTCTTGATACATTTGTAAAATACATAAATGCCATCAATGCTATTTTATAGACTCTAATACTGAGGTAGAAAGAAGTAAAAAAATTGCCCAAGTTCACACAGCAAGTTTTTGGTGTTCTATTTCCTCACTCCTTGTATTAAGTAGAAACAGCAGCACAATAACTAGAACTATGGCCCAAGGCAGATGTTACACTTAAGATGCGATTAGTTAATTGCATGATAAAGTGTAAACTGGCCACGCATTCAGGGGATTAATGGTGCAATAAAACAGCAAGCCTGCTACCAAGTTAATAGAGAAAATGTGTACAGTAACTTTGCAGCTAGTTTCCACTGTGCCTTAAACTGAATGGGCGGCAGGGACTGCCCCAGGTCTCAAGCCCTGAGACCCTCCCAATTAACTGATCACTGACTGGTTGGGACTGCCCAGGGCATTTCTGAACTCCTGATGACAGCTTCGGGGACCACAGGAGGGCTCTAACAGCCCTGGCACTGCTGGATTAGATGCCATTGCACATTTAAATTAACATCTGTCAGGTGCTTATGGATCAGATCTTCAGCTGGTGTGACCTGGAAGACTCCTATTGACTCCAGTGATGACTTGACTTTATGACTTGAATGAATAATCTGTACTCTTAAGTCCATTCTTTTGCCAGTTACTTTATGACTTGAAAGAACAGTTTCTATGTACATTCAATTATGAACCATCAACAGAGCTGAAGGATTTAAAATTAACAGATTTATCATGATAAATAGATACAAAAAGGTTATTTTAGGGCAGTGACACCCAGTATTCTGGACCCATGGGCTGGATAAGTGATACTGGGTCAGTGTCTGGGCTGGATCTTGCAAGGGGTTAGTCCATGAGCCACTTTTTTGCCCCACTCCAATCCAGCCATGTGCCACCTACCACCCTCATCTGGCCCCTCACTGCCCTGATCCAGTCGCATGCCACCCTGATCTGGCCCCGCACTGACACTGTCAGCCACACCAGTCTGGCCACATGCTGCCTACCTACTGGACCCAGCCCTGTAGTGTCCCAGTCTGGCCCCACTCCACCCACCTACCAGATCTAGCTGAATAGTCTGACTTGCTATGTGGGTCCGCGTTTTCTGGTCCACACACCTGCACCATGGGTCTGGAAGTTTGGCGACAGAGGAATGGCAATGGCAATGACACTGCCATTTCTATTCTCCCAACAAATTTCTGGACCCCCTAAGAGCCTCCTGGGCCAGAAGATATGACTCCATGGTTCAGATCTGTTCTGTTGGGTGTTTTAGAGACATGGTGAAGAAGTGATAACTTCGTTACATCATAAACTCTCATTAGTTACTGCACAAAAATTGTATACATGGTTGCAGGAAAGAGAAGGAGTGATACAGACAGTAGATACCATAATTCATAATATATATTTCTGTTAATCTAATATACTTTGTTTTTAATCTGTACTCTTAAATAGATATTTGATGATTATGCTGAATTCTTGATAAGTATAGATTATATAGTTTAACTCACAATTTAAAAAAAGAAATTATACCCTATATGTTGTTTAAAGAGAATTAAAAGGAAAGAGTAAAGCAGCATAAGAGCCTAAAACTTTTAAATTACACACATTTAATCATCTGCTTGACAGGAACAACATGATCTCTTTGAGTAGATTGCTTTGATTAACTGAAATTTAAGCAAATTATGCAACATTTGTGTTTTAAATGATCTAAGATAAAATACTGTGCACAGTAAATAGTAGTACTACATACCACTATAAAACCTTCATACAAGGTTTTATAGTAATAAATAGAAGTTTCAGTACTGACGAGAAACTCATTTTGCATAGAAACAATTCAATGAAACTATCAGTTTGTTACAAAATGTGTTTGACTTCATCCTGAATTAACATCACTTCTTGCTAAATCTGTAAACATAATAGACCAAACTCAGAATTGATGCACAAGTTGGTATATATTAAACAATTTCCTGGTCTCCCACCATAGCCCATTCACTCATAGAAAATATTTGCACCAATATAACTCAATATGTCTTTGTTCACTTCTGAGAAAAGGGGCCTTTTTTTCAGACACATTTCCTAAATATTGACTACAAAAATTTTGCACTAACCTGCATGATCATGTTTAAGACTGTGTGCATTCTAGTAGTCATTTGTTCATATAAATAAAGAAGCCAGACATACAGGACTTCCTCTTATACATGGAAAACATGCATAAACCAAATCAACTAAGATGTTGGCTTCAAACTAGAGCAGGGAATATATAAATTAGAGATTAGATAGAACTTTCTGACTATGAGGGCTCTGGTACACATTACAAGTAGTACATAATTAACTGATTAGGCATGCAATTAATTTACACCAGCCATGCGTGCAAAGAAAGACCCACCACAAGTGCAAAGTAATTATCACACAATTAACTGGTGAATCATGCAAGAAATTTAGACCAGCCACACTTTCAAACAATTATCACACCATAAAAATGACTCTCCAGCTATAAAAAGAGCTAACCAACTACACGATTAGTGATTGAAAATAATTCCATAGCTAGTTTCTATCCAGTTTTAATCTGAATGTATGGCAGGGCTCTGAGGGTATACAAGGATTGAAACAGGCTGCCTAGAAAAATTGTTAACTTTTCATCCTTGAAAGTTTTCAAGATGAGGTTAGATAGACTCTTGGCTGGGATGGGTCAGTCAGGGATGATCCTGCCTTGATCTGGGGCTGTACTTGACCTTTTGAGGTCTCTTTCAGCCCTTCTTTTCTTGAATTGTCTGATATCTTCAATCTTCTTCTAAAATGCCTTAGAAAAAGCACGTGATGTTTGTGTAAAAAATAATCCTTAAATTCAGTATTTATAGTTAATGTACTTTGCAGTTTAAGCTCTAGACTGTGAAATGCTTTTTTTGGTTTGTGCAAGCAATTGCTCTTATGAAATGGTAATTACATTATGTTTTTCAGTGTGGATTTACTAACTGAAACACTTGACATTTATAAATAAGTATTTTTAATTTACTGATGAGGTAGCCTGTTCTTTATCAAGTCTCTCATAACAACATATGTTCCAGGATACAAGTAATATTCATGATGTAGTGAATTTTCAATATATAAACTGATAAAGTAGTTACACTCCTTTGTTTTAGTCATACGATTATCAATGCTACAGTGGGATAGAGAATGTCGTGTCTAGATATCCAATCGTTCAGAATTAAATACAGTTGACATACACCTTGATACAGCAACATTTATATATTTAAAATAGCATACATGACTTGACCATTCTCTACTACCATATAACTGCCATGACATTTTGTGCAAATACAATGAAATTATATAAGCTGTTAAGCACATACCAACATTTTTTACTATATAGTACTTGGTCTCAACAGGGTACAAATATATTTTGAATAGAGGTGGGAGGAAAGAGAGAGAAGGAAGCACAACAGAAATAGAAGAAAGTTCCACGTGCAACATGGACAAGCCAAGGAAGTGGCTCTAGAAAGAATCTTGAGCTGTGGCTCTCAACTATGGTGCTGTGGCACCCCCACAGTGCAATGACAACCTGCCAATGGTGTTGTGATGCTGGCACTTCTCCTGCTATCACTGCTGCAGCGTGAAGCTGCCCTCTTTTTCATGTTGGAACCAAATCAAGAAGCAGCAACAGGAGAAAGGCATAGCTGCTTGCATCCCAGGCCAGTATGCCAATTCTACTATAGCTCTGTCTGGTTCGATTCCAACGTGCTTTCTGAAAATGGAGGCATGTGGGGCAGTTCTACCTGGTGGTAGTAGCTTCTGCCCTGGGGTCCTGCCACCATGGGTAAAACTGCCCCATACACCTCTGTTATCAGGAGGCACACCTTCCCAATCTGGCTCTGTAGGAAGCATGAGGCAAAGCTTCATTTGGCTGTGCTCTCTGGCTGCAGCTTCCCCTCCTTCCCCTCACCACCCCCTGCTAAGAATTCATTCCTCCCTTCTCTCTGCCTTGCTGAGGAGGTGCCTGTGCATTAGCTAGCAGACCACATGCTGGCTACAGTTCATGCTGAACTGACAGATAGAATCAACAGACAGAATCAAGAGGTACCTGGTAATGTCCTTCTGCTGTTCCCTTAAATAGGTGACAAACACTGAGTTAGGGGTGATAAACACACTTATCAGTTCTCTGATGGATTAATCAGACCTCCTGCTGGAGTCTGGCCACACCCCACTTAGCTCCATGCTGTGGAAGGAAGGGAGGGCTACTCTAGCGCTCCTCGGCTTCAAGCCTGAGCCACTGCAGGCATGTGCCTACATTTCTGGGATGTCTGTCTGGTTACAAAACTAATTTAACCTAGCCAGGTTAGACTAACCTGCAAAAATTGAATCAATTCAGGCTTTTTGAATGTCTGTCTCTAGCCCTGATGAGTAGAGGCACATGCACCCCCAGGAGGCCTCAAGTGCCTCTACACCAATGCTTGTAGCATGGGGAGCAAGCAGAAGGAACTGTGCCTCCTGATTGCAAGTAAGAATCCAGACTTAGTAGGGTTCACAGAAACCTGGTGGGACCCTACCCACGACTGGGCAGTGGGCATTTGGGGACACCTCCTATATAGAAGGAACAGGACAGAGAGGAAAGGCGGGGGGGGCGCATCGCACTCTACGTCAAAGAGCAGCTCACATCATCAAGGATTAGCTTCAGGTTAGAAGAGGGTCAGGCAGAGATACTGTGGGTCAAACTACAAGGGGGGCATGGTGAAAGGGACCTTACAGTGAGTGTCTACTACAGACCACCCAACCAGAGGGAAGAGCTGAACCGGGAGCTTATGGAGGCGGTTAGGTCAAGGGATGTCCTTGTCATGGGTGACCTAAACTACCGAGACATTTGCTGGGAGAAGCAGACAGTCAGGTCTGACCGCTCGTGTAGGTTCCTGGCTGTATTACAGCACCTTTACCTTATCTAGGAGGTGCACAGCCCTACTAGGGGTAACACCCTGCTGGGCCTGGTCCTGGCCACTGGGGATGACCTGGTGAGGGGACTGTAGGTCCTTGACCACATGAACAATAGCAATCATCACCTGCTGGAATTCACTATTTAGTGCAGGGTGTCAAGGGCTTAAAGCAAGACTAAAGCCCTTGACTTCAGAAGAGCCAACTTCAATGAACTTCAGAGATTAATGGAGGAGGCACTGAGGGCCCAGAAGGTAGAGGAGATGGGAGTCCATGAGGGATGGTCATACCTTAAGGGGGTGATCCTCCAGGCCCAAAGGGTAACAGTTCCTGAGAGAAGCAAGGGGAGTAAGAGTGCTCAGAAACCCCCATGGCTCAGCAAGGGCATTCAAGAATGCCTAAGGACTAAAAGGGGGATGTACAAGCAGTGGAAGGGAGGAGCTATCACCAAGGAGGAGTACTCCTCAGCCCATGAGCATAGGAGGGCTATTAAGAAAGCAAAGGCAGAGATGGAACTCAGGCTAGCATTCAGGATTAAGGACAACAAAAAGTCTTTTTTCAAGTATATCAGAAGCAAGAAGAGGGCACTAAGCTATGTAGGGCCCCTGCAGGACTCAAATGGTAACCTTGTGGCTACACCAGATGAGAGAGCCAATATTTTTAACAGTTTCTTTGCCTCTGTTTTCTTGAACAGGGACTCGGCATCCCTCCTGCCAGAGGTAGGGACAATAGGGGATAGCTCGGTCAGGCCTTGTGTCAGTGCAGATGTAGTTACGGATCTTCTGGAAGGGCTGGGCATTTTTAAATCTGCAGATCCAGATGCCCTCCACCCAAGGGTGTTGAGGGATCTGGCAGGAGTCATTGTGGAGCCCTTGGCCCGGCTGTATGAGCATTCATGGTCATCTGACCAGGTTTCGGGGGATTGGAAACCAGCTAATGTGGTCCCCATTTTTAAGAAAGGGAGGAAGGAGAACCCAATCAACTATAGGCCCGTAAGCCCCACCTCGGTCCTCGGGAAGATCTTGGAGAAAATCGTCAAGGACCACACGGGGGGGGCAGCAAATAAGAAGAGCCCTATTCTACCCAGCACCACCTGGGGTGTTGACGAACCACAGTAATAAGCTGATGGAGAATAGGTTTAGGTTAGAGATCAGAAGGCAATATTTTACCGTTAGGGTGGCCAGAATCTGGAACCAACTTCCTAGGGATGTGGTCCTCGCCCCTGCCTTGGGTAAATTAAAAAAGAAGTTAGATGATCACCTGTCTGGGATCTTTTGAACCCAGCATTCATTCCTGCCTGTGGCAGGGGGTCAGGCTAGATGATCTATTCAGGTCCCTCCTGACCCTAGCTACTATGAAACTATGAATTACTTCTTTCTAAAGCTCTGGATTTTTGAAGAACCTGTTAGTTCAGAAGGGGTAACATTGCTAACTTAGCTCATGCATCCTATTGTAGTCTCCTCACTTTCTGACGTGAGAATGATTCTCCTTTCACTTTCAGAGGCTTCTGTGAAAAAAAGCACTGAGCCTGGGCCCATGCCTTTTACACTGTTTGACCAAAGTAAAAGCTTTTGAACTTTCTTATTTTCAAATTTGCATAAATGTTCTATGTAAATCTTGAAGAAAGTGTGTCAGGACAGAGTGTTGTAACCTTGAAGTTCAACAAGATCCTATAGCGCAAAAAGTCCTATTGAAGTGAATGGTCCTGTGGTGTAAAGCAGTGGTACTCAAACTCCAACCCACAAGCCAGATTCAGCTTCAAAGGACATATCATCTGGCCCGTGGGGCTCCCCCCAGGTCTGAACATTTGGCAGTGGGGCAGTAGTGGCAGCACTAATTGCCACTCCCCTGCTACCTGATGGATGGTGGATGACATGGCCTTGTGCACTATATCACACTGGCCCGTGAAATCATTCTGAGGCTGGATACAGCCTGCCATTTCATTCTACAGCCAAATATGGCATGCAGGGCTAGACAAGTGAGTAGCTGGATAGCACCTCCAGACCAAGCCTTTGCAGTGTCTTCATGCCACTGATCTGGCTCACAAGGTCAGGAGGTTGAGGATGACTTGTTAGGGAGCACGGTACAACTAGTTGGAGACAGTCACATGACACACAAGAAAAATCCAGGATGGGGTTCTAGAAGAGCTGGGAATCCAGAAATACGAGAAATCAAAACTAGAGTCAGGAGCCAACACCAGAGTCAGGATATGCCAGCAGTTGGAACTGGAATTGAGACCCAAAGCCAGAGGCAGGAGACACTGAAATCAGGAGCTAAAGCCAGGGTCTGGAGACATCATGGCTAAGTAAAGACAGTCAAAAAGCCCAAGGCTAATTGATTCCGCATTTGAAGGTTAATCAAAATTGCAGAGATTAAACTGAGAAAGAACTGCACAGACATTTAGTTTTGACTCAGGAAATGCAGCCACATGCATGCAATGGTTCAGGCCAGAAGTCAGGAGACACTACACTCGAGCATGGCTCTCTGGCATGTAACTAGCATGGCCTGTTTATTTCCTCTTCCTGCTTCCCCAAGTTCTCTTGGATTTGCAGTCCAGAATCACAACAGCAGGACTTTGCAGGGTTGCTTACTTCCTCTTCCTGCTTCCAGGTGCTTCTAGGATTTGTTGTCCACAGTCATAGCCAGCTTAGCAGAGCAGGGCAGGGCAGCTCTGCACTTGGGAGAATAGGAGTTTAACCCCCCTCCCTGGCTTCAGACCCCAGCTGTGGTTTGTCTGCAGCGGGCAGTCCCTGCATCCCCCAATGAACCCTTCTCTGCTGGAGCAGACAGAACAGCTCAGAGCTGGAAAGTATGCTGGGGGACTGTGATTTAACTTGAACCAGGAAGGGGTCTGGGACAGAAGTTTCATAAACTGGTTTGACCCAAATCAGTTTTCTGATATTACATTCACCAGATTTATCTTAAACTAATTTCAACCATTTTGAAACTCATTTATGTGCACTGAGCTTCTGTTCTGTTACATGTTTAAACCACTTTCTGATCACTTAAACTGATTTATTTGGAACTTCTATCCCTAGCCCAGGAGTCAGAACCCAGAATTCAGAGCCAAGGCCTGGGTCAGGCTATGTCAAAATCAAGATCATGAGTGAGGGTCAGGATTTGTCAGGAGCCTGAACCAGAGGTCCTGTAAGTAAAGCAAGGGAGCACACAAGGGTCAGAAGCAAGTACCTGACAGTCTAGACAGTACTGCAGGCTGTGCTTAGCTTTCAAAAGCTGGAGCAGACAAGACTTATTGCCTGTGGCTTCTGGGGTTTGACTACTCTGATTGCTCCACTAGGAACAGTTGGGCCCAGGGAACTGAGCTAGGTTTGCTTCAGGTGGCACTCGTTGCTCTGCAGCCTCAGGGGAGGAATTGCCGTGGTTCTCTGATTGAAGCCGGATGGACCCAGAGCTCCAATCTGGCCTCATTACACTACTGGTATAAAGTATCTGACCCTGTTTGCTCATGGTTATGGTTACTGTCCCCTTTGCTTATGGTTAAAGCTGCAGCACACACCCCTGTATGTGGAGTTAGTGTGGGGAAAAATGATCTGGGTGTAGTAGGGGAGGCTGAGGCCAGCACCTGGGCTGGCCTCAGCAATCTTACCTGGGGTTCTGGGGGCCTCCTCCTAGTTTTGGGTGGTGCATGCTGCCACCACATGTGCCGATCTACTTTTTTCTGGCATTAATTTTTTTGACACTAGAATTTCCCCGTGTCAAAAAACCTACTACAGTACAAATTAGCAGTACAGTGAATACCTACATGTGTAGTGTGTACAGTCTGTGGTGCTACAGATGGGTCTATGATGCTGCAAACTGCACATGCACACTTGTCTGAATACGCCCAATGTGACTAAACATGCCAGTACAAGATCTTTATTGATGTCACTGGACAATTAAAGAAAACCCTAGAGCATGTTCAAGTGACAAAAAGTTTATAAAAAATAGTTTAAAATCAGTATAATTATGCCAAGATCTACGCACACAAACTGGTTTCATGCGTCAGAGTTGAGGAGTTCAGAGGGAATTTTATTAATCAGGTATCTCAGAAAAGGGAAGTTACCCACTTGGCCGAGAATAGCAAGGAATCTACTACAGCCTTAACCCAGAAACTGTTTTTGACTATACTGAGTTTGTATGCTTCTTGGGCCTACATCACAGAATAAAATGTACCTGCTTTTATGTGAAGAGGTCTGCCTTCGTAACTTCCTTTAGGAATCTTTTCTTATATGCCAAATAAAGACACTATTAGGGTGCTAGAAGTGACCTTCTTTCTTTATAAGATTCCCTGAAGGGACCCTGTAACAAATATAAAATAGTTCATATTTATTTTCTTTGTTTAAACAGTAGCAAACTCCTAGTGAAGGTAGCAGAATCTAACAATTTTCTCTACTGGAATTCCTGCAGTTATGATGTTCCTTTTTTCACTTAATTTTCAAATGAGCTTAGACATTATTACACTATTTCAGGGCTGTCCAATTGGCGGCCTACAGACCATATATAACCCATGAGGGGTTAATTTGCAGCCCCTGAGGTTGAACCCAGCTGCCATCCTTCTAGCTGCAAAAACATGTGGGGGCTCTATGCTCTCCCTCCCTCCTGCAGCTTCCAGTTCCTGCACCTGCCCCAGGGGACAGGGTGGCTCAGCACAGCCCATACAGCCAGGGGAGTTTGCAACCAAGGCACTCATGCATATAGTGCAGGGGTTCGACTGGGCAACATCTGGCCCATGGGGCCTATGGCCCACATGGATCATGTGACCACCACCAGTGCGGCTGGCAGAACATGAAAAACCTGACAGCTTAGAAGTTGGACAGTCCTGTATTATTTGACTGCTTTTAACAAATATTTTCATCATTTTCTTATTCAGACACATCTTGCCCTCTCCTGACATTTTGAGTCTTCTCATCTAACTAATCAGCGTGTTTTCTATGGCCATTGATTTGCTTGCATTTTAATAAGCATATTTGATTTTAGGAATAACTTTGAGGGCACAGGAGGCCAGAATATTGTCATGTTTAAAGATCTCTAAATCAGAAGTATGCTGATAGTATACCAAAGTAACTAAAATCAGTGGAATTGCATAAAGCAGGGGTGGGAAAAATATGGCTCATGAGCTGGATAAGGCCCACCAAGGGATTTTATTTGGCCTGTGGTGGGTTCCTTCGCCCCATCCAGCCTAAGGACAGGGGGCATCCTGGGCTGTGGTGTACTTTGGCCAATGAGACCCAATTCCCATGTGCTGAGTTCTGCAGTATGGCATAGATCTAACACTCCTTGTATAGGATAGCCACCATAGAGGACAGTTTGGTTGCCCTCTGTCCTCTATTGCTATGAAACCGAATGCCTTTATGTCCAGACATAAAGGAGTTGGTTTTAGTATCAATAGAGGACAGAGGACAGAATAGCAGAAAACAGGAATGTCCTTTATGATGGCCACCCTATCCTTGTACCATTCATAGAGATATGATGTTACCTCTCAGTATCTCCAAACTTGAACACTTTTGCATTTGGGGCCAGCTCCTAACTGGCCCCTGAGGCCCATCCACACAGGCATCACAAAGATGTAAGTGTAGGTCCTTAACCCAAGCAGGTGATCCAGGGCTTGGCATCTAGGCTCCCTGTAGAGTAAACACTGTGTGCTAGATGCCTCTTAAGGGCAGCCTGGATTGTTCAGTAGCTTCATAGGGAGGAACCTTCATGTAGCCAATAGGAACACAAGGAAGAAGGTGTACCTGAATATCTGGTCCTCCCTGGAGCTTAGGCGTCTGACTCTGAGTTGTAAGGGAGAGGCTTTTGTCTTGTGCCCCCCCAAGACTCGGTAAATGGAAGACACATATCTGAACCAGAACTCCCCAGCAACAGCACTGAGTTCAGAATAAAGCATAGAACTTCCTGTTTGTTTCTAAACTTGTCTAGTGGTAGTGGTGGTACATAAACAGTTTAGGGAATAAGAGAGTAAGTGCAAAACTATAATCTAATGGACAGCATTTTTCTAGGACGGATAGCCTTGAATACTCTTGACAGTCCAGTAGGCCAACTTCAACAACCCAACCTAGGCAACATCCTGGTGGTTAGGGAACACCCCTGGAAACAGGTGTAGGTCTAAGTTTCTTCCCTCTGGGTGTATCTATATCAGATGTTTACTGCGGAGCTATCGAATTAGCTCTGCAGTAAAATCTCCATATCTACATGTGCAGCCCTCTTAGGCCTCAGTAAACTAATAAATGTTGCCATGGGACAGTACTTGTAAACACATGTGCTATCCTACGGCAGCATTATTTACTACACCACAATGCACGTGTAGATGCTGAAGGGGCTGGTTGGGGCATGAAGGTACTTCAGTGTGGGGGCTGCCTGCCAGCTAGCCCCACACTGGAGGACCCTCATGCCCCAGCCAGAACATCTGCAGCATGTTAAGCTGGATTGGAGCAGCTCTGGGCTGGCAGGCTGACCCCTTCCTTGCTCCTGGTTCCTTGCCAGGTGGGGCTGCTCCAACCCACTTCAACATGCTGTGGTCCCACATTCATGTTCAACTGGCATGCCCAGGAGCAACAAACCCCAGCACGAACTTCACTGAAGTTTATTCAGGTGAATTAATTGCACATGTAGACGTGTACCCTGAATCTAAAAGTCAGAGTCTGTGATTTCCTAGGCAAGTACTCTTAATCACAAGGCTGTTAGGCCAAACCTGGGCATGACAGACTCCTTTGACTGTGTTTCATATTAAGCCACAGATGTGCTCTCAGAATCAAGGTCAGTAAGTAAGCTCTGACATCACCTGAGTAAGTAGGGCTTAGCCAGATTTTAGGTGCTTGGACAACAGCGGAGTTCAGACAGGAGTCAGGTGTTGAAAAGACTGGCCTGAGTCCCTTTTGATATGTATGTAATAAGTTAAGTATACATGCTTAGGGATCTTCTCAGGCCAAAATGGGGCTTATGGTCATCATAGGCATCTAAACACTTTTTTGGCCACTAAACAAATCTGATTAGTCTGTTCTTTGGCGCCTAAATACCACCTAAGTCCTACTTAGGCATCAACAAATTTGCTTGGGGATTAATCCAAAGCCGATTGAAATCAATGGGACTCTTCACAGACACTAATGAGCACAGGATCTGACCCATAATGGGGAATACAAGTAGGACTGGTAAAACTTTCACATTAGTGAAATAATTTCTTATTGAGACCATTATAACCTAAAATACATTTTCTGCCTCGTTGAAGCTTGTCTAAATCATTGCAGTCTTTGGCTCACACCATTTTAATAAGACCCAGGTGTATTAAACTAGATTATATGACACATGTTAAGGTTCATGTTTGATATCAAATTAAGTATGTGGATGATTTATGGAAAAGACTTCACCTCCCTTTCCCCCATGTGAGGTTTAAGACTAATCTTCAACCAGATCTTCGAACGCTTTCTGCATTTAAACCATCCCCACTTGAAATCTTCAATGTTGTTTTTATTATCACAAGAGACCGATACCCAGCCTAGCATCTGCTATTATTCCCCTGTTTTCTCTCTATGGGAGAAAGCTTGAGCCTAGCATATATCAGTGTGATTACTAGATGCTGCTAAATTCCGAGAAAAAAGAAGCATTGCTTTCCTCTGTCTCATAGAAGGATTTGATTACACTGTTACTCTATGCATTAATGTGCTGTTTGGCTATAAAGGGAATTGTTGAGTAGTTTTTAAAAAAAGGAAAATACAATAAATTCCTTAAAGCAAATGAACACCCATCATTAACTCTTACCCCTAATATTCAGCAAGATAGCCTGTATTAATATTGATAAGCATTTGGCTAGACCCACTCTCGTTGAAACATTAAGATACAAACTATACTTCTCTGCCAGTCTAGTCCTCCACACCTTCAAAAGCACAGAGGTTGGGTTATCTGCTGCCAATGCACTCTTGGAATTTCATAGAAGGAAGGTTTAAAATGAGGTGCATTATCAGAGCCCATCTATTCAGGCTTCAAAGGGAATTTGCAAAACCACTGTATCACCCTCAATCTGATCTCCTTACCTCTTTCTCAACAATCACTATCACCCTTTGGATTGCACTTATCCTTTGGTCTCTGTGTCCATAGCAATTTCACTGGTTCTGCCCCTTCCTGTTTTAATTTCAACCTCCTTTTAATTATAACTCCACTCCTACTCCCACCACCATTTGCAATATAGTTGTCCAAATACATTCTTTTTTAATGTATACACGTATTTGGTCAAAAACAGAAAGAACAGAGGCTTTGTGATATCCATTTTGTTGCTCTGTTAATAATATATCTTATACTTCCCATGGCAAGTTTGATTTTCTGTTGCTTGAAATTTTCTTTCTTGGACTCTTGCAAGATAGAAACTAGTCTTGTGCGGATACAGCTGCATAATGTGCCTTGTTCCTCTGTATGATGTGCAAATATGTATAGACAGGTATGCTAATGAAGAAATTTGATATGCCTCTGTGAATGATGCTTTGAGCAGCAGAAAAGGCATATGTTTTTTCTGCCTGCTATGATAAATACAAGCTGGTGGTTGATTTGCACAGAACTCAGAGGAAGTCAGTAGCACAGCTGTGACTGTAACTCAGACTTACTCATACCATGCGTACTACGCACAGTAGCGATCTGATGCCCATCTTCAATATGTTGAAAAAAGCACAGGCTCCTTTCTCTACTGAGAATGATCATACAGAGGAGAGAAAAATAGCCATTAAAATGTGTTTGGATGGTTGATCTGTAACTATGAGGCTCGTCACAGGAGCAATGTCAATGTTCCTTCAAAACACCTTCAGAAAGCACAAATTAAAAATTGTGCCATTAAATATAAACTGGGCCATGGAAAAATTCCTATCAAACAGGAGTATGCCAGTAAGTGTTCTTACAAAGGGGAGTGAAAAAAAAAACCTGGCTTTTCTCTTCAGTTGTCATCCTCAGTCTTATCTACCTCCTGGGAGCAAAAAAAGCCTCCTGTCCTCTCCTTTGTAAAAAAACAAAAAACAAACCCCCCCCCCCACCTGAACTTGACTTATTTTCAGCTTTCCCCCTGTGATTCTAGTTTGCACCCAATGCAAAACTCTGTGGCAAAATAATCTGGAGGCAACATGTTCTAAACGAAAAACGTTCTGAAACTGAGACTTGGGCTGAACTTAATATAACCAGTGGCTGACAAAGACAATTGAACTTACTCATTTGCACATTCTTTTTATTACGATCTTCTGATTTTACATGCAGCTGAAGCTTCTCCAGCATTTTCGGTTTTCAATAGATTTCATCGGTGTTGTGCTATGGAACCCAGTTGGTCACCATACACAGTCCTGGCTAATTTTCAAAGTTGCAGCTGCAGTTAGGTACCTTGTGGGATTTTCAAAAGTACCGAAGGCTGATGGGAGTCCAAGTCTCATTGAAAGCAATAGCAATATGATTTTAAACTGTGCCTTGAGTGAAGTGAAAGTGTTTCTTTTCCTTCTTTTCTGTCCAGTGCCCCCCAAACAAACAAGGCTTGTCAGTTTGGCCTCAGTCTAGAGCATCAATAACCCTTCAGTTTACGAGATGATCATCTGGTCCAAATACGCCAACAACAGAGAAGACATAGCAGCCTTGCATGAATCCAAGGCCCCTGGCAGACATTACAGTTAAGACATGATTAATCTGTTAATCACTTTTAAAATAGTAACCCAGCCTATGTTTGGACAATTGATGGCATGACAAAACACAAAACCAACCACAATTTTTCCACAAAATATGTATAATAATTTTGTGGCTGTCTCCATCACATATCAGGGTCCCCATTATGCAGCCTGATGCCAGCAGTCTGGTGGTGCTTGGTGGACAGCTCCCCAGTGAGGTCCCCCAACCCCGAGGCTGCGTCAGAGTCAAACAGTGCCTGTGTGGGCCTGGGGCTATGCCTGACAAAAGGTTGGAGTCTCCCACTGGCTCCAGCGTGGTCCCAGGAATAAGACCACCAATCAGCTATTTTTGGTTTCAGCCCTGGGACCACAATAGAGTCTCCAGCTGGCTCTGGTGTGGTCCTGGGACAATCAGCTGATTGTCTATTTCAGCCCTGGGACCTCAGCAGAGTCTCCAACCAGCTCCAGCACAGTCCTAGGGCAGAGACTGACAATCAACTGATTGTTGCCCTGGCTGGAGGTTTGGGGACTGGAGCTAAAGGAACTCCCCTGTTGGGATCTTAAAACCCACACTGGGGAGCTCTGGTTGGGCTGCCCAGTGCAGGGAGCAGAGCTCCTACCAGGGACTTTAAACTTTGTGCTAGGCTGTTCTAGAAGGTCAGGCTTCCCTAGCTTTGGCTCCCCCAGACTGGACCACCCACCCACAGCTGCCCAGCATAGGTTTTAAAGTCCCTGGTGGGGGAAGCTCCTCCTGCTGGGAGTCTCTGTTTCCCCTGTATCTAATAG
Organism: Caiman crocodilus; assembly: GCA_030014935.1. Lineage (NCBI taxonomy): Eukaryota > Metazoa > Chordata > Crocodylia > Alligatoridae > Caiman > Caiman crocodilus. The sequence continues at coordinate 20,866,093 of JAGPOW010000229.1, forward strand.
CCTGGCCAGTGCTGCCTGGCACTGCATTTTGATAGTCAGCAAATTGTTAGCCCCAGCCCAGACAGCCTCCAGTCTCAACCCCAGGCTATTTGGGGCCAAAAATCAGCTAACTGCCTGTCCTGGCAGTCCCCAGGTGAACCAGAACCTGGGACTGTCCAGGGCTGGGGACAACAATCAGTTGATTTTTGGCCCCAGGCCGCTGTCAGCCCTGGATCTTGAACAGGACCTGGGTCTGTCTGGGGTTGGGACCAAGAGTCAGAAGCTAGTCAGTCCCACATTTGGACACCCAGCTTTCAGTCTGGCAGTGCAGAAGGAGCTTGTACTGGCAATTAGTAATGGTCCTTTTGGGATTTAATTCCCAATCCCAAATAGCACTTTCTGACATGCATGTGTGGCATAATAGGAGGCACAAATGTTGGGACTGGGAATCAGAAACTATCACACCATTAAATGAACATGTGTTACAAGTATAAAATGTCACTTAATACATCTATTGTTTAGTATAGCTTGTAACTTTTTTCTCCTTTTTTACTAGAGTTTCACTTCTTTGAAATATTTCTTTAAAAATAATGCATCATTTCCATCATATCCTAATTCCTCCTCCTTCACTATTGTTATGAGTTACCATATGAGCTATGACCAATACATGAGGAAGCTTAGCAGTGTTATTGTGGTATCATGAACCCAAGAACCAAAAGATGCAGCACACTATCCCCAGTGTTCTTCGTCCAGCGCCAGGCTATT
>JAGPOW010000229.1:20875998-20905042 GCA_030014935.1 Caiman crocodilus
CCACTACTTGTGCTTCTGACTGAGGGAAGCATCCCAAGTTCTTGAAGTGAATCAAGTACCCTTGAGGGCTACTAGGCCTGTATTTCCCAGGGTGCACATAGCCAGAATCAAGCCCATCCCTGGGTGGTGGCAGTGTTACCCCCAGGCTAGTGGGTGTGCTCCAGGAAAGGGATTGGCCAGATGTGAGGCATCCCCAAGGAGGCACTCACAGCCTGGTACATTGGCAGGGTATGAGCTAATGAAGGGGTACTGAGAAAGAAGAAACAGCCACATTTTCTGCCTTTCTCCCTGAACTAATGGTCTTATGCAGCAGGAGCTCAGATACCAGTTTCACATAATTATAAGCTACTGACTAAATGTAAGTAAATGTTTTAAAAAATTCTATAGATGATACTTAGGTAAATAATGGAATTTACAACTACTGTCATGTAGTACCTCCTGTTCATCATAAGAGATTTATGCAGTAGTGCTGATCATAATCATTCCCTTGGTTTGAGAATCTAGAAACACTACTGTGAGGGAGAGCCACGTGTTTGGCATAAATAGATTCATATAGTGACATTAGCAGCAGAATAGCATCCTGGATAAAAAATAAAAAGTTATTATATCATTGATTTGGGCTTTGGATTGTTTGAGTTATGTGCAGAGCAGCAGCCAGAGAATTTGCAAATAATGACAGAATTGCACTGATATGTGGAAATGTAGCTCTTGTCTAGTTTTTACAGCAATCAAACAAAAGACTATTCTGGTTAAAATGCAGGCCTAATAACTGAGAGATCTGGTTTTAGTCTGTCACTGAAACATAAAGGATGCAAGTGTCTAGCTAGCGATGTTGCATAATAGGGAAATAAGGCCTTTCTTGTCCTTCAGCTTGATGCTGCTCAGGTTATGACAAGGCACAGGGAAGAGGAAAAAGATAAAGGGTACATGCAGATTTTATACTTATATTGACCTAACTAGGATCATGGTAAGTGCCAAACTGTAAATAGTTTGGGGGAGTTTAGATCAGGCAAAAAATAGCTATCTCAGTCTAACTTAATTCACCTAAGGTGGTGCACTTCATAGATCAGGTTAACACATGTAGGCTAGAAAAGCCTAATTACTCACCCCAGCCCCAGGGCTTTGCTTTCCCTACCTTCCCCATTCTGACTGGACTATTGTTAGTCCTTTGTGTCCCTACCTCACCCCTAGACAGACAACACTCCCCCACTGTGGGCCCACCAACTCCCCCCTGCCATGGACCTGCTAGACCCCCATCGCAATCCTGCCCACCCTTCCCCCAACTCAACCTAGGCTGCATTTCTGCATGGCTCCCAGCACTGGTGAACATGTGCACAAGCAGAGACATGATATACAATCATATGGCTTAAATTAAAGTGATTGTAGATTGGGTCCCAGGAACATGTGAACATGTGCATATGCTCAAATATTCCCACTTGCAAGAAACCAGGCAGGAAATGGGAAGAATCCTGGCTCCATCAGACCGGCAGCTGACATGGCACACAGCTAAGGAGTGAACTGCTCTGCAAAAGGAGTGAATTGATTTGCTCCACAGTCAAGTAGTAATGGAATTGTGACTGGCTTGAACGCCCTGAACCTTCCACACTGAATTTGCAGCAGACTGTAGATTTGTAATCTAATCTTGCATGATTGCAATTATGTCACCTTTATGCAATCTTCACCTCCATACTGGAGATAATATTAGCAGTTTATCCCCACCTTACATGGCTGCCATGGGACTGCTACTTTTGCTTATACAGTACAGAGCTGTAAGATCACTGAAGGGGAAGTGCTATATAAATGCAAAGTATTATGATAATATATATCTGTCAAGATGCAAGATGTTTGGATCATGTTTTGGTGGGAGTTTGGGGACTGTCAAGGTCAGAATGAGTTATGTCACTGGGTATGTCTATATGTGCATTAAGGCACTTTTTGTAATGCACGTTAAATTTAGTACATCCAATGTGTGGTACTAAAGAAATGCTCATTATGCTGCCTTAATGCACAGTAATGAATGCACATGGTTTTTAAGTGATGTTTAATGTGCTGTAGCCTATTTTACTGCACATTAGTGTAGTCATATGTTTTATGCAATACTTTAATGCATAGTAAAATAGGCTTGCACATTAAAACATATGTGTAGGCATGCCCACTGCAAACTTTTAGTAACTACAGATACTGTACTAACTAAAATAATCTGAGAGAGAGCAATACCTGTTTTTAGCAAGGAATGTTATCTCACAGTTGACTTAATTAGTTCACTAAATGTTTATTTTGCTTTTTCTCTACACATGCATCAAAGCCAACTATGCAATCAAGTGTAACACATTCTAGATAACCCCCAACTTCACAGGACTCAAGGGCAAAAAGAAACCTTGCTTGCATGACTTTAAAACATTCTAGGTTATGTGCCATCTGGTAGAATAGTTACACTGTCTAAATCACAAGCAGACAACATCTACGTCAAGAAAATTTGTTTTTTGCTAGAAAGAGTCCAATATTCCAACACAGTTGAAGTTATCGATTATCCCAAGACACCCTCCTAATGAACTAAAGAAGAACCAGGAAGAATCACAGAGTGAGGCATCATTTAAAAATCAATACCTCCAAAATCTGCTTGTTCCTATATGCTTCCTATCAATATACAGATAATTAATTACACACAGACATGCACAAGCTAGTAGTATTTGAGAAGTTACTGAGCCATATGGTAAGTTATACTTTGATCAGGTATTTTTGACCAGTTTACCCATACTGTCCCTACTAACCTATGTCCACTGAAGCCTTTTATTTGAGGAACTTTAGTTAAGTTGCTATTTTTACTGTCCTGCAATGTAAATATTTCTCTTCCCAGGCCAAGATTTTCAAAACTGACATGTTATCTTGGGTGCCTATCCAGATGCATGATAAAAAGAACCTGATTTTCAGACAGCTCTGAAAACTAGAACCAAGTAGCAAATTGCTTCTTCTGTTTTAGTAACTGCCCATATGTTACAAGTAGTACTATAAAACGTAGTGCTACAGAGAAGTTGTTGTTTGAAAAAAAGGAACACTTTTGTGGCAGATCTTCCATTTTTTTTGTGCTACAGATGTTGTAAATGCATGCACGCTCACTGTTTATAGCACTAAAATGACTTATGTATACACACCACAAAATGTGTGCTTAAGGTGTTGGTGACTGAACTGTATAATCAAAAATATATTTCCTTCCAGGTTCACTTGAAATGAATACTTTTTATACAAAAATTAAAAACAAACCAAAAAAAGGGAGGAGGGGGCATACAAAATATTTTCTTTCTATTCTTTACATTTCTAGAAAACTAACTTTAGCTTTAAAAGTTTAATTTTTTTTTTTTCTTTCAAACCTGTTCTTTCCAGACATCCTAAATATGCATTTTTTAATTTAAAAAGTTTGGTTTTCATTAATGGAAGGTCAAGATCCAAAATCTGAAGGCTCCAAATGGGAGCCTTCAAGTCACTGAAAATGGGAGAGTCCAAAAGCCATGGGTGCATACAAATACATGTCCACAGACAGTATGCGTTTTAAGTGATGTAAGGAAACAAAATACCAGACTTTCCAGCCACTTTGTTTTTGCCTAAATGAGTTATTTTAGTTATTAATTAGGAATTGTATTTATTATTTCTCTCCTTCCTAAAGTTGGATTAATAGTAAACCTAGAATACCTAGAATACAGGCATCTATGTTTTGAAAAAGTGGGGGAGTGGGGAGTGGAGGGAGTTATAGTAAATGTATTAAGCTCGCTAAACTTTGCTTCATAGGACTGTCATGGAGAGCCATTACTTATATTTTAATTAGTTCACGTAAACGTGAATTGAACTTACCCTCATAGATAACCTTTTCATAGCCTAGACTAAGGGTGTCAAACTCCCTAGTCCCTCCAGAACAGATGTGGACTGAAGGGTTCCTGCCAGGCCAGCTCCAACAGTGGCAAAGGGCAAGAGGAGTTAAGGAATTGTGTGGGTTAACATAGCTGTCATTCGCACACGTATGCTCTCCCCCCCTGAATTCCCATCCCCTCCGGGAGTCCCACGCGCTGGACAGCATGGTTCTACGAGCCGTATTTTTGACACCTCTGGTTTAGACAATGGTTCACTATAGTTTTTGTTCATAAGTTCTCTCAAAGGACAAGATGCATTTTTTGCTTCATGCTTGGTCATTACTTTATATAATAGCATCCAGCAAGTTTCTAGGTATAATAATAAGTATTTTTAATAATACAGTTTTAGAGTGTGCTAAAAACATAAAACGCTCAGTGTTCACTCACGTTACAATATGTTAATCTTTTCTGTCACTTTTCAGGTTTCATAATGGTATTCTCTGAACCTTCTCTCTATAAAAGTTATAACAAAAACACCTACAACAGAAAGATTAAGATTATTACTTTTGGAGGGGGGTGGTTTGGGGATTTTTCTTTCATTTTATTTTACTGCAAAACACTTGGGAAATACAGGGATCCTCTTGCCTATAACAGGGAAATTATGAATGGCTAGATCATATACTGTGATTTACATTTCTAGTGTTTAATACTACAGATCTTTAACTTTAATATGAAAGTTTACAACTTTATTTCTGGTACATAGAGAAAAGGAATAAATAAGATTAAAATACCAATTGCACTAATTTGTTATATTGCTAGTTTGTATAATCCATAATCAGATATATGACTGATTTTTGGATGTACTCCAAACACAAATAAACTACAGAGCTGTAAAAATTGTAAGACAGCTTTTTAAAAAAAAGGGTATTTAGCTACCTAACTCCAGCTGGTTTTAATATGAAATAACTGAAATTCTCCACCTGTTTTTTTTCACTTAATTAAAAATGCACAACTTTGTACTCCAGTTTAAAAATCTGAAAATATGTTTAATCTTATTTATGTATGAATGCTCATATGTATATATTCATTTGTCAGTTATGTATGTCTTTTGCTAAATTATTAGATGACAAATTCAGGAAGATAGACCAATGGGCAAGTTACCATTTCCTTCTCACATTGCACAGCTTAAGTCAACAGGAATTATGATATTGACTTTGACAGACCATAGTCAGCCTATTTTCATTTAGTGGGAGTCCCATGCATAGATAGTTCTGTACAGAAAAAAAGATATGTATTACAGTTTTTTCTTGAGCAAATGTGTTTAAAGAAATTGAAATATGTTAAACTAGTGTAAGAGTGACATTGTAGCCATGAAAGCCCAGAAATTATGCAAGAGGCAAGAATTTCTTAGAGCTATATCTTTTACTGGACCAGCTATGTGGCCTGAGGAAGAATATCTTGCATTTAAAACTTGTCTAATTATATCCCAACTGGTCCAATAAAAGATATCGCTCTAAGAAATCCTTGTCTTTCACAATGTGTTAAACAAATCTTTTCATTTCCATTCTGTTTTGAGAAATTGCTTACAGACAATTAAGTAATTTTACTTACCAGAGCATTTTTTTTTAAATAACCAAAGGCTTAATTTTAACAAAATGGCTAGTACTTTGAATATCTCAAAAGTCTTCAGGAAGTGCTGAAGACTTACCCATCTCAGACAAAGCCCCTCTAATCTGCCTCAGACTGAGAACTCAAAAAAATTAAATATCCAAGTTGTGCCATTTTGAAAGTGTACGATACAGTATATGGTTTGGTTGTGTTACAATGCAAATGTTGGCTGGAAAGTTGACAATTAGCTGAGCTCTCAGCTTACCAAGTATTAATCATAGCAATTAGAATACATTTTAATAATATAAAAACATCCTTACATGTAGCAAAGTATAATATTTCAAGGAATATAAGTACATGGAAGATTTGAAGAACATGCTCTTGGGTATTAACATTTGCTGCTATATGTTTCATGTCTAAAAAAAACCTTTTTTAATTCATTTCTATTCTTGAGTGTTAATTGCTAGAAAAATTGTTCTGTATTCAAAGAGTTGGCGATATGATTTAGGGAAGGATTCACTGTGTCTTTCATATGTAAGTAACATCAAATTCCTGCTAATTGCAACACTCAATTCAACATTAACTACGGAGTCTTTAGCAGATATATCTTGTATATCGGCCAAAAAAAACCCATGAAGAGATTATTAATTTTCCAATGTCTGTAATCTAAAGTTAGGAAATAGTGTTAGCTAAGGTTGTCTATTCAGCCCCTGTGTACATAACTTTCCTATACTGTCCCTCAGCCCCATTAACTCCTATTCAGCACCTAACAGTCCAATTCTTGAACTGCTCCTCTGCATCCTGCAGTTTACTTGCTCCTAGAACTCCCCATGCACTCATATTTTTCAGTTCCCTCTCTTTTTCTCTCACTTTCCCTTTCCTCTGATATCTGCAACCACTGCTCCCTGCAACCTCCACCCATGCACACCCCACCCACTTTACCATGCCAGACTCAAGTGCTGTTCTATGGCTGAGTTATTTACTCTGCCACAACACACAGGTAGATGCTAACGGGGCTGGCTGGGTCATGAGGGTGCTTCAGTGTGGGGGCTGCCTGCTGGCTAGCCCTTCAGTGAAGCATTCTCATGCCCCAGCCAGCTGCTCCACAGCATGTTGAGCTGGGGCAGAGCAGCCCCAGGCTGGCAGATTGACCCCTGGGGCTCCTGGTCAGCCAGAGCTGCTTTACCCTAGCTCAATGCACTTCAGTCCCAAGTGCACATGCAAATATGACACCCAGAAGCAATAAACTCTGTCACAAACTATGCCGGAGTTTATTCAGTAGCATTAATTGCATGTGTAGGTGCACAGATTCAATTTAAGGTCCGACGCAAACCAGCTACAAAGTTGTTCTACGTATAGTGTGGAACGTCTTTCTGGGTGGTTTTGCATTTTGTTATGCCATTCATTGGCTGAATATGTGGCAGGATAACTATTTATGGAACAATTTATAGCATCCATTCATCAGCAAGTGACAGTGGATATTGCAGCTATTTTACTGACTGGTGGTACATTTTCCCTTATGGGTATAAAGACCGATGTTAGACTTCCAGGTCCTGCCACAGTGTTCACAGGTGTACATAACATTAGGGGCTACTGTACTGTCACGTTTCTGTCACGTTTCTGTTGTCGTGTCTGTCACATTTCCGTTATAATTCAAGTAACTATTTCTCATCGTGATATTGGACATTATGATTGAGAAGGGAATGCCATTCTGTCGTGTCTCCTGCTAAGGCCTCCCAAAGGTTTAGTTGATTCCAAAAGCCTTCATGTCCTGCTTGCAGAAGTCTTTGAAACGCAGTTCTCTCCCCACCTGCAATTTGCCCATATAGGATGTCCTTCAGGATGCAGCCATCTCGAATTTATGGAACAATTAACGTATCAATTAACGTTTATGCCATAAACATAATCCTTGCAGGGCCCTAAAATGTCATCTGGCTTTATCTTCTGTCTGACTTGAAACCAACATGACTGACCACCTCTTTACAGATACTGGAAACATAGGGGGCTGACTAATTTTGATTAGTAGTGACAGTTTATGTTGTATAACACCATGTACATTTTAGCCCATGGTTGCTACAGGGGACACACCTGAAAAACCTGTTTTCATTTTGTGTTTTAAATACATTATTTAAAATAAATTATGTAGTGACTTAAAACTTGACACATACCTGGCATCCCCTTCACATAGCTGGAGTGTAGCAAATACAGTTTTCATGCAAATGGAATTTTCTAATGGCATAGGAAAGAGTAACGTACTAAGGACATCCTGTATAAATATCCAGGGTCAAGCAATAGCGCCCATTGCCATTGTACTTTTTTCTTTGAGATACAGGTCTATCAAATAGCTCTGAACTTCCAGAATAAAGGACCTGGAAGTCTGGTATGAGTAAGGGCTATGGAATCAAGCCAAGGAATACACTGGTCATACATATTGGTCATAACTGCAAATGTAACAAGTTTAATTTCAGATTCACCACACATGAAACATTTCCTAGGCTTCTTTTTATTGTGTTTTATATCATCATTTCTCATCCCTAAGATCACAAATCCCCCTCTTGCTGGTTACTATAAAGTGCAGACAGTTTAGCAGAAGTGCAGGTGCTTGCCAAAGGAGTTACTTCATTTTGGACTTCAGTTCATAGTTTTAAAATTAATATTTTCTTTGGCCTGTATTTCATTTTTGTTTATATTTTTTTCCTGACAGTCTAAAGCAGCTTGTATGGAATCACCTCAAGACAGCATGAGATGCTGGCTTTAAACTGCAATGGGGAAAAAAGGTAATATCAATGATAATTAAGTTTCCCTTGTAGAAAACTTTCAGATACTTTTAAAAAAATCAATCCCTGGGAGCAGATGCAGCATGTTTGAAATGACAGCCTCAGATGCATATTAAAAAGTTGAAGCTAAAAACAGCACATTTTGACTGACCAAATTAATAGGGTGATTTCAAAGTGATTATGTTTTAAATTTCATGTGAAAAATAATTAAAGACTGAATGTGAAGGCAGAGAACATGCCATTCATCTGCCTCTCCAAAGTTGGAAAAAAAATCACTATATTTTTTTTTAAATCCCTTTGACTGGTTCTCACTGACTGAATAGATACCCTGAATCTATCAGGAACGTGGTAGGTTTCATAAGTTCTCCATATGATTCCTTCTTTTCTTTTTAAATGCTTTTCATAATCAGTTTGTTAACTTTAAATATGTCAGCAGCCTATTAATCCAGCAATGTAATTCATATAGTATTAAAATTAACACAGTGCTTCTCATGACAACTTTCCTTAAACAGGGCCAATTAATTTGATAGTATTCTTACACATAAATCCCCACTGAGTCAATAAAGCTGTGGTCTACCCACCCAAAGATGCATTTGGAAAGTGAAAGGTAACGCTACATATTAAGCATTTCAGCTACTTGATTAATTGAAATAAACTCTTCTGGTCATGTAATTGCCGTGTGGTCACACAAAGAAAGCATCTCTTTCTGCATCATCATCATAAATACTGGAGGGTACTGTTAACCCATTAACCTTTGATAACTATTAGGTGGTATTTCCTGGAGAGAGTGTGTTAACGCATCTCACATTAACACATATAGCACAAGCTCCTGACCCACTGGCTATGAGAGAGTTAATGTGTTTCTCGTGCATATGGTTCTGTCTCAGTTGTGAGATCAGTTATAGGTCTTTGGCCAAAGATAATAGCTAAAATGTAACAGATGCTGGTTCCTCCACAGCTGAGGTGAAGTATTTCCTTTCATCCTCATAGTCGCTGATAATGTCCCAATTCTCTGTTCATTGGAAATGTCAAGGGCACGAGCAAATTATTACAAAATGAAATGAATGAACTGTTTAAACTGCACTCTTGTCTATAGACATTGTAATGGTTATCATTAGTTTCTGAACCATAAAAACTTATAGAATTGAGAGGGCAATCCTGTGGTTAAACAAGGAGTCATTGTGACAACCTAGGCTAGGTAGTCCTTCCACTATTGTCATCTCTAATTCTGTGGAGATGTCATGTAGTGAAATGGCCAGAGTTTTGTGCTTCCTTTTTAGGATTATTATGTTTGAAAAACATAGTGCAAGTGGGATGCAACATTTGAGAAAAATCAAAGTAAAACAAATTGAATTATAATGTAGTGTAAGAGTGGCGTAGTAGACATGATAGTCCAGACAGTGAGAGAGGCAAGGAGAATGTCTTGTATTCAAAAGCTTACCTAACTGTAACCCAACCACACAGTTGGTCCCCAAAAAAATACCACCATAAGAAATCCTTGCCTCTCAAATAATGACAGCATTTGAAATCCCCGAATGCTGTAAAACAACTCATCTGTGATATATGGTACATATTTTATAGAACATTATAAGAAAAATGCTTATACTGTTTTACATCTTCAAAGCCTTTCATTATCTAAGTTTTAAACTTTCCCAGTTGCATGTTCTCAGTACCATAATCACAACTGTGCGTACCTGAAGCTTGGTCTACATTGGTCTCGTCCTCCACTTGGCTATGATATTGAAGGGAATTTCAGTTCATGCTTCATGTCCCCATTTAATTTTGTGGGCTGGGCTTAGACTATGTCCCATGATATAGCCTTACCTCTTCACTAAGAAGGAAAGCTGTTGTAGCATTTTGAGAACTGCAATGTGACCAGGGAACACAGGCCACTGAGAAGAATGAAAGCATGAAAACCTGAACTAAATATTTTGAGAGGCACCAAGGAGGTGTTCCAGGCTGTGGCTAATTTGTTGAGGTCTTTTTTTTTTTTTTTTGGGGGGGGGGGGCGGGGGTAAGGGGGGAGTTGGTTAAGAGGTTGAAATTTGCTACAGAAAGGAAATTTCATTTTCTAATGAGCTCAAATTATTTAAACTGTGTTCCCCATAAATGGTTTAATGGCAAATTAGCTATTGGGTATATTTTAACAATATACAGAATTCGATCTGAAATTTCACCCTATCTGAAAGAAAGGGCATCCTGAATGTTTTTTTAAAAGAACTCAAAGGTTACTTAAAAGGGACTTAAACTGCAAGACAAGAAAACTGCTTATTTTATTTTTCAGTTAAATATAAATAAAATGAAGAATTGCTACATGGGAATGGGTAAGTACCAAATGTTTTAATTACTAAATGCTATAGTTAATAAAAATGAAGAATGGACAAAACTGCTGTCTTATTCTTCTGTATTTCAGCTTTCATTGTTTTCTACAGTAAGTCTTGAGTGACTACAGAAGAAAAGTTTGAAGTCAGGGAAGGACTATAAACTGATGTCTAATTAATTGTGTCTGCAGGCTCAAACTATTGTTCTAATAGATACTGACACCCCATTTATCTAAATGGATTCTTTGCTCAGATACTTAGTGATGGTAACTTTAAAGTCATCATCATTATCTAGATCACTAGTGCAGGACAGCATAATGCCTTTTGTGACTTGGGACTATGATATTGGAGTAAGGGTTCAGCTGGCTCTAAAGGACAACTAACTAAGCAGGGTATGGGTGCAGGTTACCAGATCATTGGGTCAGGATCAGCAGAGCAGAGAGCATGGGACTACATTCCAGGGGAGCTGAGGGGGGAGATCCAAGAGACAGTTCAAGATGTGTGCTGAGGGGAGAGGGGACCATGGGGGGACCCCTGCCAGGTCCTATCCCCTGCCAGCTCTCCCAGCCCCCCTGAGAGCTCCCCAACCCCCACCCACTCTCCATGGCTGCTCTGCCTGGCTCCAGCTCCCAGCTCTTTAAAAAAAGCCCCCACTCACTGGCTGTTGCCAGGCAGGGGAGCACTCCCTGCTGCCCCCACTGCCCCACACTGCATGGGGGGATTTTCCATCAGCTCCCCGATCCCCACACACTCTCCCAGTGCCCCCACCCTATGACTGCCCTGCCTGCCCCAGCTCACAGTTCTTTAAAAAAAAAAAAACCAGGAAAAAATAGCCCTGCACTCACCAGCTGCTACAGCGACTTCTGGGGCTTCTCGGGGGTCATGGCAGAGCTCCCAACACAGTGTGAGGCAGTGAGGATCGCTTCCCCACCCCCAGCCTGGCAGGAGCAGGTGTGTTGGGACTTTTTTTTGTCATTAAAGAACAGGGAGCTGGGGCTGGGCTGGGTGGGGAAGCCATGTGGGGGAGGCTCGGAGGGTGGGTAGGGATCAGGGGGCTCAAGGAAGAACCCCCCACACAGCAGGGGGTAATGGAGATTACCCCCACCACCACTTGGCAGGAGCCAGTGCCTCAGGGCTTTCTTTCTTTTAGGAAACGATTTCATAGATTTCATAGATATTAGGGCTAGAAGGGACCTTGGAAGACCTTTGAGTCCAACCTCCTGCCTCAGGGGCAGGAAGTTAGCTGGGGTCATAGGATCCCAGCAAGATAAACATCAAAATGTCTCTTGAAGGTGTTCAAAGTAGGTACTTGAACCACCTCTGGTGGCAGTCTATGCCAGACTATGGGGGACTTGGACAGTAAAGAAGTTCTTCCTTATGTCCAGCCTGAAATGGTCATGGAGAAGTTTGTGACCCTTAGATCTTGTCATCCCTTGGGGTGTTCTAGTGAACAGACATTCCCCCATATCCTGGTGAGCACCCCTGATAAACTCATAGTTGGCCATCAGATCACCCCTGAGTCTGCGCTTTTTCAGGCTGAAGAGTCTCATAGCTCTCAGCCTTTCATCATAAGGTCTGTTTTCCGGACCCCTGATCATGTTCATGGCTCTCTTCTGGACTCTCTCAAGCTTCTCCACATCCTTTTTGAATTGTGGAGTCCAAAACAGGGTGCAGTACTCCAGCTGCGGCCTCACCAAGGCCAAATACAATGGGAGAATGATGTCCTGGGATTTGCTTGAGAAGCATCTATGGATGCAAGCCAGCATTTTGGTCACTTTACTAGCCACAGCATCACACTGCAGGCTCATGTTCATCTTGTGGTCAATGATGACCCCCCCAAGTCTCTTTCTTTCTTAGTGCTAGCCAACATAGCACTGCCAAGCCTATAAGGATGCCAGCATTTTACTCGCTTTACTAGCTGCAGCATCACATTGTTCATCTTGTGGTCAATCATGACCCCCAAATCCCTGTCATCTGTAGTGCTAGCCAGTGTAGCACTGCCTTGCCTATAAGCATGCTGTTGGTTTTGCTTCCCAAGGTGGAGAACCTTGCATTTTTTTGGTGTTAAACACCATCAGGTTCTTGTCCACCCATTTTCTGAGCCTGTCAAGGTCAGTCCGGATCATCCTCTTGTCCTGGGGTGTGGATGCTTTACCCCCAGGTTTGGTGTTGTCAGTGAACTCGGCCAGTCTGCTTCTGATGCCAATGTCCACATCATTAATAAAGATGTTGAATAGTATAGACCCAAGGGCAGAGCCTTCAGAGACCCCACAGGTCACAGTACACCACGACAATGGCCTTTCATCAACCACCACGCTCTGGGATCAATCACAGAGCCAGTTCCCCAGCCAGCAGATTGTGGTGAAGCCGAGGCCACAGTTGGCCAGTTTTGCTAAGAGGTGATCATGGGTTATGAGATTGAAGGCTTTTTTTAAAGTCAAGATATATGACATCAATCTTTTTCCCCTTGTCCAAGTGATAGGTCACCTAGTTGTAAAAGGAAATAAGACTAGTCAAGCAAGACCTACCTGCGACAAACCTGTGCTGGCTATCCCTCAGGATTTTGCCATCAGCCAGTCTGTTGAGAATGGGTTCTTTGATAATCTTTTCTAGGATCTTCCCCAGGACAGACGTCAGGCTGATGGGCCTGTAGTTTGTTGGATCCACTTTTCTTCCTCTCTTGAGGATAGGCACCACAATGGCCTTCTTCCAATCTTTGGGCACTTCACCAGAGCTCCAGGGGCTCTTGAAGATCTGTGCCAAGGGCTAGGCTATGATGCTAGCCTGCTCCTTGAGTACACACGTGTGTAAGCTGTCAGGGACTGCTGACTTGAAGGTATCCAGCTTCTCAAGGTGTTCAATAGGTCAGCATTGAGGGAGGGTAAGGAATCTCCTTCACCCAGGCCTTTCCATCCGATAAAGAGCCAGGAGCTGGAGCTAGGCTGGGAATGGAAACTCATGACAGAGCCCTACCACACAGCAAGGGGCAGCGGGGAGCAGGGGGATCTCTCCCCTCCCCGCCTGGCAGAAGCCGGAGAGTGCCAGGCTTTTATTTTCAGAGCTGGGGTCGGGTGGGACAGCCATTGATCGAGCTGGGAGAGTGGATGGGAGACGGGGACGATTCGGAGATTCCGCCAATTTAGCGGTGGCCAAATCTCCAAATCAGATTTGGCTGAATCAATTCAGGACAGTGATTTGAATCACCGAATTGAATCACTGTCCCCCAAATCAACCGAATCCAAATCCAAAGTGAATACTAGCCACGTCACACAGGCCCAATGAGTGGCACTTCTGGCAGCCAATCCAGCTGCAGAGAACTGGGGCAGGAGCATTAGCCAGTGATCGAGGCAGGTGTTTGGACCAGCCAGGCCTGCTTGTTCAGGGGCCTTGATGTGGAGATTCGGTATTTTCTCATGCCCTAACAGGCACTTTGTGTAACTGCCATTGCCATCCAGAGATGAGCAGGAACTGGAAACTGGGCTTGATCAGAGCCAGCAGCTATGACGCTAGACTGTGCTTTCTTAACAAAGCTCAAGGAAGTTAACCATCCTGAAAAGCTTTTTGCCTGAAGTAGGCATCTTGGGTGGTGGAATTTTATTTGTAGGTTGAAAGGGCTTTTGAATTCACATTCTAGCATTTTCTACTTTAACACAAGTGGTACACCAAGTGTACATATGTTAAAAAAGCACATGTGTATGTCATTGAGAAACACAGCCACGTTATAAAAAACAAAATTCCATTATATAGAATCGTAACATCATAAGTTGGACAGGACCTCAAAGGTTACTTAGCCCAAACTCCTTCATGAATGTAGGAATGCTATTCCTCAGTCTTTCCTGTCCAATGGTTATGCAGCCTCTTCTTGAAACCCTCCAGTGAAAGAAATTATACAACCTTTCTGGGCAATCTATTCCATTGTCTCACTGTTTTAATAGTAAGAAAGCTTTACTTACGAACTAATCTAAACCCTACTATGCTGCAATTTAAAGCCAATGTTTTGGGTCCTGCCCTCTGCAATAAAAGAGAACAGGGTTTTTTTTATGACAGCTTCACAAAAGTTTGAAGAGTGCTATTATTTCCCCCTTAATCTCCCTTTCTCCAAGCTAACATACATAGCTCTACCAATTTTTCTTCGTATGATTTTCTAGCCTCTTTATCTCCAACTTCTCCACATCGTCCTTAAAATGTGAAGCCCAGAATTGCACACAATAATACATTTCATTAACAGTTATGGTTGACAGATGTAACCAGAAAACCTTGCAAGTCACACCACCTTTTTAATTTTTCTGATGATATCTCTAGCTTTAGTTAAATGTAGCAGCTCACCAGCATTTTGATTTTACTCATTTGAAAATGCCTGACACTGAATTGAGATTGGGAACTCTGAAAATATTAAAAAGTATTCATTGCTTTTCATACTTTCTTCCTTTAAAAACCAAACCTCAGAATAAATAATCTTTTCCAAAATGGAGAGCATTATTGGATGTCTCCAATTTTTTTTTATATGTCTGGGGTGGCAGACATAGTGGAAAGCAGTCTCCCATTATGTTTCTTTTTTAATAACATATGCTAAAGATATTATTTCATAAAATATATGTTTATTATGCAGTTATCTCAGCTGAAGGCGTATGGCTTTCCAGTATGTATAAAACAGTACATAACTATAACCCATGGAGATTCCAGGTTTATTTAAGTCTGATGACTCAAAGCAAAAATACCTAAATAGCTGAATCTAAATAGAAGGCTGCTTAAGCATAATCATTTTTAAAAAGTTTCTAAACAAGCACACTGGTTTGGTCTGATTTTATGTTTCATGGCTTATTATCAATATTGAGAAGCAAGTAAGAGTTATTTAAATACATTTTTGCAACTCACTATAGTTTCAACCATGCTTTTTAAATAAATCATGCAAACATATAAAGAAGTTTTAATGGCCAGATGTACTTTGGTCCCTCAATCATCTGATTTAGTAAGAAACATCTGGTAAGAAACCTGTCCAGAAGAAAAGAATTTTTTCTCCTTGCAACACACACGCAGGCCGCAAACAGAAGTCACCCTTGTGCCACCATAAACATTTCTATGGTGGCACAAACCCCAAGCAATCAAACATCCTTCCCCCCCTCTCTCCCCCACCGCTTGTTGCACCACAAGTTCCTAAAATTGTGGCCACAACAATTTGTAGCAATAGTTTGTGCCACTTTTTCACAATGGACAAATGCTTGCTTAAGGTGTGAAAATATGGGCAGCCCAGGGCTGTCTGACCTCTCCTGGGACCATAGGCAGAAACCTATAAGTCTTCAGGGGCCAAGTCACAACAGCACTAGGCACTGGGCTATGGGCGTCTCCACTCTGCACGTGAAGATGCATGCCCCGGGAATTCCACTACAGGCACAAAAGGGGAAGCCTGGCTCCCTGCTCTGCACCCACACCGACATTTCTGAGACGCACATCTGCAGGCTCTTCCACTTACATGTATGGAGCACAGCAGCATGAACATATGCCTGAAATCTGCTGCAGGAGGATTTCCAGGTTGTGTGTTTCTCACTGAAGTACCCACTGTTGGAAAGTGGTCTACAAGGACAGGAGAGGGAATTCCTATGAGTAGGGATCTACGTAAAGCATGTGGAGGTTAAGTAGAAATTGCAGCCTGCTTGTGGCGCCTAGCTGGCACCATTTTTTTTCAGTCCCCCCCCCCGTGTCCCTCCACTGATTGGCCTAGAGGCCCCAGTGGCTCTGCCTTTTGTCACTGATTGGCCAAGACAGCTGTCTTTCATGTGGCCCCACCCCTTGCTGCTGATCGGCAAAAAGGGGCAGAGCCACACTAAAAGCAGCCCTCTGGATCAATCAGTGGAAGACAGAGGAGGGGGCAGCCGCCACCTTGGATGCTCCCCTTTGTGCTGGCAACTTTACCTCCCCATCTGGCTGTAAGGTTGGGCCACAGTGGCCACTGATTCCTACTGTGGAGCCAGCATTTTGTTTTTAGTAAGGATTTTTTTTCTGGCAAATCCATACAAAATCATGGGGAATGCCAATTTTCACAGTAATTGCAAACTGAGTAGACCCCTACCTATGGGGCTTGCAGTCTCACAGCCCCTGTAGGAGATTCCTGTGTCATGATTATCACACTGCCATGCCCTGGGTCAGGGCATGGCACCTGGGGCCTTTGTCCCACAGGATCAGGTCCCTGAAGCCTCAGGACTGGCAGGGGCCTGAACCTACAAGGCAAAGGCCCCTGGACAATGAAGTGGACCGACCAGCTGTGGCAGGACACATCTCAGCACAGGTGATCCCACTCCAAAGACAACATCTGTTTACACACATGCACAACACACACGCAATATTGGCCAACCTCAGAAGCACAGGCTCAACCCCAAATCTTCTCTGCTTCTCCCATATTTGATGGTCTGTAAGCTTGGTCTATATTGTCTTGTGTTATCATTTACTCCTATAATTAAAGGTAACAACTTGTCCATTCAGAAAACAAAGCTTTAGGAATTCCCTGTTGTTTTATTCTTTTTGGGTGAGACAAACCAGTAGCTATGGTGTTGAAATACATCCCCAGGGCTCCATGCCTCCTCATACTCTTCTGCACTGTGTCTGCAGAGAACAAACTCCACGTCCCAGAAAGGCCAGCAAGTTTTAGTCTCACCCACCTTAGACTAGACTTTGCAGCTTCACCAGAGGATGTTTTCCAGTTAATGGGGGTGTTCACCCTTTAGTTTGCAAGGCAATATAGATCCTCTCTTCCACAGAACTATAAGTTGCTCCAAAAACTCATTTTTACCTCAAACAATCAGCAAGGTACATAAAACAGGATGTTTTGGATAAAGAAGATAGAACAAGGCAGGCAAAGGGATTCCTAGACCAAGGGGCTCCATAAAAATCATCACTTTATTTTTCTATTTAATCCTTAGGAAGTATGGGTGCATCTACACATTGCCATACAGTGATATTGCTATGGTGCTGTGCTTTAGTACTTCCAAAAGGAAGTATTAAAGCATGGCACAGTACAGTTGGTTATTGCTCCTGTACACGGCGCGTGGGTAGCTTTTGCCACTATGTCACCATAGCAGCATGCAATACCAGGGGAGCACAACATTATGGGAATGGAGCTAGCAATCATGTGTAGACCTGCGTGATCTTTACATCACCATAGCACACCATATGACAATATAGCATGTTGTTACAGGGTGACATGTAGATGCACCCCAAGTGTACTACGTAGATGATCTTCTCCCTTCAGAGAGGCCTCTATCTGCCATGTTAACTGTTATTCCAGGTAGGCATAAATATTTACAACCTTAAATATGCAATCTTCTTCCAGATAGGTCAACTTCAAATCATATTTTTTCAGCTGTCAGTCATTCAAGAGAGATACAGACTCTCTCTCAGTGTGAAACTTTTTTTTTGAAACATACTCGAGTCCTTGTCTGGGTAAACTGAGATACTTCCCTTTGATATCATCAGCCATTGTTTGGGGTTGACACCTCTACTCAAGTACCCCTTTTTGGGAGTTATGCTATGTATCTGGCTGATCAACAATCATTCCAAATATATATTCTAGAGATTGGGTTTCTGTTGGATATATGAATATCTATTGTCTGGTGTGAGACATTCCTGACACTTCATCTAGAAATTACTTCCCTGC
This sequence comes from Caiman crocodilus, assembly GCA_030014935.1. Classification (NCBI taxonomy): domain Eukaryota; kingdom Metazoa; phylum Chordata; order Crocodylia; family Alligatoridae; genus Caiman; species Caiman crocodilus. The sequence goes on from JAGPOW010000229.1 coordinate 20,894,195, forward strand.
TGTTATATGTTTCAAGTCATATAAAAATACAGAAATACATTCATATGAAAAACATGCAAAGAAAAAATGATAAAACCAAATATATTAGTTATAGAATGAAATCAAACTTCATAATTTGGACATATCCATGACAGTTGGTCAAACATTCTCTCAAGGAACCAAAATGTATGTCAAGTGTCTGAATTTCAAAAGGTGTAAGGGGAAAACTTTTGCAAAAGTCAAATGGAGTTTCACACTTTAAACTCACGCATGAAACTCAATTTTCCTGTTGTTGAAGCTGATGCACACAGAGTGCTTAGTGCTATTCTTGGAAGAGTCATTTGTCACACATGATTTTGGTATTCTGAAAAAATCATAAATATTTTTCCATAAAAATGAGCATGAGAATGTTATTCAAAAGAAAAGTTCTAGGAAAGTCTGACAATTTCCTTGAATAAAGATCTAGCAATTTGTACCACATTACATGACACATTCATACTGACTGAAGAACTAAAACCCTGTTCTTCTGTTATTATAAATTCAGATAAGTCCATTGAAACCAGTGTGTGTGTGTGTGTGTGTACATATATGTAAAACAACAAGAGGGGCAGAGTGCTGCAGCATGCTGTAGGATAGGAAATATTTCAATATATTTAGTATACCCTTTCTTCCTGACAGAGTGAAACTTGTAATGTAATACTGCCCTTTGAGATCCAAGTTTAATATGGATTAGACAAAAAATGTATGAAAAGTAAATCCATGTGGTTAAAACAATGTTAATGGAAGATGCAGCTTTAATACAAAACAGTTTTGGTATCTTTTTCCAGAATATTTAAGTATCAATCAAAAAGAAATGTTCAGTGTCGTATTTACAATTTATATCCATGCAGCTTCCTTTAGAAATCAGTAAAAAAACCCAGGTGACAATATTAAATCAAACTTGCAGATGTTAGCTTCATCCTTCTGGTCCTGAGCTGAGCACATTCACTGGATATTAGAGATAGCTTTACTTTTTCTTATCTGATTATATGACAAATTTTCTAGATAAGAGAACTGCAACTATCTATCTAGGCTTCAGTAAAACATTTGATACAGTGCCACATGGCAAATTATGAGTTCAACTGTAGAAGGCTGAGGCTAAGATAAGAGCTGTTAAGTGGCTCAGGAGGAGATGAAATAGTTCTGGCTAAAAGGGGAGCAAGTAGTTTGGAAGGAGGTTTCTAGTGGAGTTCCTCAAAGATTAGTCTTGGGGCTCATCTTATTTAATATTTTTAATTAGGACCTTGGCAAAAAATGTCAATGGTGGAAGTTGAGCGGTATCATCGCTACAGAAAAGGACTGGAATATCATACAGGAAGAACTGAATGATCTTGAAACCTGAAGTAATAAAAATGGAATGAAATTCAACAGTTTGAAGGGCAAATCATGTTCTTAGAGACCAATAATGAGAATTTCTGCCCAAAACTGAGGCTCCATTTGTAACTGGAAACAACAGAAAGGAGAAAGAGAAGGAGGAAGAGAAAGAACGAGATTTATATGTCAATAAAAATAAGATTGAGCCACCAATGTACTGCAACCATTTAAAACAAGTAAAAGTAATCCTACGCTGTACTAAACACAGTATTTTTCACAGAGTCAGGGAAGTCTTAATGCTGTTGTCCAATGCAGTAGTGAGACCTCACCTGGAATAATGCACAAGATACTGGTCTTCCATGTTCAAGAAATAAAAAGATATTGAGGAGAGATATGGAGAACATTTATTAGAATAATCATGGTAATGTAGAGCTTATCTTTTTGCAGGAGACAGAAAGGCCTTGGTTTACTTTAGAAAACAGTTGTAGAAAACAGCCCCCCGGCCCTGCCAGTGCCCCTCACTCCCAACCAGCTTCTCCCCTAACGTGTGGGGCAGGGGGTGTATGTGTCAGGCATGGAGGGGCCCAAATAGCCCCTCACAGGCTGGAACCCTAACAGCCCACAAGGAAAAACCCAGTTTCCCACATTTTTCTCCTTTAAAAGAAAATCCTTTTTCAAAGTTTGTTGATTTATTTTTATAGTTTGTTCATGCCCCTTTCATATATTCTTGCAGCCCACTTTTGGGTCAAGATCCACAGGTTCAGAAACACTGACTTAGCCTATGAAAACAAAAGCTGAGATGGAACATGGTTGCTCTCCAAAACTATATCAGGGTAAGAAATACCAGGGAAGGGAAGTATTGTATCAAGCTAGTTGGCACAAGAACAGGTAGAAAAAAGTGACCACATACAATTAAGGTTTTAATCACCCATGGAGTGAAGAGTGGAAGGAAAAAAAGATCCATTCAGTGACACAGGAGATTCCCCTTCCTATGTTCTGTGCAATCACAATTCTGCATAACAGAATCACCTCAGCATTTCACGGGATTTCCATGTACTTTTTTATTAGTTGCTGCTTTTAACATAATCACTTTTATTTTCTCTCTAGTTTTTTTTTTCTGCTGCATAAATCAAATTATTGTATCTAGGTGCATTGGGAGAAAACTTATTACAGCAAACCCACATCTTTTTAGAATCTGAGCTTTCAATATTACATGTTTGTACTGCTGTTGTTCAAGCAATAGCATTACACTGGTATTTAACTGGGGCATGAGGTATTGATTCAGTTCCTGAAGTTCTAGGTTTTGTCAACATTGCACAGATAGCCCTGATGATTAGGCCTGAAAATTCAGGTTAGCCTAAGATGCCTATGAACACTCACAAAACAAAGTTCTGTCCACTTTACTGTCCTCACACTTTGTACTCCTGCCTGCCTGTATTGGAGTACTTCCTCCAAAGTTATTTATACATAGACACACTCTATGATTCTTTACCAATGAATTGCAGCCATTATGGAAAGACTTGGGGGAGATGTGGCAAGGGCCTAGGAAGACCATCAGCTTGTCCTCATTTTATTTCAAAGTAATCAAGCTCCAGCCTGAAGTAAAGCATAGCCTGGGTACTCACCCATAATGCCAAATAGGCAACCATGATTCAAAGCATGAAAGAACACATGCATGTTTTATGAGAAAATTTAGGCAATAACTTGTGTAGGAAAACAGTATCAGGCAATATCGTAGACATGCTATTAATATGACATCATCCCATTCAAGAAGAAGTTTTATTATGATTTTTAATGGCATGAAATTGGAAAAGTACAAATTTTTAAACCATAAATATAATAGGCATTATTTCTTTTTAAAAAACTATTTTCCTCCAAGTAGTTTGACCAATACTTCTTGTTAATTTTCTTAACTGATGTATCAGTTGTGACACATTGTGACAGAACACAGAACATTGCCTGTCACTCAAAAGTACTTGAGCAGGCCGTAAACAGCCTGCAGGTGAGAGCAGGCCCAATCAGGCAATCACATGTAAAGCAGGAGGCTGCCTGATTGGTGGAGAGGGCTCAGGGCCTACATATAAGGCTGGCCCCAGAGCAAAGTAAGCAGTTGCTGCAGGGGGTAGAAGAAGCAATATCATCCAGCTGGCTCTTTCCAAAATATCTTGGCGGTACAGGGCAGGAACTATAGAGATACTGGTCCTGGAGCATGACCTAAAACTATACCCTGTTGGGGAGGATGGTGTGGTGAGGCTGCTTGTGGCAGGGCAGCTTCCAGAAAATGCCACACAAATGCCTCCCTAGTGAACAGTGAGTATGGGGCACCAGAAAGCCTTAGCCCTCACTGCCACTAGGAACATGGGGGACCAAGAGGGTTCAGAGCAGGGCAGGGAGCCCGGGAGAAAGTGGGGGGCTAGGAGCACAGAGTTGCTCAGTTGAGCCCCTAGTGTGGGTGGTGTGATAGAAAGCCCCAGTATGGGGGCACAGGCATTTCTAGGCCAGGTGAGGCCAAGTCTAGGCTGGGAGAGGTTGAATGACAGCCCACCTAAGGAGCCAGGGTGTAACGATGTATATTAGGCCTGTACAAAGTGGCAAAATCATTTGCTTTGGATTTGTATTCGACAGATTCATAGGGCAGTGATTTGAATCACTGTCCCAAATTCATTCGACCGAATCTGATTCAGTGATTTTGCTGCCGTGAATGGGCCAAATCTCTGAATTAAACATGCCCCATCCCAGCCCCATCAATGATTGCCCTGTCCAGCCCCAGCATCCTTGCTCTTTTTTTTTTTAAAGCCCCACACTCACTGGCTCCTGCCAGGCATGAGAGGGCCATCTCCACTGCACCCCACTACCCTGTGCTGTGGGGGGGGCTCTACTACAAGCCCCCAGAAGCCCCAGTGGCTGCTGTAGCAGCCAGTGAGTGCAGGGATTATTATTATTTTTTGTTGTTAAGAGTCAAGATGCTGGGACAGGGCAGGGTAGCCATTGACAGCTAGGAGAGCAGGCAGGGGTCAAGGAGCACTCGGGGGGAGGGGCTAGAAGAGCAGGCAGGGGATGGGGCCTGGCAGGAGTCCCCACCATGGTCCCCTCCCCCCTCTTCCAGTGCACCCCTGCCCCACTCCTTATTTACTGGCACTGAGTCTGGGTTCAGCTCCCTGCAGTGGCAAGCAGGGACTGCCAGAATCTCTGAATCTCTCAAGTTCTCCGAATCTTTTCCGAATCAACTTGGAGAGCTTCAAATCAATTTGAACCTTTTTATTGGTCTCCCAATTTGATTCAGATTCAGAGATTCAGCTGCCAAATTGGGCCAATCTCCTCCAAATTAAATTGGCACCTGAAAATTTGCACAGACCTAATGTATATGGATAACAGCTGCAGGGCATGGGACATAGGAGCCATACATATGCCCTTGGCATTAACACAATTAAATGAGCAGCCTCCCACCTGGAACCAACATAATCATACATCAGAGGTGTGACAAGTGAGGCAGGTGGGTGGGCCAACATCTAGACTGGGCCTGGGACACCCACTTGTTACACAAGTGTGTTCTACAAGTATTCAGTATTGCTATCTGAGTTGTGAAACAGCAGATAAGTTTCATGGTATTGTTTCTATACTTTGACTGGATAAGCAAGCAAGCAATCATTTTGGTCATAAATATGCACACGTGCAAATTAAGCCAGTTTTCTGTAAATAGCCACGTGTGATGCTTAGAGGTGTGCTCTTCACAAATATTCTGACCAAGAGCTTCTCTTAGATGAATATTTATCAAAAGTCAGCATGAAGGTGGCAGCTAGATGAAAAAAAAATGTTCTTTGAAATATTGCAGTTCGTATTGGGACATTTTTTGTGCTATGGTTGTTCTGTTCTCAGCAGTGATCCTACATCACAATTTATACAATGTTCGAGGGAATCCTGCGAAACATTTTTATATTATCATGGAGTAATGGTTGCTTCAGTGCAATAGTGAGACTTTTATTACCAAAATGCTCTAGACCTCTGTATCTTTGTTATCCATTTAGAGCTGGTTCTGCAAACACATAAGTATCGATGGGCATATCTACACAAGATGCTTTACTGTGGAGCTGACTAATAAATGGTGATGCTTTACTGCAAAGCTAATATGTATGGCACTATTAGGCCACAGTAAGCTAATTAACCCCACTGTAGGACTGTGCTGCCAAACAAGGACTAGCCTGTAGCAGTGTAGTTATGTGAGGCAATACATATGTTTGGATAGTGATGGGCTGGCTAGGGCACCATGGTACTTCAGCACAGAGTCAGGCTGCCAGATAGCCTCCTATTGTAGCACACTTGCATCCCCTAACCAGCCCCTCCATAGCACATTAGAGCCAAAGCAGAGCAGAACTGGGCTGGCCAGAGCCCTGCTAGCTGGCACTGCTCTGCCCTAGCTCAAGTTGCTGCAGTCCTGGGTGCATGTGTAAACACTACATCTGGGAGCAGTAAACTGGTGCAAACTGCACTTGAGTTTATTGCTATGTGTTAATTGTGTGTGTAGATATTTCCAATAACACTTAAATACTTAAGGTGAGTATCTTGGTGTCAGTAAGGCTACTCATGGGAGCAAAGTTATATGAGTACTTGATTGTCTATACTGCCTCTGCTTGCGGAACTTGCCAGCAAGCAGAAAGTGCCGTTGCCGAGTGGCCAGAGCATGTACGTTGCCTCTGGCAGTTCTTTGTGGCTCCACTTAGCAGCCCTACCAACTGGGCACAGCATGCAGGCTGCAGGTAACAAAAGAAATATGGCAGCCAGAAGAGATACAGGAGTGCCTACACATGGCTTCTGCCAGCTGAAGAAGCTTATCCTCTTCTCAGATGGGGTAATTCTGCTGACAAAGGAGGGATTTGTTGCTGCAGTGGAGCTTTAGGTGTGGACACAGTCAAAGCCTTAGCAACAGGGACAGCAGAACCCTGTGGTGTAGCATACTTGCCACACCTGCCGGGCCAGGGCTTAGATTACAAATTAGTCCGTTCCTTTTACAGCACTGGGGATTCTGTTAACAACAAACAAATACCTGTAATATCTTTCCCAGAGCTGTACCTCATTTTTCACCACTGTCTTCATCTATAGGCCAGGATGTTTTTTTCACAAATGAGGAAGAATTTGCAACCATTTCTCTCCCAGCTTTATGCAGAATTAGCCACTACTGGCCTATGGAGAACACAAGTATTGTACCAGCTTGCTGCTGCCATTACCCCTAACTTAGCCTAGATCCTTCTGCCTAATTTTTATGATCAGGAATTGTAACAGGGCCCTACCCTGTTACTAGGGGTTCAGAGGAGTCTGAATAGCCCCACACCTGGGAGAACTCACTAGAGGCTGGGGAACCAGGTCCTGGGATGTAGTGATTCCCTCAACAGGGGAGCTGACACAGGTGTGGGGAGTGAGAGAGCCCATAGTGGGAAGGCTAAAAGACTAAAAGCAGCCTCAGATGGCTGCATCTGGCCAGGGAGTAGGCTGTCTGGAGCTACCAGGGATTAAACAGCTATTGGGAGAGCCTGGAGCAGGGCTCTTCTCTGTTTTGCTTGTTTGATCAATTTGCTTTGTTGCACAAGCCCACAGGCTCTACAAAGCCTCTGAAAGATGAGAGGCAACCAGAAGGTGAAGTCTGGAAGATGGCTAAGCGCTAGCTTTTTTGTTTAACTTTTGTTTGTTTTGCATTGCTCACAAGCCTAGAGTATCGTCTTTTGTCTACTAGCCTGGCTGCAGCAGGCAAGGGCCCTGAACAGTGAGTCCTTGGCCAACGCCCACAGCAAAAGTAAACCTGGTCAGCTCAACTAGGTTGACCAAACATACTCTGCTGTGATCTGCTCAGACTTTGCCCATAGCAGCCTACAGGAATGCACTGCATTCAGTCCTTGCTGTGATTGCAGCTAGCTTGGGAAAACCTGAGCTAGCTTCTAGCATTTTACACGTGGCAGCATAGGGACTGTGAAAACCACCTGAGAAGCTGTCTAGATGACAGTCACTACTAAACTCTGCACAAGTGCAGTTATGTAACTATTAGTGGCCAGTACAGATGACTTTACAGCAGAGGCTGGGTATGCCTGTATCCATTGCAAATCTCAACAAGCAGAGCTCCAGTTTAGAGGCATTTTGGCCAATGCTCCTGCATTGTTCCTCCTAACATGTTCACAATATGGCTAGTGGCCTACAACCACACTCTGGAGTTATAGCACTTCTGCTTCATCTTTCCCCCCCCACCAAAACTCAGGTGTTTGACCCTAGGAAGCAGAAGCTATGGACAAATCACCCTCCACCTTACCTTCCTTTTTATTTTCATTGTTCACACCTAACTTTGATGTGCAGAGCGTAAGCTTGCCATACCTTTACATTCCATATTCCTGCAGGTGTCTGTGGTAGTCTTAAATAACAGAGAATACAGGATCAGGTCAATCTTCTAAATCAGTTTTCTTCTACATTGGACCTGATCACACTGGGAGTTTTTGCCTCTCTGTCTTACTTTTTTAGTGGTTTCATTTGTCTTTAAATTTTCAGAGACTTGTCAAAACAGAAGCAACAAAAATAATAAAAGCCTCCAGTGGAAAGAAAGTAGTTTTGCAAGTGGAACATTTGGAGAATCCACTACTAGGTTTTCTTCACCTGATAGAAATGTCTAGAGGTAAAAAATATTTTTTATACCTTTTTCAAGTTTCTCTTACCTCTGAGCTACTAGCATTATGAATTAATATATGAATTTTAAAATAAAAGTATCTTGTATATTACTATTTCACAGTTTAACTGCTTTAATTACTTAAAATCCCAGATCAATACCAGAATGCTTGTGTATTCTTTACAGGTTGCATATGGATATATATTTTTAAAAGCAAACAGATTAAAAACACTCTTCTTTTACCTGCCAAGACCTGATTTCAGGCTTTTGGGATTTTTCAACAGACACTGTCAGTTTAAGAGCTGCAGCTTTCTACTTCTGTAGGTGCTAATGATTTGATTCCCTCTTAGAGGAAAACCAGAAACCAGTGTGCTCATACCTTGATGGAGCCATAAGTACAGATCTGAGTAAGATTCACCAATATGTAATGAGTGTTTTTTCCCTACTCTGGCTGCATCTACACATGTGCTTTACTGTAGATTAGACTAATTAAGTGTGGTGTGAAACATCACCATCTACACATGAGGTGGTATTAGGCTGCAGTAAACTAATTTACATTGCAGTAAGATAGTACTACCAGGGACTGTCCGATTTTTAGACCAGGGTAACTTACTGTGATTAAATATACATGTAGACTCTCACCATGGGCATAAATTGCACCTGGTCAGCCCAGCTAGCAGAGGGTCAGACTCCTACCTGTTGCCTAGCCACACAGCTCCACACTTTCAGCATCTTTGTGCCCTGCAGCCTGTCCCTCCACCTTTTGGACACCATCACCTGTAGCCAGGGTTTGAGCAACGTGGCATACAACGCTCCTCCCTTGCTCAAACTGCTACTGCCCTGGATACACGTGTAGATGCTACACCCAAGAATAGCTTACTCCGGCTCAAGCTGCTTTGGAGTTTATGGCTCCAAATTAATCGCATGTGTAGATGTACCCTCTGAAAACATAACATAAAGAAGCTGTAAACCTGACTCATCTGGCCAGTTGAGAAGCAAGACTGATTGCTTTGCAACCCTAACTTGGTGCTCTTCAACCATAACATGCTAGGAAATCTGGCCTAGTACTGTTTCATATAAACTCATTGTGCTTGCATATGATTTATATAATCCAAAGAAAAATGCTTTTGTAAATCCAAGCATTTTTATATAGCTATGTAGGTGAGAGAGATTATTAAAGAGCATATTATTCACAGTCTAGTTAAGAGGGAAAAATGTTAGTGTAAGCTCACTCAGATCATCTAGTGATCTCACAAAGCACCTTGACATCAGGCATATGTTCTAACTGAGATGGGTGCCATTATGGTCACTTTCTTGGCTGTGTAGTTCCAGCCAGGTGGCTTTCACATATCCTGCTTTATTAAAGTGCTTTTGCCAGATAACACCTGTTACAAGCCGCACTCAATTTTTAAGTATCAAAATACTGCGCTTGTCATCATTTCTGCCTATAGTGCAAGCTACGTCACTGACAAAAAATTATGATCATTTCTTATTATTAGTTATACTACGATACAGCCTCAGAGACCAGGACCCTGCCAGGCTGGCCACTATACCATCACAGAAATAAAGATCTTAGCTTGATTTAAAAAAAAAAAGATTTTAGCACCTTTAGCTGCTCAAGTCTAATGTCCTGAAGAACAAAACAGAACTCAGTGAAGAGTGGAGGCCTTTTTTGGGTTGGCAGGGGGCTAATCATAGGCATGCTGGTGACGAGGGAGAGAAAAGTGGTGAAGAGTTGCAGCAGGAAAGGAATTGGTGGTATAGAGGCTAGAGATAAGAGGAGAAGTAATAGAGAAGCCTAGAGATTAGTATCTGAATCTTTAATGCCTATTCCATTTATGAGCTCCAGTCATGTGACTTCTACCACTAGTGGACATGTTGCTTCTGCCTGTGTCCTGTCTGAAGGGAACAGTGCCAGAAGGAGCTAAGGCAGGGCAGTAGAGGGAGAGGGAAGGTGGAGAATGCATCATTCTGGGTATACTGCTTGCCTCTTAAAGAGATTTGGCATAACAACAGAGTGCCATTCATGTAAGTCAATAAGGGAATTACATGAGAAGCTGGAAGCCAGTGGTGTAAGTGATCACTGAAGAATCAGTAGGGATACTGTTGATTGCTCTCAGCAGGTGAATTAGTCTCTTGAAACTTTTAGACCAGTTCTGCTTGTTTATACTGGTCCTGTGACTGCATTCTTAGCTTTGCCCAAGTATAATAACAGAGTGAAGGCAGAGTAGAGATGTACCTACCCCAGGGATGAAGTCAGAAAGGTCAAAGCACAACTGGAGTTGCAGCTAGCAAGGGATGTGGAGGGTAACAAGAAGGGTTTCTACAAGTATATCGGGAGCAAGAGGAGGATCAGGGAAACTGTGGAAACCTCACTGAATGGGGAAGGCAACCTTGTGACAAAAGGTGCAGAAAAGGCTTAAGTGCTCTTAATGCTTTTGTTGCCTCAATCTTCACAGGCAAGGTCAGCTCCCAGATTATTGCACCAGGCAGCACAGTCTGGGGAGGAGGTGAGCAGCCCTCAGTTGTAAAAGAACAGGCTAAGGAACTATTTAGAAAAGCTGGATGTGAACAAGTCCATGGGGCAGGATGGGATGCACCCGAGGGTGCTAAGGGAGTTGGCTGATGTGATTGCAGAGCCATCGGCTATCATCTTTGAAAATTCATGGCTATCAGGAAAGGTTCTGGATAATCAAAACGGGCAAACATAGTTCCCACTTTTAAGAAAGCAAAAAAGGAGGATCCTGGGAACATCAGACCAGTCAGCCTCACCTGGCTGGTCTGATGTTTTGGAGGTTTTCAAAACCCAGCTAGACAAAGCTTTGGCTGAGATAATCTAGTTGGGGATGGTTCTGCTTTGAGCAGAGGATTGGACT
>JAGPOW010000229.1:20905142-20918129 GCA_030014935.1 Caiman crocodilus
CCTAGTTACCCCTGGTGGTGCCCGGGAAAAAAGAGCCTGCCCTATTTCCTGCTGATCGCCCCTCAGCAGTTTATAGGCTGCCACCAGGTCCCCCCTCAGGCTTTGTTTACTGAGGCTGAACAGGTTCAGGTCCCTCAGATGCTCCTTGTAAGGCCTTATTATGGGCCTTATTAACACAGGATAATAACCTTATTAGTATAGGAAAGATTAATATGAAGTGTGCTGGAAAGGCAAGTGTGACGTCTTCTGGCAGGGGAGAGGGGCCAGAGGGGGTAGGGGAAGAGCTAGAGTTGCAAGTTGTGCCCAAACATAGACGCATCTTCTTACCTGACAGCCATGAGTCTTCTGCTGCCAATGGAAGGAAGGAGGTGGAAGCAGAACCTGTCCCTGCATGTGTACCACCTCCCCTAACTCCAGAAATAGGCACCAGCAGCAGAATGACCATTGTCTCCACCCCTATTTCATCTCCTAGCATGAGCCTCCCACTACCAGAGGAGAAGCTGGATCTGGATCCAGGGAACCTGAGCACCCTAGCTAAAGAAATTCTGGGGACTGAAGGGGAATCTGACTTTATGCTCCACACCCCTCAAAGTTCCCCTAGATCCAGGTCTCCTTGTCAGGAAGGCACCTCAGAGGAGTTGGTGAGGCAAATGGCTCAGCTGAATCAGCTCTTCCTGTTGTTGTGCCTCTGACCGCTGAAGAGAAGGGTAAGGCAGGATCCCTACCCTTAACCCAGAAGTGGGGGAGTGGTGTTGTGTGGGGTCATTTTGAGGTGGCAGATGATCTCAAGTATTCTATCTGCCAACACTGCCAAAGGCAGATCAGCCGGGGCAAGGAGGTAAAACACTTCACCATCACAGCATGCTGCTGCATCTGAGGAGACAGCATCCCTTTGCCCTTCTTCCTTCTCAGCCTGGCACCAGTGGGAGCATGCCCAAAGAGAATTCCCCCACTCACTCCAAAGCTCCCATCCCCCCCAAAGTAGAGGCAGGCCACCCTGGAGCACTGGGGGAAAGCCGCAGACAAAATGGAGTGCGTTGCAACGGCGAGCAAGATCACCCAGAGCATCGGGGAGATGTTTGCTCTGGATGGCCAGCCCTTCTCCTTAGCTGAGCATCCAGGGTTCAGGCAGCTCATGGCGCTCATGTCCCCATCTTACCCAGTGGCCACATGTACCAGCTTTAACAGGATGGTACTGCCTTCCCTGTATGAGGGAGGAGCTGCCATTGACAAACGGGCAAAGTAGGCTGTAGCCTATGAAAGCTTATGCCATTCTGAATGTGTTAGCTTATCAGGTGTCACCCTTCTCTGCCTTCTTCAGAAGAAAGTGTCAGTGGCAAACATTTTTGAGTGGGGCTGATTGATGTTCTGCGGGCATACTAGAGGAATGCAATGGAGGTCAGCTGACTTGCATCAGCATGCTTGGATATCACCTCAATTGCTATTGTTCCCCTGGTCTCTTCAAGGACAATTATGTAATCTATATTACCATAGCATTTTATCTTTGCCATTGTGCCCATTCTTTTCAGTTTCTCCCTTACTGTGCTCCAGTTTAACTCTATGCATCCAGGAAACAGAATAATTACACAAGTAAGGAGAAATGTATGCGACATTTATCCTCCGAAATGCCCTCATTTTTTCTACAAGTATAGGCAAAATCATTAAATTGAGAAATGGTTAAGCTGGTGGTGGGAAGTCAGGATCAATAATTTCTCCCCCGAAAGAAGCCCAATTCAGGGGGGGTAAATTATCAAAGGAGAACCATGTAAATTTCTCAGTGACAAAAGACTGGGCTTCTTACTAACCCTGATCTACAAAGACGACAAAGGGTGTTTATTCATCTTCGTGGTAATAGCAAGAGCCACAACCATTGAGGAAGTAACTTGGTGGACTGGTTTGCCTTTGCATTGCAAAGGGACATGCTTTCAACTGTGGTGCTTAAATGAGGGCCAATGTTGTACCACAAAATTGCTGTGATGAATGCAGATGAGAATGAGGGATTGCTTGCAGTAATAAAAGATTGCTTGACATGGCTTTAAATCCACAAAACTAACCTCATTCCTTGCCTCTCACAGGGTGACTGAGAAGCAGGAGACCACACGAGGTGACACATTTTTAAAGCGTGCTCAAGAATCTGAAAATAACATGACCCTGGTTATGGAAAATAAATAGAAAATGAGTAATTTTTAAATTTTATTTCTTTGATTTAATTGCTGGAAAAATAAAATAGGCAGTATAGTTTCCTAAACCACAAAGCTTTGCCACAGACCATCTCATCTTTGTGCTGGTATCCAAATTCAAAAGGCATGGGATATCCCCCGCCCTTCATCTCTTTGGGTGGTAACTTGTTATTCAGTCCATGGAAAATAAAAGGAACAGATGTAAAGAAACAAAACTGTCCTCCTTCATTTTACAGGTCAGATGAGACCGACCATCCCCATAGAACAGATACCCCTAATGAGGGTAGTAATATAAGTGATTAGCAACTATACTGTGGTTAGCACACATTAACACTTTGGTTTGAAGGAAAATCAATGAGGAAATATGTAGTGAAAGATCAGGCATGTTTGAGGAGTCTTATCTGAGCACAGGAATGTGGCTGGACACTCTTTATCAATATGTAGTCCACCTGTTAATAAGAGTAGAAGAAATCCTAGATATGGTCACATTCATCTTAAAACCAAAATTGTATTTCAGAGACCAGACATGTCCTGAATTGAGTGAGTTAGACTGCACGCAGACATGGGATCACAGGATTATTTTAGCAGAACATCACAGGAAGAGACAAAGATTACCACAAGACTGCATAATTCATAAAATACGAAAAAGCGGAAGGAGTAACCATCATTTAAACTCTACTTAATCAAGCCAAACAGTAATAAAAAAGTAGTTACTAGGGATGTGTGAATCAGGCACTATTTGATTCAGATTGACTCCAAATCAGGGACAGTAATTCGAGTTGTTGATTCAGATCGCTGTCCCTGATTTGATGCAGCCGAATCCAAATCTGAAGATTCGATGCTGATTTGGAGAATCAGCAATTTGTCCATAGACCCAGCTTTAAAAGTTTTTTCTACATTTCCCGAGGTACCAGCACGGCTTGTGAATGCTGCAGTGCTGGAATGCATGGAGTGTCCCACGAGAGTGGTGGGGGGCCTCCACGTGCTCGGCAGCAAACCCAGAAATGAACCAGAAGTACTTCCAGTCCACTTCTGGATCCACAAGGGAGTACGCAGGGGGGCCCCCCATTATTCCCCCCGGCTCAGCCCTGGGGGGACCCTGGGTGCCAGTCACCAAGTCAGAGGGTATGTGGGGCACGCCTGGAAGTAGAGCAAAAGTGCTTCTGGTTCACTTCCGGGTCTACTGCCAAGTGCATTGGTGTTGGATACTCCATGCACCCCAGCATCACAGCATTCTCAAGCTGCCTGCTACCTAGAGGTATGTAGAAAAAAACATTTAAAACTATGTCTATGTCCAAATCTCCAAATCTTTCCGAATCTCTCTGAATCTATTCAGAGAGTTCTGATTCAATTCAGAGAGATTAAAGGGTCCTCTGATTTGACTTGGATTTGGAGTTTTAGCCAACGAATAAGGCTAAGTCTCTGCCAAATTGAATCAGGGACCAAAGCTGCGCACAGCCCTAGTAGTTACCTTGAATTTTGTTCTAACCAGGTCTTCTGGGAATAATACTACAATCAAAGTAAGATGGAAGATGTTAAAACTGTTAGTGTAGAATGGAGCTGATCAAGTTTTCTATCATTTGGTGAGGGGGGTCATATCTTTAGCAATCAATCTTACGAAGTCTCGGTAAACATGGGGAATATTCATACATTTCTAAGCTTCGTAAACATTTTATATATTGTACTATATATAATCTAGGATATATGTATTTGTCTAGAAATTCACGCCATAAGTGTGTTATATGCTGGTTGCTCTTTTCATCTTGTAAATGTTTCACTGAAGCAATTAATGAGAAGAAAATAATATTTGACATGGATAATGCAAAGATCAAGGAACAAGCACATGAACTGAACAGTTTACAAATCCCATTGATTTCCTATTCCTGTAAGAAAAAATATTCCTAGTGAATATTATTAATAGTAAATAGCTGCACAGTCTTTTTCTTAAGTAAGAGGTGGACTATTTTAAATTCACAAACGCCTTGTAGAATCAAGGAATAGTAGTAATAGAAGGGACCTTTGGAGGTCATCTAATTCAGCCTTCTGTTCAAGGCAATATTGTCCCTGTCTAATATAGATTTCCCCTCCTGCAATGAAACTATTTCTCCTTGTTGCATTCCATGTGGCTATACAGAATAGTCTATCACCATCCTCCAAATAGCTATCCTCAAGGTATTTGAAGACTGTTGTCAAATCTTCCTTGGTCTTCTCTTCTGCAGACTAAATCCTACTTCTTTCAGACTATCTTCATAAGTCAAGTTTCCCAGGCCTCTAATCATTGTGTCTATTATATGCTGAGTTTTAAAAAGTGTGCACAAACAGTTGATTTGTGGTCCTGATTTGCACTTGGATGCAAGCAGACAAACCATTTTTGTGTATGTAAACGGAGAATTGCATATTGAGTGCGCCATCATAGTAACCATGAAGAAATGCAAAAATCTAAGACTCTTGGTTCCAAAATGATACTTTTTATTAGCCCAAATGAGAAATAGCAAAAAAAAATATTTTCTGCAAGCTTTCAGGCTCATGCACCCTTCATCAGGCTCAGGGAAAGTTCGAGATGGTAAAAAGTCCCCATATGTAGGAAATAAACGTCATTTTTTTCCACAGAGGAAGCAGAAGCTGGAAAACTGTCCCTCTGGTTCCATGAGAGTCTCTTTGTGAGCTTGCTCTTTGTTGTGTAGATCAAGCAGGATTTCTTCCCTGGTGGTGTCAGATGGCAGGGAGGAAGGTATAGAAATCTTTCTTGTTGTTTAGCAGTGAAGTTTATATTCCAAGATTGGCTAAAATTCAGCATCTACCATATTTCGGGGATGTATATGGTAGCCATGTTGGTCTGAAACAAAAACAAATGGAAAAATCTAGAACTCTTGGTTCCCAAATGATACCTTTATTAGACCAACATTTTTTTGCAATTTCTCAGTTGCTCTAATATAAGGTATCATTTTGGAACTGAGCGTTCTAGGTTTTTGTATTTCTTTGGGTCTCAGACCAACACAGCTACCATCTTTGAATCTTGGTAACCATACATACAGATTAGAAATGCAGTTCTATTCTTGCCCTTTTGTCCTGAATTGTACATTACCTATTTTAAGTCAAGGCCTCATAAGCCAAGTGAAGACAAGCTTTATTAAGGTTACAAAAGTAGTTTTAAAATATAGCCATGGTTAAAACGTTCCTTTTCTTTAAGCAAAACAATGATCCATCAAAAAGTTAATTTGATTACTAAGCATCTGAAAAATTATAATTGATCAAAAGGCAATGCTGGAAAAGGAGATGTTTTTCTTACATGTAACCAAAAAAAAATGTTTGTGGCTTTTTTGTCACTTTCTTCCTAAAAGGAACGAAAAAAACTATAGCATTTGACACACATTTCAGTTACTTGTTTGCTACGTTCCTTGTCACCACACAGCTAAATCATAAGCCTGTAAAATTCACTTTGTCTTGGCTTTTTTGCATGTCTTAGCATTCCAGTCACCAACACCCTCTCAAAAAGGGTATTTTAATTTAAGAACTGTTTAAGTTGTTAATTTGAACTAACTCAGGACTGTGGATCTTGGATAATTTATTTCAGAGCTGAATAGACAGAGTATTTTGGAAAATCATGTATCTAAAACTTACTTGCAATTGGATAGTTGGACTGAGAGGGAGGGAGAGGAGAGAGAGTAGATTTTGACCTAAAAGTGGTAATTTTAATTAACTGGGGACAGTTTGAGTCCATAGATAATTCATTGGACTGAACCTGTATTTGCATAACAAATGGTTGAGCTTCATGTGTTGAGTGATACTGAAAGACTTGAAACCTTATAAAATACAATGTTTTCTAAATATCTCCCAGTGCCAAGGAAGAAACTGCAATTACTGCAACAAACTTGTTCCCCAGTGAAAGTTGTCTCATTTGGTTTTTGAAAGGCAACAAAAACCTTTGAAGAGATTAGTAGAGTGAGTGTTAGCACAGACTCACCCTGGACCAACCATTCGAAGAGATATACCTGGATAACGTCATGATTTCTGGAACAGAATCATTGTGCACCATTGACCACAGACCTAGAACATGCAGTCGTAAATCTGACAGCAGCCAACTTCAAATGAAAATCAAAAAATGTACAGTGCTGTCTTCTGCTGCTTACAGTTCCTTCCTCTTCCAAGTTGTGCATAAAATGGACACTGTCATCGCTCTGGGGAAGGTACCTGCTGTCACTCTGAATAGCTCAGGCATGCCAGCAATCAAGACGTACAGTAAAGGTTTCCAATATGTTAGAGCTTAATTAAAATTTTAGAACTGTGATTTCCACAAGGTCATCCAATTATTTTGTTTAAGTTGACAGAGACAAACTGTCTGATAAAACATTATTCTGAAATCCCTCCACAGCTAGTTAACCTAGGGTGAAAACATCATGGGTCATTCGCAACTCTTGGTTACACCTGTATTTGTACAGATGCCATTGGAGTTACTCCAGATGTAAGTGTTGTTGTAGCTGACAGTAGGAATTTGCTCTATGTGGCCCTGATCCATCAAAGGACTTAACTGTAAATTACAACCAAAAAACTGAGTCACTTACTATTAGAGAAGGAGATACACAAGAGTAAGCTGCAGGACTTATTATAAAGGATGTCTCAAAGATGCTTACAGCCTTGCCTTCTATTGTTTTTTTTAACATTACGATATAGGAAACAAAATAAATAACGTGGATAACAATGTCCCACAAGGAAGATAAGTATTAACAAATTAAGGCTGTCTAAATATGGTAAACTACTTTGAAATCCTTGTATGGAAAATACTGCACAAAAGCAAGGCTTCTCTTTTTAGTGTTTTGTAAATACTATGCGAATCTGACCACCTCAGAAAGTGATTGTGAATAAGAAAACCCTCGCCCCTCCCTCTATTTAAGTTGGAGACTCTATACAGCAGACACAGTGTTTCTAAAGAGGAATGTGGCATCCTTCAGAGTTGGTCATGTTGTATTCTTAAACCCTACTTAAGTAAAATGAGATCTATTTGGCCAGAAGCCTGGGTCCTTGCAGACCTTCACTGAAGTTAAGTAAAGCTTTGTATGGTCATACAGTCAGCCTTTAGGACTAGGGACAGACATTACACATAAACTGGTTTAAGTGATCAGAAACTGGTTTAAACCTGTAACAGAATAGTCATTCAGTGTACATAAACCAGTTTGAAAATGGCTGTAACCAGCCTGAGATAAACCTGGTTGAGTGTCGTATCAGACTTCACTGATTTGGGTCAAACCAGTGTATGCAATGTTTGTCCCCAACCTCTTGCTGCTCCCCCAGCATCCCAGCATGCTTCCTGGGCTGGGCAGGGCTCTCTGCTCCACAGTGGAGCTGGCCCCTCCCTTCTTCTGCTTGGCTGGAGCTCCAGCACAGACTTCCAGGCACAGTGGGGTCAGCTTGCTTCCTCATGCTGCTCCCCACTCCCCGCATCAGCACTCACTGCTTAAGCAGAGATCCCTTCCTCCTCTCTCCCACAGCATGGATCATAGCCAGCACATGGTATGGCAGCTAATGCTGTGTAAAACAGATAGGACAGTATCCACTTAGGGCTTTTTGGAGTGAATCAACAACTCATCAACAGCTTTTTGGAGCTAATCAACAAAACATTTGTAAAGAGCTGTTTAAGAAGAGTTTGAACTAATGAGCAAGGTTTTGTTTTCTGATGGGGTGCTAAATGCTGATAAATGCTCTGTTTTCAAGGGGGAGGAACCCTTCCCTAATCACAGAGTCCTGCCAGGGCCTGGCCATGACCCCCTCAGCTCAGCCGTGTGGAAGGGAAGGGAGGGCTGCTCTAGCACCCCCTGGCTTCTAGCCTGAGCCACTGCAAACATATGTTAGCATTTTTTCAGTCTAGAGGAGATGTCTGTGGTTATAAACCAGTTCAGCCTAGCCAGGTTAGGCTGCAAAGATTGAATCAATTCAGGCTCAGATTTTTTGAATGGCTGTCCCTAGCCCAGGGAGCAAATTTCAGGTCTTTATTAAGTACATAAATTACTATAAATAAAACATAATTGCATTCAGAACAGGAGACAAATCACATAAGTCACCTTCCCATACATTAACTAAACAAAGTATCTTTGTAAAATACCCTGCCTAGATGCTAAAAGCATAGGACTGGATAATGAATCCCTACTTCCTCGAACACAAAGTAAAGTATTACTACTGCATCCCCGGGCTAACAACTAAAAATTATGCTCTTTGTGGTTTGGACTAATTTACTTAAAATGGCATGACAAGCTGACATAGGCAGGAGAGTCATGAAACAGCTATAGATAGTAAAATGGAGACAATATATACCAGCTTAATCTTGTTTTGACTGTCCGCTATGTTTCACTGGTAGTCACTTGGGTGTAGCAGGTTGCCATAAAATGTTAAAGAATTACCCACTGAAGAGCAGAAGAAAACCTTCTGCAACTTTGCACAGCTCTTCAATGACGGAGCACAAGAACATGGCTACAAACAAAGACTTCAAGCTTTCTTGTAGTAGATTTAGTTGTTTATTTTACTGTACTGTTTTGCCAGGTGCAGATTTCTCTGTGCATCAAAGTGGGTGGAAAGTCATATCAGGCTGGAAATAGGTGCCCTTCAAATTTGGCCTTGATACTTTTTCAGATGGTATTCACATTTTTTTTACTTCTGTATTATTGTAGGTAGTCATGAGTTTCATCAAGCAATACCCAATATCTCTGGAGAAATGTAGCTTCTATCAGGCTGTAGTAATTGCAAGGCACCTTAGGTTTGGAAAGACTGCCACAGGAAGGAGGAGAGTCAATGTTCTAAGCATGTTTAGTCTGCACGTCTCCATACCTACATGGAACATGAAATGGTAGAGTGTGCTTTTCTCTAACATTTGCAAAAACTGTCGAAATGCCCAATGCCCCGAAAGCTTTGCCCCAATCATTCACTAAGGCACAAGGAAGGTACAAAAGGAAGCAACACTGATGATCATGGGGGATGTGGGTATTGATCACTGCCCTTCCCTACCCAGTTGTCAGTTGTCTTTTTGAAGTATCTTGCCCTTATCACCCTAATTTACATCATATGTTGCATTTTTTTAAAGGTGAAGCGAGTAATGATGACACACATAATTAAGGTTACCTGACATGTTTCATTACAGAATCCTGCCTTTGGTTGCTTAAATCTTTGCCAAACGTTAACCTTTCAAGCTGAAATGTTCCATATAGGCATTGTGAAGAACCTTAGGGCCTCTATTATATATCATGTCATGTACCCCGGAGTAATTTCAGAATCATGAAACCTATGTCAGTAGAATGCTGCCGGTGTGAGTGTTCTTCGAACCAGGCCCTCAAACTGAGGCCTTTTAAAATATTTTCATTTCTCTGAATTAAAATATTTTAGACATTTTAAAACTAATGATTTCTTTATAGACTTCTCAGTATACAGGAAAGGTGCAAGTAACACAATTACAGTACCTGTAGAACAGTAACTATTTGTTATTTCAATCAGCTAATCTTTTCTTGATAGAGTCTAGAACAAATTCAAGTGACAAACAACTTACAATTCATTGTTTGTAGGGAACATCTCATGGCATGAATAATTAATCCTTTTCTCTTCTCTTTTTTTTTGCTTGTATAGGCAAATGACAAGTTCATAAATCACTTAGCTAAACAACCTGTTGGACTGCTTCCAGGAAACATTGAGACATCTACCAAAATATCAAAGAGTGTAATTATACTTTCATCATATGTTCCAATTCATCTGAGAGCAGTCAAGAGATATTAAAGACGACACTCTCATCTGAATCTAATTATTACTGACACAATGCTCAATATTGCCTATAGAACTCATCATCTTTGATTTACTTCATTAAACAATGGTTTCATCAGTTCCCACATTTCTCAAAGTGTTGCTTAAGAAGACTGTAATTTAGCAGTGATGAATTCCATGTCCTGATCTCTTGATATAGTCTAAACTACTCCATCATATTAGACTCGTTTTTAATGAGCTAAAGTAACTCAACCAATATGAAGACTTGATAAAAAAAATGTCTTGCTAGGTGATGAAAAGTGATCTTTTATTTCAGAAATAAAATAGAAATCTATTGATAATGCATGACTCTCCTTTTAATCAAAGGTGAAGTCCCCATGAACATTATTGAGTGAGTCTCAGTTTTTAATATATTTATCCTCACAACACCCCTCTAATGTGAAGAACAGATGGGGAATAGAAACTCACATTTACTTACAGTAAATTATTTTGCCTCCTAACCACTGGATTTTCCCTCCTCTCTTAGTCCTGTTGTCTACTTAAACCATAACTGAATATTTGCAACAATTCTGGAGCATCCACATTTTGGCTGACATTGTAATGGAAACCCGCTTGTTTAGTCAACAAAAACAGATGTTGCTAGAATCATTTTCCTAAGCAGTAGAGAGTGATTCACAGGGGTGGAAGAAGAGCAAGAAGAGAGAATGGCTTTCTGTAACAAAGGTAGTCTTCTGGAGGAGAGTCCCTTAGCTCTGGATCCTTCTCCCAAGCCTCTTTATGAATTTTATCAAATGTCTATTTAATAAAAACTGTATAAACAGAATAGGAAACAAAACCCAGGCTCTCCCCCACCCCCTTCAAGCTGGCTATTGAGTCAAAATTCCTCTTGCTTTCCTTCTTTCTGATCCCTTAACTCTTTCACTTCTGGCTGTCCACTTAGCCAGCTTCAGGAGAAGGCACTGAGAATGCTCTCATCCCTGCCTAACCCATGGTTTGTTGTCTAAGGCAATCTGCTCAGAGTGGGTCCTAGAAGCTAGGTCTCTGACTTCCTGGAGTAGCTTAACTAGTCTGCTGGGCAAAGGGAGAGACCACCACATCAAAGGTGGATACTCCTCCACCCCCCATTCTTTAATTTACACTGAAATCATTGCTGCTGTCTACAAGTTAAACATACTGGTTAAAGTAGACGTCTGCCCTTTGAGGAGCTGATCTGAGGAGGGACAATTCCTTTGTTAGCCCAGTGTAACCAGTTAGATCCCAATATGACAACACCCTAACCTGAAATACCCACTCAGTATTCCTACAGGGACATATGTAGTCTGTGTTTAGACAAAATCTGTGCAGTGATCTCCCCATATTCTCCATTACAACCACATGCCTTTCCCTTTATTAGTAAGTGAAAAACTCACTTCTCACACATTGTTTCTAGGCCACTTTCCCTGGAATCATTATCACTATTCCTATAAAGTCAGATTTGCCCAGTGCAGAGAATTAGCACAAAGCTTATATAGCAATTATGTTGTGCTTAAACCCTAATCTCAATTCTAGTGTTTCTACTCCCATTGGATCACAGACAGGTATAAAGGGGGACCTAGCCCAGCAACCATTAGCACCAACATAGTGAAGTTGGAGGGGCTGGATGTGTTTAAGCAAGCAAACCGAGATGATCTTCATCCAAGGGTGTTGAAGAAATTGGCCAGTGTCATAGCAGAGCCACTGTCATGGCTGTTTGAGCACTCTTGGTGCTCAGGTCAGATCCCAGAGGACTGGAAAAGGGCCAATGTGGTCCCTATTTTCAAGAAGGGAAAGAAGAAGGATCTGGGTAACTATAGACCAGTTAGTCTCACCTCTATCCTTGGGAAAACCTTTGAAAATAATTTTAAGGATCACATTTGTGGGAGTCCAGCAGGTAAAGCAATTCTAAAGGGAAAGCAACATGAATTCATAGCAGGTAGATCCTGCCTGACTAACTTTGTTTCTTTTTATGACCAGGTCACAAAATGCTTAGACACAGGAATTGAGGTGGATGTCATCTACTTGTATTTTAAGAAGGCCTTTGATATGGTATCTCATTATATTCTTATAGATAAACTGAGCGAGTATGAAGTAGATGATTACACGGTCAGGTGGGTGTCAAATTGGTTTAGGCGTCACACCCAGAGAGTGGTGGTGGATGGGTGGGTATCGACCTGGAAAGATGTGGGCAGTGGAGTCCCACAAGGCTTGGTCCTTGGACCAGTGCAGTTCACTGTCTTTATCAGTGACCTGGATGAGGGCATGGGAAGTACTCTGTCCAAATTCACAGATGATACCAAATTATAGAGTAAAGTTAACACACCACAGGGTAGGGAATGAATCCAGGCAGATCTCAATAGGTTGGAAAAGTGGGCGGAACAGAATAGGATGGAGTCCAACAAAGACAAGTACAAAGCACTACACCTAGGGAGAAGGCATCACCAGCATGCTGACAGGCTGGGGAAGGAACTTCTCAGCAGCACAGCAGTGGAAAGGGATCTTGGACTCACTGTTGACTCCAAGATAAACATGAGTCATCAATGTAATGAAGTGACCAGCAAAGCTAACCACACTTTATCATGCATTAGGAGGTGCCTGACAAGCAACTTGATACTTCCCCTTTATGTGGCATTGGTCAGGCTGCAGCTGGAGTACTGCATCCAGTTTCGGGTGCTACACTTCAAGAGGGATGTGGACCACCTCAAGAGGGTTCAAAGGAGGGGCGCTCATGTGGTTATGGGCCTGCAAGCAAAGCCCTCTGAGGAAAGATTGGAGGGCCCTGGATCTCTTCAGCCTCCACAAGAAAAGGCTATGAGGTGATCGTGTGGCCACCTACAAATTAACAGGGAACAGCAAAGGATAGGAGATGCTCTGTTTAGCATGGCACCCCTTGGAGTACCTAGGAACAATGGCCACAAACTGATGGAGAACAGATTTAGGTTAGACATCAGGAAGATGTCCTTCACTGTAAGAGTTGCCAAAATCTGGAATGGGCTTCCAAGGGAGTGGTGCTCTCCCCTACCTTGGGGGGTCTTTAAGAGAAGGCTAAACACAG
>JAGPOW010000229.1:20930881-20949208 GCA_030014935.1 Caiman crocodilus
AGGGGTGATCAGCAGGAAATAGGGCAGGCTCTTTTTTCCCGGGCACCACTAGGGGTAACTAGGACCAATGGTCACAAGTTACTGGAGAGCAGGTTTAGGATGGACATTAGGAGGCACTATTTCACAGTTAGGGTGGCTAGGATTTGGAACCAGCTTCCTAGGGAAGTTGTTCTTGCTCCTACCTTGGGCATCTTAACGAGTAGATTAGATAGGTACTTGGCTGGGGTCCTGTGATCCTGGCACTCGTTCCTGCCATTGGCGGGGGGTCAGACTAGGTGGCCTGCTCTAGGCCCCTTCTGACCCTAGATACTATGATACACATTCAGAAAGAATGTGATTCAGTAGGAATGAAAATACACATTCTCTTTTATGATGTTGTCAAGTCATCTCTATAAAACAATGGGCATTTTTAAATATACCTAATTGGCATTAACTGATTCTGATAATATCTTCAACTCAATGGCATTGTATATTGTGTAAGATGAACACTGTGCAGCGCAACTGATATGCAAGCTGTTTTTTCAGAAACTGATTTCTAGCATTACTATTAGTATTCTTTCATGCCTGGAAGATCCCTTCAATTCAGGATTGAAGTGTTTAAATTATATAAAAGAATTAGGTAAGACTTTCTTTTAGCCTTCTTCCTTTTTAGTGCCTAATTGTTTTCAAGCTCCTGACATAGTTAATTAGACAAAAAAAATTACAAAAGAAATTCCTACTGGCAATCTAATTGTTGTATGTACAAGTCTGATGTTTTGTTAACATTTTAAAGGACCCTGTTCTCAATTTCCTCCATTCTTTCATGTAATAATAGTTTTGGTTAAGCCTCCGGATACATGGTAAATTGAACAAACTTTGCAGCCCTGCCTCTTAATAGCTTTTCTTGTCAAAATGTCCAAACTGAATGTAATTGGTTCCTGTACTGTATAAGATATTGGGAGTTCAAAAAGCAAAAACTGATCAAGCCTTTGAGATAAACATTAAGAGATGGGAAAAAGCTGTTATATCACCTGATCAGTCTCTTGTTAGTGCAAGATGATTCCCTTCAGCTTATTCTCCATTACCTTCTCTAGCCCAGTTTGAAATGATTTAATTGATATAACTTCCACCATTGCCTTTCCAAGTCAGTTCCACAGTTTCATGATAGTCAGTGTTACTCCTTGACAGAAGAAAAGTATTTTCCTTTCATGAATATCATCCTATAAATCCTTGCTACATCCTCCCCTCCTTGATTTATACACCTTTTAAATATATTGGTTTGTATGTAATTGTATTAAAAGGGCACTTGTAGATGATTCAAAGCGTTAACTTGTGCATACACACCTAAACCAAGTCACAGGTGGTCCTGTCACTTTTAAGGCCTTATCCACCTTCCCTCCCATTGTTTGTTTGACTTGTTATAGTTGACTTAAAATTGGACTGCAAATTCTTCAGGGTAGGAGCTGTTCCCTTTTCTGTGTTTGCACTTAAATGGCATCTGTTCATCCTAAAGTAATGGATATTTCAGCTATTCTACTGACTGGTGGTGCATCTTCTCTTATGGCTGTAGAGACTGACATTAGGCTTGCAGGTCCTGCCACAGTGCTCACAAGTGTACATAGCATTGAGGCTACTGTACTTACTGGCTGTTTCCTTAGGTCACATTTCTGTTGTAATTTGAATAACGATTTCTCATTGTGATGTTGGACTCCATGATTGAGAAGGGAGAGTCACTTTGTCCTGTCTCCTGCTAAAGTGTCCTAAAGCATTGGGTTGATTCCAAAAGCCTTCATGTCCTGCTTGCAGATATCTTTGAAGTGCAATTTTGGGTGCCCTATGCATCTCTCCCCACCTACAGTTTGCCCATACAGGATATCCTTCAGGATGTGCCCATCTTCCATCCTGTGCAGATGACCAAGCCAGCATAGGCACTGCTGTTTGAGTAGTGCAGTGACGGTTGACAGGTTGGCTTTGATGATGACCTCTATGTTGGTCATTCTGTCTTGCCACTTGATGTCAAGGATGTGCCATGAGCAGTGTAGATGGAAACTGTTTAGCTTCTTTTTTCTTGATATGCATATATTGACCATGTCTCACTGCTAGATGTAAGGACACTGAGGACCCAGAGTTCGTATGCAAGCAGCTTAGTTTTGATTGAGTTTTTTATTGTTCCAGACTTGTATGGAGAGCTTACTGAAAGTAGTAGCAGTCTTTCCAATGAGCACATTTAGCTCTTCATCCAGTAATAGCTTGTTACTCGCTGTGGATCCAAGGTAGCAGAACTTGTTCACTGCTTTGAGGGGTGTGTTGTCAAGGCTAATAGATGGTGACTGGTGAACACCCTGTCCTAGGACCACAGTTTTCTTAATGATGATTTTCAGGGCAAACTTCCTGCAAGCATGGGAGGGGTGATTCATGAGTATTTGTAGTTGCTTCATGGGCCATGAGTGCAGCATCATCAGCAAAAAGGAGCTCCATAATTAGTATGTGGAGTCACATACTATAATTAGTCACATTTGTCTTGGCCTTTAAACATGATAGATTGTAGGATTTGCCATCTGATCTTGTGTGAAGGTATATGCCTTCCTCCAAATCATCAAAAGTATAGTACAGCAGCATAGAGAAGAAGATCCCAAAGAGTGTGAGTGTTAGAACTTCAGTCCACTCTTCAAACCTGTCAAAGGTTGGTCCAAGCTGAATTGTGGCTTCCATGTTGTCATGGAAGGAGAGTATCATACTGAGTAATGTGGGGCATCCAGTCTTTACCAGGACCTCAAACAAACCTGCTCCGCTGACAGTGTTGAAAACTTTTGTCAGGTCAACAAATGGCATGTACAATGGCTTATTTTGTTCTCTGAGTTTTAACAAGCTTTCTGAATCTAAACAATGAATTTGTGCTTTGAAGTACAGCACATAAAGCACTTTAGTCCTCTACCTTGAACACCAAACTAACAGTATGGAGAATCTGAGCTTTATTCCTGGCAGTGCAACTCACCTTTCTTGGATGAATTATTCTATTTATCTCTGGGTAAGACAACCCTACAGTGCAGCACAGAAATATATGATCTAGTTCATGTACAAGGTCTAACTGTCATGGCATGGAACTCAGCTTGGGCTAGCTTAATTTTCCCTGATTCTGGCAGATAGATTATTCTGCACAGAGCTCCATGTGACCATAAATATTCTGCTTCCAGTTCTCAAATTAGCTCACTTAAACTAGCTTGAAGTGTATCTACAGTACAAGGTAGTCTGATGTATCAATATAGTTTGTTTCTTTTTTCATTTCTCTTCTCGATTTAGACTGTAAACACTGCATGGCAGAGTCTTTTGTCCTTCTAAGTACATGGGGCTCTGATCAACCCTGGGGACTCAGGCACTGCTGATAATGACAGCATGTTCTAGGATACCTAGAAAAAGGAGTCACTGCAGCATGTTTTTAGACTTTTCTAATTAAGTGTATGTGTATGTTTTTCTTAATTCCCTTGGTTGCTGAACCTATTGTACCTTAAAAATAAATTTAAGAAATTAATTATCTCATATTAAATCGTTAACAAAAAAAATCCTCCTTTTCCCACTTCTACTCCAAGCAGTCCAACTAGCAAGGATGCAAACCAGTGATTTTTTTTAAAGTTATTTTGCCCAAAATCTGCATTACAAGCATAAATAGCCAGCCATAGTTGTATCTCAAAATCCTTATATTTCAGCGAAACTCAAAACTTGCAAAAGAATTTGTCCAGGAATGGAAATACTATACTATGCCAAAATGATAGTCACCGTGAGAGAAACAACGATGGTTATATACAGCCTGTGAACACTATGATTAGTCATTGGTGGAGCCCAGGGTATACTTGGGAAGTTAAATTTTTCTGGTTAATATTATAACTATTTCAAACATGTCCAAACAATTTTTAACTCCATCTTGAGTAAGTGCTGTAGTGAATGTGTCTCTTCAGGTCCCACAACAGCACTTCAGAAAACATTACAGCTATTAAAATTTGTCTTTCTGCTCATGGAAAAGTACAACCTGGAGTACATCTGAGTGAGATCAAGGCTGTGAAATATTCCCAGTAGGTGGAACTAGAGAGTAGGAGGAAAAATCATTGCTGTGTGTCCTGAAATAACACAAACCTAATTTTATCAGTTCCTAATGCATGGGATTTATTTCTTCTAGCCCAACAAGGCAAATATAGCTCTTGCTTCTTCAAAAAGAATGATTAATAGCTTTATCTAAGCCCTCATTTTAGCAAAAGTATTCAATCACATACTTTACCTTTAGTATATGGTATTGGTGAAAATAATAGTAAGACTTTATGACAATATGACAACTAGATCAGTTACCAAGATTATGCCAGAAAAAGAGAACAAAAAGAAGTTCTTCAGTTAATTATTATAAAAGATTCAAGAAACAAAATTGGCAAATATATCAGTTACAACTTAGAAGGAAAAAAGTTGAAAGTGCTTTAAAATTAATGGAATTTGATGGCATATATATATGGGCAGAGAGTGTGAGTGACCTCAGGTAGTCATCCTGTTTAAGGCAGGATTATCCCAGTCTATCTAAACCATCCCAGCCTATTGCTCGTCTTATCTTTTTTAAAAAAACTTCTGATAATGGAAGTTCTGTAACTGCCATACAATACTTAATTACTCCCATAGCTACAAAGTTCTTTATAATATTCACCCTAAATATCCCTTGTTATAATTTAAACCCACTGTTTCTTGTCCTGTCACCTAGGAACAAGGAGAACAGATGATCACCACCCTCTTTGTAGCACTCTTTTTTTATTTGAAGAAGAGTATCAAATCTACTCTCAGGGTGCATCTACATGTTCATTAATGTGCTTTTGCTAATGTGCATTAAATTTAGTACCTCCATTGTGAGATACTAGAAAAAAGGCATTAGCTTATTTTAAGGAGCATTAGCGAAATTGCATGTTTTCAGTGACACCTTAATGTGCACTAACATAGGCTAATGCACATTAAAGTGCACATGTAGATACACCCACAGTCTTCTCTTCTCCAGACTAAGTAATCCTTGTTCTTCCAAGATTTCCTCATATATTATGTTTTTTAGAGCTGCTTTTCCCATGATTCTTCCATATCATTTCTGCAGCATAGCATGAAAAACTGGTTACAGTTTTACACCAATAGTGAATGGAATTACTTCCTGTGACTTGCATATGACACTCTTGTTAATACATTCTAATATGTGGTTAGCTTATTTATTACAATGTTGACTCAAATTCTACTTTCAGGCCATTATACTGCAAATTGTTGTACTGCAGTATTGTAATGTGGGTTGTTCCCTAATTTGATTGTTCTGTTCTAACTACACTAACCCACAATGAATTTAAGCCAAAGTTTAGACCATTTTCCCTAGGTATCAAAGAATCCTAATAATGTCTTCTAAATCTAGATTAGTGTTAATTGCAACATTACAAAATGTATACTCAGTTCTATCTTGTAAGTCATTAATGAAGATATTGACTAGTAGGGGTGTGTGAAGTGGGCCTTATTCTATTCACATTCAGATTCAGCCTGAATCAAGGACAGTGATTTGATTTGTTGATTCAGATCACTGTCCCTGATTCAATTCAGCCAAATCTGAACCTGAAGATTCGATGCTGATTCAGAGAATTAGCGATTTGGACATAGACACAGATTTAAAAGTTTTTTCTACGTACCTTGAGGTAGCAGGCATGGCTTATGATTGCTGCAATGCTAGGGTGCATGGAGCACCCACCAGTAGTGTGGAAAGCCCACCTGCCCCCTCCCGCACCCCGCCCTGGCTCAGCGATCAGCCATAGGAGGACTCTGGGTGCCCCCCCAATCCAGGAGGCACCAGTCACTGAGCTGGGGGAGTCAGAGGGGGGCCCCTCCAGATAGTCTCCAGCAGAACTGGAAGTGGACCAGTTCTTCTGGTCCACTTCCAGATCTGCTGTGAAGTGCATTAGGGAACCCCCTGCACTCCTGTAGGACACTTCATGAGCCCCAGCATCACAGCTTTCACAAGCCCCTGCTACCTAGAAGTATGTAGGAAAAAAGTTTAAAGCTGTCTATGTCTGAATCTCCAAATCTTTCTGAATCTCTCCAAATCAATTTGGAGGATTCCGATTCAATTTGAGGAGATTAAAGGGTCCTCCGATTCAATTCAGATTCAGAGATTTGACCACCGAAGTGGGCTGAATCTCCTCTAAATTGAATCAGTGACTGAGGCTTTGCACAGCACTGTTGACTAGTACTGGACCCAGGACAGATGTTGGCAGATGCCAACTAAGCCACTGATGATTACCCTTTGAGCACAATTATCCAAACAATTATGCACCCATCTTGTAATAGTTTCATCTAGACCATATTTCCCATCCTTCCTGAACAACCATAAATAAAAATAGTCTACTTGTGTGAACTATGATATCAAATCTGAGTAATCCCAATTAACTTGTAATTTATGTGCATTCAGGACTTCCAGTTCTTCCTGCTCATTCCCTATACTTTCTATGCAAGCAGATGATCACATTAGGTCATGTACATACATTCAAACAATCTGGGAGAATTCTCCCAGTTTTGTTATCCTGGTAGAAAAATTTGCCCAGAGCTGCATGTATGGACATTCAAAAGCTAAGGCCCTGAAAAGTGGAGAGCTTTCAGTGCTGACAAACGTTCTAGCATGCTCTGCAGGCTCCCTTATTTTGCCTGGTGATAGATGGTGGTAGGACATAGGACAGCCTTGACTCGCTGCCCCAGACTGCCTAAGGTCAGCCTTTGTTTCCCTTAAGTACAATGTTGGGATTGTGCAGGGGGCATGTTCTCCCCTCTCTTGTAGCAGTAGAGTTCATTGTCTCCCTGGGGAGGTGAGAGTGTGGAGGAAGGGAGGGGAAGCTGGAGGACTACATCATTTTCTGAGAGAACCACACAGCATATAAAGAATATGATCTCCCAGGAGAAATTCTCCCAGAAGTGATTTAACTCTGATTGTTCCCAGGTTATTGTTGCAATGGCCATTTTCACTCTGAGAGAAGAAGTCTGAACATCTGTACACTCATGGTTTCTCATGGGAGGATAGTGACACTCCCAGGAGAAACTGAATATTTGTACAAGGTCTTAGATGACTAGCTGAATGCCACAATGCTTTCCCTCTTACAACCTTGTTAAGATTTCCCATATTGGCTTTTCTTCTTAGACATTTATTCAGGTCTCCTTGCTCTTTACTTACTTCATTTCTCTATCCCTTATTGAACCTGGTTTAAAGTCTTCTTCCTAGCTTAGGAAAGATGTCCTCCTCTTTCTCCCCTCTATTCTCCCCTCCTCTCCACCCCCATCTTTGTTAAATGAGCCCTATCTCTTTTCAGCGGGCCTTCTTTCTGGTACATGACTTTTACTTGGAGAAGCCAAAAGTGTACAGTCAACACCATCAGCTCATGTTGATCATCAGAATGCAATGTGTCTTACTTGGGCCTTTATCTTAGCTTGGAAAGAAAGGTTAGAACAGAACCCGAGCCCCTTTACCTCCTTCATGTATAATAAGTAATTAGAATTTGCCAACCAGCCAATAATTAACATGTTCTATGGTGAATGAGTCTTGCATAGTCCATTCTGCCTATGTTTACAATGGAAATTTTTGGAACTGTACTTTTTGTCTGTAGCAGCAGTGATATAAGATTGCAGACAAGATATAGATGTTACCAAGTATCTGTCTAAACTATAGCGTCAGCCACTGCTATGACAAACAAAGCTGCACAAGTGGTGAATTAGATACCTAATTTTTGCTGGTATAAACTAAAGTCTGTGTATGACATTTGCCATTTAAATGTCACCAAATTCTACTGATTTTAAAATACTTTCAACTTTTTTTTCTTCTCATTCTTAACTGATATACTTACTACATTTGTGACTTGAACCTTTAATAATATAATCATTAACTAGAGGACTTCTGTTCATTCTCCTTTTCTGGCAGAATCAGAGTAATTAATCTAGTTGTCATACTGTCATAAAGCCTTAACCTTATTTCCCTGCAGAGGATCTTCTAGTTCTCTTATTCCAACTTTAACATTTTTTAAATTTTTGTATTTCAGAACTTTAAATAGGCCATGTCATGCAAAGTACTTAAGTGTGTGCTAACATCTATCATCAATACCATATACAGTACTAAAGGTAAAGTATGTGATTAAATGCTTTTGCTAAAAAGAGCTCTTAGATAAAGCTAAATGAGGCTTTAGATAAAGCTATTGATCTTTCTCTTTGAAGAATCAAGAGCTAGATTTGCCATGTTGGACTAGAAGAAATAAATGCCATGCATTAGGAGCTGATAACATTAGGCCTGTGTTATTTCAGGACACACAGCACTGGATTTTCCTCCAACTCTCTAGTTCCACCTACTTTTCAGTTTCTTTACTTTGTTTCCTACTTTCTTTTTTCCCTCAGTTTCTTCCTTTTCCTTCAGACTAATTCTTCAAAAATGTTATACTTTTAAGAATATTTTTTCTCTTACCTCCATTTGCCTACATTTCTCCTTAGTGTTTGCTCACTGGATGAGATATCTGTTATCTGTTAATCTTTTGTCCTTCTTCACTCCTTGTAGTTAGATTTCTCCCTTTGGAACCTCAGATCTTCCCATAAGGGTGCCTGTAAATGTACTGGGAGGCTGCTTTGATGTATTGTAATTACAGTGCATTGGAAAAGACTTGATTAGTTGAGTCTGCTGGAGACTGGTAATTACTGTGCTCCAGGAGCTTCTTGGGTCTCATGTATCAGCATCCCTGCACTTCAAAATGTCAGTGGGGGCACTTGAACTAAAGCTTGTCAACTGAGCTTTAGGGCAAGTGCCTTGATGCCATTTTAAAGCATGGAGATACTGATGCATGAGATGCTGCGGTGCTTTATTTAGAGCCACCCAGCCTTTGCCCCACCCACCCATGTAAAAATGTCCTAAGAGCTGTGATCACGAGAGACAAATTTCTGGGCTCCTTTTTCTTTAGCTTGAGCTATAATTAAGGAAGGACATCCTCCTGGAGCATAGTTAGCTTCAAAACAAGGTCCCCATGGTCATGGAGCACAGTGTGTCATTACATAAGCATTTATCCACTGACAATAGAGATCAGTTCTTCAAGAACAGATGCACATGCTGATAGGATCAATGTTTGGTGTGGTATGCCTATGGCTGTGCTGCAAGGAGGTAAGGCATCTTTTAGAAATAGAAATCATTTTCCAGTAGAGTGTCTGCTTATTTTAAAACCATTATTGTCATAATATTTTAAAGAACAAGGAGGAAGGAACAGTTTGATAGATCCACAAAAAGCATTCATCTCTGGAATAGCCCATGTCTTCAGTTAAGTCATAACTAGGCTGGATTTGACCTTTGGTTTTAATAATTGGAGCAGACTGATACAATGTTTAGTCTCTTTCTACGGTTAAAGATGTGCCCTTCCTCCGGATTTGTAATGAAGTCTGTGACTATTTGACCAAGTTGTAACATTTGTGTCAGGGGGGCCCAAATTTAGTCATTTGTGTTAGGGAGTCGAAGGTGGCTGGACATGATGTTAGCACATTTTGAGTCCAATTTTTTCCAAATTGTTGTTTCCTAAAGAGAAGTACACTACAGCATAAAGAGAATATAAAGAAGTGTAATATGGTAAAAGGATTTTGAAAGAATAAGTTTGGGATGGACTAATGCCACACCATGAAATAAAGTTCTAGGACCCATTGTTTTATTCCACTTTTACTCAGTCAAGTTAATGAAAATGTATTGGTGTAAAACAGAAGAAGGTACTGGTTCAAGCCCTCTGTGTATGGAACTGTAACATAATCAACCTTCTTCCTTTGCATTTTGTCTATACGAGCATACTTAAAGATTTCAAAAGGAGTTTTGAATGGTCCTTACGGTTAAAAAATCAGGCCACTTCTATTATTCTATTTTCCAGATTTCAACTTTTCTGGCATTTGTATAGAGAAAGCAGAAGAAGTTCTTGGAATTCCCCCCCAGAGAGGGAAAAAAATACCAGAAATGTCTACTGACACCTAGCTCAGGAGCTGTGTTATTGGCAGCGTTTAACATCCACACACAACCCCTAAAGTGAATCGGCTGATCCCTCATCAAGAGGTGCCCAGACTATTACCATCATTGGGACCACATGGGCTTGTGTCATGACCCATCCAAACAAGGATAAAGAACATCATATATCTTCTATAGGACAACACTGTGACAATGTCATCTGCGTGCATGCAAGCAGTTAGGAAGAGGATGAGAAGAATCAGAAGTTCAGGGTTTGGTCACAGATTCAGACTTCACATTCCTTTAGGTCTATCACCACTGGAATGCTTGCCATACCTTTCTTTATTCTACCCTTTTGCCAGCTAGGCACACACTTAAAGCCAGTCCAAGTGCCATATTGACCATACGTGCACGCTACTTCACAGAAAATGGTGTACAATTCTATCATGAGGGATGCAGTGTAGCAAACTGAGTATTTCAGATGCCTGCAGAGGAAAGAGTACTTACCTGTAAGTAATGCAGTGTTTTAATATGAAGTGTTTTTAATAGTAGCTGCACCAGAGCTGCGGTTATATAAAAGAGTTCAGTTTTAATAGGACCATTTAAACTTTAGCTTGTAATAATCTCTATGCAATGACAAAATCAAAACATAAAAAGTAAACTGAGTACTGTTTGAATTTCTCAGGGCTATTAAATGAAAAATGAATGTATACAGGGAGCATGAGAACATTTTGAAACACCCGTTTTGGAAATTTTTCTCTGGTTCTTCTTTTATTCTCTGGTTCTTTTTTACTCCTTTTGCAAGAAAGCTAAACACTGAGATTTGTTTTTTGTCCACAAAACACAATACATACTCCAATGTCATAAACATTGTATTTTAATACAAAACCATGACAGTGACCACAGCAGTACCAAGCCAGACATCCTTCCCAAATGTATGGAATACATGCAAGTCAGATACTCACACAGAATAAAAGCAAAAGTGCAGTGCAGATTTGACATTGAAATGCAGATTGATGAAGCCAGGGTACATACTGTTTACAACTGATAGCTTTGGGAAATGGACATAAAAGCCTAATATAACATAGGAATACATT
The DNA here is from genome assembly GCA_030014935.1 of Caiman crocodilus. Classification (NCBI taxonomy): domain Eukaryota; kingdom Metazoa; phylum Chordata; order Crocodylia; family Alligatoridae; genus Caiman; species Caiman crocodilus. The sequence goes on from JAGPOW010000229.1 coordinate 20,941,946, forward strand.
CTCAATAGCATTTTATTGAATATGAAAATGGAAAAGCACAATTCTTTCCCCTTAACTTATCCACGTCATGCAACAATCCTAACTGCCATTATACTGAATTTTTGTATAGCGACAGATGAATGACTAACAATCATAACAGAAAGGCAGCAGATATTGAAAAATATCCACTTGGTCCAACTATAATATCAAAGTATGGGAGATGTAGTAGTGACACCTTTAGTTATAGTTGCTCTGCATTGTCCATTATAAGATCCTTTATTTACAAGCTGTTTGGGCTGAACTGTCTGTGCTGGGTGTTTGCCCAAGACTGAATGTTTTAGGGAAGTTCCAGTTAAGATAGTCTATCCCTTTCCCATAACAAGCCCTAGGAAAAAACTACTCATTTTTAAAAATGAGTAGTTTACAGGAATTACATTTTACAGGAATTCATCTGTCCACATGAAGATTTGCACATGTGGGGCCAAGTTAAAAGACTCTCAGAATCCAAGTTTGTAAATATTTCGCGGCGATTTTTTCAAATCAACTCTAGTGTTGTCTTCAGGACAGGAGTGGGGGAAGAGTGGAAACGGAGCTTAGTCTCAGGTTTGCCCAGCCTTCACTGGAGGGGATAGTGGATGGATTGGAGTCCACCACTTCAGGCGGGGCTCCAATCCACCCACCCTGCCACTCCAGCGCAGGCCATGCAAACCCAGACTCTCCTCTCTTTCCCCACTTCCATCTTGAAGACATTACCAGAGGTGGGGCTGTGCTGATGCCTGCTTCCAGCTCACACTGACAGAAGTTAATGAAGTGCTCTGCTTTGGGGTGCCTTCATCTGAACCCTCATGTAAGGAAGGTTCATTTGTCATGCAAGTTGGCACTTTAAACGTGCTCTGGAGTCATGCACTTCTGTCAGGGCATAGCTGTAGAGCACTTTCAGATGGCCAATTGCCTGAGAGCTCATGTGCCAAAATGTGATAAAGGATTCACCTACAGAGGTGAGAAGATAGATTGGACTTCATTCACTTTCAGTCAAATAGCCTCTCTACAAGAGTTTAATAAATACCAATATTTATTCCCAAGCTCTACAGAATTGTAATTGTTTGTGTTAACTTCTACTATGATGTCCCCAGTTTCAATGAAGGGTTGGATAATAAAATGTGGGGCAATGTCACACTAGTGAACAAATATGGTTTAACTATGTGCAGACAGGGAAAGGTTTTAATACAGTGGTGCATTCACATGAGATGCTTTACTGTGCAGCAGACTAATTTACTATGCAACATTGTCTACAATGCAAGCATTTACTGCATAGTTAATTAACCTACTGTACAGTTAGTTACTACCTGTAAATAGATATAGTAAACTAACTGCACAAATTTGCTCTCAGTCAACCACACCACCAAGAGGCTAGCCTCCTGCCTGGGCCAGAGCCATGGGGCTGGGAGTTGCTTTGCCATTCCTTTGCCTGTCCCAGCCTGGCTTGACGCTGGGGCCAGTGCCATATGCTGCCTGCCCCTGGGTCTTGGAGAAGTAGCCCTGTGCCAGCTGCAGCAGGCCCATGGAACCAGGCTCTGGCCCCTGGGACCTGCTGCACCATCTGACTGCCTCCCATGCACTGTTCCCCTCTGCTGTAAACAAGTGCCAGGGCCTGGCAGCACCTAAAGTACCCAAAGCACACATGAAGGTATCCTCATGAGTGTCACAGACAGTGTCCTGGGACCCCAACTGACCTGAAAGACTGCTGACCTTATCACACTATGGAGTAACACTGAGATGCAAAGGCAGTTTGCCTGATGCAGCCACTCAAATGCCCATATATATGAGATCCTGGCAGCCCGCACTCGGGAACACAGCCACCAGCAGTCTGCATGGCAGTGCCACATAAATGTCAAGACTTTGCAAACCCATTGGGTCTGTATCATGGACCACAACCGTCTGCCTGGGGCTGCCTGCAGGACCGTGCCCTTTATGTGGCAGTTGGACCACATCTTGGCTCCCAGGGACCCTGGACACAGAAATGTGATGTACTTCAGCACAGGCAGCCTGCCAGAACTTCCACTGGGGCCTGATAGCAACAACCAGTCTGTGGGAATGGGCCCTTCAGGGCACCAGATGCAGGTCCAGGTGTACTCCCCAGCCCCAGCCTTATCTAGCAGCTCAGGGAGCCCAGGGCATTGACTGGTGCCATCCCTGCAGTAAGAAGGACAGGTCATAGATGGCACCAGCCATGACCAGCTCCAGCTCCTCCCTGGAGGGAGCCACTGCCCAAGCAGTCAGGTGCCATGCCTCTGCATCCCAGAACATTGCTGGAAGCCATGCCTCATAGCTGCCTGCAGGGACAGACTTGGGCCACCGAGACCACCTGCCATACCCATCAAGTAAGACCCGCACAGGGAGAGGGGTGAGAGGGGGAGGAAGATGGCACCCTGGCCACCTGTGCCCGTATCTGCTTTTGAGCTGCACACCTAGAGCCAGGGCTCGGTGTGGGAGGGGCCCTCTCCTACACTCCCCACCCCTGACCCCTCCCTCCGCTATGCACCCCACCCCTGCTCCCTCCCTCCCACCCTGCCTGGCTGAGCTCCCGCCTGCCCCCAGAGTTCCCCCCCACACACAACATACAGGGAGGTGGGAGGCAGTGCAGAAGTTTACTGCAGCCAGTACCCTTCCAGCTAGGCAGCCAGGAGACTGCGATGTGTGAAGAAATGCATTGATGGCAGCAGCACTTTCCTCCTTGGCGGCAGGGTCAAGCACTCATAGCATAGGTAGAGGTGCCCCTCCAGGTAGCGGTTCATGTTGTGGGGAAATGCAGACTTGCCTGGAGCACTGCTGAAGCTCAGGGCCCCACACCACATTCTCAGCTTTTCCCAGGGCACCATGACAATCAACAGAAGCAGGGTGTAGTGGGTTGGGCACTCCTGGGTGTGCTCAAACAGATCATTGTGTTCTGCCTAGGGGACTTTCAGTAGGGGCACACTTGGGGTGCAGGCCACTGTCAGTGAGGCATGCTGACAGGAGGGCAGGGACATCACCAACTCTACACCCTGCCCATAGCTGCTGAAGGCCTGGCACCACAGAACCAAACTGCCTGGCTTCCAGAAGGAAAAAGGAGAGGAGTTGGTCTGGAGTAGCTGTGGCTGCGGAGGACCTTGCATTCTAGCACAGGCTCCTGGCCATCAAGGAGAGACACATTGCTATCTTCAAGATGATACTAGAGACAGCAGGACAGCAATTTTGCTGTTTCAAGCTTGAAATGTGTCTAAACAGCTTCAAAACAAAACACAAAATTTCACACAGCCCTAGTGATCAAGCCTGTGGTGAAAGAATAGCTTAGGGACTATTCAGAAAAGCTGGATGAGTATGAGACACTGGGGCTGGATCCAGTGCATCCAAGGGTGCTGATGGAGTTGGCTGATGTGATTACAGAGTCACTGGCCATTATCTTTGAAAACTCATGGTGATCAGAGGAGGTCCCGGACAATTGGTGCCCATCTTTAAGAAAGAGATGGAGGAGGATTTGGGGGACTAGAGACCAGTCAGCCTCACCAGGTCTTCCAGGGAGCACGCTGGGGGCCCCCGTGTCCCCGCAAGCTCAGCCTCCCCTCCCCCCATGCTCCTGTGGGATGCTCCATCTGCCTCAGCATCACAGCATTCACAAGCCATTCCTGGTACCTCAAGGTATGTAGATAAAACATTTAAAGCTGTCTATGTCCGAATCTCTGATTCTCCGAATCAGCATCAAATCTTCAGATTCAGATGAATTGAATCAGGGACAGTGATCTGAATCAACTAATTGAATCACTGTCCCTGATTTAGGCCGAATCCAAATTGAATAGGACCTTTTCTGCAAACCCCTATTTTCATTAACTATCTAAAAGATGTGATGCATTGCACCCTCAGTAAGTTCATAGATAATACCAAGCTGGAGGGTGCTGTAGATACAGTGGAGGGTAAGGCTAGGATTCATAGTGACCTAGAGAAAATGGAGGATGTGAAAGTTAAGCTATGCCCCCAAAATAAATCACCATCTCTTGTTTTAATATGAACTGGTTAATTTCCTTTATTTCTCACCCGCCATGACTGATGGAATAAGGTAGGGAAATAAACACAGTCCTGAGAGATGAAGAAGATATCGTGTCTGTGGATCAACAGAAATAACTCTTTGCACAACTATTATGTCTCTCTTAGATAACTAACATCTTAGATAGGTTTAGTTTCTTCTCTCTTTAAGAACACTCAGTCTCTTGGTTGCTTGTCCCATTCTCCTTTGCACGGGTCCCAAGCAAATGGCAATTCTATGCCAACTTGTATTTACTACTGATATAAAAAATGTGGGGTTCTCTTTTCATTGTTAATCTTCATACAATCTCATTCCTTTCTCTTAACTTTAAGTCTCTGGGATGTTACTCAGTGTCTTCAGGTATCAGACTCACCAACTCAGAGGTCTCCTTCATTATCTCACTTCAGCTTCCCAGGTAAGTCTCTCTCCAGGACCCTTCTTACATTCCCTTTTCTGTCATCTGTTCTCTCTCTCTTGTAGTCTTTCCCTGTTTCTTCTGGGTTGCTTTATTCTCTTTTCCAGAGCTAATTCTGGGTTACTTCCCCTTTTAAATCCTTTCAGCCTCTCTCACAACCAGCACTCTACCCCCACCTCGTTCAGCACATGCTGCTCTTTGTTTATGGTTTCATCTGGGTCTCTCTCTCCTCCATCTGGGTATCCCTGCCCCTTTATCTCCTGGGACTGGTTGCTAAGGTAAGTCTTCTGTTTTCCCTCACTCTCCTAGAGTCCTGTGATAGGGCAGACTTGGTGCCCCATCACAGAGGATTGGGGCAAAAGGACTATCATGAGGTTCAATAAGGACAAGTGCAAAGTCCTGCACTCAGGATGGAAGAATCCCATTCAACACTACAGGCCGGGGACTGACTGGCTAAGCAGCAGCTCTGCAGAAAAGGATCTGGGGGTTACAGTGGACAGTAAGACAGATATGAATCAGGAGAGTGCCCTTCTTGCCAAGAAGGCTAACAATGTACTGGGCTGCTGCAGAAGGACGCTGGCCAAGTATCCCCCACCGGTGTAAGGCCTGGGTGCCACTCGCTTCACACGTGTCTACTTCCTCCCTATCTCTATAGCTTGGCTGCCATGATTTGGTGTCACTAGAAGTTGTCAGGTGGTGGCACCTGAAATCCTGCAGTTCATTTAGCCAACGTGGGTCCCAATGGTTGCGAGTCTTCTGTGGGGCTCTGCCTCGCTTAAACCCCATCCCTTTCCACCCAGTATTGTTGGCATGGGCACCCAGTCGTTTTAGGCATCTGGCTTCATTTGTTAAGTGCATGTGTCCACAATGGAGACAAGCAAATACGTAACTATAACTCAAGTGATACTGTTCATGCTTGCTTCAAGCCTCATGTCAGCCCACTGAGGCAAGTGGGCTCTTCAGGGATTATCCTCCCCTTTTATGAGTTAATCCTGAGTGGGATGGCCCATCTTGGGCTGAGCCCTATGGATACTTGGGGGTCACTGGTACCAAGAACTCCCATGTGGCCTCTATGTGTGTCTGGTCTTTGTCGGCTGAGGTGTCAGGGTTCCTTCTCTAAAGTTGGTGACTCACTGGTCCTCAATCTGAGTTCTGGTGGGAAAATGTGGCATAGACCAGTGCCAATGCTGGCATTCCCCCTCCTCCCATATTGGACGTTCCAGTCTGGCCTGGGCCAACCCAGATCCCTGCTGACCTCCACATGCTGTGCACTCAGTACTAGGTGCTGAGAGCCCCAGATGGGTTCATCAGCTCCTGTACCTGCAACTTATGGGCCTTAGGTGGCACTGTTCACCCATGGCTGGCCGGGCTCCCCAGTCACACAGGACCTGGGCTCTGCCTCTCACTCTGCCCCAAAGAAGGGACCAGCGGAGAACCTGCTTCCCACTGGCCACTCGTCCCACCCCAGGAGTGGGGAGCCAGCAGAACACTCTGGCATCCCTCTAGCTCCCCACTTTTTGAGGTGTGTCAAGCTTGAGAAAAGCGTCGGCCACCTGGGTCTCCATGGGAAGGGACAATTGCTCCAGGTGTGGGCTGAGCTGGTTGAGTAGCTCCTAGAATGTGGCCTGGGTCATCCAGAAGGAATCCACCCACTGCTCATAGTCCCAGGTGTGCTGGATGATGCAGAGTCACCAATCCTGGATGGCAGGGTGGGCTGACAGGCAGTGGGGCTGGATCCTCAGGAGTTCATGGATTACACCCATAACAGCATTATTGACATGTAGGGAGTGCACATGGGTGCACGTGCACCCCCTGAGATTGACAGTGCACCCCCTAAGAAAAGCACTGCTGACACTGCCAGTAATGCCTGTGGGTGGTTTCCACTCGCCACCCCCTCCACCAACACCACCAACACTGCTGGCAGCATATGTGGGTGGTCACTGACCGCTGGTCAGTGCTCACCACCACCCCCCACTGCTGACACCACTGCAGCCTCCTGTGGGATCTCGCCACTGCCATGCCCCCATTACTGCCACCACTGCCACCACCTGTGGGTGGACACTGTGCTCCCCTAGCCTCCAGGGCACATGTCATTCGTGCATGACAGCATCCACGTGGACATCGCTGGTGCCCCTGCTCGGGTCTGGGAGACAACCCAGGGGCTGGTAGGTGACAGCCTGGGGTCAGCAGGTAACAGGGCCTGGCAGCCACAAACATTCTGCCACTCCATTTTGCCACCACCATCATTGGTGGCTTCACATCCGACCACTAACCACCTCCCCACCCCTCGCTGCTGCTGCCAGCTTCTTCAGCCACTTGCCACCCCCCCTTCCAGGAACACCACAGGGAGCTTCTTTTTAAAGAATACCCCTGGCATCCAGACAGCTCTGGCCAGAGTCTCTATTTCCCCCTGGCTGCTGCAGATGTAAACACCTTCCCAGGGCAGGCTTCATGTGCAATATTTTACTTTTCAGTAAGCCTAATGTGCATTAATAGCACATGTAGCTGCACACAGTAAGTGTATTAAATTAGTATTGCCAGGCCCCATGGTTTTCTCAAGATTTCAGACAGTTGGAGCTTTTCTTACAGTCTCAGTTTCCAGATTCATGTAATTACTTGAGAATAGTAGTTTCATAGTTTCATAGTAACTAGGGTCAGAAGGGGCCCCGAGCAGGCCATCTAGTCTGGCCCCCACCAATGGCAGGAAACGAGTGCTGGGGTCACAGGACCCCAGCCAAGTACCCATCTAGTCTACTCTTGAAGACACCCAAGGTAGGAGCAAGAACAACTTCCCTAGGAAGCTGGTTCC
>JAGPOW010000229.1:20954986-20965973 GCA_030014935.1 Caiman crocodilus
GTGCAGCAGGTTGCAGCCCTTTGCAACACCCACCTGTGGTCAAGGAGCAGCACCAGGTAGGGGACAGGACAGGCAAAAGCTGCCTGGGTCCTGTCCATGGGGCACCTGGGTCCTGGTGGGCTCTTGTATACAGCAACAGGCTTATCCAGGAACAAAATGGCTGAAGGTTTTTATAGCCTGTAGCTAGGGGCTGCCAGAGAGCATCCCAACCATGGAGGAGGAGACTGCCCCTAGTGACTGGGGCAGACCCAGCACTTCAGGCCTTGTGTTAATGCACATTAATGCACCTACACGTGTGTGAATGTAATTTAACTAATCATGCCTAAAGTTGGTAGTTGCTTTATGCAGGTATCAAATTTAGGCATGAATAGCCTAAAATTGACCTTTTTGAGGTGCTCGAAGGGTATATACATGTAGCTGTGCACCCTTAATGTGCCTTAAATCAGGCTGATGCACATTAAATGCTCATGTGTAGACATACCCACTGAGCGGTTGCAGAGGTGTTGTTTGATTTATTGGTTTGATCTGGGGCTGTTTTGGAGGAGAGGTGGTTGGTTCCTTTTGATTGCAAGCCTGACTTTCCTTTTCTCCTTATTGTTCCCTTTGGATAATCTATGTAGAGTTGACTGAAAGCTATAGTCAGGAATTAATTTTATTACTTTAATAATTTTTCAATATATTTGCTCACTTTATGGAGCTGAGTGAAAAAAAAACACTAGTATTCCCAAATGTATAGAAATCTAATCATTAATACAGTTCATAGATATTTGTTTCTATTTCACAGCAGCTCTGTCAAGCACCTTATACCATCCATGTGATCTGCATCTGAAACTGGAAGCAGGATAGTTGTACAGCCACATCTGCAAGAAGCTTCAGACAGGCTAATTAGCACTCAAGTGGTAATGCCAATTCATTTGCCTCAGAAGCTCATTCTAGAATTTAAAGTCAACTTGGAACATTTTACAGCCTGAACTTATTTCTATACTAAAAGTTATGGTCTGTGGTGCCAGTCCCAAGTATCCACACAGATTAGTTCACTTACCAGGGCAACTGTTGTCAGGAGTCCCATTACACCAAGGCCATTAGCTGGGGAGCTCAGCAGTAAATGACTAGATTCATCAAACATGAGTTTTTCTCTTCTCTCTTTTTATTCTCTTCAGTTAGTGCTCTCCTGTCTTATCTTTCTCCATCCCTTTCTCCATTAATCACATGTATTGATTGAGGAACATAGACTGACCAGAGCTCTAAAAAGAAGAAATCACCTTTTCCATAATTTAAAAGATAAGAAAAGGAAATATTTCAGTTTGTTTTCAGATCCAAAAGGAGAAGGGTGTTTTGTTTGAGGATGATGCAGAGCTTGGTTGAAATTCTTCTAGTGCAGTAAGTGTTTAAATTCAAAATGTATAGGGACACTGGTTCCTCTTACAGGAAGACCCACCTCCGGGGAGCAGAAATTAACTGATTGCACAGCCAGTTATCCAAAGTAACAGATCAGATATTTTTGTTTCCTTTCTATTTTAATTTGTATACTTTCTGATATATTGATACTTTTCATAGTAACAGGGTGAATTTGTTACTTTGTAACCCTGCTCAAGAAGAATGAAGCAGAACATTTAAAAGGCCATTTAAAAGGAACATTTAGAAGGCTTTTTTTCAGAAGTAACATGTTTAAACCTTTAGGGAAGCACTTTTTGGGAAACTTCAACAATCTTCCTCTGTGCTTCCCTATCTCTCACTTAAGTGTAAAGTCTCACAAGGAGGAAAACCTCCTGGGAGCAGGAAAACAGCACCTGGAGGAGTGCAGTGGAACAGCCTCCTGTCAAGTTCGTTATTAAGACTTTGGAGAACAGTCACATAACCACAGTCCTGGTATGAATTTAGAATTTGAATAGATTTTTTTGGCTGTTATTTTTCTCTTGATATATTACATTGTGTGGTCCACAAATACAACAAAATAGCGGAAGACAATTTTAAAATAAAACAAGTGGGAGTATTGTAAGTCTGTCTCTTAAAAAAAGTATAATTCTGTAAGTCTAAATACACATTTACTGAAACTCCATTCACTTTAGTAGAGCTACGCAGACTTACATAACTAAGGATCTGGCACTGAGAATAGATCAGGTAACTAGCACGATGGAGATCTCCCATCCAGTTATGTCAGTCATCACTAAAAAGTTAGCTGCTATAAGAAAACAACAGGGAGGTTATAGGTGTGTTAAGTCATTTAGGCGCCTGCCAGATATGTAGGTAAATACATGGTGGGATCTCATTCATGATCCACAATTGCATTATGCCAGCACTCTTGGCCACGCATTCAGTTAATTGCATCAGGAACCAGTCACAATATTACTGTATTTCATTTTTTTGTGGAGATAAACTGTGGCTTATTATTCTTTTTATCTCTCCATTAACTGATTGAATATGTGACTGGGCTACAACTTAAGATATGATTAACTGATTCACTGGTATGGCAGGGGCGTTAATTTAGGTACCATACCTAAATCATGCTATGTCCCTGCTAGACTGTGGCACAATACCACTTCAGTGCTACAGCCTGTCAATTTACTGATTCATATTTAAAATGTCACAAAAAATGTTTATTTTTATCTGACTACTGTCTGATTCTGTTCCTGTTCTTCAAGCAAAATGTTCATACAAAATTATCTAATCTGCTTTAATATGTTAAACAGTCAAACAGGTATTTAATTGGAGTTTGTATTGCTGACTTCATTCCTGCCAATATGTTCATTATCTTTTGAAAGTGGAAAGCACTGGGGTTTTTTCCAGAAATGTAGCTCCCTTTTAAATAGCATGAAAATGATAATTCATCAGCTGGAACTCAGTTTGGAGCACCACAAATGAAAGTTATAAACAAACTGGAGTAGTCTACAGGAAAGCAACAAGAATGAGAAGAGGTTTAGAGAACACAATGAAAAGTTGAAGGAATTGGGTATGCTTAGGTTTGAAGAGAAAAAACTGAAAGGTACATGATAGGTCTTCCAAAATGTAAAAAGTTGTTACAGAGACTAGTGATCATTGATAGTCCTCTATGGAGACTATGAAAAGAAAAAAATTCAGATTAATTTGCAGTAAAGATGACATGTTAGACATTAAGAAAGATAATGACTATTTGGGTGTTGAAAACTTTCTATCAAAGATTTTAAGAATAGGTTAAAGGACTATATGGCTGGTATTGTACAGGTATATGCAATCCTATACCAATACATGGGGTTGAACTAAATGAGCTCTTGAGGGGGGGTGCATGTGTGTAATTGCACACACAATGTGTGTGCGTGTATGTGTGTGTACGCATCTACTTATTATGTTGATTATGTTGAAGAAATTTTTGTTATCAGTTATTATATCCACAAATAGTGAACCATATTCTTAATCTAATATTTGACCTTTGCTTTAGGAGACCTTTGCCAGACCACAGGTCCCTTTAAAAATCCAATTACTCCACAGGGGAAATGGTGCAGATCTAGACAACGTCCTCTTTGAAGGTATGGCATGATTGCTGATGAGATATTATGCCTAACAAAATACACATTTATATGATAATTACATTAAAAAACTAAGCCATAAGAATATTAACACAGCTTTTGCTGTCAGTCATTAGCAACTCTCTAAGTTCTTTTCTCATGGAGAAGAAAATATGATCCTCCATTTTACTTTGAATGAGATCCTAGCAGTTTGTGTAACTTCCCTTCCTCACAGTCCAGTAAAACTTCCAGATTTCCTTTGTTTTACATTGGCATCTCTGCAAGGCTGTTCTTTAACCCAAGACATTAATGGATTGAACACAAGTGAAGAAAAGACATTTTATATATTAATATTTCAGCTAATGCCTTCTTCATGAGGCATACAGCCAAAACATTCATCTGCAGAATTTCCTTCCTATGTTATAGTCAGATTTACCCTGGAGTGTTTGAAGTGATGATTATAGCTTTTAACGGACTAGCTCCAACTAAGGACAGTCTCAAAGGTAGAAAAAAACAGCACATACAACGTGTAGACTGTACCCTGACCGACTGCACTAAAGTCTTCATAGATTTTCTTCATTGCCTTTGACTGATCATCCTCCTAAGCCACTTTGTGAAACAGCTACCTCCTGTTCCACAATTCCCTCTCTTTCATTCCTTTTAGAGAGTTTCGGAGCAGCTGGAAATGACAGAATTTCAATTCATAAGGGGTTTTGATAGTGATCGCAAAACATTTTACCAAGCTCAGAGAGAATTTATTTCTCCTTTTCATCATCTTTTGGTGTTTATTTTGGGTATCATATCAGCAAGTGTGTTCCAGCTCCACAGATACTTCTGACACATACTGGAGGCAGGCCATCACTGCAGATTTGGGGAAAATATATTAATTTGAGCCTTGCCTTTGTTGCGTGGTTTGTATTGTTGACTTTGTAAAGCCTTTTTTGACTCTTCAGGTGGTATAATGCCATTTATTTCTATAGACTTACTCTGTCCTACACGATACTAAGTACAGAGAAAGGAAAGCTTCTTTTCACAATGTAAATGTTAAGACATCCAGGCCCCCTTAAGATTTCTGTCATAGTGGAAATGATAAGAAAAAATAAGGAGGGTCTAGGGGCCAGACTGTTAGACTGGGTCTTGGGAGGTCAGAGTTCAAACTTCTTGCATGACCTTGAACAAATCATTTTGTTTCTGTACACCTCAGTTACAGTACTTAATGGAGGAAAAATCTATACAGCAAAGGTGAGAAAATAGTAAATCCTAGCCATCCCAGGAGGACTGTGAGGAGAAATACTATATTTTCTCACATACAACATGCAGCTTTTTTCCAAAAATTGGCTCCTAGAAATTGGAGTGTGCATTATATGCAAGGAACTATCATATCTACAGTGCTCTGTCACTTAAGATTTGGCTGGGCAAATGAGAAAGTAAAGATGTTTGCAAGCAATTCAGAGGGAACAGAGCTTTTTCAGTATTCTGCATTTCAAAAACTAGGTGTATATCTTATTCTGGGGCATCCTGTATGTGAAAAAATACAGTATATTAAATTTGTTAAGTGTTCTGATACTAAGGTAATAGGGGACACATAAATACTTAGATTTCTTTTATATGTTTATTTTAAATTCATCACATTTAATTATTTTGCATTTTAAAAGTTATTCACTTTAATTTTTTGTTGGCAGAAGAAGTCTCCATTTTCAAAATATGCTCAGTACAGTATTCCTTTAAGCAAATCCTTTAGACAGCATCTGACACTGTACTATGAGTGACTAGTAGATACATATTTTGGGGGCCAATACCAATAGCCGATATTTAATGAGGCATATCGGCAGATACCAATCTGATATCCGATACAGCTGCCCCCAGGTGGTAAATCCAGTGTGATGGAAGGGGAGTGAGGAGGGAAGGGAAGTGGCAGTGGGGGCAGATCAATGACCCCACAGTGAGGGAGGGGCAGGCGCTGCCCAGGGGAATGGGGGGGCATGGGACAGAGGCACGGCTCATGGGGTGGGGGCGGCTCCCACCTGTGCTTGCACCCCAGGAGGGTGAGGGGGTGTGACCCGAGATCTGCATGGTACGGGGTGAGCTGCAGCTGTGGGGGAGAGCTGGAGCCGGTGCTGCACAGGGATTTTCTTGCTGGGGCTGGGCTCAGAGTGGGCTCTGGCAGCACTGGAAGGAGGCTGCAGCTACCCCAAATTTCACTGCAGCTCCTCTCCCATCCCTGCACCTCAGCCCTGGCTTTTCCCAGCACTTGAGTGGAGGCAGGGTGTTCAGCCAGGGTTGTGCTGGGTGGTGGCGTGGGGCTGGGGCTGGGGCTGGGACTGGGACTGGAGCTTCAATGAAATCTGGGGTGGCTGTAGCCTCCTCCTAGTGCTGCCAGACCCCACTCTGAGCCCAGTCCCCAGTGAGAAGAGCCCCATGCAGCGCTAGCCCTGGCTTCAGCTCCACCCCACAGCTGTCATCTGCCACACATTGTGCAGATTCAGGGACACACACCCTCCCACCTCCTGGGGTGCAAGCAGCAGCAGAAGCTGCTCCCACCCAAACTGCAGCTCCGTCCTGCATCCCCACCCTACCCCACCCCACCCCAGCTGGGCAGTGTCTACCCCTACCATAGCTGCTGCCTCTCCCTCACCACAGGGAGCATTGATCTGCACCCCTACCCCTTACAACTTACCAGCTGGAGGCAGTTCTCCATGCTGCTGGCTCTGCTCTGTGCTGCGCTGCGACTGCATGCAGCACAAGTATTTATCAGCCAAATTATTAGCCCCATAGGGTTGATATGCAATATAGACAATTTTCTTCAAATTGGTACTGATCCAATATCGGATCAATGTATCAGTGCACCTCTAGTGACTAGAGTTACCTTGGAGGCATTGTTTATCACAGGGAGCCTGGCTTACCAGGTCCAGAAACTGCTCACATCATTTTTCTATATTGAGTGTGTGAATAAATTATACATATTTAACATGTAGAATAAAGTGCACTGTATTTTTTATTTACTTAAGTTTTGGGTACATGTAATCATAAGGAAAAAGGAAAAAGAAAAGACTAACTGAAATGGAATGAGAAAGCAGAGGACTATGGGTTCTACTATGAATAAAGACCATACATTTATGTATTTTGTTTGATTCCACTTAGTCTAAACTAACACTGTGAGCAAACTCAAGGGCTCTGGCTCTCACAGAATATCCAGAACATGAATTTTTACATTCTTCTTTCATAGCTAAAAAGTTGGCAGTGTAGGATGGAAGGGTTCAGCTTCACTGTTTATAAAAGGAGACCTAAAACTTGGCAACAAGGTAAACTGTTGAAACACTCCTTCACTCAGCATGTGGATTGTAAATAGTCCAGTGCTCAAGTGAAAGGGTTTTGAATTTACAAGAATTCCATTCTGAACCAGTTTTGTTAATGATAGAAATCTAGGGAAAAAGAGAAAAAAATATTACTTTTGAACAGTTCTAACTTCAAGACAAGAAATCAGACAGGATCATTTGATTGGGTGAAGGGTCAGCGGCATCACTTTGTAGCTACTAACCTCTACTAAAGTTAGGCAAATGCAACACAATCAGGTAGTGATGTTTTCTGGCAAAGGAAGCAGGGGGCAAGAAGAAAAAAGTCAATGCAAAGTAGAACATTGTAACCCATACTTTCAGATAAATTGGATTACAAGTCTGTGATGCCCAGCAAAAATGAGTTGTAAATCAACGTTATAAATGCTTTGCTTCAAGATATGCACTAAAGAACCATAAAGCATGGCCACTTAAGGAGTATACTTGCTTGTAGAATGACTTAAAAGTCTTGTCACTGTGCCTGCAGATGTTACTAGAAGTTAATATTGGAGACTCTATGGGTCAAAATCCAGTGTGTTGAACATGACACAGGGTACACAATGGTGGGAATCTACTACAGACCTCCTGGCCAGAATCAAGAGCTTGACCCAGGAGTTCACCAGGGAACTGGCTGAGGCTGCATGTTCCTGGTGCATGGTTGTCATGGGAGATTTCAACTACCCAGACATCTCGTGGGAAGAGCACTCAGCCACATCTGAACAGTCACAAAGCTTCCTCATGTGCGTGGATGAGCTCTACGTGACTCAAGAAGTCTATGGACTGATGGGAAGCAAAGCGTTGCTCGACCTGGTATTAGCAATGGGGGATGACTTAATCAGTTACCTAACAATCAAAGGGAAGGTGGGAGACAGCAACAGTGAGCTGATCACGTTCACCATCCACCGTAAAGCTGGCAAATCAGTCAGCAAAGCAGAAGTCCTTGACTGAAAGGGAAAGCTGACTTTGACAAGCTCAGGAGGCTTGTTGGTGAGGCCCTAAGGGACCATGACCCAAAGTGGAGGGGGGTTCAGGAAGAGTGGTTGCTCCTCAAGGGAGCGATCCTGGAAGCTCAAGCAGTGTCTATCCTGTCTCAGAGGAAAGGCAGCAAAAGGACACAGCAGTCCCCTTGGCTGTGCAGGAAACTAGTGGACCTCCTGCATCCAAAAAGAAAGACCTATAAAGTGGGGAAGAGTGGATCCACCCCAAAGGAGGAGTACTCTGCCCTGGTCTTGACCTGTAGGGAGCGGACCAGGAGAGCCAAGGCTGTGACTGAACTCCAAGTGACTACACGTATCAAGGACAATAAAAAAGCCTTTTTTTAGATATGTGGGGAGCCAGAGGAAAAGCAAGATTAACATTGGACCCCTGCTAAACCATATGGGTCAACTGACAACTGATGCTGAGGACAAAATCAACCTGTTTTATGGGTATTTTGCACCGGTTCTTCGCCAGCCCCAAGGGACAGTTCTACTCAATATGAGACAAGACTGTCAGGGTGAGGGAGAATTGTTACCCTTCATCAATGTTAATAATGTAAAGGAACACCTTGAGAGGCTGGACACCTGCAAGTCATCTGGCCCAGACAGTTTACACCCCAGGGTACTTAAGGAGCTGGCAAGCATCATAGCTCTGTCACTGACACGGATCTTTGAGAAGTTGTGGCGCTCAGGTGAAGTGCCAAAGGATTGGAAGAGAGCCAATGTGGTGCCTATCTTCAAGAAAGGGAGAAAAGTAGATCCAAAGAACTACAGGCCCATCAGCCTGACCTCTATCCCAAGGAAGATCTTGGAAAAAATTATGAAAGAAACCATTCTTGACAAACTGGCTAAAGGCAACAACCTGAGAGATAGACAGCACAGATTTGTTGCAGGTAGGTCTTGCCTGACCAATCTCATCTCCTTCTGTGACCAAGTGACATGTCACCTGGAAAAGGGAGAAGAGATTGATATCATATATCTTGATTTTAAAAAAGCTTTCTATCTGGTATCCCATGATCATCTCATAAAAAATGGACAACTGTGGCCTCAGCTGCATCACAGTCCGCTGGCTTGAGAATTGGCTCCAAGGTCAGACTCAGAGTGGTAGTTGAAGGAAGTCAGTCATCATGGTGCGCCGTGACCAGTGGGGTCCCCCAAAGTTCCATCCTTGGGCGGTTCCATCTTCATTAATGATGTGAAGATTGGTGTCAGAAATAGACTGGCCAAGTTTACAGATGACACCAAACTCTGGGATAAAGCGTCCACACCCAAGGACAGGATGGTGATCCAGGCCAACATGGACAGGCGCAGAAAATGGGCAGATGAAAACCTGATGGCCTTTAACACCAAAAAATGCAAGGTACTCCACCTTGGGAAGAAAAAACCGCAGCATGCTTATAGGCTCGGCAATGCTATGCATGCTAGCTCCGTGGTCAAAAGGGTCTTGGGAGTAACGCTTAACCACAAAATGAATATGAGCCACCTATGTGATGTTGCAGCCAGCAAAGTGAGCAAAACTCAGCCTTGCATCCATAGATGCTTCTGTAGAAAATCCCTGGATTTCATCCTCCCACTGTACTCAGCCTTCATGAGGCCATAGCTAGAGTATTGCATGCAATTCTGGGCTCCACAATTTAAAAAGGATGTGGAGAAGCTTGATAGAGTCTAGAGGAGAGCCACGTGCATTATCGGGGGCAGGAAAACAGGCTTTATGATGAGAGGCTGAGAGCTATGGGACTCTTCAGCCTGGAAAAGCACAGGCTCAGGGGGCACCTGGTGGCTGTCTATAAGTATATAAGGGTTGTACATCAGGATCTGGGGGAACGCCTGTTCACCAGAGTGCCCCAAGGGATGGCAGGGTCAAATGGTCACAAACTCCTCCAAGACTGTTTCAGACTGGACTTTAGAAAGAACTTCTTTACTGTCTAAGCCCCCAAGGTTGGAACAGGCTGTCACCAGAGGTGGTGCAAGCACCTACTCTGGCCTCCTTTAGATTTCATAGATATTCAGGCTGGAAGGAACCCTGGAGGATCATCGATTCCAGTCCCCTGCCACAGGGGCAGGAAATCAGCAGGGATCATAGAATCCTAGCAAGATAAACATCCAAATGTATCTTGAAAGCGTTCTAAGTGGGATCTTGAACCACCTCTGGGGGCAGTCTATTCCAAACCCTGGGGGCTCGGACAGTGAAGAAGTTCTTCCTTATGTCCATTCTGAATCAATCGCAGAGGAGTTTGTGAACATTCAATCTTCTCATCCTTTGGGGCACTCTGGTGAACAGATCCTGGTGAATACCCCTCATAAACTTATAGATGGCCACCAAATCACCCCTGAGCCTTTCCAGGCTGAAGAGTCCCATGGCTCTCAGCCTCTCTTCATAAGATTTGTTTTCCTGACATCTGATCATGCATGTGACTCTCCTCTGCTCTCTCTTAAGCTTCTCCATATCCCTTTTCAATTGTGGAGCCCAAAACTGGAAGCAATACTTCAGCTGTGGCCGCATCAAGGCCGAGTACAATGGGAGAATGATGTCCTGGGATTTGCCTGAGAAGCATCTATGGATGCAAGCTAGTATTTTGCTCACTTTACTAGTCACAGCATCACAAGACTCATGTTCATCTTCTGGTCAATCATGACCCCCAAGTCCTTTTCATCTGTAGTGCTAACCAGCATAGCACCGCCAAGCCTATATGCATGCTGCAGGTTTTTCCTCTCAAGGTGGAGAACCTTGCATTTTTCATTGTTAAACACCATCAGGTTCTTATCCACTCATTTAATGAGCCTGTCAAGATCTAGCTGAATCACCTTCCTAGCCTCAGGTGTGGCTACTTTACCCCAGAGTTTGGTGTCATCGGTGAACTTGGCCAGTCTGCTTCTGACACCAATGTCTACATCATTGATGAAGATGTTAAAAAGTATAGGCCCTAGGACACAGCCTTGAGGGACCCCACTGGTCCCAGCACACCACAACAATTGACTTGCATCAACCATCACCCTCTGGGTCCTACCACGGAGCCAGTTCCCCAGCCAGTAGATCATGGGGAGGTCGAGGCCACAGTTAGCCAGTTTTGCTAAGAGGTGATCATGGGATACCAGGTCAAAGGCTTTTTTAAAGTCAAGATATATGACATCAATCTCTTCCCCCTTGTCCAGGTGATAGGTCACCTGGTCATAAAAGGAAATGAGATTGGTCAAG
>JAGPOW010000229.1:20966073-20980341 GCA_030014935.1 Caiman crocodilus
GATATATGACATCAATCTCTTCCCCCTTGTCCAGGTGATAGGTCACCTGGTCATAAAAGGAAATGAGATTGGTCAAGCAAGACCTACCCGCAACAAACCTATGCTGGGTATCCCTCAGGATATTGCCGTCAGCTAGTCTGTTATGGATGGCCTCTTTGATAATCTTTTCCAAGACCTTCCCTAGGATAGAGGTCAGGTTGATGGGCCTGTAGTTTGCCAGATCTACTTTCCTCCCTTTACTGAAGGTAGGCACCACATTGGCCTTCTTCCAGTCTTTGGCCACTTTACCACTGAACCAGAAGTTCTCAAAGATCAGTGCCAGGAACTGAGCTATGATGCTTGCCAGCTCCTTGAGTACCCTTGGGTGTAAACCATCAGGACCGGCTGACATGAAGGTATCCAGCCTGTCAAGGTGTTCCCTCATGAGGACACCTTTGATGAAGGGTAAAGAATCTTCCTCACCTGGGCCTCCCTGTCCCACAGTGGACAGAGGCATCCAATGGGACTGGTGAAAAACAGTCAATTGGACATTTATCTTGCTGGAATCCTGTGACCCCAGCTGACTTCCTGCCCCTGGGCCAGGGGGCTGGACTTGATGATCTTCTGAGGTCTCTTCCAGCCCTAATGTCTATTAAATCTATGAAATCTATGAAGGTCTTTTAACCAGAATGAACAGAGATAGGAAGAGTACTGACTCAACTCATATATCAAATTGAATCAATGATGGTTTTCCTAGTATCAAAATATTTTATTATCTTTTTCGACATATATTATTTTTCAACTCATTGTATATCTTAGATTCCCTGGAAGTGAAAGTCCATATAAATAGGGACCTACAGAAATTGCAATTGCACAATTTACATGGAAACTGTGAAATTAGTAGGTTCCCTGCAGAAAAGCCCAGTCCCTGTAAAAAGCATGGCAATGGCCAGCAAACGGGGGTGGGGAGGCAAGCTGCAAACAGAAAAGTGCAGGAAGCCTTAGTGTCCTGAAGCCTAGGGGGGCAGATATTTTTGCATCAGAGAATGGTGCCCCCCCACAGCTCTGATTTGCCTAGGAGTCCCTGAAGTCCCACCCCTCCATTTAGACTGACAGTTGGCCACCAAAGCTGTGCTCAGACCATGAAATGGGGGGGCAACTGCCCCAAATTTGGTAGGTCCCTATGTATAAATTGTAAGACTGTTCTGCATGGTACTTGTAACTGTGCCAGAACTAGAAGGTGTTGGAATTCTTGTAAGAAACCATGATCACATCAGAGTTCCAAACCACAGAAGCTAGGGAAAGCATCCAAACTATTGCCTGCTTCTGTGAACTGGGTTTGAAGCCATTCACCACTGTGTTTCAGTAGCCATTAGTGGTAAAGTACCTCTATATTTTTGGTTTGTCAGATGTCATGTTACGGCTAGAAACTGGCATATGCTTAGAAGCCAGTCTTTCTGAAGTGTCCAAAAGAAGATACACTAGTGGATACTGTACTTCTTCTGTAAGCTGATTTAAAAGATAAAATGTGAAACACTAATAGGATTCATTTGGGGCATGCACTAGGACAATAAAAGGTCCCAGACATCCGTAAAGCTACTATAAAAGCAGCAGCTGGGAATCCTCAGTTAGTTATTGGCTTTTACATCTTGCCAACTGCTTCATTAGGGCCTAGTCTTGAAAAGTGCTGGGTGCCTGCATCTCCCACTAAATTCATTAGTTAGAAAAGTGAATGTATTAAAAAGAAAATAGTATTGTTAGAGTGCTTCATAGCCAAAGTCAATGTTAAATGCCCTATTGCACAGAGGGAAATTGAAATGAGTGGGGACATGGTGACATTCTCAAATGCTTGTGCTAAAAAAATAGAGTTGAGAAGCACAGGTGGTATACCATGAAATGGGTATAATTTAGCTGCTTCTGCCCTGTGCTGGACAGACTCCAGTAAGCCCTCTGTTGGTTGTATTCACTGCAGTTCCCCAGAACGGCACCAAGGGTGACTACAGTGCATCTTTTGAGGTGTAGTGGACATTAATATGGATCTATATAAATTGCAGTAAGAAAAAGGGGTTTTTTGCAGCCTGCTCATGGTACACAGAGCCAATTTCATGGGCATTTCACAGAGGCTCTGCCCCTCACTGCTAATTACCAGAGAGACTCACACCTCAGCAATGACTGGTGGAGAAGCCCTGGAAGGGGGCAGGAGAGGAGGGATGAAGGCATGGGTGACTGGTGCCTCTTGAGTCAAGGGGGCATGTGCTCCCTCAGCAGTCAGTCAGTGACCAGGGGAAGGGAGGTAACCCCACAGCTGATCCTGCTGACCCACAACTGGCAGCGGTGTGCCACTGGCACTTCCAGGCACACCACTGGCACGGCCGGGTCAGCAGGATCGGCAGCGGGGGGAATGTTTCTCCTGGCACACTCCCCGGCCAGTGCTCTCAGGGGGTGCACATGCACCCCCATGCACCGCCTATGCAGCACCACTGGATGAAGGGGTGTCCGTCATCTTGATTCCTGATTGATGGAAAGGTTCCTGTGTGGCGAGGAGCGACAAGAAGTGACAAGGAGGCCGCCACCATGTTGTCCGCTGCCTTTAGTGCTGCCCCATCAGCCAGGAAGAACCTGCTGACTCCCACTGGGGAGCCAATGTTTTATTTTTATTTAGTTTTTATTGTTGATTTTATGGTTTCCACAACATCCACAAAACCACAAGTTAAGTAGGTCCCTAGTGTACTTCAATGCAGCATTCCCTGACACAGTCCATTGATGGTGTAGGCATGTCGAGATAGATCTACTTCTTCAACATTACATAGAAATTAATTATCAGAATCTGGAATAAAGCCCAGGTTTTCTGATTTCCACATCTTCACGTAGTCCATGGTTATCTATAGGGATCCTTGTTTTCTCTTTTTAAAAACTGAAAATCCTCTGATAAAAAATCCCAAATTGATTAAAAAAACCCAGATCCACATTTTTCTGTGACTAAAATAAAATGTCTCTATATAGATAGGTAGCAGTTGAACACAATGTTTTATTGATATATTCACAATTTTAAAGCAATTTGGAAGCCTACCAGTGCCTCAATCGCTATAGTAAAATAAATTCTAAATACCTATAAATTTTGGTGTTTGATTTTAGGTTTTTTATCATGAAAAATCAGAGCTCCCCCTGCCCCCTTCACTCACCAGCTGTGGCTCTTCCCACCCACTGCTTTGGGGTGCTGAGCAGCCTTGATATGCCAGGGCCCTGCCCATGTCATTGCCCTTCTTTCCCAAGCCACAGCCCCCCAGCCCTGCTGGTACCCCTCACTACATACCTAAAGCCCCTGGTCCTGCCAGTGCCCCTCACTCAGGACCTACAGCCCCAAGGCCTGCTGGTGCCCCTCACTCCTGATCCATAGCCCCTTGTTCTGCCAGGCCCCCAAGTACCCCTCACTCCCAACCTGCAGGCCTCCACCCTTGAGTTGCCTCTCACTTCCAACCCACAGCTTCCTTAACCCTGCTGGTGCCTCTCACTCATGACCCAAAGCCCTGTGGCCCCCACTCCCCCAGGCCTGCCAGAGAAAGCCCCAGCTGGCAGGGCTATAAGGCCAATGACCCAGGTCTGCAGCCCCAGGCCCCATGCACATACCCCAACTGGGCAGTGCCTGCCCCAACCCTGCCCAACTCCCTCCCTCACTGTGGGGGCCTCAATCCCCCTCCCCCTGCAAAACATGACCTGCAGGGAGCTGTGGGAGCTGCTCTCGTGCTGCCTGGCTGTCACATGCATGTGTGCAGACACAACTGCATATCCCCTGCCTGATTGCCCTCCTCCCACTCCCCCCAGCCCACTGCAGGCTGGAACCCCATCAGCATGCAAGGAGAAACCTTGTTTCCCATGCTTTTCTTCTTTAAGGGAGAAAATCTGCATTTTTCTACTTAAAAGAAAAAATATGCATGTTTTTTTTCCTTACAATAAGAAAATCCATGTTTTTCTATATTTTTCAATGACAAAGAGAAAACCTAGATCCCTGGTTATCTAAATGAAAGAGTGGAGAAAAAAAAAATCAAACCACAGATTATTTCACAAATAAAAATGTGAAAAAAATAGAGAAAAAGAACTGGAGCTAAAGTCAGCATGTGTTTGATTAGGTAGTTCAAGTGAGGAATAAGCTGTGCCTTTAAGACTTTAGTGTAATTGGTCTTAATGGAAAGACTCACATGAACTTCAGTGGGCTTTGGATAGGACCCTGAGAGTGAAACCCAGCTCCATTGAAGATAATAGGAGTTTCACCACTGCCTTTGTTAAGGAACTCAATAAATAAGAACAGAGATAAAAGCACTCAGGACTTAATGTCTCCAAGTTCAGCTTTCACATGTAAATTCCACTTAGGATAAGTATTGAAAGCTTCCAAATTTAACAACAGGCTACAAAGCCAACGAAAAGCACTCAACTCCTTATGCCACGAACTTAGGCAGGTCATTTATTCTTTACTATTTGTGCACACAACATAGAGCCCGGTCAGAGCATCCTCAGCTGGCAAGCGACCTGGGGCTCAGCCTGCCAACCCAGGGCTGCTCTGACTGGGCTCCATGTGCTGCAGAGGAGCTGGTTCAGGCGTGAGGGTGCTTCAGTGTGGGGCTAGCCAGCAGGCAGCCCCTGCGCCAAAGTACCCTAGTGCCCCAGCCAGCCTCATCATTGTCTACATATGCAATGTGGCTCACAAAACAATGCCACCATAGGGTACTACTTGTGTTTACCCCGACTACCCTGCAACAGTGTTTATTAGTCTACTGCAACCTCATAGGTTTTAGTCAGCTACACACTAACCATCTCATGCGGATAAGGTGGCTGTCATAAAGACAGATCCATTCATGTTTGGAAGTTCAAGAACTGTTTTGATGAGTGCCACAGAGAAGCTTATAAATCAGAACAGTAAAATTATTAGTATTAAAAGCACAGGCCTACTCCCCCACAAGCTAATGCCAAAGCTCCCATTGACATCAATTGGAGCAGGCTTAAGTCTCAAGCTATGTTACATTTGAGAAGAAAAATTCAAATAGCAAGTGTTCAGCTTTTGTTTTCCCTTTTGTCCTCTTCTAACACAAAACCATTTTATTCTTACTAAATCATTCAATTTCCTGTCTCTTCCTGCAGTGGTGGAATCCAGGCAGCCTAGATGTTTATAGACAGAGACTTGTTTATGATATTAATGTTACTTTACTCCTGAGAAAAAACTTTAACACTTGCCAGGAGGTGGTTTCTAAGGCTAAGGGATCCCACTAAATTTCTTCATTTCTTTCATAACTGTCTTGCAAAGACAATGGGAATATTTAAACTGTAAATTATCTGTAGGTAAGGAGAGATGCAAGACCCATGAATAGTTATGGGATAACATTTTCAAAGGGCCCATGGAGTGTAGGAAACTAAGACCTATTTCCAAAAGTGACTCAAGGGATAGACTTTTAAAATCGTTTAGATGCTAAAGATGCACTATGTATATCATGGTATTTTCAAGTGCACCAAAGAAACTTGGATGCAAAATGTAATGGAATTTCAATGGAAGTAGGATGCCTAACCTGCTTAGGTAATCTCGTGATACCCACTGGCTGCATCTACATGAGATGTTTACTGAGGAGCTGCCTAATTAGCTCCACAGTAAATATCTCCACATTTACACATAGGGCCCTATTAGTTTGTGCAAAAACAATAACTTCCACTACAGGTTAGTACTTATAAATATAAGTACTTGCCTTGGGTGGAGTTCTTTCATGTGCAGCAGTCAGTGCATGTGTAGATGTAGACCCAGCTGGCTGGGGCATGTGAGTGCTTTAGTGTAGGGCTGGCGCTGACTAGCCCCCTCCCTCCCAGCGCACTCTCATTCCCTAGCCTGTCCCCCCTGGCTGCTGCAGGGGTGCAGAGCAGGGCAGGAGCAGCCCTGGATTCAGCTGTTCCTGTTGGACTCAAGTTGGTTCTGACCGGGTGCATGTGTAAATGAGCACCCAGGAGCATTTTAATGCACAGTAAAGTCAGATTAATTAATTGCACATCTGTACATGCCCACTGGGACTTAAACTCATGGGGCCCACGTCATTTGTGCCTGAGTGCTTTTCTGATAACCCAGAGTGTCTCATGTATCCAAGGGAAACTATATTAAATGCCCTGGTTCTGCAAGTATCTGATCTTCCTACCTAGAGTGATGTGCTGAGTACCCTCAAAGGCACCAGATGTTAATGACAGATGAAGGTGGAAAACATCTTGCCAGCTTCAGATTAAGAATAGCTATGTAGTCTGTTCATAGAAATATAGCCAACACTTCTAGATTGAAAAGGTTTGTTGCCAATATTCCCCTGAGGCAATCAGCAGTGGCTTTCTAACACGCAATACAACATGTTTGCTGACCACTCTGTAGTGCTAGTTGCTCTTGGCAAAAGGCCCTAACAATAACTTTAATGTACCTGCACATGTTTCAATCTGTAATATTTTTTGCCAGTCAAAGTATTGAAGTGAAGAAATCAAGGACTAAGTTAAATAAAAAATGAGGAAACAAAAGGCTGTTCTGCTTTCTCTCTCTCTCTAGCAAAGCTAATTGGTTGTCCCTTTGCCTTCTTATAGATGATCTGCACAAGAACAGGTTAGAGTCATTCATTTTAGTGCACAAAATCTATTTATATTGAGCAGGATTAAAGGCCTTTCCGGTGCCCAGTGGTGATCTAGCTGTGGGGAGAACTACGCTCTTGAACAGGCATGTCATATGATGGCTGGAAAAAGGTCAACAGAGTCCCCCTCTTTTAAAATGAAAAAAGGAGGACCCAGGGAATGACAAACTGGTCAGCAATGTGTAAATACCTTTGTAAGGTAAGACTGATCACAAGCAGGAAGAAGTAGTTTGAAGTTAGGCAAAAGGTAGGGTAGAATAACACTTTATAGACTTGCTGAATCAGGGATGCATAAGCTCTCATAAGCACCATCTTACTTCATTAGATCCTATGAGAGGAGTACAGGAAGCAGAGCTTCTACATAGAAAGCAGAGATTAAAATACAGAGGGGAAGGAAGAAGGAGGGGTCACTGCCAAGAGGAGCAAGGTGGGTAGGAGAGCTTTCTCTGTAGAAGCTCTGCTTCCTGTAGGGCCAGATCAGGGCCCTGCCACACCAGACCCAGCCTGCAGACAGACTCGGCACCACCCATGCAGCCCATGAAGCAAAACATTTGGGTACCACTTGTTTAGACCATATTTAATCCAGTCTGTGGATGATTTTTGATTCCACAATTTCCTCTTCAAGATTGTTTTTTAAGGTGTTTTTAATCAAAGAACAGCTGTTCTGAGGTAAAAACATGGAGCAGGTAATTACAGTGTCCGTCTGTTGTCTACATTGGACAGATGGGATGACCCCTACATGCAAGAATGAATGAATACTAATGTGACCTCAATTCCAGAAAGACAGACAAGCTTGTGGTACAATACTTTAACCTCCCTAGACATTACATTGCATTTCAATGCAGTGACTCCCTTTTTCCTCCCTCTTCCCTACCCTTTGTATTTTAGTCACCACTTTCTATTTGGAAGGTCTGCTTCCTGCAATCCCTTCACAGCATCTGATGAAGTAAGCTGCTTCTTACAAAAGCTTATGCATCTTTAATTCAGTAAATCTATAAGGTGAAAATTTACATGGTCTTCTGCCTGAACACAAGTAGCCAGACCAGGTTTGCTAAAAACAAATTATCCCAAATCAACTTGACCTCCTTGTTTGGTAAAGTTGCTATTGGGTGCAAGAAGGGACATAGCATACTTAGAGTGAGTCTTTGGATAAAATCTCACATGACCTTCTCATGAGAAAATTGGAGAAATATGGGCTACATAAAATTACCACAAGGTGGATAAACAAATGACTCAATAATTGTAAGCAAAGGGTAATTATAAATGGATCAGTGTCAAAATGAGAGGAGATTTCAAGTGAGGTCTGTACTGTGCTACCCACAGGGGTCTGTACTGTGTCCAGTGCTATTTAATGTGTTTATTAATTATGTAGATGCTGGGATAGCGAGCTTTCTGAGCAAATTGGCAGATGACATGAACCTGGGAAGGATTGTGTACACATTGGAGGATAGGAGGATCTCAATAGATTGGAAAGCTGGGCTAAAGACAATAGAATGACATTCAGTTCATATAAACACAAGGTGCTAAATGATGGAAAGAATAATCACCAGTGCAAACAAAAAACGGGAAATAAATGACTGGCTGACAGCATTGCTGAGAACGATCTTGGGGTTTTGGTAGATCACAAGATCAACAAGAACCAACAGTCAAGTACAGTTTGGAGCAGATTTGGGCAGGTAATACAAATGGGGGCCACAGCAACAGGAATAATAAATGTAAAACACAAGAAGCAATAGTTTCAGTTTACTCAATGGTGGTTAGGCCTTATCTAGAGTACTGTGTTCTTGTTTTGGGCTCCATGTTTTTAAAATTATGGGAATAGTCAGGAACGGTCTGGAGGTAGCTGATAAAAAAAGTGATAAAAGGATTGGAAAGCAAGGTTATTTATGGGGATATTATAAAAATCTTCAAATATTTGAAAGAATGCCATAAAGAAGAAAAAGAACAACTTTTTCTCCCTTGTTTCAGAAGACAGGACATGAAGCAGTGGCTTCAAATTGCAGTGCAGAAAATTTAGATTAGATATCAGGAAAAACTTCATTGCCATTTAGAGTAATGGGGTAGTAGAATACATTGCCCTTGGAAGCTGCGGAATAACTATCCATCATTAGAGATAAGAATCGATCGGGGTTGATTTAAAAGTAGGGGTCAGAAAAGATGACTGCTGAAGTCCTTTCAGCCCTGTGATTCTATATAAGAGGCAATTTAGGAAACCCACTTGGGCTCCATATATTACTTCCTGAATATCAGCATCCACGTTCTTTGACAGTGCTTGTGTATAAACCTTGCCGTCATACCTAAGGGGATAACTGGGTAGATAGATGCTAAACTTCTGTGAAAGATTTGTAAAGTTCCCTCGTTATCAACTAGGCCTGTGTTCGTTCTCCCAAGGGATGAAGAAAGGCAGTGTAATGTAGCTCTTGAGCCTACTCTGCTCTGTGAAGTAGGGTTCCATTGCATGTCACCAGCAGGATGACACTGAGAGGTCACTGGGATGCAGCTGATGGACTGGTCTGCCACTCCAAAGCAGACACAACAGTTTCCAGTTATCCTGGAAACTGCTTATACCAAGGGAAAGAGAAACAGTTGTGACAAGACCATTTCTCATATTTAAGGAAAACTTTCAACATAAAATCCTGGGTAGGATATGATTTGCACTCCTAAGTCAATCAAGTGTTTTTGAAAATCCTACCCCATCTTTAAAACCCTTTAAAACTGCCTTTTGTGACACCTACATATTGGAGTGTAATCCTACAAGGTATTTAGGGGAGTTCAATTTTCTAGAATTTCAGCCTTTCTTTTCTACTATTTTACTGATTCTGTTTATTAGCTTGTCCTCATTTTATTGCCATATTACCGTCTATATAGTATCAATATTAATATTAATAAACCCTTTACAAGAAATAGAAGAGAAGTTTTAAGAGGACCGGAATACTAAATTTACAGTTCTGTACCTCACAAATATTTTCTATTAAGTCTGATGAAAGTTGACAGTTTTGAGATAAAAATATCTCAAACAATACACAAATCAATACACTTTATTTCTGTAACTACTGTATTCCTTGGTCCTTGTATATTTGTTTGGCCATAGCAATGTCTAAGATTCTTCTTTAACTGAGCTGCATTTTCCTTTGGTTATAATTACTCCTCAACGCCTCTTGAAACTATTCTGTCTTTGACACTAGACGTTAGGACTTGTCTTCATAGGTAAATGAGATAGACTAGCTGCTTCGGACATGAATTAAGATAAACCACCCAAAGATACTAGTGAAAAATAAGGGTGTCTGTACCAAAAGTTAGTAAAGAATTGCTACTATCTTTAGAATTAACGCTCTAGTTTATTTGGCAAGAGGATCCCTTTTTAGGCACGTTAGTATCCTCATTAGTCTGTTGTCTACCAATATAACCCTATTGCTTATTTTATTCATCCACTACACAGATCAGTTTGACTCAAAACCACAAAACTCATCAGCCATTGTAACAGGATCATATTCTTCCATCCCCTCCTGCCCCCAGCCGCCAACATGCAAGCCACCTAGATGACTAGTGAAGACAAAGTAGATAACAGAATCTGAAGATATCCATGCTGGAAAGCTCTTCCTTAGTATTCATGCTCCTGTAAGTAAGCTGGTGTGCTGTATTTCATTGATCCCTCTAAGGGGAAGATTCAGAGGGAGTGTAGTGGTGCAGATGCCACTCCCTTCAGTCCTCACCACAAGAGTAGTAGTCAGGAACTTTTTTAGGTCCCAAAGCAAGTAAGAACCTCCCGCCCTCCTCCCCACCAACCAACGCTGCTGTCCCTGGCTGCCTTGGGGCCAGGGCAGCTTCAAAGTTGCTTCTTCCCACTCCAGCTGGGCTCTGCTCATGGGCGGCTCTAGGATTATATGAAGGGAGATACAGATGACATGGCATATCACATGTGACACAACCTTTATTTTTCTTTGGTTAAAGAGCAACTAGATGCTTAAGTAATATGCAAGGGGCAAGCGCTATATCAATATAACTATTAGAATGTGCACCGTTTTGCTAGATCATATATAAAGTTTAAGAAAACCACAACAAACACGGCAAAAAAAATTAAAAAGTCAAAAGGTATTGTTTCATTAGGCCTATAGTCATTAAAGTTAAATGTCCATCTCATACAGAGACATAAAACAAAATCTAGGCTTCTTGAGAATCTCGACAATGCCTCCAGTACTTGACTGTCGGTCATTTCTACACCTGAGTTAATGTTACTGCCACATCTGAGTGAAGGTTTTTAGCTCAAGCTAAAAACAGTCTGCAGGGCTATGAACTAGAAGAGAGAATTACCAGAAATGGCTAACAGAAAGCAGAACTGCAAAAGAAAGGACAGCTTGAATAGTGGAATATCAACACCATTAAAAAGGAGAGAGGACAGTTAATACCTGTGAAGTGGAGAGAGCATAACAGGAACCAGGGAGATGAAAACGAGCCATGAAATTAATCAACTGTCTCAGCACTGCCTGAATAGAAAAGTGGCTGCTTTTCTAGGTAATTGGTTTTAAAGTTTGGGTGGAGCAGGAATCAAAGGAAAGTGCAACTGTATCATCTCACCCCCATGAATCCACCCCAGCTGTGTTCCAAGAAGACAGGGATACTCTGAATCTGACCTGATTAGGGACTTTAAAAAGTCCTCAAGTGTTTCTCTTGCAAGGCAGTCTGCCTGCCACCCTTACGGGAGGTAGGGAAGCTGGAAGTAAGGGCCAGTTACTGCTGTGGCTCTTTCATTAACAAAATCCTGGATGTGTCTTTATTCCCAATCCACTTTGCTAACCCACTGTTTTATTCATAAATTAGTTAGATTGACCTTTCTAAAGGGGCTAGGTCATCAGTAAAAGGCCAACTATAAAAATGTTCTCTTCAACAGAGAAAAGCAGGTGGAAGTTGTAAGTGGGGAAGAGGATCTGAGCTAGCAGCAGTCAGGGAAACTTTAAAATTGAATGTAGCCTGAACCCTGGGACCAATCTTACTTGGCAGTGAGGGCATTATATGGAGCGCTGAACACTTCCACTACTAGTAGCCTGTGTGAAGCTGAGGGCATTCCCCAATTTAGAGGAGAAATGCATCACCTTGCAGGATTAGGCCTTCTCTGAGTTGTAAACAGCCCAGTTAATTTTGGATCTCAGTCAGTCTGCTATGTATACTTTACATACTGTTAGGCATGTCTTCCCTTTCAGATAGCTATGTGAAAGGGCACTCATACACAACCCAAAAAGCAAAAACTCCAGGAACGCAAGAGTAGGAGACCATGATGTAATTAATGGCATTTACAAAACTTGCAAACATAAATCAGTTAATGCAACAAATGACATGTTTTTAAAAAAATATTGTATAAACTATTTATCCATAACCTGGGCCACATATTAGCCAGAGCGTGAATCTATGAACTCGAACCCACCAGCAATATGATTTATGGCACTAAATTAAGAGAATGTGAAATTCAGATAAGTGTTTGGTGAGTGGAACACATTTACTCTGGAAAGCAATAAAGCATTATAAACTCTAAGAGAGACATTTGCGTTGTTATAATTGGTTAAACAGGAAAGTGATGTGAATGTTGGGCTTGTCATAGGTCCACAACATTTGTCAGAGAACTGCCGGTTCCTGATGCTTACTGAACATTTTCCAGCAATGTACTTAGCATGTGACCTTTATGTGGCTGCACAGTTTCCCCAACTGTTTTCATAGCTCGTAAAGTGTTTAGGAAGTGTTTATAAAAATTGCTCGAGGAAACTGCCACAAAGAACTTGAGCTTCATGGGTCTCAGCGGCCCAGCTTTGATTTAGTTCTTTAAGAAGGGATTTCATATTGTAAATGCCCTAGTAACATCTGCATATGGGTCCTTGTGGGATAGCACTGAGACACAGGCAGGTTTAATGTGTATTATTTGGCCAAATTTCTCCATGTGACGGCTGACTTACCTCCCTCATGAAATCACACATGTAAGTGCTCTACTTCCCTCTTCCCCCTTCTTGATGGTCACTTTCAGTTATCTAACTGTATTGGGAAGAGATATTATGTCATAAACACCAGAGCAACATCTGCAAAGAATCCTTCTGGAATGCAGTGCATGAACTGTCAAACCCAAATTGTGCTCTTGGATCAAAAGTCCACAACTTATGGTGCTTGACCTATTGCCCTGGAAGTATTCAGATGCTTTTTCACGTAGGCTCTAAGTCTATTTGCAGAGATGGAGCCAGAGAAGTGTCACAAACAAGTTCTTGGTATATAGCTCACTAGAGAATACTTGTGAAGAGTAACCAGGAAACATGCTCATGCAAGAGTGCTGAAGATTTAAAGAAAAAATGGTTAACTAGACTTAATGAACCAAGCTACATTTCTCACTCATTTGGATAAATCCTGTTTCTCAACAACAACAAAAGACTTGCCATTTTTTTCAGTATTGTAGGAATTGTACTGATTATTGATAATAAGTAGTAACCAATGCAGAACATTCACAGAAAAGGGAAACTCCTATTAGTATGCTAATATGTATTCATAGCATAAACTACCTGTATATTAATTTTTAAATTAATACAAAAAAATTAAAATTTATAAAGAACTTAAAAAAAAGTATGACAAATTAATTAAATAACTCGAATTTTCTCAATGATATTTTACCCATTTTAGAATTTGGGAAAATAACTGTAACTATAAATTCCCAAATATAGGCACTTTTAAATATCAGTCCTCTCAAATCTCTTGTATTGTCTAAAGGGCATTTGACACAAAGGTAAAATTAATTTGCTAGTCTCAGGACCTAATTCAATAAACTACTTACTCAAATCTCAGTTTGCCAAGATCATCTTCTGCAATTCCCAGTAAAGTTGTTGAAACATCCACAACCATATCCATGCAGGGTAGTAGGACAATAAGAAATAAAATCCTGGCCTCTGAACTAGCATATATTTTACAAATAAAAATTAATAAGGATAACTTTCATATAATTTTAAATATTTAATTCTTTTAGATATCTCTATATCTAGTTATGTAGCCAGCACAGCATGTTAGAAGCATCACTTGCAATAAAACAAATGATTGCATAGTTATAAACCTTTTCACACTTCCTTTTGACAATAGAAGTTTTCTAGCTCAAAGCTGTTTTACAACACGCAAGCATAATCAGTCATTCACAGAGACCAGCTATGTGATTTTGTGAGTATATGCAGTGGAGCCTACACATTCACACCTCTTTATTAATTAAGGAGCAAGTGAGAAACTAATTGGGTCATTACCCAAGAGAAAAAAGTGTATGACACTTATCATCAGATACACATTTAGCCATAAACACCAGCTTTGATTGTAGTCACTTCCCAGTTTTACTTACTACTGCAAATTGAAACAAAGGGTGCCTGTACACAAGCATGGAAGCTGCTTCTCAAACAAACTCTAGTTCAAGTGACCCTGCCACCGTTTTAAAGAGTGGGGAGATACATGAGATGCGGCCTCAGGGTTTTCCTTTGGAAGAGGAAGGCAGAAAATGTTGCTCAGACCTTTTGTTAGGTGTTTTGAAGTTATCAGAATGATCCTTTAGTAGCCAACTTTTCTTAGTACTCTCAGTCCCCTCCATTCAAGTGTTTTGGGCTCTAGGCTGTGAATTGCTAAAGTTACCCTAGCATTTTTATCCAGGTTT
>JAGPOW010000229.1:20980752-21003856 GCA_030014935.1 Caiman crocodilus
CTTGTTACATCTCCTTCCAAGATACATGCTCTGATGAATTAGAGGAGGAACTATCCTTGTGACATTCAGTCAGGAGAGAATATATTTGTATGGAATATCTGGGAGCCACTTATTTGGAGTGAACTGGAGCTCTTTTTTCAGGAACACATATTACTGGCCACCTCTGATTAGTGCTTAATCTACAATCCTTTTCTGCGCTGTTTAGGCAGATCATGATCCTAAACAATCACTCTCTTTTTAGGTGTCCTGTGTTCTTCCTCTTTCTCTTCATTTCAGAAGCATAACTGCAGAAGTCATAAAAGCATGACTGTCCCAATACACCAAGGGTATCAAACTCATGTGGCCTTGTAAGACTTTGTGGGCTAGATCAGGCCCACAGACTGGCCCCACGTACCAGATCCAGCCCACAAGGCTGGTCCATTGTGGGCATTGCTTGTTTGCTTGTTGCATACATACCAGCTCCAGTCCCCAGCACTCCATGAGCTGCATGCAGCGCACACCTACCCCAGCCCCAACACCCCATATCACAGAAGACACAGGAGGCTAGTCCAGGGTGCATGCCACACATAGCTTGCAACCCCAATTTAGGGCACACTGCATGTGGCGCCTGTGTGGGACAGGCCTCAGACACTGGATTGGGCTTATATTGAGCCTACAGACTGACCCTGGATCCAGTAACCCCCATCCTGGCCCCACATACTACTATACCGTGCACTGGCTCCAACCCAACACAGCACACAGTGTACCAGGCCATTCCAAGGCACACACTACCTGCAGCACCCATGCCAAACCAGGCCTGCACATTGAATCTGGCATTGGTGGCTCAGCCCATCCTTGGGTCCAATCCAGACTGGCCCCAGATCCAGTGTTCAAGGCAGGTTTGGTGCAGTGCACACCCCAGAAAATCTCCACACTGTGTGCAACCCATGCTCTGTGTACCACATGCAATGGACCATAGGCTGTATTTTTAACACCCCTGTAATAGATGGACTGTTGCAATATAGTGTCTCTAGCCTATGTTGGATTGCCCAGCTCAAATCTTTCTCAAATAGTGGTGTTCTCATCCTTTACTGGTTGGCCTGAAGAAAGAAAGTGAGGCAGCCTTGCTACTTCTGAGAGATTATATATCCATATGTTTTTAAGGGCAAGTGACAGCAGTATGAAGTGAGCCAGTGTTTGTTGCTTTTATTTTGTATGTCATAAGCTGAAAACTGGGAAGGTGGGCATGCATTATTATAGTACCTAATGGAATATATCCCATCCTCTTTACCCTAACAGTCATGATTTTATGTTTTCCATTTTGTAGGTGCAGAACTGTAAGTTGTTTTGAAATATGTTTTAAAATGTAGGATGTGTTTCTGGCAAGGCTGGGTATAAAATACCAGGAAAATAAAAGAGGGAAAAGTGAAAATACTGTTCCAGGATATATTGAAAAAAGTTATTGGGATCTGTTCAAATCCAACAATATATGCCTATGAAAGCCAGCTTGTGAAGTTAGGGACAGATTTTAAAAAGCTGGTCTCTGTTTTCATGCCAATAAATAACAGGTGCAAATAATTATAGTGACGCTGGACCCAGCAACCCATACCATGGGTAAGTGCAGAAGGGGTGGAGACCAGAACTGCCTCCACAGCGGCAATGTCTCATCCGAGTCATAGGCCAAACAGTGGAATGGAGTCTTACCTTTGCCTTTCAATGTACTGAAGTACAATATATCAGACAGAGGGTGGGAAGGGGACTCATCTCCTCTCCAGTGAAAAAATACCTAGGAAGAAATTCTTTACAAACCAGGGCCAGATTCTAATCTACCTATTAGGCATGGCACTGGACTTAGGTGCCTATGGACCATCCTATTCTACCTTGCTCAAGTCCCTGAAACATTGTTAATACAAAATATGAGCAGGTCCATAACAGGGGGAAATAGAATAATGCCTAAGTTTGCTTAAACGCCTAGTAAGTGGAATGGGGTCCAGCCCTGGGTCTTTAATTCTAAAGAGACATGGCCAAGCCTGTA
This sequence comes from Caiman crocodilus, assembly GCA_030014935.1. Classification (NCBI taxonomy): domain Eukaryota; kingdom Metazoa; phylum Chordata; order Crocodylia; family Alligatoridae; genus Caiman; species Caiman crocodilus. Next base: position 20,982,767 of record JAGPOW010000229.1, read on the forward strand.
AAGATAACTTTATAGTTTTGCAGTGACCCAAAAGTGAGAGATGTTACCATTCTTGTTGGTAGCAGCAGCTCAAGTACAATGTGACTGGGCTCTGCCTTCTGTCACTGTCTCCTTGTCATCATTTTTTCTTCTGCTGCTGCTCCCAGAATGCAGACTGGTAGAAGGGAGGTCTTCTGAGTCCTTGTACTGCCCCAATCCAAAAGCACAGTGCAAAGCAATCACTTCAATAATCACCATTAGCATTTCTTAATCAAAGGCATGTAATAATAGCATATTCCAAAGCAGTGAAAACAAAAATATGTTTTTCAAATTTAAATGGAAAATCCTTTAAGGTACATTTTCTTGTTTAGCTATACAGTTGCTCTCAAGTATTTTGATGGAGCCTAGAGGTAGTCAGATTTTTCAGTCCCAGGCCAACACGAGCTTTTAAAATATGGGAAATACAGGAAATGTGCAATTTAAATTATTTATTCAACTAAATGGGCTTAATTCCCTCTATGCCAAGCTAAATTTCAGTCCTTCCAACCATTGCCAAACAGAAATGAGACAATGGCAGCTAATAAGAAACATTACTAGATCTGGAGAGCAAGTCACAGAGGAAATAGTCTGGGAAAACCCTTTGATCTTTGTTAGACATGTCCCTTTATGGTCTGAATGGGATGTTTCCTCATGCCCGTATGGTACATGTTAGGAAATGTTTCTCCTTTTTAATAAGACAGGTCAGCTGACCACTTGCATAAGTGTTTTCTTCCTTACTAAAAAATGTGTCTCCGTCATAGTGATTCAATGAGTAAGACCCTGCCTTAGAAAATTTCATAACACTTCTGCTTTGTTTGTATGAAATTATCATGGGTATTTATCTATATAGTTATACATATACACTGTCTTTTATAAAACTAACATGGAAATAACTTGACAGCAATACCGCAAGGCACATATCTGAGTAGCTTTTTTAGACTTAAAACAGATGTTAAAATCAGAAAGAAAATGTATTTAAAACAAACAAAGACTATAGTATATAAATAAAAGCTTCTATATGAATGTCTTTCACAAATTCAAATTGGCAGGGGGAAACAAAACTGTGAAAGGGGCAGTGAGATCATGAATTGAAACTAAAATTGAAGTTTGCATATCAGTCATTTGCATATCAATATCACAATGAAATGGGCATTTCTAAAAACTCAGCAAGTGCCTATAGAAACTTTGCCTATTTCACGTAGTTAAATCCCAAGCTGATGGAAAGGAACTGCAGAAAGATCTCCGGAAGCTAAATGAGTGAATAAAAAACTGGCAGGTGAACTTCCATGTGGACAAGTGCAAGGTAATGGACCTAAAGAAAAATAGCCTCAATTGTGCATACGCAACGCTGGGTTCTGAACTAGATGTTATGACTCAGGAATGAGATCTTGGAGTCATAGACAGGCCTCTAAAAATATCAGCTCAATGTGCAGCAGCAACCAGAAAAGCCAATAAAATGTTGGGCATCATTAAGAATGGGATTGAAAACAAAACAGAGAACCTCAACATACCACATATTGAATGCTCCATACAGTTTTGGTCTCCACACCAAAAAGGATGCAGTAGAACTGGTAAAGATACAAAGGACAGGGGTATGGAGCAGTTACCATACAAGGAGAGACTAAAAATTCTTGGACTCTTCAGTTTGGACAGGAGAAGGCTGAAGAGCAATATGAAAAAGGTCTATAAAAACATGAAGGGTGTGGACAAAATACAGAGGGAAATGTGGTTCAACAAGTCTCAGAATTCTAGAACAGGGGGCACCTACTAAAATTAGTAGAAGATAGGTTTAAAACTAAAGAGAGAAATTACTTTTTTATGCAATGCATAATTAACTTGTAGAATTAATTGTCACTAGAGGTTGTAAAAGCAGATAGCATAGTCAAGTTCAAAAAGAGACTGGATAAATTCATGGATGATGGATCTGTTAATAGCTGTTGAACAGAATAGTTGGAGATGTATCCTCTGGCATCTCTAAACTAATGGTGGAGGCCAGGGAGGGCATGAATAGGGTATAGATCATTCTAGATTTATCCAGTTCAGTGCTCTCCCTCTAAAGCAGGGGTGGGTAAAATACTGCCTGTGGCCTGGATCTGACCTACAAGGCCATTCTATCCAGCCTACAGGGCCCCTAAAAAAATTAGAAAATTATTTTTTATTTGCCCTTGGCTGCCTGTCAAAGATGACAGGCAGCAAGACCTGCCCAGCTCCACCCTGCTCCCACCCCTCACCCTCCTCCCACCTCCAGCCCCCAACCTGAAGCCTCTGTGGCTTTGGGCCTCATGACCCTGGAGTTGTTCCCTGCCTCCCTCCATCTGAATGGAAAGTAAGATAAGATCAGATGGAGGAAGTGAGGAAACTGCTGTGATCCTCGCAGCATCTGGGAGCTGTGTAGGGCTGACTGGGCTAGGTTGAAGCCAGAGGAGAAAGCAGCAGGAGAGGGGCAGAGGGCAGCGGGGGTGGCAGGGTGGCTGTGGGAAGTAGCAGTGTTACAGGGAGCAGCAGGTGCCATGGGAAATGGTAGCAGAATGGGGAGCAGCAGGGAACAGCAGTGGTACAGGGAACAGTGCAGGCCACAGAAAGCAGCAGCGGCATAGGGAGCAGCAGGGACCCTGGGAAGCTGCGGTGGTGAGGGGAGTGGTGGGGGTGGCAGCTAGGAAGTGGGGGCAGCAGTGGTGGGCAGGCTTGCAAGAGGGAAAGTAGGGAAATGGCAGGGGACTGGTGTAGGTGGGTGGGAGTGTAGATCCTATGCCGGTGCCCTGGGCTGGCAGGGATCCAGGGCGGGGTGGCAAGAGTAAGGAGCCTGGGCGTGGGGTCTGCCCGGCTGCACCATGAGGCTCACACACAGTAAGTGAGAACTGTACACAATGGACTCAGCAGCCCGGGCCCGTCTCTCTCTCGCTCTTTGTCTCCCACCCCACGCACCATAATCCCACACCCTCCCACAGCTCAGGCACCAACCACATACCCCACAACCCTCCACACCCACACCATACCCACTGCCCACCACACACACAGGCCCACATACTCCAGCTTACCACCCACACACAATATACAGTAGGATTGTATTTTGAGCTATGAGGCAATCACTTCTAGATACACTTTGCAAACACAAATCAATACAAAAATATTTTTAAATAAAATTAAAATAATTTATGGTAGATGTTTTAGTTTTTTGTATATGATTTGGGGGTTTGTTCCAGTTTCAAGACTGCAGTAGCCTCCCTCCCAAAAGGGGGAAAGGGGATGGACTTCCAGTGGCAAAAGTCAGGGGCTGGGAGGGGGTTGACTTCCGGTCCCAATATGGCGACTGAGAGTGAGGCACCTGTCAGGGGGCAGGGCTACCCATGCAGCCCTCAACAGCTTACCAAACCTCAGTAAGTGGCCTCCACCCAAAATAATTGCCTGCCTCTGCTTTAAAGCATCCACCCCTGCCACTGTCAGAGACAGGATACTAGATTAGATGGACCATGGTCTGATCCAGTATGGCACTTATTATGGTTTTATATAATTCAGTCTGTGTCAGCCTACTTACTGCACCAGTCTCAGGATTGTCCTCAGAGGCATAACATGGAAAAAATGTCCCTTGGGCAGCTGTCTCTTACCCTTATCCCCCACACCTCTACCTACACTCTCACTTGCAGGTACAACAACAACAACAACAGCCACTAAGATCCAACAAAGAACAGTAACATGGAGTGTGACACATTTCAGAAACTGTATTTCTCTAGACGGGTGGTGGAGTTTGCTGCTGCCAGAGGAAAACTTTCACCCCCTTTTCTTACTGCCAATGTCCATGTCCAGAGAGCAAACAAATACTGACTTTGACAGCAAAAAGGGGAATCTGTTCTTCTCCCAGCAGCAACAACCTCTAGTGCTGCTCTACAAAACTGATTCTCATAATGCCTTGAGCTCTATGATATCCATTGCCTGAGCTAACAATGTGTGTCATAAAAGCAAGCAGTAAGGCAAGCAGAAGAGACAGAGGCAAGTAGTGTCCACAGGGTGAAGCAGTTCTCCCAGGGAATGTGCCCTGCTCACCCATCATACATGACACTACTGGTTTTCCTAGCTCTGGGTGTGCTGACAGATCCCCAAATGCCTTTGAGAAAACTTAAGGCTTGCTCTCCTCTTGTTCTGAACCAGCACTGAATCAGTACAATCAGAATTGTAGAGTAAATTGCGATATTGTAACAAAGCTAAACAAAGATGGAATACCACTGTAGTGACACGGACTGACTTTTCTGCAAACCTATTTGATTATGTATAGCAGGGGTGTCAAACATACTGCCCACAGACTGGAACCACTCCATCTGGCCCATTGGACTACCAGAGGGCCACTGAAAGTTGGGGACCATGGCCAAGTGAGTGGCCTGCCAAGGAATTCAGGGCCCTTGGGCCCTGGCGGACATGACAATAGGCCCCTTGATACAGCCTGTCACTCCACCTCCTCGGCATCAGTGTAATAAGCAATGCAGGAACCCTGGACCAGTTGTTATCTGTTATTAACCTACTAAACCCCATGACAAAGAAGCTGCAGCTTAATGTGTTTAGAATGGGCTAATTTTAAAGAAATAGGTAATATTCCACTAATTCAATGTATCTTTCCTGCTTCAATAAGAAAACAACAACAGAATGTGTCAATCTTGGACTAAATGCAATCAAGAATCTCATGTGGTTTAATTTTGGCTTTTACACATGGTTTCCTCCAATTACTGCAGATTTCATGTATTTAACTATCTTAAATATCTTCTCTTTGACAGCAGCAGTTATGTTTGGCTAGAGCCACTTTAGGCTCTGTTCTGACAGTCTCAATTTTTCTGACCTCTGGTTGCATGGCATTATGATGTCCTTTGAAGAAAATCACAGCCTCTGGGCATCACTACAGTCCCAGTACTTTTTATGTTTGAAAGAGCCATGGCATTTTTTTGTTGGTCATTATCAGGAATTGTGTTTTCATTCTGTTGTAAATTTGGGTCATTTTATATTTCTAATTGGCTTGGCAAACATTGTAACTGAAATGCGTAGTATTTGAGGCATATTTACTTTCAACACTTCTCCCTTCACCTTCCTTGCTTCCATTATTTATGGAAAGTTGAAATGGAGGCATTTTTTTTTACTTTCAAGAAGCTTTCATAATGAGGCCATTCTTCTCCTAGTTATATGCTGTACATCCTGATCATCTCCGCTCATCTCAGTAATTATTCTGGGATTTCCCTGGTGTAAACAAGATAAAGAGTTTGGTCCACTGAATCAATCAACATTCCCCCGAGTTCCTAGAAACAACCATTTTATCCTGATGTTATTAACTTAAATGTAATCAAAGTGATATCAAAATGTTAATGTCAATATTTCCAGCCTTGATATGAAACAAAACAGTTGCTTCCTCCCTGAGGACCATTAAAAGGCCCATAAAGTAGCTGCCTGGTATTAGTTTGCAGCCCTGAGACTCTAGATGGCAACTGTAAAATGTGAAAGGCTTTGAATAAAAATGTCATAGGATTTTATAACCTGACCATATTTCACAAGCTGAAAATGTGAGTCACCCTTGTATAAAAGATATGCCTCTATAAGATAACTGTACTATGTGACTGGCTTATTGATCTTACCTAAAATGCACATTGCAGTATGTTCACTGTGATACTGAGTGACAAAAAGCAACAAAAACAACAGATAACTATTGAAAGATCCTATCCCACCATTACAACAAAGGTTTCTTCTGATAAATATTTGCTCTGTGCTCTGAACAATACAATAATCATCGCACAGGAGAATCGACATTACTCCACCCATAAAATACATAATCTGAGCCCCATCCTCTAGTGAACACCAGTGAATCATGCCCTAGTGTGTAGTAAAGTTCAGGTATAACGAGAAATGTGAAAGAAGCAAGCTCAATGGCCTGCTGTTCTGATCTCCATACAGCCCTAAGTTCCCAACGTAACAGGACTGATTCCAGGAAAATCATTAATACGCATACATGTGGTTGTGGTACACATGGGTGCAGTTACTATAGATGTAGATATCCAACATTTTAATAAAAGACCTGACAAAATACATTAAAAAATAAGCCTGCTAATTGCCATAAGACATATTGCCACGAAGAAATAAAATAACAAAATGTACCACATTAAGATCTCCCACATTTCAACACAGATGTATTGCTATATAGAATTCAGATTTATATATATATATCAGTTAAATACATTGCTATACTTGATTCAGTTGAAGAAGGGTGCATGCTACTTCCAGAGTAAAGCAGCAGACTTTGAAATGGTGTGGTCTCCTTTCACGGACGTTTGTAAGATTAGAAAAGGAACACTCCCCGCACGCCCTCCACCCCCCACAAAAAGCAGCAGTCAAAACTTAGACTATGAAGCATCCACTTTTATGTTTGAAACTGAAATCTGACAATATAATTTTTAAATAGTCACCATTTTATTCTGTTAGTTAAAGAGGATTAACCCAGACACAAAGCATGCAGAGATACCTAATGATCTCTTTTGGGATGTTTAGAGTACATCCCACTAATAGAAACTCTACCATCAAAAGTTGCCTGCAAAGTAGGACCAGGGGACCAATAGTTACTGTTTGAGACAAGGAAAGAGATCAGCAATTGATCCAGAAGAATAAACAATTTTTTTTATTTTTTATTTTTTACTTTGAAGCTCTGGCTCAACTGAAATACTTCCTGCCCAAGTTCAGGGACATATCATGCCTTGGGCAAAGCAGCCCTGTGTAAGAATGAGTCAAGGCATGTGTCATTGCTTCTTTGCATGAAATTGTTGCTGTTTTTCTCTTTAATTTCTCACAAACTTTCTAATTAAACAAGGAATAAAATATGTCTGTCAAACTGTACTAAAGCCATGTTCACTGATCTGAACTGAAAGGAAAAAATAAAACAAAATTATACCCATAAAAGTGGTATCCGATATATTTTCATAGAAAAGTACATTTCTTTTCCCACCTGATATCCATTAGGTTACAAACTACCTAAACAACCATGTGGTAATCATCAGTGGGTGCATTTGCACATGCCACTAATGCACCTGAGTAAACACAGCCTCAGGCGCCATGTGACAGTATTGGGCAGCAAAAAGGCTGGCTGGGTGTGGGGATGTCACAGTATGCAACTAGGCAGTAAACAGCACCCAATACTGTAGCACCCTCGTGCCCCAGCCAGCCCTGGTCCCGGTCTACATGTGCATTTGAGCAACATAATTACTCCATTATAGGATAGTACTTGTCCTGAGCAGTGCTATCCTACAAAGGAGTTAATTAGTTTACTGAACCATAATACAAGTCACATGTAGACTGTGATACTCTACTGCAAAGCTAATTAGCCAGCTCTGCAGGAAAGTGCATGTGTAGATGCAGCCGTGGGTGCACCTAAAGTGCAATTAATGTGCATGAATGTTACTGCACAGTAAATTCAAGCACATTAAGCTTTGCCCTGGAATGTATCTACACATGCAACCTGTTGGGCACAGATTTGCACCCAATGAAGCAGTCAGGTCCAGGACTGCTCTTGTCTTGCTCTGACCCCGTGCAGCAGTCAGGAGGAGCTCCAGGCTCCAGCTGCAGCTACCTGGGTGCCAGCCCTGGGCTGGCAGTGGGTTCCAGGGGCACACTCAGGCTGGCAGGGGATGTTCTTCTAGGGCCAGTGCATCTTGGACACTCCTTCCTGTCCCCTCGGCAGGGGCAGCCGGGGCACTATGACTATCTCTTCCTCCACTCCCTGCAGTAGGGCACCTGGGCAGCCATCCCTGGACCCCAGGCCCACAGGGCAACTCCAAGAACACATGTACTATGGACAGTTTGCAGGAAACGCCTAACTTTATTTCCCTCCACCACACATCAACAGACTCCCTCCCTCCCAGCAATACACCCTTCCCTAACCCCAACATGTACCACCAATAAAGGATCCACTTCCCATGCAACTGTATATAGTGTCTGGTTTGTGAACTGACAGGAGGAACAGTGAGATGGAGGTGCCACAACATGGATCCCCAGGAGAGGCACTCAGCACACCAGCCTCTAGCAACACGACTGTGGGTGTGAACAATGCAGTGAGCCTGGGGTAAAGCTGGGCATTATCTGATTCACTCAGCTTGCTCCCTGTCCTCCACAGGGTGGGGCCAGCAGATCACATGTGCAGACCTGGCCCAGCTGCAGCCAGCTTCTACTCAGGGGCTGCATAGAGGGGGCTGAGCAGTGGGTGACAGCATAGGCAGGGGGCCAGACACAGAAGGCCAGACACAGACCACTAGGGAAGGAAGCAGCAGAGGGCCCTGTCTGGTACAGATGGCACTGTACCTCCTCCCAAGCCCACTGAGGGGGCTTGGAGCTGGATTGCAGGCAGCTGCCAGGGGCCTGATGGGGCTGGACATCAGGCAGCACAAAGTTGACCACCAGGGCCAGGATGATGTCAAAGACCTGGCAGTACTCCTTAGTCACCTCCAACACTCAGACCACCATGGCAATCTACCAGTCCTTGGCCTCCAACAGCCTCTCCAGGAGGGCAGTGTGCCTCTTCTCAAAGGTTAAGTACACCCGATCCCTCTCCTGCTCCCTCGCCAGGTCCTGGGTTCACCAGGCCTGAGACTCCACGAGCTGCTTCTCTACCACTCTGATCAGCCAATCCAGCAGCAGGATCTGGTCCTGGGTCTGGTGCTGGTGGGGGCGACACATGCTGATCGCGGTGGTGACCTTGCAGCCCCATCTCTACCAGCAGCTGGTGGTTCTCCGCTGCATGCAGCTGCTGGACCTGAAGAGCAAGGACAGAGAGGCTTTGTGAGAGTTTGCAACATTTTAGAGATAACATGCACTGTACTGAGGGGCTGCAAACCACCTGGCCTCAGATCAGGAGTCACATGCAAACAGGTGCCCAGGGACCATGGTAAGTTGGCTGGGAAAGCCCTTCCACAGGCAGCTACCCACCAAGCCCTTCATCCCCACTCCCACAGTGGCAAGAGGTGAACTACTTGCCACTCACCACAGATAGCCTGCCTTCCCTGCCCCCTACCCAAGCCAACCCAGGGCTGGTTTCTGCCAGAAGCTGCCATGATAGCTCCAGACCAACTCCCCCACTTCTCTTCACTATAGGTCAGACAGTTTGCTCCCTTGCTGCTGGCACCAGATCACCCAGGGCAAGGGGGTGAGGAACTCCTGCCCAGCTGGGATATGAAGCTGATGATGCTCCCCCTGTCCCAGGGCAGAGTTCCTGGCATGCATGGCCTGTGCCCCAAGCATGCCCCTGGTCAGAATCATCTGGGCACACTGCAACAAGCTGTTTGAATTCACTGAGCCATCCTGACCCACCATGGTTCCCTGGGTGCAGCTAAAAACCTGGCATGAAGCCTTGGACTTCAACAATGCCCCAGGCAAGCCCTCACTTCTCCACAACTTGCACTGCCACCTGGAGAGGTATCTCTGCCTATATTATGACTGCCTGCCTCTGCAGCCAACAAGGAGATCACCACTGTGTAGGCATGTGCTGGCTGCAGCAGCCCTGTGGACTCTGGCTCTGCTCCCTGAGGCTCATGCCAGAAGCTGCCTGGCCCATGGGCTTTTGAGTTTTCCCTCACTGCCTAGCTGGGAGGCCACTGGATGGGGAGGCAACAGCTCAATAAAGTCCTGAACTGCCTCCCACCTCCCTGCAGGAATTTAAGCATATTAAGCCAGAAGCGGGGGCAGAAAACTCTGTTGGGTAGGGAGGAGCTCAGCCAGCAAGGGCAAGGAGGGGAGAGGAGAGGGCAGGGCCACCCCCATGTAAGGCCATGTGAGGCCCCCCCCATGTGAGACCCTGACTTCAGGTGTGCAGCCCAGCAGCAGGCAAGCAAGCTGGTGTGAGCATGGGTGGCTGCAGCAAACTCCTCCCTGTGTGAGGCTTACCAGACGGACATGGCAGGTGATCCTGACAGCTGGAGTTGGTCTCTTGCTGCAGTGACATGATCCAGATGCCTGTGGTGTCCCAGGGCATGGAGGCATGGCACCTGGCCACCTGGGCAGTGGGCCCTTCCAAAGAGGAGCTAGAGACTGCTTGCTGCTGGGGCCAACTCCAACCTGTCCTCCCGGTTTGGGGTGTGCTGCCACAGTTGGCAGAGCAAGTAGTAGGCCAGGCTGCCCAAGCAACCAGGTGAGGCTATAGCCAGGAGCACACCAGGACCTGGCATTGGTGCCCCATACAGCACTCCCCTGCAGAGTCCTCCTCCTTGTTGGGTCATAGCACAGGCTCTAGGCAGCCTACCAATGCTGGAACACATGCAGCAGGGCTCACCAGGGTCCTTCAAGCCCAGGATGTGGTCCAGCTACCGCATGGACCTGTGGGCAGCCTTGGACTGATGATTATGGTTCATGACTCATACCAACTGGGTCTGCAGGGCCTTGACCTTCACATGGAAATGACAGCTGGAGCACTGATGCATGTGGTCTGATATGGTCACATAGATGTGTACGTTTGCTCTCACGGGCTAGCAAAACTGCTTCTGGACCTCTGCATCACCCCAGATTGTGTTGACATTCGTGGTCCCCTGCTTCATCCTGTTGGGGTCCCAGGATGCTGTCTCTGTTGTCAAGGAGGCCACCATGGCAGCTGCTGCCAGGGACCTCAGGAGGTCAGGCTGAGGCTTCAGGTTCTGGTATTGTCTGGCACGTGCCTGCTGTGGCAGGGCACATTCTGCATGTGTAGAATTCAGGGGGGCAGAGCCAGAGTCCACGGGACTGCTGTAGCCAGCACACACCTACACTGGTGGGGCACAGTGCCTATAGGCAGGAATCACTTGGCAAGGTGCCCCAGGCCAGGGGTCCAGAGGCCAACTTGGTACAGCCAGCAAGCTGCCCCTGCCATGTGGCTGGAGAAACTGACAGCCACATGGCTCTGCACTAAGCAGGGGGCTGACCACTGCTGACAGAGTAAAGCATGTCATGTAGATACACCCATTGAATATGAACAAGCACCTCAGAGTGCTTGTCTTAATCACAGTACCCCTAGCAAGAACAGGTCAAGAATAACTGCTTATGTTCCACCTTGAGTCTCCTGATGTTCTCCAGTAAAGTCATTCCAGGCTCATCCTCTGTAGCTGCTCTTAGACAGGGCATGAGAGTGGCCACTGGACACATTCCCAGATCTGAGGCATACCTACAGGCACAGGTGGGTGAAGCATGGGGGAGGTATGCTTGGCCCTATTCTTCCTGGAATGAACCTGGAAGAAGTCAGAGCTGGTGTGCTGGTGAGGTGGGGCTTGTGTTTGGTTCTATCTTTATGTAAGCTGCTCACCCTCAAATCAAGATGACAATAAACCTTAGTAAAACCAGAGTTTGTGAAGTGGGGCTTCTTTTGTTACTGCATCAGCTATCTGTTTCTCTAGGCTTACAGTTCCTATATTTTATAAAGAATTGTATTAAACATGGCATCATCCTTGCCCTACCTAAAGGTAAAAAACTGACTAATTGCAGGTGCCTTATGTATTAATGGCATGAACCATGGGGACAACTTAAAGTTATAAATAATGATGACAAAGGTCCCTACTATAAGAGAAAAAAACTAAATTCTCTGCTTCTGAGCATACAAAAATAACTAAAAATAGTAGGCAAGAAGTAAGCAAAATATGGCTTTCATATTCATCCCTGCTTCCACATACTTTTAAGTCTAAAAATTCTCCTTAGAGCCTAAAAACTATTTATGATTTGCCTCAGCCCGCAAATAACTTATTTAGGAATGTTGGAAGAAAATCTTAACTTAACATTTTTTAGCTGTTTTGAGTAGTTTTGAAGGGTTTTGTTTTTGGGGTTTTTTGTTTTTTTGGCTCAACATTAGCACCAAATGGCTGGAAGAATCTCCATACGACCCTGATCTCCTGAGCTCCATACACCCCTAAAGTCCCAAGGTGACAAGTCATGGATTCCAGCAAAGTTATTAATAAACATACATGCTGTTGTGGTACACATGGGTGCACTTACTATCAATGTAGATATCCAACAATGTTTGGACATACATAATACACACCAGCCCAGATGTCTGCCTAAATTTGAAACTAATTAATGTAGTGTTTGTTCGTCTGCAACTATCTGTGTTCATACATCCGCAGTAGCAGAGGGTCAGACTACCTTACTATGACTACAGAGGCATGAATTCAAGCTTTGCTCTGGACTTGTGCTGAAGGGTGCCTGATTCAACCCAGCTATAAATGGGCACCTGGTCTCCAAGTTTGGAGAGTCAAAGCAGTCAGAGGCGATGCTAAGCACATCACAGTTTGGTGTGACATTGATTAAAAAGATTGGTATGACTAAACTACCTGCCATTTACATTCAGGCAGACCTTTGGCCTTTTAGTACTCAGTATTTCTTTGCAAGACTAAGAACTTGCCAAGAAAAAGATCTGGTAAGGCTATGAATAAAATCCTCAGTTGGTGGCATATGCCATAACACAGTGACCTGTTTTACACAGTGACAAGGTATACATAGCAGTGAATCACATTCCTATTCAGTCCCCATAGAGATATGGAAACCTGGGGTGCCACTTACATTTTTTTGTCTCATTTGTATCAGACATTTATTAAACTAAAAGCTTCCCTCATATGATGTGAAAGCTCTGATGTCTTTGGAATCAGTATATATTTTTGCCATTGAAGAAATCATGCACAATGACAAAAGTCATATGCACTAATAAAATCACTAGCCTGGCCACCCTGTGGGTGAATATTGTATTACAGGCAATTAAGTCAATTTAACTTCCTTAGTGGCATAAGAAACACCACAAAGCTAAACAGAATAAATACACTGGAGCCAATTAGAAATGGAGCCTGATAGCCTGGGGGAAACTCACATGGTGGGCTCGCTTGTTTCATTTAAAGAGAAAAAATCTTCAAGCTTGTTAGGGTCATTAATGTAAAACAATCGCATAGGGCCTGATCCAGCAGGTCCTTCACTAGAAAAACTTTAATGGAACATCCAAGTTTAGGATGATCGTGGAATTTGAGTTTTGATGAACAGCCTATAGAATTCAATGAGCTTTAGACTGATCATTTGGATTTATTAAAAGGCCTAAACATTTACCAAGGGTTTCACTGCTAGTAGGGTCGGAAGGGAGCTGAGCAGATCATCAAGTCCAACCCCCTGCCCTGGGCAGAAAAGAATGCTAGTGTCAAATGACCCCGGCTAGGTGATTATCTAGACTTCTTTTGAAGACCCCCAGGGTAGGAGCGAGCACCACTTCCCTTACCAGAGTATGCAAAATATGCCTTTCATATTCAAGGGTGTGGGTTGTAGCCATGCTGGTCTAAGGACATAGGCAGACAAGGTTCTTTGGGTAAATCCAATATCTTTTATTAAACTAACTCAAATAGTGGGAAAAATTCTTCTTAGCAAGCTTTCAGGCATAAACACCCTTCGTTAGGCTGAGGAAGCATCTGCAGATTGTCTGTGCTTTTCCTGGATGGAGAGAAATGTCTCGGGCGGCCGGAGCCATCCAGAAGATTGCTAAGTTAATCGGACGTCACGCGGGCTGGTGATGGAGAGGCAAAAAGTTTTAAAAGATTATTTTACTTACGCCACGTGAAATGGTAGCATAGGCCTTGAGGTAGCTTGCTTGCATTGTCACGGTTAAGTAAACGAGTTGCTAGTAAACGAGTTTTTGAACGAAAAGGAACCTGCAGGATAACAAGGGTACGTCAAAAGGACCTAGTGACGGGGAGATATTGGTGGGTGATCAGCCCGCTAAGTTTCCTCTGTCGCACTACAGAGTTCTTCGTGATTACTCTGTCACGTGCTCGGAGGTCTCCGACTTGGGAAGAAGGTGCATGAACTTTTATATGTCCAGAGTGGCCAATAACGGACTGCTAGGTAAGAATAACTAATGAAGTGGAATGTGACCAAATTTGGGGTAATGGCTCCATGCGGTCTATTGTGACTTGGACACTCAACTGATTTGGTTATGACAAAGAAAAGCAGCCAGAGGCCTGTGCTGGATCTCCTCATCAGTGTTCACTTTCTGAGAGGTGGCTACTGAGGTAGGGGCAGGGCTCAACTACCTCCTGGGTCTGTCCCTCAATGGTAATTCAGGGAGGGGGTCACATTCATAGCCTGGAGCAGGTGATAGAGCACTTCAGTCTTCTTGATGTTGAGAGAGAGGCCCAAAAGTCTGGTGGGCTTCTACAAAGAGATCCTGTGTTGTCCAGAAGTTTCCCTCAGTGTGCGCAAGGATGGCACAGTGGTCAGTATATTGAAGGTCAAACATTGTTTTGCATACTCTGGTCTTCAAGGAAAAACATTCCCGATTGAATCACTGAACAAGGCATAACTAGGAAGTTTTGCATCTTGGGCAGCAATGTCTGGGGTAGGGGGCAGAATTTTACCTGCTTAGGGACTCAAAGATCCTAGCTGCTGAAACATGGCCTTCCCACCTCTTGTTCATGTTGCTGTGGTGTGGTGTCCTCATACCATAGCTGCTGCTGCCATGACACTATTCTGACACCCCCTCTACATCAGTGCTCAGTGCCACCAGAGCCTTCATTCAACCACTCCTAGTTACACTCCTGCCCTGAATGAAATGGAGCTGTTTACATAGAGGAGGAAGGCAGATTTGGGTCTTTTGATAGTAAGCTCTTTGGGGCAGGACTTTTTTTGTTTTTTCAAGCACCCAGCCAGTATACCTGTGGGAAGGCAGATGGCTGATAGTAACAGTAAATTGCTAAATGCCTTTTAAACCCCCAAATAAATCGACATTTGGCACGTGTTGTTTACATATTCTTCTGGCTGCAAGTACAGAATAAGATTCCTAAATCTGTATTTGCAACTCTGGCACCATGATGACATAAAAACACAACACAAAGAAGCACTTTGTAATATTTGGACAACTGTCTTTTACATTATGTAAAGCAGTTGGTAGCCAGAAAGTACATCACATATGCTCTAATTGGAGGAGTGTCCATCTGTCGTTATATTCATAATTTGTGCATCTGACATTATCGCAGTGCTTCTTTACACAGGGATCCTCATGGCTCTTATACAGAAGCTCTACCATATGAGAGAGATGTAAGACTTCCTCTGGCCAAACCAGTAGAAATTGTTAATCTGGTCACAGCTGCAAATTACTTTCCACATACCTTGTAAGCGTAGGACCACATTCTGTTCAGCTCCTCTAGTGCATACCTGCCAACTTTAGTGAGGTTGAACTAAACAGCTGAAAACAGAATTTGGCCTATGCTGCTATTGAAGGATCATTTTTATAGCCTCTGTAATTCATATGGTTTATTCCAGATTAGTAGAAGTAGAATAAAGACCTTCTTCAGGAAGAAATGGTACTGCAGGTACAAAATCTTTTTAGAGTCTTACAATTCCCTCTGTACTACAGCATATTTTCTGACCTGAACAGTGACTTTTTCTGAATAATACTGAACTTTGGTTGCACACTTCCAAGGATGAGAGCCTGGGCTTCATTAAAAATACCAGCAAGATGTAGATTTTACCTAAGAGGCATGGTGCTGCCCTTCAAAGAACAAGGGACCCTATCAACTGTCTTTTTCTTCTGAAACAGGAAGTCTAAATAAATCAGCCACCGGTAACATACAAACTCCTTTTATTTCAATTTTTCCCCCTTTCCTCTAAATGTTTAAAGGATCCCTTTGGTAAAACAGTCGTCAGCTTTAGACCTGACAACACATGCAAACAAACCCCCTTTCCTTCCCACTTTCTTTTCTCACTTTGCACACCCTTTTCTGCAGCTTCCTCCAATGAAGTTTTGTTGCTACTGTTACTAATAAATGTTGTTTTGCAAGTCCTAGGAACAATGAAATGCATAAATATGCAAAAAAAATTAAATTCTTTTTGCTTTAATTTCTTCCAGTTAAAGTAACTTGGGGGTTATTTATTTAATAAAATAGGTACACCATAATCAAATTTAAATGTGATTTTAAGCTTGCTAGTGTCCCTTTTGGTCAGCATGAACAACTAGTCAAATGATACATATTTAAAAGTAGGTAAACTTTTCTGACAAATTTCAAATTCATAGAGAAACCATGAATTAGGAACTTGGATTTCAAACTCTTTAGGTTTTATTAAACTGACAAGATATTTCTAAGAGTAAGATTACACATTACAGTTAGATCATGTTAAGAGCTCTTAAAACTTGAATGATCGCACATTAAGGCTCATTAACTAGTGTCAAGTCTTGTTTAGGTATTTTAAAGTTACACAACTTTGGACCAGGATTATCTTTGACATGAGCAACCTAGTTTAAATTAAATTAATTTCTGGGTGTTTACCAGAGATAAAACCAACAATCTGCAGTCCTCCAGTATCTCAGGGAGCACTGCTGCCAGGTAGCCTAGGATTATATGGCTCTGGACTGACTTCTGGGAAAGGCCAGGCAACAGGTAAGTGAGGATGGACTGGGGAGGGCTGAAAAAGGGGTTAAGGAGGTAAAGAAAGGGATTAAGAAGGTAAAGGAGCCAGGAAGAGCAGGGCATGGGAAAGGGGTAAGGTGGGGGCAGGACTGGAGGTGGGAAAAGGGAGTCAGTAGTGGGAAGGAGGGAGCAGGTGAATGGGAAGCTGCCAGGCTGCTGCCTCCTTTGCCTCCCAAATCTCCTCCCCAGCCCTCACCCTGATATTACTCCCTGCCACCTCAATTACCCTCTCTTCCTGCTTCAACCCCAGATCACAGCTCTACTATCCTGATCAGCCCAAGAGTGGCAGAGCTGCTAATAGGGAGGTTTCCCCTCTTGGTCAGCTCCTGGAGTCCGTATAGACCACACTGCTCCGGCATGCCCACATCCAGCCCCCACGAGGCCCTGTACTGAAGGGGAGGCAGATAAAATAGGATGGGGGGAACAAGGAGCTGCCAGGTAGCTGCAGGGCCTGGTGGGGATAGATCTGCGTGTGCAGGGGTGGCATGGGCTGCAGGAAGCCTGGGAGCAGGCAAGGAGGCAGACCCTCTCCCACTCTGCTGCTGCATGCACGATTTTTGGACTGTTTGGGGTAGCACGGTAGTGATCTTGGAGCAGAGAGGCCAGTCGGGGAGTGGGAGAGGGCAATCCAGGGCCTGAAGAGGGGGGACAATGGGGTGCTTTGGGGGAAAGAGGGGGTAATCCAAGTGGCATAGGAGAGCTCTCCACTCCCAGCCCATACTGTCTAGAGAGTCAACTATCAGGGCAGACATGGAGCAGACTTGTACCCCCAACCACATCCCTGTTCCCTAGCCCTCTAACGGCAGATCTGAGCAGTGTAGTCTTAGAGAAGGTATTAACCCTCAATATGTGACAGATCACCAGCACTAGTCAACTTTAACACAGACTAATATTCCTTAGAATGAGCATCTGAGAATTGTAACGTGTAGCTCCATCCTAAGCAAGGCACACAGAAGAAAATGAATCAAATCAAAAATATATGAGAGAAAGATCCTCAGCTGATCAAACATGGACAAACATACACATAACCCAGTGTAAACTATCAGTTTGCATACCAATATAAATAACACGGGGATCAGGATGGACAGGGAACTACCCTAAAGAAAATCACACAGTATACAATTATCACAATACTGTACCTCTCCCAGAAATTAGAAGTCTTAGCTGCAAAGAAAGAGAAAAGGTTAGGGATACAATGGGTTATAATTGCAAAGGGGAAAATTTAGTTTGAAAGTTTCCTATCACTTTGAACTACACAAGGTTTGCCCATCATAATTGATTTTTTTTTAAAGTCCCTCATGATAATGAAATGATTTGTACACTTGGGAAAATGAGAAAATCCAGGTATTTTATTTGTTTGTTTTAGTCTCATCTGGTGAACACTGGTGAAAAATTTTTAGTTGTTTAATATCAGTTTTCCAGATGTATGCTCTTTAAACATTTCCTTTGAAGTGTGTTCTGCAGAATGAAAAATGCAAATGCTGAAATTGTGGTGCTCACTCCTCCCCATATGAAAGTACTTTTTACTGATTCTTTCATGGACATGAAATATAACACAATATAAAACAGGTCAGGAGCTAAACAGTTTACACACACACACCCCCATAACATAATCCCAGGCCCAGCCAGGGGCCTGAAGTTAAGTTATCTTGGTGGTCTAATCTCAATCCCAGGGTAGAAGTTTTCTACACCCAAACCAGAACACTTGATTTTGCAAAATTTGACACTTGTATCTGTTGCCTCGCTGCAAAAGAAAATTTTGACATGCATGGAAATTAAATTATCTGCTACCCCTAGAGATGGTCATCTTCCCAGGTCAGGGTTACATGAAGGAAAAAAGAGGGAGCTCACATTTCATTGCTCACATTGTATCTGTACCTAGATGGAGAACACCTCCTTTTGAGTTTTTGTCAGGGCTTCAGATTTCCCAAACATTCTTCAGAACAGAACAAATTTTAAAAAGAGAGGGAGGCTAATGCAGCTTTAAGCAAATTGTTAGTTCGGGAAGTACACCGAAATTGAAAATTCTGTGGTTTTGGTAAAGGACAAGAACACTGTCACATGGCTGCTCTTCCACATACGGTTTGCATTGATGGTCATAAACCATAAATAAACATTAGGAAACCCATTATAAAATTTTCAAAAATCACTGGTGAGGACTGTGAAAGAAAAGACGCTGCAAAGGAAAACAAAGTCTATCAGTCAGACTTTGTGATGCTGAGTGAGCTGTGATGGTTTTGCAAGCAAGCTTATGTTTCACAAATGTTTACAACAAATATGAAGCCTAAAGGCATTTAACAAAAAAAGCAGGAAGACAACCACGGTTATATTGCCAGGGCCACCATGAAAATTTCTGGGCCTTCAAGAATTTGCAGGCCCTGCATGGGGCCCCTTAATTGATTTAAACAGAACTCCTGTTTGGCTTTAATATGGATATTAATAAAATACACATGAGTTCTGCTATATGTACTGTATTTGTCGGTTTCGCTCTTGGATTGCCAAACACAATCCAGTTACTGAAATAGTGTGAATGATAAACTACTACCTTCCCAGCTGAGCAGAAGCTTTTGCTTCAGCAAGTGTTGTTCCATTAGGTTGCAGCATGGGACCATATCCATGTGCTTACCTTTAACGGCCATATGCAGACTCAGCATTAAGTTTAGGATTATTCTTTGGTGTCTGTGCCTGATCATTTAGACTTATACATAAAACACAGCATTTGGCATACATTTGCCTTCTCTTTCACTTTTAAAATCATGCTGCCAATCCATAAATCCATAAAATATTCTTTATTGGTATAGCACTTAGCACAATGTGGGAGTGGCAGTAAGAATAAAATAACAGCTGAAAATGTATCAATATATTCACAGAAAAACAAGGTGTCACTTCATGTTCTGAATAACATTTGCTCGTATATATACAGAAAACAAAATCACTTATATCTATGCAACGTGGTTCCTATTGTTGGTGCTGTAACTCTGCAGCTGGTGTCATCTGATAAAGTGTGTTTCTTTTGTTGGGAGCAGGGACAGGAATCCAACCTACCCCTCCCTGCGAAATGCCCACATCACTCGGCTACAACCTCACGATCTTTCTTGTTTACTTTTCCTCTGGCTCTGTGAAACTTAGATTCCTGTTGACACAGGAGCTCTGCCTTGCCAGGAAAAGTAGATTGACCCCAGCCCTGTCCAGCTTCTGTATTGATTAGTACTGAACAAGAATTATGCTATTTAATCCTAAGGAGGGGATGACCTGTAAATTGGTTCTGTAAACGAAACCCTGCAGAGTAGGTTTGAGGATGTGACCAGCAAAGCATGTAGCTTTCAGGTTTGTATTTGTGTCTGCTAAAGGCCCATTTCTGTTGTGTTTGGGACCTCCCTTGGGGGAAGGTTGTGTTCAATTACAGTTCTACCAAAGACTTGTTGCATGTTTTGGGGCAAATCACTTAATCTCTGTGTGCATCAAGTTCCCTGACTATAAATCAGGGATAATAACACTGTTTAGCCCTCCAGGACTATTTTTGGGAAACATCCAGAAACTTCAGTAGTGGAGCAACATATGTAACTGAAACAGCAGAAGACCATCATGATAGGTGCTCTTCATTTCAAATGCATTCTCAGGCAGTAGGTTGTTAATCATCAGTTATTTTTATGAGCACTTTCAGGGCTTCACTTCCTTTGTTCTACGTTGCATACGCACCAATACCAAGCAAGACATTACATTTTGTTGCTTGTTAATCATGCCTGCAATGATCTTTTCTGGCTTTGTTCACTCCATCAGTCCCATGGTGATGAGCATTCTGGTCTCGTTAAAGACCATGCTGAGGATGCTGAGGGAAATCAGGACCAGCCTCAAATTAAATGATGAAAAATAAGAGAATCCTTAGCTTTCATATTGAAACTCAATGACTGGGAAGGAAAAAGAGAAATCCCAATATTAACCAAAATGATTCACACTGAAAGCCCAATGAAAGTCTGCTGTAGTGTTGTAACACCATGGTCTGGAACAGCAACTGTGATGCCACACTTATCCACAGAGGTTGGGGGGGTGGGGTCCATTAACTCTTGGGCTAGGTACAGATAGCCAAAAAGTCTCAGGCTGAATCAATTTAGTCTTTGCAGGTTAGTCTAAACTGCACAGATTAAATTGAAATGGAAATGAACAAATATTTACCTTTAACTCAGGAAATACAGTCACATACCTGCAGTGGCTCAGGACAGAAGCCAGGGAGGCACTTGCTCTCTGACTGTGTGTTCACTTCCTCTTTCTGCTGCCCCCGAGGTCTCTGGGATTTGCAGTCCACAATCACAGAAACAGAACTCTGCAGGTTTGCTTATTACTTCCTCTTTCTGCTTCCAGGTGTCTCTGGGATTTGTAGTCCACAATTGCAGCCAGCAGTAAGTTTGAGCAAGGGAAGGTGTGTTTAAGTGCCCTCGCTGGCCCCAGACCCTAACCAGGGTTTGCTTGTGGTGGGGGGGCAGTGTGTCCCCGCACCCCCTACAAACTGTGCTTCATCCCCAGCCAGGCTTGCCCCCTACTACCACCTTGTCAGTCAGCCTTGTCACTGCTCCAGCTAGGGAGCAGAGGGGTGAAGCCAGCCCTGCTTTCTGGAGCAGACAGGACATCCCAACACAGGGCTGCAAAGCATGCTGGGGGACTGTGATTTAAC
>JAGPOW010000229.1:21003956-21036359 GCA_030014935.1 Caiman crocodilus
CCTGCATTTTTGCAACAGTGTATTCCAGTTTGAAGCTGTGGTCAGTAACACTCCTAGGCATCATTCTTTTTGCCATTGCATCATGTTCACATGGGAGGCAGAAGGGAAATGGTTTATTAGTGTAGTTATGTCTGCAAAGATACCTTGATACAAAAAATCCCAATTGCAGATAAACCCTAGATTCATACTAAGAAATTAAAATTAATGGCTTTTGAATTTAAAACTAAACTTCATCTCGGTGTCCAACTTCAAATACTAAAATAATTCTCTCTTTGCCCAAATCCCACTCTTACTGAAGTCAAAGCAAAAAACACCCTTAAGCTAGGACTAGACTTTTCTGCAAAGAAAAGTACATTCTTTCTTTAGATTATGTTTCTGGAACAGTCACATTCTGAAGAACCTTCATGTTTACTACTTACCGAAAAAAAAGCCCCAAACCCCAAAACCCATGGTTGCTCACTAATAAGCTGGTGATAAACTATCTGCAAGGGTGCCAGCATCTGTTTCTTATGGAAGAACAGAACTGTGTATTGAACTGACACACACATGAAAATTGTTGTGGTCTGCACAGATTGATTACAAAGCAGAAAAGTAACAATACCAGAATGAAAAGTCATTTTAAATTCATCTATGCATCCAATTAAAATTTTTGGCTTAAGCAGGTGTAATATGATGGCAAAAAAAAAATCACCTGGCTATTCTTTTTGACCAAGTCTTTTGCCAGGAAGACAGCAGTTTGCATTAAAGTTGCAGTCTTAAAGGTCAGTTGCAGGACAGGATGCTGGAACTGCATTAGAAGCAAGTACAGAGAGCCTTTTCCTGTTCCTTGTTCTTCATAAGTGACTTTTGTAAGCCAAGCATTTTCTGTGTTACATTGCCCAGAGAATGCAACAAATTGAGGGCGAGTGGGAATATAATACACTTCTATGAAGTTGACAGAGAGTTCAAGGGCCTGGTACCAGGAAGAGTCCTGTTAAGGGACAGCATGTTCTCTCACTTCCAGTGTTAATTTCCTCCCCCTAACCCACCCCCATTTTCTATTGAATAAAAAAAAATGTCTTAGCACTTCAGTAATAAATTAAACCAATATATACCCTATGCTACCTAGAGGAATAGTCATCTGCAGTTAAGTCCAGCTGCTAGAAGTACCTTAACGTTCAGGTTTGGTATTAATAAGAAAACAGCAACAACAACAAGGTTTGGAAGATTTCCCTCAGAGGTGGTATAATCATCCAACCTGGCAATCTTCAAAAAACTTCTTGAAACCCATCTTGCTGGGGGTCATATGATCCCAGCAGTCTTTCCTGCCCAAGTGTGTGCTGGACCCAATGATCTGTAAGGTCCCATCCAGCTCCTAACAACTATGAAACAAGCCTCCAAAACAAGAATATTTGTACTGCTATGTATGTGCCCAATTCTCCTCATCCCATATTCCATTTCCCTACTCATTCTAGGTTTTTCCTACAATGCCCATCACCACAGTATCTATATGGTTTCTCCTTCAACAGTTGGTAGGGTTGCTATCTTCTCACTGGGCAAAACAAGTGCTTTATTTCCTACAAGTCGCCACACACTTGTTGATCAGTTGATTCAGCTTTCCTGCTTCTACTTTTACTGGGTCCCTACTGAAATGGGTTTATTAGAGGTATCATTGAATGCTTTGCACTGAATTCAGGATTACCCGATGACATCCCAACTGGCAGCATCGAAAAAATTTAGTAAGACAATTTCTGCTTAACTATATATTAACCAACCCTATGAAGGTCAGTGGAGCTCCATGGTGTGTGTGTGGTAAGTTCAGAATTCAGAGCAAATTGTTTTAAAATGGCTAAAGAGGAAGTGCATCTCTTTGGACTACCCCAGAAGTCTGTAATGGTAAGCATACTTCATGCATGAATATATTAGATAGTTCTTTTTCTGAATGTGAGTGTTTTGAGTCAGCTGAGCTACATCTCTGGGTTTTGCATCTGTCCTATTATTCCACCTTGCAAAGTGTATTCATGGAGCTTTGTCTTCTCCTGATGACAGGAGAAATCACCATTCTTTCTGCCATAGCTATTAGGGTCACATAGCAAGGCGTTTTGTATATATACTCTTCCTGGTCTTATTTGTCAGCTGGCTTATCAAGCTCTGGCCCAGTTACTTCTCTGAATTTCACCTCTAACCCTCCACACCTCAGGCACACAAGTTATTCAAGCATTTTGAATCCCTAACGCTCTCTCCCCCTCTGCAGAATCTGCATAGGTTCCCTGTTTAGGTCAATAAAAACAACAAATTACTTCCATTTTCTCAGCTGATATTTGGGGATTGCTTTTAAGGCCTAGCTTAAGGCAGGTACTCAGTTGCCTAAGTTTACTAAAAAATGAACTGTGATAGTTGCCTAGGCCTATATAAAGAAAAATTGCAGGCTATTAAGTCTGAAAGCTTCTAGACAACTCTAGGTAAAGCTAACTTTCAATGGTTAGTTGTCCAGATCCATAGCCACATTCCAATACATCCTGGTCCCTTGTCTTTCTTCGGTATTTTATGAGACACCCTAGGTAAGTGGCTACAATCACGTGACTGTAACTATTGTTCTATTAAGGAAAAACTCACTTCCCTTATGTCTTCAATAAATCTTCTGCTTAGTGGAGAATTAACAATTTCCCAGAGCCCATTTGCCCTCAGTAGACTGTTTTCCATGTGAAAGTTAAACTGTATAGTTTTAATAGGATTATTTTTATATCCTGTTTTCACGTGCCATCAATAAGTCTACTCATATTTTATATGTATTTCTAAAACATTAAAACTAAAAATTATTATTCCCACCAAGATACTTTTGAATAGTAATGTGTTCTCATTTTATTCCAAAGTTCGGACTTTTACAACCAGACCCCTTCACAAGGGAGTGCTATTGGCTGATCCTTTATTGAACTCCCTAGTGGACAGCTAGAGGGCATCTAAGATTCAGCCATGTAGTGAATCATGAAAGTAGGCACGCTACAGTCAATAGGGCTCGCTTGCATACTTTGAGCTAAGCACCTGCTTAAATGCTTATACAGATAAAAGTGATTGTGCCCAATTCACATTTTCATACACGTATCCCAAATTGAAAACTGAAATTCATTCCAGTCCATGAAAGAACAGAATGGAAAGTCTCCCCAAAATATAAGAGAAAATGACAGAAAGTTGAGGCATGTGGCTAGTTTGTATGTCAATGAAAATATGGATATATCACACATCTGATATTCAGCTCTTTTCTCTCACAAGATAGCGGAATCAGGTTGTTCAACATGTAGGGTGCCACAAAAGAAAAAAAAATGACTTTCACTTGACCAACATGTATAAGCATGTTACTAAGAGCTACAAATTTCACTGCTTTCCTCAGAAACAGTCTTGTGACAGTAAACATGATTTGAAAGAAAGCCGAGAACAGTCATATGATCTTTGGCCTTTGTAGGATACGGAACATTTTTGCAAAACCATTTTCTAGAATAAGCCAGAGTGTAACAGCCTTCTGTATTATCTGGCTTTGGGCCTCCAAGCAACAACCACAAATGAATTTCAGATAACATTAGTTCTATTCAGACTGACATCCTGTCTTTGGCAGATGGAACAAAGCACCTTGAACCAACAACAGAAAACTTAGATTTAAATCCAGACACAGGACAAGCTATTAGTTTTCACACTGTGCCAAATTCTGTTCACTTATTCACAGGAGTCATGCAATTCAGGTCAGTGTGATTGCTCACACGGGTAAATTGAGCTGAATTTGGCACCATGTGTTTGAATAGTGCAGATGTAAAATCTACTTCCTAGCCAGAGACAAATAGCAAGATTGCAACTATAAGCAAGAAAGGGTTTGACTAGGTTTCTGCTGACCTGCTCATGCTCTGAGACCCATCCAGATAATCAGGAGTACTCCCTAATGGTAGAGTTTATTGCTAAATGTGTAATTTATGTTTCAATAGCTTTTTTTTTCTTTAAGATGGAGACCTAAATAGTTGAATAGAACTTGCCAATATTTTCTGACAAATTTTTGAAGGATCCATCTCACTATTGAAGAAAAATGTGCTTGATTTTAAAAATCCAGCTTGTCACAGCAGGGCTTGAGATACCAGCATTTCTTTTCACATGGGACAAAGAATAAAATACTTCTTGAAACAGTGTAGTAATTCAGACACTGATACAAAATAACTGGACAAATACCTTTACAAACTGCCCCTTGAACATGTGCAACTGCACTGTATCTTACAAATTTTTCAAGGAGCCAGAATTTAGAAATAATAATTTCTAATGAGGAGGGCCACCCACATAATCAGGGGGCAGCAGGGCAGCCAGAATTTAGAAATAATAATACTGAATTAATTTCCAATTCATTTACGTAAGAAACATGTATTGACTAGCTATGAGTGCAGATTCTTCAAAAGCTTGACTTTCCCAGCTAGAATCTTAAACCCAAGATTCTCCCTACTTTTGAAGGCCTCGATCCTACACTATGAAGTTAATGTTCATGCGTTTTTTGTACAGCATAATTCCAGTTCTAACTGAGGAAGTCCAGCTTTTGGAGAATCTGCATTCACAGCTGGTCAATACATGTCTCTTTCTCCTCTGATGACGCTTCATTCCTGGGTATCGTTGATTGGTTTCCCTGCGCTCATTATGCTGTCCATGTTCTGTTTTGTCAACATATTCCTTTGTTCCAACAAACCCATCACATGCATACATCTTAATTTTGTCATTTACTGGTGTCTTAATTTGGGCATGCCTGGCTCCTAATTTGGTCCATCTAACAAAACCAGAAATCCCAGGGGCTTTGCAGCTGGTCACTGTGACCTGGGTCCAATGCAGCAAGCCTATCTTTTATTATGGGAGTTTAGAGAACATTGTGGTACATGTCTTCAATTTCCTCAGACTGTTGTTCTGCTGGCCCCAACTTCCAAGGCTAAAAACATGAAACGTTATCATAGACAGGCTTTTAGATGCTAAGTAACCTCTGCTGTTCCCTTGGACCATTATTCTAATGCAATATCTACTTTGCCTACAAGCCAATTCCTAAAAGTAAATATCTAAATATTGTTTTCTAGCCATCAACCAACACCTTTGTCCATCACTTAAACATAGCAGCATTGGTGTCATGCCCCTTCTGCAAGGAGGATATGGTCTCCTCTTTGCTGTCCTTAGCACCCTTTTTGGCATGCTGCACTTAAATTCTCCAGAACTATACGTTTTCTCTGTCCCATACTAAGTAGCTGAAGGGAACATGATCTGTCTGGCCAATTTCCTGCTGGGCTAGTTCAAGACAGCAAATGTCAAGAGCCACAGTTACTGGGTCATAGGAACTGCCTCCGATAATGCCCTCCACCTCTTCCAGTTCCTAATACAGATATGTGTCTCCTTTGAGTTTGGACATTTTACCCTACAACACAATGGGCACATCCAGACAAGTGCGGTCATGTGGTACATGACACCAGAAGCACATTTGCAATGCCACATACTGCACAGTCTAGTGTTCTCCATGCTGCATGAATATACAGGGTTAAAAAAAAAAGTGGGAAAAAAATGAAGCAGCACACACTCAGGCACCATGGGCTGCTGAAAACCAGAGCTGGGCCATACAGAGCTGCACTGCAGCTGCTGACCAGGCTCCATCTGGCAGGATCACTGCTTCTGCATCCCCTTGAGGTTCTCAGGACCCGAGGTAAGCATGCTGGAGCCAGCACAGTGCTGGCCTCAGCCTCCCCTACCGCCCCCAGGATAACTTGTGCATCAAAGTGCACATGGCATGGGCATTCCTCAGGGACAAGTAGTTACAGCACAAGGTGCACCACCACTACTTGTCCCTGGGGAACCAAACGTCCACAGACATTTGGGAAACCAAACGTTCAAACGTCCCAAAGGGTGCATCCAGATGAGCATGCATGAGCATTTCCCTGGGGAGAATTAGCAGTGGCATATAGTGGCTACTACTTTTCCCCCAGGGAACATCTGTGCATGCACACTGGCCAGGCTTCAATTTTGGGCAATACATGCTGCCATTACATGCACCACCCTACTTTTTTCTGCCACAGATTTTTTTGACACCAGGATCTCTGGAGCCTGGCCCACCAGAGCCACACTTCAGCTGCCAGCCAGGCTTCACATGCCTGGATCACCACTCCTGGAGCTCATGGGCTGGCCCCAGCAACCTTACCCCACCTAGGGCAACTTGCCATGCACCAGAGTATGCATGCACAGACATTCCCCAGGAACAAGTAGTGGCACAACTATGTGCCTGCCACTGCTATATATCCCTGGGGAAACACATGTGCACATTCATCTGAACATGCCCAATGTATCCAAATTTGTCATTCCAGACCATCAAGGAGGTACTTTGCATAGTAAAAGAGGGATAGCTAGTCCTAAATGTGTGAACCCATGAATGGCATTATGGGGAGGAGGTTTCAATCTTTGGTGATAACGGCAGCTTGTTACTGATGATTGTTTCATGCCTGGCACTTGAAAATATCTGAAAATATTAAATAGTTTTGGAGTGATGTTTTAGTTGTGATGATATAGGAAATATGCAAGAGACAAGGATTTCTGTGCATGAAATGTGTGATTTTCATAGCTAGTATGACAGTTGGTTCTGCAGAAACAAAATAAATCTGTTATTGGGTCATAATTAAAATAACTTTTTCCCATTTTTCTTAATATAGTGGACTTTATATATGTATAATATTTATATAATATTACGAATATAGCTTATATATATTTTGAAATATATTTTCCATCATATACCTGTGCAATTATATAACTGAACTGGCACTTATTAAGGTGCCTATGGTCCTCTTCCTGGTCTTATCTTAGAGTTACTCCAGTCACACCCTCTGGCTGTTTATACGTGTGCTCCGGGAGGCAAAGCAAGGGGGGTACTTTAATTAAAGCGGTTCTGAGAACTTTAGTTAAAGCACCTCTACCACCATTTTTCAGCATGAGGATGCTGATATACGTGATGCTGGTGTCTGCTGGAACATAGTCATTATCATGATATACAATTACCATTGTAATTATAATGCATCAGAGCAGTATCAATGTATGTGTGTAGGCCCCCTTTGTGATTTCTTACTGATGTTGATAATCATACTTGTCTTCTTGACACCTCCTCCTACCTTGGCTGATGTGAATCCTTCCGGTCCTGTTCTCCTTTCTTTAGTGGTTCCTTCCCTGCCTCCTTATTTTTTGATGAATCCTTCTCTTCTACTTATGCTTTCAATACATGGCTTTTTATATGAATATACAGATCCTTTTTATATCAATTTACAAATTCCTTTCCATCCTTTTCCTGATCGATCACCCTGACTCCAAAACCCTTTCCTTTGTGTCTCTATTTTGTGCCACTTCTCCACCATGTAAAATAAAAGTTTCTTATCTTTAAGACCCTTCATATTTACACACTTCTCTACACCATTATTGGGTCCTATTTTCATCTCTGTCTTATAAAACTTGGGGAGGAGAGTGGAAGCACTACAAATTTTTATTTGTTGAGTTTTCTGGAAGTTCTTCATTAAAGGAGATCGTTTCCCCACCCAGAAAAAGCCAGGAGTCCTATCCCACAAATCCTCACAGATTCCTGGAAGTGAAAGTCACCTGGATTAAGGCTGCCAGACTTAATAAATCTATCTGCCCTTTCATGCTGTCATAAACACAGCATGAGTACTTCCTCCAGGTCCTTATCTGTGATGATTCACTCCCAAATGATGACTTATAGCCATGAGTTAGAAGCTAGAAGTTTGTGGAGTATATACTTGTCCTATACTAGTACTAGTGCCTGTTCAACGTGACCCTCTTGAAATCTCTCACCCTTGTTCCTGTGTTTATACTCAGTGCTCCCTGCCATTCTCTGTTCTGCATAACCATGCACATTGTGGTTAGGTTGTTGCCATGTTTATTTCTGTCCATTTCTGGTTCTTACATTTTTTGCTTAGGACTGTCCCAGAAGTCCCCTTCAAAGGAAAATGCCACAACATGAAAACAGTAGCCCAACACAGACAAAGTGCTGCATTTCTTTTAACCCAAGTGAGATAAATGGTGCCAGAATGAACAAAGCAGAGTCTTTTATATACATTAGAATTTCCCTTTTGTCTGAATAAATGTACCTTAATTTACATTTGTCTTATTGATCCTGAAATGCAGACATAAGCATACAGACCATATCTTTGAGTTCATCCACAGAGCCTTGAGTGAACAAGCTTAGTCATTTACCCTTCTTAGCTCTAAGAACCCAGGATTGAAAGGGAATACCGGAGTTATCAAGTCTGGTTCCCTGGTCAATACTAGGCAACCACATCCTAGACAACCACATACTAGGCATTAAGTCCATTTCTTCTGCTTCCTCTGCACATGCTTCCCACAAGACATAAAATGCCCCCTGCCATCTTACAAAGAAATTAAGTTGTTCAATACAAAACATAAAGGCCTCCAAAAACTACTATGTGCCTTAGGAAGACAGCAGGAGAGAAAAGGGACACAGCTAACATCATGGGCCCTTAACAGGACAACGTATTTCTTTGGGTAAAATATAACCATGCAATCTGAGGGAAGGGACCTACCCCATGCTGCAGAGGAAACGGGGTAGGAGGGGAGAGAAATGGGGAAAAAACAACTCTTGTTCTCTATCAGTGTGATCTAAGAGAAAATATTTCCCTGAACCCAAACTGGTCGTTGAATATTGAGCATATAAGTGAGCCACAGCAGGCAGATACCTCAGAGTTTTTCACTACCTCTTGGAGTACGAAACCATTCAGGCCAATGTCTCATCTCTAGCTGTGGCTAGTTGCTGATGTTTCTGAGGAAGGCAAAAACAACCAACCAGAAGACAAAGTATGCCTTCAAAAAAGAATTAGTGATCAGCAGATTCTCCCTGGTCCATGAGGTTAATTAATTACATACGATGCAGCTGAATATGACAGAAATGTAGTGCAACAGGTATCACAAGCATAGTCAATAGAAAGAACATTGATCAAGGGAAAGAAATTGTATAGGGAAAGGCAATTCTAAGTACTTGGCATGGTTGACAGCACTAACAGACAATTTCTGAGCACCTGAAAGAGTTAAATAAAATTTGGTTCACAAAGCCATATATGTGAAGATCCATCTTTGATCCAGTTTGCATTTCTTCCCAACTCCTTTACTCCTTTCTAACTTCCCACATAACTGCTGCTCACATATGGGAGGAAGCTTTGCATTAATCCCCGCAGCTGCAACAGTGGAACCTTCCTATCTCCCTTCCCTCTTAGCTACAGACACTGGTTCTGTACTGGAGGCAATCCCTCACACTTTGTGCAACACTCCCTCTTTCCTCCTCTCCTTTTAAACCCTTTCCTAAAAGTCACATATTTCAAGGCGCTTCCTACATTGGTCCACTCATCAGTGATGTCTATGCACTCTGGTATTTCTCCAGTGTCATGTTGATTATAATTACTTATTATATACTGAATTCATGGTACACATCTCCTGATGTGCACATGCATCTACGTTCCCTACGTAGTAAGGTCCAAAAGGAATGACTAAGAGCCGCATGTACTTCTTTACAAACTTCTACAGTACTAATTGAATGTGGCGTGTTCCTATAAACGTGGAAAGATATACAGATATGTGACATTGGTTTACTCCAATATAATAAAGAAGGGAGCCTGACCTGAGTACAGTGTCTAGAGTTCAGAACAACAGCTTGCTGCTGTGCTGAAGTAGCACAGTAACTAAGTGAATCATACCATAATTCTTACACAGCCTCCCGCTTGACACAAAAAGACAAAACATGAATCTTGAGCTATTCCCAAAAGACAATCTATAACCTTGCTCTGAGCAAGACATACTGTTCTTTGCCCTACAATCTGTCTGTATCAGGGCAATCTTGTTCCTTAAGTGGGGCAGCAAGCCCTGAGGTCGAAGCCAGCTGTAAGTGATTAGCTGGCAGTTAAAAGCCCAAGCAGGGGGACAGCAAAGAGCTCCAGCTTTTGTGGTCAGGAGGTAGGCTGAAACTTAGAGGAGCTCACTTCTGCATAAAGGACAGGAGCTAAAAGGGCCCTCTCCTGCCACCTGGGGAAAGCCTGAAGATTTGCTTGCTCATTTGTTTGTTTGAATAGTTACAGTTTGTGTTATAAACCATTATTTGGACTGGCTGAGGACAACCCTGCCTAAATGGAAGCAGGGACACCAACCTGTTTATACCATCCTTTTTCACGTTTGTAATCTAAGCACAACAGTATTTGCCTTCTGTCAACTACAAAAAACCACGTGTCATATGACAGGCTCAAAGGAAGACACATTTGTATTCTTTTACGAAAAAAAATACCATGCACCTCTCAAAATGTCATGATTAAAAAGGCAGGTTTGCTGCAGGTTAATCCTTGCTAGATTCATGCCATAGCAGTATAAAGATTTAATATAAGCCATTCACTAAAACATTGTCTGTATGACCTGATAAAATTCACACAGCAATAGCTCTTTGCTCCTTTCTTGTGCTTATAATAAGAACAAACACTTTGACGGTGCAGAAGGTGGTTTAGACCTTGATGTTGTGCCAAAGATTTTGGCTTGTCAGAAGACCAGACCTCTCCCTAAGTATCTCTTTATAATAATACACACATTCACTGAGTTACCACTCCCTCTCATACACATGCATTTACTTTAGAACGGTGATATTACCAGCCATTTAATCATATCTGCTGTGTTGGCAAGCTATTCATAAAAAAAACAATGGGGCCTGCAAGCTTTGCAGCAGTAATATTTATATGCATTTTTTTCCTCTAAAAATACTTTTAAAAATCATATCAGTGGGAAATCAGTCCTGGCATCTGTTATAAATTACCTTGCCAGCTGCACCCAGTAAGATTAGAATAATTTCAAACCCCTCAAACTCTCATTAAAGTAAAATAATAATAACAATACTTCCTCAATTTATCTGCAGATAGTAGAAAAATACTGGCCTATTCCAGCAAGCTGTTAGACACAGGAGGACCCACACAAACAAAGATATATGAAAGAAAAAGCCCAGTTAAAATAATTTTCATTCACTGAAGCCAAATACTCTGCAAAGAGGAATATGGTAGAACCCTTTAAAACAAATATTTGATAAAGCAAGCAAAGGAGAAGACTAAGCTTCAGTTGTGGAAAAGGTAAATAGTAATAGTAAATTGACTTGAGAAAAAAGACCCAGATCTGTTAAATGTCTATTTTCATCGTACTTTATGCACCTACAGCATTCAGTAAAATTGAGGCGTATATCTAAAACTGTGGTTTTCACACTTCACAGAACCCTTTCATCTCACTTCTTCTGCCACAGAACTCCTCTTCCAGTGCTAAAGACTGATGCAGGGTCAGGTGGTGAGCAGTGATCCTGGTTTTCTCTGATTTATCCAACAAAAAAAGTAACCCCAAATCCACATTTTTCTGTGATTTAAATGAACCACTAATATATACAAAAGTGGTGTTTCATTTTAATAATGGAAAATTATGGATTTGGGGTACTTTAAAAAAAAAATCCCAAATTTTCGGTTAAATCAGAGAAAACTAGGATCCCTGGTGATGAGGCCTGGCAATGGTGGCATACCATCTCTCCGCCCACTTTCTCATTACCCTGAGTCTCTTTGTGGAACCCCTGGTGACCCATCACAGAATCCCTTGTCTAAAACAATACCTCCAAAAAGGCTTAGCACAAATTTTCCCTCTTGGAGGGAAGGACACTTACATTATGACCAGGGACAGAAAATACACACAAGCTGGTATAAGTGATCAGAAATTGGTTCAAATCTGTAACAAAACAGAAGTTCAGGGCACATACACTCCTTTCAAAGTGGCTGAAGCCAGTGTAAGATAAACCTAGATGGATGCAGCATCAGACTTAAGGGTATAGACAGAAGTGCAGCTCCCCACTGCAACTGAGAACATCTTGCAGGAAGGGATCTGAGTTACAACAATCCCCAGAGCAAAAAGAAGTTCACTGTTGGTTCCAGAGAGGAAGGGAATCTATCTGCTGGCTCCCAGCCTGCAGCTGGTTTCCCTAGTGAAGACCCTTCGTCCTTGTGAGGCTACAAAGTTTTAAGAATGGGAGGGGGAAAGGGGAACAGAGGGAACTCATTCTAGCGGTTCCCCAGCAGGCACTGGAGGGTGTGATGGGTGATTTGGAGCCCACCTACCTAACGGGGTAGGGCGGTTTCAATACACCCACCCTGCTCTCCAGCAAGGGCTGAAGAAACCCCAGACTGAACTCCCTCTGCTCCTTCTCCCCCTTTCCATTCTGAAAACAGTGGGAGGTAGTGCAGGCACAAGTTACAGAAGACACTCTGGTTTGAAATGTCTTTATCTGAACCTCATGCAATGAGGGTTCAGATTTTCACCCAAACAGCCATTTCTGAAGTAGTCTGCAGCTGTGTCCTTGTGTTTGACCACAGCTACAAACTGCTTTCTGTGGCCAGATCAGGCAAAATGTTTCACTTCTGTCTGGGCCCTAGCTGATTTAGGTTAAATTAGCTTACTGAGCTTCTGTCCCAGATCCCCTTCAGATTCAAGTTAATTCAGTGTCCCCCAGCATCCCAGGATGCTTTTCATCTCTCCCACAAATCCCCACTTGCAGGGTGGGCAGGCTAGCCTTGGCCCAAGATGTCTGCTCTAGCCTAGCAGAGAAGTGTGGTCTAACACCCCCTGGCTTCTGGCCTTGGCCACTGCACACAGCATGTGGCTGTATTTCCAGAATCAAAAGTGAATATCTGTTAATTTACTTATTGGTTCAATCTATGCAATTTAGACCAATCAGGGAAGATTGAATCAATTCAGCCTCAGCTTTTTGACTGCTTGTACTTAGCCTACGGCTCTAAAGTCAGGTTTTTAAAAAACAAAAATATAACCTGAGATTCTTATTCCCATATGTATGCATCTGCTTGACTTTCTAAACCTCCAAGCACCCAATATCTGTAGCTAAGTTCAAAACGATTTTTCCTTTGCTTCATGGAGGCTAAAATACACATCTTTAAACACTTCTAAAGCATTGCCTGTTTGAAAAGAGAGCTTTGTAAGGAATTATGACGTTAACTTGTAGATCTTTTCCACACCAAATTTAAAGTAGATAGTCTGAAAAACACTGCAACCAAGTAGAACAAATGTGATAGTGTAGTGGAGGATCACCGTGAATACCTCTAAAAACTCTGGTTGACACTGTGAACTGTCTGCATATCTGTGGATGTTATCCTGCCTACTTGGTTGATCATGTATGAGCTTGATTTATCTTTCACTAAGTTTTTTCTCATCATGTCACATGAGCTTGTGATATATGGCTACTAAGATGTTGCATCATTTCTTTTCCTGAAAACATGAATGTTGATTAACATTGTTTATATCATATTTT
This sequence comes from Caiman crocodilus, assembly GCA_030014935.1. Lineage (NCBI taxonomy): Eukaryota > Metazoa > Chordata > Crocodylia > Alligatoridae > Caiman > Caiman crocodilus. The sequence goes on from JAGPOW010000229.1 coordinate 21,017,320, forward strand.
TGCACATATAACATGACCTGGAATATAATATTTACCTTGATTTTGCAAGGCAGAAGAAAGTTCTTTCATTGTATTAACTAACTAAATAGCAGGAGATAGAAAGCAGAGCTTGCTCATTGTTCTTCTCTCTGTAGATCACTGCAGATTTTACTTTTGATCTCACTAGTAAGAAACAGAACTTGTTCTTGATGTATTTCTTGGATGTAATGCATAATTGAATTTCCAGCAGGTTTTTTGGTGGGGGGGGAGGTGTGTGTTATTTTTGTTATGTGAGAAAACATGATATTTTAATTACTTAATAACCTTATGCCTTCTACTGTTCGTTTATAATAGTGTGCAGACAAATTTCTAATATTGTAGTACAATAATGGTACAACAAACTCAGAGGTATTGTTTTTCTTAGCAATAAAATATAAGGAGATGGGACATATCACACAACTGATTTACTACACTAGAGGGGAGAAGGAGCATACACTCTTACTCAAATTAATTATACTCTCAAGGCTCAGACTTGTTCTATGTTGAAGTTAACAGGAATTGTATGTATGCATAGTGGCAACTTCTTCTTAGGAATCTTACATCTATTGTAACAGGACGAGGGCTTCTCGGTCAGAGAAAGTCCTGATAACACAGAGGGGAAAGTTGCTACATACTGTACTCATTCACATTTGGTCACTTATATCAGTTTCAATGGATACCCTTTTATCATCTCTCAGAGTGTATAAAACAGTTTTATAATGAGATAGTTTAATAAAAAGACTGCTAGTTTCTGGTCTTACCATTTTTATTGTTTTTTATTTCCTTTTTCAAAAAAAAGGAAGAGGACATTCGTATGTAACCTGGAGTGTCTTTTCTTGCTCTGGAATGCAACTCGGTGGCCTATTTTTTATTTGCATATAAACTATAGTAGCACTTCATTTCACTTGCTGTTCCGGCAGTTTGAAAAATTCTCTCTCTCCTAACTTTTCTATCCTCTAAGAAGATTTATGAGCATAAACAAACTTAAGTATTTTCCTTTGTGTGATCTATTATCACAGGCATTGTCTTCAGAATTGCAAATGCCTTTATACCTTGTCCAGCAGGCACTTCTTACCACTATCATCAATGTCAACTGAAAAATGTTCCCTGAACCAGGGTTACATTTAAATAAAATGCAACAATAATAAATTCAAGAATAACTGCAGAAATCCCACATAAACCTTCCTGACAAACTGCTGTAATGAGCTGGAAAGTACAGATGTTTTTCCACTAGGTTTGTTACAGTGTTTATTTTTAAATATATTTTTTTAAATTATGTTGTTTTTCTGTTGTAATTTCTGTAAAGCAGATGTGGCATTTTAGGCTTAAAGGCTATTTTTTTTCTTATTTTGACAGCCCAGGCCTGAGGCTGCTTACACAAACACAAAAAGACCTTATGCTAATGACATAATCAATTTCCCATGGGTGGGAACTAAATGAGTGAAGAACCTTCCTATGGGGATTTTGCACTTTTGGTATGTTAGAGATATGGCTTCTACCAGAAGTTTAGTTACTGGATCCACATATGACATGCTGTCCCATAGCCCAGTCCCAAGAGTGGATAGAATGGGTCACATCAGCTACGCAGCTACTCACTCAGCAGCAGCAGCCTCAGACCAAGTATATACATGAACAACTGGTGCTGAGTACAAATATTACACAAAATTTGAAAATTAATTCTTCCCCATAGGAATCATTAACACACATGAAAGCTCTGAACTGGGCCAAGTTCGTTCCCATTTTTTCCTTTCTAACTTGACTATTTACATGGTGTAGTTACATGGTGCATCAAGCAGTTATTTATGTGGACATTATCATTCCTCTCTTCATTTTCTCTAAATCATGAGTAAATGCACTGAAATACAGAAGACGACAATCAGGACTTCTTTCCTTAACGTGGATGAACCACTTTTCGAGCAAAGCTTTTTTCTTTTTCTTGTTATACTCAGGAAACGGGTTGTTTTAGATGTGGACACATAAAATGTCCATCTCATGAAATAAACAGCCTTCCTACTGGAGAAACCACAGCTTCTCTTGAAAAGTCTTATTCTGAGGTATCTGTGTGCAACTCCAGCTGACAGTTTAAACAACAAGCAACAAAACCTTGGAAGTCTAAAGGTGAAATTAAATATTACACTTAACCCATACTAAAGCTGCTTAAAATGCAAGCAAATGCACATTAAAGCTCATCAAGTCATGCTAAGTGCCTTCTGAGCATCTCATAATTGTGCCACATCAGGTAGAGTGTTAACTCTGAACCATGCCTTATGTTAGGGAAATTCAGTTTGGTACATGGAGATAAAATGGAGATAATATGCAGTCCTCCAGCTTCCCAGAATGCACTGCTCCCAGCCCTGTTAGCCCCATCCCAGACCAGGGATAGAGCCCAGGTATCTGACTTCTAGCCACACCAGTCCTTTAGCAGTAAGTCAGTGATGTGCAGGCACAAAATGCTGTTAACTCTTAACACAAGACTTCTTACAGCATGTTCCAACTTTAATACTACTTAACAGTTCACAGAATTAGTATGGTCTAAGTGGAACATGCAGCTTCACCCTTAGGAATTGCTGGTAAAAGCAAAATATAAGCAAGTTCCATTTAATTATTTTTTGTGCTTTTTTTTTACTTTTCTCTTTGCTTCAGTTATTACAGGCATCCTGTCAGCCATTCCTCACAACTTACATTTCTCTGGTAGACACAGAAGCTTTCCTAACTTATGAGGTAAATTCATGGAAGTAAATATGCACAAGTTCACAAAATGACAACGTTTTGTCTACAGTATTTGACACGTACAAATAACAATCTATCTAGAACTAATATGGATGAAATTGAACAAATGAAAATCTACACTGATTATTAGAAACTATATCTTGAGATTGATGGCTATTGTACTGAAAGCCCCATGGATTAAGCAAGGATTTATAAAACCAGATTAGTAAAAATCTGTACAATATTCTATAAGGAACCAACTATTCCCTGACAAAGGCAAATTAGATCATTTAATGGGCAGTGTCATATACTTCTACAGAGACCAGCGTTAATAAGTTTTGAGTAGTGAAATAAGTACATCAAGACAGCAATACAAATGTGGTATTGTGTTATGCCTTTCAACAACAGAGCTTCAGAAATGTAAGAGGGAAGAATTGTCTTCTGCCCAAATGCCAAGCTGCTGAGTGTCATGGGAGACCATGAAGAGATATCTTCCCCACCCAGGATAGCTATTGCTGAGTTCAACAATGTGATGCATAGGCTTTGGCTATTCATATTCTGTATTGCCAGCTGTCTTGCTAACATTCACAAGAGGAAGGACTTATGCAGTATGTGTCGCCAAGACAAAAGTTGCCACTTGTAACAGAAATTCACAATTACCTCCATTTTAAAGAACTTCTACCTTTTCACACTGATCCCTCTATGCTCCCACACAGTGGCACATAGTCTGCTTTAGCAATTCTGTCACTGGTTTCATCCTCAATGTGAACAGCATGTGACACTGTGATGGTAGGCTCTTCATAAGGCTTTCCTGGTACAAACTGGCACATCGCTTCTGTCTCTTTAGTGTTGATTGTAAGACCAAAGCTGTCACAAGTTGAAGAAAAATGGTCCATCCTTGTTTGCAGGTCAAACTCAGATTTGGCATTCAGGGAACAGTCATCAGCGAACAGAAGACTGTGAACAGTCACTTCCTGTAACTTCGTCTTTGCCTGTAGCCTCCTCAAATTGAAGAGTTTGCCATCAGTCCAGTAAGTGATGTCATCCCCAGTGTCACAGTCACGAAAAGCATCTGTAAGCATGGCAGAGAACATCAGACTAAAGAGAGTTGTGACCAACACACAGCCCTGTTTGACTCCACTGGTGGCTGGGAATGGTTCAGATGACTCACCATCATCCACAATGCGAGCGAGCATGCCATCTTGGAATTACCAAACCATTGTAATGAATTTCTCTGTGCAACCAAATTTTGCCATGATCTTGCCTCAGTCAACATACAATATTGAAGGTGTACAAAGCAACTGTGTTGCCAATCCTGATGCATGCATACGAAACCTGGATGATGTACAGACGCTATACTAGGAGGCTGAACTACTTTCACATAAGCTGTCTGAGGAAACTGATGAGCATAAGATGGGAAGACAAGGTCCCAGGCACTGAAGTTCTCTTACATGGGCAGGTATTCCAAGCATCCACACTGTGTTGATGATATCGCTGATGAGATGGGCAGGCCATGTCAGCAGGATGTCAGATAAGCAGCTGCCAAATAAGATCTTTTACAGCGAGTTAAAGAAAGGAAAGTGCTCTCAGGGAGGCCAAACTAAATGCTTCAAGAACTCCCTCAAGTCATCCTTGAAACATCTTAACATTGACCCCAAGTCTTGGGAAGATCTTGCTCATGATCATTCCACCTGGCAAAGCCTCATCCATACTGGAGCTACCAGCTCTGAACAGAAAGCACTGCTGCGGCAGAGCAGAAGTTCAAACAGCATAAATCTCACAACAGCAGTGCATCCTCTGTTGATCAAGCAACCCAAAGTGGCTTGTCTTGCTCAGTGTGCTATAGACGGTTCAAGGCACAAATCGGTCTGATCAGCCATTCACATGTTTACAGAAATGAAACCAACCAGTGATGTCGTGGTCATCTTTGAATTTGAAGGACAAACAACACCCCCTTTCACATACTTTACTATGGTCTGCCCTGAAAATATATGTACGTGATGCAGGATGACCCTTATAATGGATGACGCACAGACTAGTATGAAATTATCTCACACCTTTGTTTGTCTTCTCTTGAAGGCAGTGGTTGTCTTCTATGATGTGAACATACAGTTCTCAGCTGAGGGTCCAGTTTTGTCATTGCCTTCAGATGTTGCTACCCTGGTAAAAATAACAATGTCTAGCTGCATCTTCCTTCCACATGGACTTCCAAATCCTTTGCCCTTTAAACTGCCCCTTTTTGTTGTATAACAGAGATGAGCATGTCTGGATATGTTTTCTAAAAACTGATAGCAACAATTCCTATTTACTTCCACAGAATTCAATCCAGTCTCTGGGCAATGCTTGTTTACTGCTCAAACCTCTCTGATACGTCGCTATAAGTAGTATTTTTCTCCTGAACTACCACAGATCATCTCAGACCTGCTTGGAAAGTGAACTTCCTTAGTAAATGGCTCTCTGCATGCCTGCTTGCCAACAGAGCGCTCCCCATGGGAGAAGTCCCATGAGGAAGCAAAGCAGTACGTTTTATGCTTATGTGCTCAAGTTAATGTGGGCAAGTGCCAGAAGAAAGAGCCCTCCCACCCCCCTTCTGATTTCAGGGGCAAATACTGTGAAATGTTCTAGATGAAAGGAATCTTCCCTTTCTAGCTAGCCTGATGATGCTAGTAAAAGGAGTTAATTTAAAAACACACATTAATCTTCAAACAGATGGTCAATGCAGCACAGATTACAAGGCTTGAATATTCCAAGGGACCATCATTTGTCTCAGTTTGCTAAATGACAGCTTGCTGTTTTATATGAGTAACAACAGTAGCAGCTCATGCAGGCTTTCTGCTCTGCCACTGGTTAAATGCTATTCATCAAATACATTCTTCAACAATTTTTTTCTGTTTTTTGAGTGGCTCTTCTTAGCACCTTTATTTTACATATCCATATATTTACATGGCTTCTTTCTGTGCCAAGCAATCCATTGCAAGATCCTTTGTACTATTACAATATGACTGTGTCAGTTGCTGAATTCCTTCTGCCATGTACTCACCACTGTTACGTCCCATGGAAATCAAGAAGCTCAGTACCTTGCAGGGAACACAGCGTTGCACACAAATGAAACCTTGAAGAACATTTCTGTGCTAGGAACACTATGGCATGGGGAGTGGTAGAAGGAAATCTGCCTTGGGGAGGTAGGATTCCTCTTTGAGCTCCATTTACAGAGGGGAGACCACCACCCATCTACTATGCTAGTAATCCTGAATACTTGACTATACTTAGTATTATATGCCCATACTACCTGGAATATGAAGGATGGTCAAATATTCAGGATGGTAACACAGGACTTTAAAACCAGATTCAATTACCTGCTCTGCCGCCTGCATCTTTTATTACCTAAGGCAAGTCACCCAGTGTGTAAACAGATACGGCCTTTGTGCCACCATAAAAATTCTTATGGTGCCACAAAGGCCAAGCAAACAGACATCAATGCCTCTTATCACACAATAAAGGCCCCAAATCAGTGGCTGAGACATAGGTGGTATGAATTTGTGCCACTAGTTTGCTTGATGTTTGTTTGCTTTAAGGCGGGAGAGTGCAGGAAGCCCAGAGCTGCCCACACTCTCTTACTGCCCTCAGCAGTTGCTCTTGGGGCTGCAGCAGTCTGATCCTCTACGCCCCAAGAATAAAAATTCCCAAGTATGCAAGATTGGCCCCCTGAAGTCCAATGAGTGCCTGTCTGAGTCCCCCCATTTGGGATTCCCTGGGCATGTGTCCCCACAAACAGGGAAATCCCAGGATTCCCCACCAGTAGAGAGGTGCCTGGATTTGGGGCATGCCACTACAAATGGTAAACCCCAGGCTTCCCTATGTGCAGAGGGGAGGCCCAAGTGTTGTTCCACAGGATCAGACTCCTTTTGCTTCTAAGAGGCACAATACGTGCACCCAATTAAGTAGATCAGCTGTCCCAGGACACATCCTGGCACAGCTGATCTCCTTTATTTGCCAACATCTATTTATACCCTCAGTAGCTCTATGTGCCTGTTTTTCAGTTTGTAAAATGGGGATATAGCACTGCCCTACCTGGCAGGAATGTTGTGGCATTAAAGTTGGTGAAAATTTTAAAATCTATGGTGATAAGTCCATTCTAAGTACCTCAATAGCTAAACTGCTCAGCACTACTGTCTCAAAGGTAGGCAGCATTGTTGGCAACAGAAATACATCATCAAAATTCAATTTTGGTTTAGAAAATTGTTCTCCTAATATTGTACAGAAATTGAATAAAATGAGAACAGGAGTAGTTATTTACAATGCACATGCCATCAAGTGCCAGTAGTAGCCTAATCTGTGCATATTAAAATAATGTAAAGACTTTAATTAGTTCAACTTTCATTTATTTTTTGCATTCCTTTTTTTAAAGTCCAGCAAAGAAATGACCAAGCATAATATAAGGTTATCTTTCTAGGTTAACTTGCCATACATTATAAATTCTTTTGCTGATGACATAAAGGGGTAGTGTCAGCTAGTAGAACAGGGTGGGCAAAATCTAGCCTACAGGCCAAATCCAGCCTGCTGAGGGATTTTATCCATCCAAGCACAGGAGGCAGCAGAGGTCATGGCATGTGCAGCTGGTCCTGCCACCCCTGGGCCACAGCAGGGCCAGCCTGGTGGTTGGACTCCATTTCCTGGCAGCTTTGCCAGTAGTGGCTCCTTCTGGCTGCCAGAGCCATTGGACCCAGCCCCAACCCTGCTGTCCAGGCACCATGGCCCATCTGCCTTGCACCCACCCCTGGGGGCAGGACCTGTGCAGGCAGGGCATGTGGCTGGGTGGCTGGGTTGGGCCTGCAGGCAGGTGGGGAGCAGCATCTGAGAGTGAGATGGGCAGGTGGGGCTGGGAAGCCCCTGGGATCTTGGAGCACGGGGCCAGACCTGGAACAGAGCTGTGATCCACTGCCCTTGTGATAGGTGCTGGTTCTGCAGGCAGGGAGTGGATTGTGGCTCTGCCTCAGCCTCATGCTGTCACTGCCCCAAGTTTCTGAAAGGTGCAAGTCCAGAGCAGAGCCCTGGTTCTCTGGACAGGGTCTTGAAGGCAGATCACAGCTCTGTCCTGGCACTGGTCCTGCACCATCACTGCCCCATGATCCCAGGTTCTTCATAGATACTGGCCAGGAACTGTGCAGGCAGGACTCATGGCCAGGCAGATGACAAGCTGCCTCTGGGGCCGGGGCTGGGATCTTGTGCCAGTAACAGCACAGGACTGAGGCTGGGGCAGAGCTGCGATCTGCTCCCTGCATGCCCCTGCCCATGGAAATGGCACCCATCACAAAGGCAAGCGGGCAATGGATTGTGGATCTGGCCTAGCCCAAGCCCCATGCCGTCACCACCCAAGAACATGATCCTGGCTTCACTCACCTGTCATGCTCCTGAACACTGTGCTCAGCACTAGTAAGACTGCAGTTGGAGTACTGCATCCAATTCAATAACGACGTGGAAAAATTTGAGAGGGTCAAGAAAAGAGCCACCCGTATGATCAGGGACTTGCAAGGCAAACCATACAAAGATAGGCTGAGGGACCTGGGCCTCTTTAGCCTAAAGAAGAGAAGGTGGAGCGGAGACTTGATAGTGCCTTACCACTATATCAGAGGCATGCATCAGGAGCTTGGTGAACAACTGTTCAGTAGGGCATCCCCGAGGAAGACCAGGATCAATGGATACAAACTCCTGGAAGGCCCCTTCAGGCTCAATACCAGGAAAAACTCCTTCATAGTCAGGGTGTTCAGACTGTGGGATAAACTCCCTCCAGAGGTGGTGCAGTCACCTACTCCGGAGGCTTTCAAGAGAAGACTGGACAGTCACCTCGCTGGGGTCACCTAATCCCAGTTGTCTTCCTGCCTAGAGTGGGGGTGCTGGGCCTGATGATCTGCAAGGTCCCTTTCAGCCCCTAACAATCTATGAATCTATACATTTGCATAATTTGTGTGCCTCTTAATCAGTTTCTTGATATTTAAAGTATTGATAATATTTATTGAAACTTTTCAACAGTTTTGAGATTTTTTATTGCAGGAGACAAATGCAAATCTCTTGTCTATGGAAAAAAATGTAAATTTGAGAAAAGTAGTTTTTCTCAATGCCCATCATTTATCATATTTTAAGTATTATAAAACAGGACCTCCAAACTCCTTGCAATGTCTCGTTTGAAAGTAATTGCAGAAGCTTGACTTATTCAAATTGTACCATTATGGCTTATGTTTTCAATAAAGGCCAAATCCTCAGTCCTTAGTCTTTGCTAAGGGAAAACTCCCATTGAAGTCTCTACTACAACCAGCTTCACTGCAGCTGAAGCTACCAAATAGCCTTAAAGCTTACATCACTGAATAAAATATCAAAAGCAATAGATGTTGGTTGAACCTGGGAATGTCACTTAGAATTAAAGTCTTTTTTCTTTTTAGATTACCATATAACTTTCTAAAAGATACAATGTAGGAAAACATTAAAATAATCTGTTAAATAAAAAAAAATCATATTTGTTCATATATACTTTAGCATACAATGCTTTAAAACCATATGGAAAACAGCTGATAATTTTACTAGGGTATTATTTCAATGTGGATCACATTAAAGACATAGGGTACCCTTTTTAAAAACTATAGCTACCACTAAGCCCAAAATAGAGTATTTCCTGTTTATTTCAGGTTAAATCAAAATCAGAGCCCAATTTTCTTCTGTTTTCCATTCTGAAATCTTTGCTCCATCACAGTTGGGAAGAAAGCAAACTATAAAATGGGTACTCAGTACAAAATGGAAAGGAGCCATAGTGAGAAATATGGCAGTACAGTTCTACACATAATGTTGTCTCTAGCAGGGTAAGAGAAAAAAGTTAGGTGAGCTTTACCTTCAGTTTTACTTTTACCTACTGCTTTACCTTCTGAGTCTGTAAAGCGAAGCCAATAATATCTATCGTGAAATGAAATATTAGCTACTGCTTCCGTGAGCACAGGGTCATAGGTTTTCCAAACTGTTTGGCCCAAAGTCACTCTTCTAACTGTATGCTATACCTGAGGCTGGATTTTCAATGATTATGCAGAAATTTCCATTTGTCACTTTTGAAATCAGGTCACTTAGGTTGTGTGCATAGGAAACAGGGTCCCTAAATTGAAGCGGTGGGTTTTTAAAAACACTGCTGCAATTTAGAGCCAAGTAAATGCCTGTGTTGTGCACACACCCATGTAGTTACCTGCCTCTCCAGCAGCAGGAAGGGAAGGGTGAGCTGACAGTGGGCAGGGTGGTCCCTGGGTTATGGGGGAGCTGGTGCTACCCTCTGTGGCAGCAGCGCCCCCCCCGGTGGCACCTACCTGCAGGTGCCCAGCTCAGGCAGTCCTGTGGGGGCACCACAACTGCAGAGGGAAGCACTGTGCCCCCACACAGCTTAGGCAGGCTCCAGGGGGAAAAAAGAAAGATCAGGCTCAATGGTTTTCTTTTTCCTTGGGTGAAGCCTGCCTTCCTGGGCTGCTCCCAGGCTGCCTGCACAGCAGAGCCCCTAAGCTGCCCAGAGCCCAGTCCTTTGCTCTGCAGCTGTAAGACAGCCAACTAAAATCCCTTAGAGGAGTTTTAGTTTACTGTGCCCCGAGTCATTTAAGGTGCATTACACCACCGAATTTGCTACAGCAGCTGGAATTACTGAGCAATATGCTGCTTGATGCACGCAAACACCAATGCCCCTAAAAGCATTTAAACCTGCTTTAAAGTGTTGTGCACACACATCCCTCATTTCATTTACACATGGCTTAAATACTTAAAGAGGAAAATGGTATATTTACACAAAAAAATTGCCCTTATCTATAACTAATTCTCTGTTACTTGTTTTGTATGATAATGAAGGGGGGAGAAATCACCTGTGCCCCGCATTCCAGATCCTTGTATCTTGGGTAACTGAATTTGAAGAAAGTGCCATATGCTCCTTCCTTGCATGGTATTTATTTGTAAGGTGGAAAAACATGATGGTACCAGCATCTTGAATTAAGCACAATGTATATGCATGTCTGCCATGTCATTCACATCTGCACAGCTATACAGTGGGAAGGCAGAGCAACTAGGCCACCTACAACATTTTTTTCTAATTATTGTAACAAAAACAGAGAGTGAGTGATTTAGAATGCTTCACTGAAAAGATAACCTGTTTCACCAACTTTCTTCATTCCTTTATCTATTTATTTTATTTACCCAACTTCTTTCTCTTATCCTCCTAACCATTACATTACTCATCGAAAGGGGGAAAAAATAACCAACCAGGCAAAACCCCTCATGTTATGTTTTGTTAGCTCCACTCAATGTTTCTGTATGACTGCATAATAAGCTACTTTTTAAAAAGAAATGCTGTCCAGTCAGAGAAGCAAAAGAGCAGATCTTGAGGATTAAGAACAAAGCTTCCTCATTTGGTTGTTCATCCAAGACCTGCATGGATACACTGTGGAGAAAGAACAGACTGTCATGGACAGAAGCTATCACATACATCCAGCAGGTCAGGCATTGTACATGTAGTCTAGAGACCTGGGTAGAGATTTTACTAAACCCAAACTGCTGTGACAAAGTATGGTGGGGGGAGGGGTGTTAGGGTTAGGGTTTGGGGTGGAGTTAAAGATTTCCTCTGGTACAGATACTACATAAGGAGCCTTTAGGCTGCTCTGTGCAGGCCTTTTTGCACCCCCCCATGGTGACTGATTAATTATCCAGATTCTAATTTCAAAAGTTTCATTCATGATTTAAGCTTTAGGGCAATATAATTTTAAAAAAACAGCTTAATAGTCTAGACATAATATTCCAATATAATATGATTATATTAGTGTTAATCAAGTAGAATACAACTACATTATTTCTCAATATGGTTATATATTTCTTGTACTGTTATCGAAAACAACATGTAAGCTCTGATGCCCTTATTCAGCAAAATGGCCATCAAAGGAAGGGTGGCCTATTATTTAGGGTATTAGCTTAGGACTATAAATCTGTGTTCAGTTCCCTGGCTTCACAGGACCTTGATTGTGTTATTTAGGACAAAAGGCCTAATCCAAATTGACTTTGGAAGGCCACTGAAATACCTAAAAGTTGGGCAACTTGCCCCTTGGTGGGTCACCCAGATTGACAGTTCAGGCATCTAGGGTCCCTATACAGAGAAAGAGGAGAGCTAGACACTTCCCATGGGCAGCCCAGTGTGCCTAAGGGCAATAGGCAATGTGTGGGAGGGCACTAGATTTCTGTGTAGCCACAAGGCATGGGGTGTGAAGCTGCAGCCTTGCCAGAGCCAGTGTCCAGGATCAGGGAGGGTGGCAGCAGTAGCAGTGGTGCAAAGTTATGTCCCCACCCTCACTGTCAACACATATGTATAATCTATGCTAGGGCCGGATCAGAGAGGCATGTGGGAAGTGCAAAGGACAAGGATATACACCTTCTTATAATTTATGGGTGCTGACAGATGTGCAACTCCACACTGTAACTCATGGCACTTCACAGAAAGTGCCATGAGTTATAGTAAACCAGCCCCCTTCTCTCCCCCCCCACAGATGTCTGTTGTTTCATTGGAGGAAGGGGGGTGTGGATTCAAGTTCCACTTTGTCATCAATCCAGTGGAGTGAGGGTACATGTTTGCAGCCTCTCTCCCCAGCCCTGCCTCCCATCCATCTCTGGTGAGGTCTTCAGAATGGGAGTGGAGAGAAGGCAGGGGAGGGAGCTCCAGTCTGGTGTTTGTCCAGTATCCACTTGCCCTGCAGCTCCCCACCCCCTGAGGTGCAGCCCAACCCTGCTCACACCCAGAGACAAACAGAAGTTAATGAAGGCACTCCGCTTTGGAGCACCTTCCTCTGAACCCTCATTAAATGAGAGTTAATTTGTCATGTGATTGGGCACTTTCAAAGCACCCTGCAGCTGTGCCCTTCTGTCAGGGCACAACTATAGAGTGTTTTCAGGGGGCCAAACACACAACAAGTATCACTTCTGTCAGTGCCTCAGACAGCAGTACTGAGTTCAGAAGAAAGCTCAGACCTCCCACTTCCACTCTGGAACCTGGATATGGGGTTGCCACATAACTTCTGTGTAATAATCTAACATTTTGAATATTTGTCCATGAGGCAGGCAACATAAATTTTGTCAAAGTCCTATTTAGGCACCTATGAAAAAGATTTGGATCTGGTCTTAGATGCACAAAAAATATGTAACTCTCTTTTGAAACACCTACATCCAAAACTGCTATTCTTAAAATTCCATTTAGGTGATACACTAGATGCACGTAACATAAGCAGCTAGGTTTTCAGCATAAATTCTACCACAAACCTAATGTTCTGCTTCTGGGAAAGCCCAGATATGTCTCAGTACTGACAAAGCCAAGAAGCTCAGAATCAAAATCTAGGCATTCTTCTGTCTATGTAACCTTGGAGACCTGATCCAGAAGACATTCTCACAGCATGCCTAGCAAATCTGACTCTGTACAAAATAGTGACAGAAAAGGAAGACCCTAGTCAACTGAATATATCATCATTTCATATTAAATATTCTTTGGGACTGAGGACTTCCTCAAGCTTGTTGTGGTCTCTGAGTTCATTAAGCAGGCATATGTGAATAAGATAAACTAAACAATAAACTTCAATTGTGGAGCAGCAAGCAACTTCTGCAGACCCTTTGCCTAACTCTTTGGCTTAACTGAGGGACCATCTCCCAATTCCCAACCTATATAGACTAGGTAAGGCAGTGCTTCCAAACTGAAACCTCTATTATCACAGTCAAGTGAATCTTTAATTATTCCATGCTTCACCAGAAGGTATTGACTGCCTCACCAACACAGCTCCAGCCCCAAGGTAGCTTACAGCTTGGTGATCAGCTTGGGAGATAGGAGATGTATGTTTGAATTCCCACAAGCAGAAGAAGAAGGTGAACCCAGGACACATGCATCCTTATAAGCATCTTAGCCTTGATATTATTGCATAAAAATGGGTAGTTTTGAAAGAAAAGTTTTAGTCACCTAACTCCTGGAGAGCTTTCAGGACTATGAATCCTAAAGGGAGGGAAGCATCTCCTGGGACCACAAACTAAGACCCCAAATTCCTGCACAAGGGTGAAATTTAAGAGACCCTTGACATTCCTACCATGGCTAATTTAGCTAGCTTCCTACCCAGTGTACTGCCTTTTCTGGATCTCACTCTGAAGCAACTAACTCTCCCCATGCATTGTATAGGAACATAGACACCAAATTTAGTGCTGTGGATTGTACTGCAGGGGCCAAGCATTTAAAAGTTAGGTACAGTAACACTTTTTCTCATAGGGCATATCTACACAAGATGCGTTAACATGCATTAACCAACTCTAATGCGTATAAAGGGCACTTGTCTACACATACATGCCCTTCATGTGCATTAAAAATGGTGAAATTAGGCTAACTGTGCCTAAATTTATTACCTGCATTTGCAGTTATCAAATTTAAGCATGATTAGTTAAAAGCATATTAACACATATGTTAGATGCAACCCAGTACTAACTTTAGTGCTGGGTCTGCCCAGCCACGTGGCAGACTGCAGAAATTTGGCATTTGGTAGACACCTGCCAAAAATTGCTTAATGCACATTAAATTTAGTCACACTTAAATGCATGTGTAGACATGCCCACAGAGCACTAGGTCCTCTCTGGATTTAAGCCTTAGCCTTACTTGGTGTTCAGCTCTATCTCTGTAAGACTGAAGGTGCAAAATAAATTAAATATATGCTCAGTGAAAAAATAAAAGATTTTAGATTGTTGATTTTTCCTTTCAAGTGTCCTAGGCCTAACTGCAGTCACATCTTCACTGTCAGTCTAATAGGCTCAGCCTTTAACAGAAGAGTATAAGATATTCAGGAACTGTGGGAATAAGAGGTATCTCAGATAGGCAAGATAGCCCTTAAATGCGATTAGTGGCAGACATAAGCAACTATGAATACAAGAACATAAGAAGTGCAATACTGGGTAAGATCAGTGCTGTATCTAGACTGGTATCTTGTCTCCGACAGTGGATGCTATACAGAGAAAGCACTGAACTAGATATTTCTGGAGTGATCTATCCCATTTTCAATAACCTCCCTGAAAGAAACATCTCCAATCATTCTGGTCAACAGCCATTAATAAATCTATCATCAATTAATTTATCCAGTCCCTTTTTGAACCTGGCTACGCTAGCTGCCTCCACCTCCTACTATAGCAATGAATTCCATGTTAACTGTGTGTTGCTTTCTCTTGTTAATATTAAGCCACTCTCCTACTAATTTCAGCAGGAGCGTCCTAGTTTCAGTGCTTCTCTGATCTGGAGTGTAAAACGAAAATGGAGTCTTACAACTACAGTATTTTCCAGTAAAGGAAAAACGATCAGTTATGTAAAAATGTCCAAACAGCTTTGCACACCAGTACTTCAGCAAATAACAGCAACACACAACAAAATGTGTTTTCTATTGTATTATATACAGCTCCAATATTTAGACTAATTCTGCTTGACATTTTTCACTTTATATCATTACTTTGTTCATCAAAACAAAAAAAAGTAATAATAAGATTTATCCCCCTGAGAAACATTGTTCCAGTGTGAAGAATTTGAGTCAATAACCTTGGCCAATGTACAAGTACAATATAATAAGATATAATGAGTTGTTATCCCTGTTTTCCCACCCACCCCGTCTTTATTTTGTAGAAGGTAGTCCTCTGTTTAATTTTTCCAAAACTGTAGGCTATGCTTTAAAATGATTGCATTGTAAAAACAGATGAATATTCTCTTTTGGTCTTGCTTTCTCAGTCAGTTAGCTGCTGTGAGATTGTATGTATACTGATAGAGAACATGCATCCCTACTCTAATTACCTCAGCAAAGTTTTAAAAGTAAGGCATAATGTGACCTAAGCATGAATACAAAAGCAAATTTTATTTTCAGACTATAGATTTTTCCTCATAAAACTCTTTAGCCTGATTCTGGTCTGTCTCCTTATAACTGAACTTGCCTTGTCTTTAAGGACAACAGGTCTATAAGAACCTATATCAGCTGCCAGGCAGTCATTTAAGGAAGAAACAATTATATGGGATAATATATAATATATAATAATAATATATAAAAGTAATGTCTTTGTGTATCTGGAGGCATAATTCCATCTGCAGGGAGGTGCAGAATAAATAAATGACACAGAAGTGTGAGCAGGAGATCAGTTCATTTCCTGAACAAGTCATTTAAATAAGATTCAACACAATGGCTTTAAAGTAGTCATAGAAGTAGTGTGTAAAGAGGTAAATATTATATTATTACGACTTTTTCTACTGTTGCTGAAAAGACCCTTTCAGAGTAGCCCATACATCTAAAATCAGGTAGACTTACAGATTTTTATGGGTGCCCCAGCCACACTGACAGTTGTAGCATAAAGAGAACACCGACTTCAGCTTTTCCTCCAGAAAGATGAAAACATATAGTTATATGTTTGATCCTGGAACTGAAAGCTACTAGGTTGCAAGCAATATTCTGATTACTAGAGAACTTTTGTTTTCTGATCTCCTGCCATTTTTACCTATGTGGTTTTAACAATATCATAAGACTGGCTGTTTGCATTTAATTTCCTGTTGTAATTTTTAAAGTTAAAGTAGGAGAAAAGGAGGAAACAGAAATAAAAGGCAAATACCACACGCAAAATTGTTCACTAAGTGTCATATGTGCCACTGGCCAACTGCCAACAGCCATATCCTAAAGTGCACAGCGCTTGAAGAAGCAGTTTGGTAAACCTTGAACAGCCTGAAATAAATACACATGCATATAGAATATGCATGCATGTCTTACTTCCTTGCGCACACTGAATGACCCAGCATATGTTCATCGGGTAATTCATATCCATTTATTTTGGCCTTATCCTCCAGCATGCTGTGTGCCGTTGGCTCCCACTTCTAATGATAGCAAAGAGGGCTTTGAGAGCTCTCCATCTGACTCATTTTTAAATCTAGTTTTAGCCTACAAAGTACCAAAAAAGAACTCATTACCCATTATCAAAAATAGAAATTAAAGAATTAGACTAGGGTTATGGAAGGACATTGAAGATAAGGAACATGGAAAAACACCTCTTATAACCAGATTGAACATTTTTTTTACCTTGAAAGAAGATGAATAAGAGAGGGGATGCTTACAGTCTTTCACAAAATGAAAGGCCTAGAGAAGACAGGCTGGGAATTCCTCTTATCCCCATGCCTTGGATGAGAAAAAGAGGATTGTCAATTAAACTGAAAGGTGGTAAATTCAAAACTAATAAAAGGAAATGGTTTTTCAAACAATGCCATATTTACTTGAATCCAAGACAAAGTTATCTTTCTCCAATCGAGACTAGGAGGGAAAAAAACATTTTAGATTTGAGTACAGCCAGGGGTAGGCAGCATCTCTGGCTTCAGCTCTGGGCTTGAGGCTGAAGCTGAAGCTCAGTCACCACTTGTCCCTGGCAGGGCTGGCTTGCATGGTGGGAGGGGGAGCCCACAATAGTTGGGGGAATGCAGGGGAAGCCAAAAGGTAGGGGTGGGTGAAATGCAAGGGAGGCATGGGGGAGATGGCATAGCTTGCCAACACCCTTCTCCCCACCATTTGCCTCAAATTCTAGCTCTGGATGGGTGCAAAGCTGCCACCAATGCTCCTACCTGGCTGGGAAGAGCAAGGGCCAGGGCCAGGGCCGGAATCAGAACCGCCCCAAAGGTAAGCGGCAGGAGGAGGGTCCAGTGGGCAGGCACGTGCGGCAGGTGATAGTTGGCAGGCAGCAGGGGGAAGGAAAAGGTGTGGGGGGCAAGGGGTGGGAGTCTGGCCACCTGCCTCCCTGCTGCTGCTTTCCCTGCCACAGCTGTGTGGGGAACAACTCTCCAATAATTAGATTCTAGACATGGAAATTATAACAAATTCATCACTTTCCATGCCTAGAAGTTAATTGGGGGGTTGCATCTTAAATTCCAAATCAACTTGGATTCAAGTAAATATAGGTTTCATAGACATTAGGGCTGGAAGGTACTTCACAAGCTCATTGGGTCCAGCCCCCAACCCAAGGGGCAGGAAGTCTGCTGGGGTCAAATGATCCCAGCAAGATAAGCATCCAAACGTGCCTTAAAGGTGTCCAGAGTAGGTGCTTGCACCACTTCTGGGGGGGGTCTTGTGAAGGAGTGAGAGAGGCTAAACAAAAGCCCTGAGGTGCCTTAAGTGCTGGGCGGGGAGGTCAGGAGAAGAAAAACTGCTGGCAGCAAAAGTGAAACACTTACAGTGTGGACGGCTGGCAGGGCTGCAGCTGAAGACTGGAAGGAAAGAGATGCAATCAGCACACTTCCAGAGCAGCATATCACTCCAGATTGGAGGGGGAAGCTGCTCAGAGATATTTCTGGCCCTGGAGAGGGGCAGAGGGGAGTCGATTCCCTGCGAGCTGCAGAGAAAGGAGTGGCTGAGCATCCTGGCAGGCAAGTGTTGTGAACCCTGCTGGAAAAACACCAGAGAAGGAGGCAGGCAGAGGTCTGCCCACACAAGGCTTCTGATAATCCTTGGAGCAGAGTGACAGCTGAGGATCCAGGGGCAGAGGCCAGAAGAATTGCTCTTTTCAGGTTAGATCCCCACTGCACGTGGGAGAGATCCCACTGAGACTGTGAATGCTCACAAGTAAACCGGGGCAGGCCTGTGCAGAGCAGTGGCTGAATTAACTGGTTTTTTCTGTTGTGTTTTGGACATGAAAGCCTGATCCCACGTGAAAGGAACATGGACGGAGTCTGACAAAGAGACTGAGAGCAGTTGGGTTTTGCTTTCTTTTGGATATTTGAGTACAGGCCAAGGCCAGCCCCAGGAAGGGTGTGCGCCTGACTAAAGCCAACAGTCACCCTTGGAACAGTAGACCAAGAGGCAGCGTTAAGATCTGTCTGCAGAGAAATATGAGTGCCATCTGGAGCCCCACAAAAGAAAAACAGGGATTGAGACCTGGTAGGATCATCTTGAGCACTGCTTCCTAGTTATTTAATATCATCAAAGTCATGGCAGGCAAGAAACATAAGACCAGCTTTCTGGCAGACCACGTGATCCAAAGCTGTCACTTTGGACAGAGCTGTCACTCTGTCACTGCCTGTAGGGAAATGAGCACTAGACGGTGGCAGCAAGCCCTACAACACCTGCAGTTGTCACAGTTCTGTTCCAGACTTGTGAGCTTCCTGACTCAGCCGAGCCACTTGCCTCCTTAACTTATACCTCAACCTCCTCTGAAGTGCCTTCTGGGGAAGGAGACCTGGCTCTAGGGGAAACTTGAAGAGTGTGGAGCACAAATTCAGCTGATTCCCCTCCTTC
>JAGPOW010000229.1:21036459-21051383 GCA_030014935.1 Caiman crocodilus
GGGAAATCAAAGCCTAGTGCGGGAAAAAGAAATTAGTTAGAGAGCGTTCGTTCTTGCCCTAGGAGTCTGTGGAAATTAAGGCTCTCAAGGTGCGACAGTTATCATTTACAGCAAAAGAAGTTTTTTTAAATTTTGGAAAGAATATAGAGCCCAAGCTTTAGGATTTAAGGACATCTATAACTTTTTAGGATTAGTATAAGATTGTTATGGGTACAGATTGTCCTACCTCTTCCAAGAGTGAAGGGACTTGCACTTTCTGATAATAAATGTAT
This sequence comes from Caiman crocodilus, assembly GCA_030014935.1. Taxonomy (NCBI): domain Eukaryota; kingdom Metazoa; phylum Chordata; order Crocodylia; family Alligatoridae; genus Caiman; species Caiman crocodilus. Next base: position 21,036,732 of record JAGPOW010000229.1, read on the forward strand.
TGCCCACCACTACTGGAGACAGGATACAAGACTAGTTGGATCCAAGGTGTCAGCTAGCATGGCAATTCCTATTGGCCCTCTTGGGAAAATTGTGGCAGTTTTCTATGATGGGAAGAGTTTGCTCATGTTTCTAAGATAAAAATGTTTGAAAAAAATTGTATTTATAGTTTATAATGTATTAAGGAAACCCTGCTATTCCCTTCCTGCCAAAAAATTCCCATATGAACAATAACCAGGAATATACATTTTCAGATAAAATGAGATTATTTTAGCCATCAGTAACTCAGAAAGTACAAACAAGAAGATATTTAATAAGCTTGTGTCTTAACCAGAAATTTGCTACTGAGTGAGTGCACGTACATATGCATTTATTCCCGCCTAGATTTACTGTGTAGTGGCTGTCTGGTTTAGGGAGATTTACTGTGAAGTAAGCATGTGCACATGCAGACCCATGTGCTTACTTCACAGTAAACTGTGTTAATTGACAGTTAAATGTCCTGTGTAGGCACACCCAGTAAGACATGACTTGGAATCATGCATAGCGAGGAAGATCAGGTCTTTCTGGTGGTACTTCATGTCAACCGTGAAACATTGTCCCTATGGTTAGCCCACTAGCATTTAAGTCCAATAATTAATAATTCCAGTGTTGATGCTGTAATGATCCTTTCTCGCAAATTATTGCTGTACATTATCTAATTAGCCTCATTGTTATAGTTCCTTTTTGCCCCCAAAGTCTAATCTAATGTTTCCCTTTGGGAATTTTTTAGTCTGCCAAATAGTACTCGCTGCTTTGCAACAGTAGTTAACATTTTGTCCTCCCAACCCAAAACTTTTTCTTCAAAATATTCCGTAAACTGTTGTAAGCCAATGCCAGAATAAAATCAGATATCCATAACTACATTCTTCCAAATACTAAATCAGATTTTTCTCTGCTAAATGATGGTAGTGGCAATTGGCAATTTCTTTTTATTTTGTACGCTACTTAGTTGTGTAATATGCATGACACACATGTATTTTTTCCAAATACAGATTTGAACTTTCACAGTGCGTCATGTTGAACAGTAACGTTTATTTGGCTGTTGAGTGCAAGTTTGACTTTAAAGTTCCATTTCTGAAGTAAGCTGCAAACCAGGATGTAAAAACTGTATTTCATCTCAAAGCTTAGTGTTTTGTGAATATGCAAAATAATGCAGGGAAAGGGAAAACACAGAAACTATATATAATTACTCTATCCATTTATATTAACATACTTCCTACAAAAAGGGCAATTTAAGCACAGTTTCATCTGAAATATATTTCTGTGAACATCCATGGAGAAATTAAAGTGTGTTTGTCAAGAACAGGTGCAGAAAGCACTAATTTAAATTGTGTACACTTTATTGCTCAATTAACCCTTAAAATGGACTTGCTCTTGCCCATCCTGAGACTTCAGTGATGCAAAATTAGGTTCTGTAACAGAGACAAACCTATAATTAAGGTGAGTGACTGTTAAAGACATAATGCGATCTGATCCACAATCCCGAAAAATCATGCTTCCTGTCATGCTATACGTGTATGGCAGGAGGTGCAGTTGTGGGACTGGGGATCAGAACCCAACAGTGCCATATTGCCAATGGCGGGGGAGCTTACGATTATGATCCCAGGCTCCCCCTCCACTAGCAAGTTCTGCTTCTGCATCTGGATGCATAAATCAGATATTTGGGACTCCCAGCCATGAAAGCTCATGAGAGCCAAGGGCTCCATGAGGTCCAGTGGCTGGGAACCCCAGTCAAGAGGTACTGGAGTCCTTCAAGGCTCTGGTGTTGGCCACTTATACAATTCATGGTATAATAACTTTGTGGTTTATTCCCTGGTTTATTGCATCTTTCATTACCACTTAAGATGACAAGAAGCCAAAGACAAATCCTGTTATATAATTCTCTCATTTAAACCTCCAAAGCTCCTGTAATCCACTCCTTCTCAGATTGTTTAGATTTTCATCACAGCAAGTTGTCAGCAAGAACTACATGAAGTAAGGACACACAATAATTTGACTTTTTATATACGAGGATATGATGCACCACCTGGAACCGTGCAAAAGCAAAAGTCAACATGAAGATCAGAAGCCCACAGGCCACAAAACAATATCATCGATCCAACATGACTACTGATTGTGATTTCAAGTCAGCAATAGAAACATGAAGACCTTAAATATTTCCAGTGTAATGGAATACTCCCCCACCAAAATGCTGAATGAAACTTTAAAATTATGTTGATTGCTGTCTTTGTCAGGGAATACATGTTTGAAAATATGTGAGAAAAATAGTATGAAACTGGGATGCATATCCATTGGAAACTGCTAAATTGTAAAAGCAAAGTTCCTTTTAGTTAGTTCCAGGTGACAAAATCAAGATTGATCATTTATAGAGCCCAGTTTTTCACAGAAATAAGCCTTATAATTTAATAAAAGGTCTTTGGGACAGTGAATGAAGCTCCTATTCCCTTAGACTGGATAACATTATATTCCTTTTTTCATGACAAGAAAGCTGATGTGCTTAGATTGTGGAGTATGGAAATAATTACAATGTGTTTATTATTTATTTATTCTTTTATTTACTTAGATCCTATTCAAATGGGATTTGTTATAAGTAGGCAGCAAAGATTAGGCTACTTCTTGGAATGGAGGCCATCATCCCTGCTATTTCACAATACCACTCCACCATCTGGGAACCTCTCTATGACAGTGTTTGTAAGCTGTCAATATATGTCTTATTAAAAAAAAAATACAATAAAAGCCAAGTTACCCAGCACCTTACAAGTTGGCATACTCTGTTAACCAGCATGCCATCTTGTAAGGGCTTGTAAGGAAAAAGTGAAACTGGAACTGCCCACCATGGCACTTCTGGTTTTGCAGAGCCCCCATGGCCTGGGGGAAAGCAGCCTACACTCCCAAGCCCCCACGGTCCAGGGTACAGCAGCCTGCACGGGTCCCCCCTTCCCTGTCCCTCAGGGCTTACAGGGCCCACGGGAGGGGTGGCAATGCAATGGGAAGGGTGGAAACGTGGTGGGAGGGGTAGCAACACCCCAAACATGGCAAGACAGGTGGCAGCCCGAACAGGCAAAGACACCTGTTTGGGCCATTCAGTTATCTGGCATATTTTGTTCTCCAGCACCCTCCATTCCCCATGGGTGCTGCATAACAAAGCTTTTACTGTACCACAAAAACAATTTACGGTCACAGATACTATGCTACTAGGGGTAGACCAACTGAGATTTTAGGGGCCGATACTGATATCCAGTTTTTAAGGAGGCCTGTCAGCTGATACCTAGCTCATTTCCAGTACAGTGTAGAAAGCTGCCTCTGATTGGTAAGTCCATTGGGATTGGAAGGCAGGGGAGGAAAGAGGCACGGAGAAGGCAGATCAAATCCTCTCTCCTTCGGTGAGGGAGGGGACAGGGGCAGGGGCAGGTACTGCTCAGCCAGGGCGGGGTGGGGTAGGATGCGGGACAGACCCATGGCTCATTGGAGGGGGTGGCTCCTGCTGTTGCATGCACCCCAGGAGGGCACAGGGGGGCCATATGCCCCCCGCAGATCTGCACAGGGTGAAGTGGGGCAGGTGGGCTGCAGCTGTGGACTGAAGCCAGGGCTGTATCAGGCTGTTCTTGTGGGAGGCTATGGGGGAGTCTGCAGCCACCCCAAATTTTGCTGTATCTCCCTCCCAGTGCTACTGCTACAGCTGCGCACCACATACAGCCCCAGCTTTTCCCGGCATGAGGGGAGAAGTTGGGGATTGAGCCAGGAAAAGCAAGGGCTGCACTGGGCATAAGCAGCACTAAGAGGGAGCTACAGCAAAATTTGGGGTGGCTGCAGCCCCCTCCATAGCCCCCAACCAAGGCCAGATCCCAGCAAGAAGAGCCCAACACAGCCCCAGCTGCGGCTTGCAGTTGCAGCCCACCTACCCTGCCCTGCACAGATCTGAGGGGCACATGCCTCCCCCCCCCGTGCCTTCCTGAGGTGTGCACAGCTGCAGGAGCTGCCCCCTCCATGAGCTGTGGATCCATCCCACACCCCGCCCCACCCCAGCTGGGCAGCGCCTGCCCCTGCCCCATTCCCTCCCTCACCACTGGGTGAGGGTTGATCTGGACCCCCCTACACCTCTTCTCTCTCCCCTCCCCTTCCACCACAATGGACTTACCAGCTGGAGGCAGTTCTCCATGCTGCTGGGCTCTGCTTGTCACTGCCTGAGTGCTGCGCTGTGGCTGAATGCACACACAGGCATTTATCAGCCAAATTATTGGCCCCACCAGGCCAATTTCCAATACATCCAATTTTCTTTATGCTGATACCAATCCAGTATCAGACCAATGTATCAGTGCATCTCTATGCTACCACCAGCAATGTTTTAAAGAACACATTTACTTCCCAAAAGGGGGTACACAAAACATTGGATTTTTGAATAATGTAGCAACTGGTGTCATTTTGGCCATCTTTGAGACCCTCAACCTCTAGAATAACTTGCATGACAAAGAACTCTACAAAGAGAGCGAGAGAGACGCTAAAAGAAACTGGTTCAGCTATTCAAAATGTCAGTTTGTTATGAGAAGATAATTTTTTATTGCTTTGTGTTCTGATTCAATGACTTTCAGCCCAGCCTTTTAACAAGGTTACCAAAGCTATTATTAAGGTGAAAGGACAATTCTATTTGTATCAAGCAATTATATCATTAAATTAAAAGAAGCTACATGATAACCAGGTTTTTGGCTGATACTTAAAAACATTTGTTTGACCAGTCTTTTAAGACCGATGAGGAAATTTTTCTTCTTTAAAATTTTCAGTTGAAAGGTAATAGTGGGGACATTGGAGGGTTATTTTATTTCTCAAAAGGAAACAAAGGAAGACACAAATAGCCATGTAATAGCATTCCTTCTTCTAGCTATGGGTGTCAAGCCATTTATAAACCCATTGGATGTGATCTGCTTCACTTTGGTGAAGCTTTCAACTATAGAAACTTTGGCAATGATCCTCCCTGCCCCTTGAGAGAGTCATCTGGATTATAACCACACTAGCAGCAGAATTAAACCACTTGTAAAGAAATGTATCATTTTTCATTTGGTTTCTTAAAACTCTAAAATAATTTTAAAGTAGCATTGTGAAAATATAAAAGGAGCATTTGTGTGAGTTTCTCAGGCCCTGAATTCAGGTTTAAACGTTCTTTAGAAGGAAAGAATGACTGGTTTGGATTATATATTGTCAATATGTTGCAACAGCTCTGCTTATTTAGGAGGATAGTTATTCAAGTCTCATGAAGTAGTGAAATTCCTATAGATGGAAATTCTGCGTATATGTGTATTACAGCCTTAAACCCTAAGTTTAGAGCTAAAAATCTACAACCACAAAACCTGAAACCCTTTAATCAAATAATGTCAAGAAATATTCTAATTAGTTTTAATTAATACATACCTAGAGAAATGGTAGAATCTCCATCTTTGGAAGTTTTCAAGAGCAGGTTAGACAGAGATGGTTTAGTCAGAGATGATTCTGCCTTGAGCATGGGACTGGACTAGATGATCTTGTGAGGTTCCTTCCTTTCAGGCCTACTTTGCTTTGATCCTATACCCCAATCTGAAAGGAGGAAGGGAAGGCACCAATAAGTAATGAAGAAAATAAATGATCTTACTGAGGGGTATTTAGGGTTTAATCCAATGCCTACAGAAGTCTGTGAAAAGGTGGTCTCCTCTGCTGTTCCAATTTAAATCATTGTACAACTCATCCACACTATTGTTGCAGACTTCAGAGATTATGATTTATGTGGAGAAAGAGAATATTATGGTCTCTGTCTACTTTAATATTGCTTTCGGTACTAGCTTTTAGAGAGGCTGTGAGAGCCACCAGAGGACTGTAGATCGAGGTGACCACATACACAGCCACTAGGAAATGCGAAACATCATATATACAGTATGACACCAAGCCATGCAAGTTTCTAAGGGGTAGGCAATGTTTTTTGGCTAGAGTGCCGAAAAAACCATGATGTCTACCTTGGAAGGTGCCAGAGTGCCGACATGCCAGAGCCTGGAGAAGCTGTTTGCAGTCTCCCAGCTGCAGCCAGCCCAGTCTGTTTGTAGCCTCCCAGCTGCCTGCTGGGAGCAGCCCAGGCTCTGCGGCTGACAGCAGCTGCTTAGAGCCTGGGCTGGCGGTGACGTGCTGAGCTGAGCAAAATGGCCTTCTGTGCCATGCCTGGCACGCGTGCCGGGGGTTGCTGACCCATGTTAATCCATCCTCTGCCACTTTCGGCTTGTTGACTGCTTGCTATGAGTTTTTTAATCTTTTCTTCATTGGAGCTGTGGTCCTCTTTGAAGCTCAATAGGCTGCACCATGCCAGGCAAGAGACACAACAGGGACTGAACAGAAAGAATTTTTGTTAATAAAAACGGCTTCAATTTCATCTACTTTATGGCCTTACTATGGAGATGGAAGCAGATGTGTACTGGCTGGTTTGCCTTGGTGCTCCTACTTGTAGAGGAAACCAGACTTAGGCTGCTATAAACCAGAAACTAACCCATGAAGGAAAGCTGAAGCCAATCATGAACTAGAAAGGAAACTGTTGTGGAGTTCAATAACATTTGTAAAATAATAAATGTTGTGGATCAAAAGACAATGTGGGGAAAAAATTGCCTTTTGTGTGTACTGAGAAAAAATTTGCATATTGTGTCACTTTTTGAAGAAAAAAAAGAAAGGAATATTAATTTCAAAAGTATCACTTTGGGCCGGGAAGAAAACAGATGCTATGTGGAAGTGACTACTATGTTGATAAATGAGATTTGTAGACAGGGAGAGAGTTGTGTAATTGGAAATATTTAACTGGGGGAGTGTACCAGGGCAGTCTGGCCCTTTAAGAGAAAACAGCCCTATTGGGGACCTTTGGATAATGTGTCCTACTGGGAATATAAAAGGCCAAAGGAAAGAGCAGAAAAATATCAAATTGTGAGGAAACAGCTTGCAAGAGTAAGCAGAGTAACCTTGCTACAAGGAGAAACCAGGCTGCTATGCTGAGGCCAGAGCCAAAGAGCTTTCCTCCTAGTGCCCGGGACATGGCATCAAGGTTTGGTGTTGTCTGTTTCTTTGTTCATTTGGTCACTTATTTGGGAGCAAAACCCACCTGTAGAATCAGCAGATTAGGCTGCTTTAAGTCGATCCATTTAAAGGGAGCCAGTCCGTACTTACTAGCTCAACTGAAACATTTAGCAATTTCCTCCTCCCTACCCAGCCTTATAACTGTTTAAAGCTGGTTGAGGCTCCTGGTTATGAGTTCATGCCCCCACTTCGCAGTAACCTTAACCAAGCCTAGCTCTCTTTGCAGGTAAGAGTCTTTTAATGTTACTAGAATCATATCTTAAGGTTGGTATTACCAAGGGAATGAATCTGTGGTAGAAGGAAAAGATATAAATGGAGAATGGGCAAGAGATAAATGTAATCTTAGCTAGGAGTCTTGTCAAGTAATAAGCCAGCTATGGGTGGCACTGGTGAATCAACATTGTCTAGCAAACAGCTCTAGCAGAAACGGCTGAAGTCAGCTCAGGAAAATGAGCATCTATATTAATCAATTTAAAATACGTAACATGCAAAATTACAAAATATGGAAAATTTCCTTGGCTGACCCTAAATAGAATACGTGCCATCACATAACAAGAAGAAAAGAACTGCTTACCGTACATTCAACCACAACAAAAGGATTAGTCATTAGCTGTTCATTTAATTATGCTTTATATATAAAGAAAGGGAGGGGGGAGGGAGAAAGTGGAGAGACTTGTGTCTGAGTAACAGAATTTTATTGCTTAAGCTGGGGTCACGTTATAAAATTAAATGCGAGCAAATTGTGTCTATCAGCTTATTGAACTTATTGAAGTTCTCTGTTCACCAACCTCATACCTACTGTTCCGTTAACTGGTCCACCGTGCTCTTTAATCAATTTCAGCATATCTTTGGTTCATAAAAAGTTTCCAAAGCATATACCTGAAAGCAGAATGAACTGTATCCGGTGGCTAATTGTAGGCTTGTAATTGTTTTCCTTTCCTAGTGCCGCATTTTTCATTAACATTTCTACTGGATACTTTTCATGAATGTAAATCTACCAGATAAATTTTTGTCACTTTTCTAAGAGTGATGAAAACTTTTTCACACACAAACTCAAGTAAAGGAGAGCAGAAAGGGATCTCCAACAGAATTTCTACTTCATCCAAAGCTTCTGTAACTTATGTATCTTTTTCTGATTCAGTTAAAACTCAGGGTAGCCTTTGTGCTCCCCAAGATCCTACTGACTGAAATGGACATAACTGGAGTTTGGGTGGTAAAGGAATGCAGGACTGGGTACTCAAAACATTTTAAGACCTTTTAGATATATGTAAACAATTCATCTTAAATGTCAGAAAACAGCAGAAAAATAGCAAGTATAAACTAGCACAAGCTGTAAGTGCAAACAACAGGGAAGGAAAGATTGCGGGGTCGGAAGAGAGGTTTCACTGTTTGCTTCTATTTTGTTTGGTATAGTTGGAGGCAGTGTTTGGTTTGGAGTTTTTTCTTCCCTCTTTTTGAAGATGCACACAACTGCGCAGTAGCAATTGTGAAAGCCCCATGCAATAAGATCACATATTTTGCAATTTGCCCATCTTATCACATGCAGTTTATTTTTATTCTTTGCCACCTTTCACTTTTCATCTAGGCCCTACAAGTAGGAGACAGAACATTCTTATGGGAAAAATGGATGGAATAAAATTGATTGCTACAAATGAAGAACAAATAAAAGAGGGAAACCTGACCTGCAGAGAAAGAAGTATAGATGAGATGGAGATGGTTTCAGGAAGATAAAATAAAATTAAAGTTGTGATAAGACTATTATAGAAAAACCTGACAGTTAAAAAAAGGTATGACTATTAGTGCAAGTAAAACACAGGCACTGAAATAGAGAGCTGAGAAGGGAAAAAAAACAGATATAATGTTAGATAAAGGAAAACTTAAGAGGACCATGAAATAGGAACTTACAGTAATTTATAGTGTCTACCAAGCTAATTAAACCATGTGTGCAACGAGACTAGGTCATCTATATGTGAGGAAATACATGTTTATTATTATATCAATGGTGAATGACATCACAAGACTTGATTATCTAACATTTGTGTATTTTTAAACTTACATGCATGTAAACATTAAGAGAATCCCATGTACAGTTTGTCCAGGTATATAAACATGCTATAAATATAAGGTTCCTCCTAGTGTTATATTATTTACATTATATTGCATTAATTATACTTTGATTATACTACAGACCCACTTACATATTAAGGTCACGTTTTCTGACGCTTATACAGATACTTCAGTTTAGGCTGAAAATCACCACGTTTATTTTAAGTCCAAGGTAAAGATCAATACAATTCTATTCCATCATCTTTGAGTTAATAAAACACAAGAATGCATTTTTAGTGGCTTAACCCTGACATTTAGTATTCCATCCCCAGCTTTCTGTCATCTATTTTAAATTTAATGCACACTTTTTAAATCAGATTGCCCACTGCATGTGCAATTCCAGAACACGTGAAACTGGATTTTAGTGTGCAGACAACGTACAGGTTGTATGAACTTGAAACATACAAATGGATGCACCAATGGTCCCGGTTATAGGTAGTAACAATAACTAAGACTGAAAGGTCCAGATTTTCAAAACAACCTAGCTCCTATTTAGGCACCTCAGTGAAGTACATCAGATTTTCAAAAGTACTCAACATTTAGCACATCTCATTGTTCTCAAATGGGTTTTTCACATCTCTGCATTCAGCCGTACATGTCTACTTTAAATGCCCTCATGCTAACAGCAGCTCCACTTACTATGAAAACAGTGGGACTTCTCACATTCTCTATGTCCATTCAGTAACCTCTTCAAATCTGCCACGCACAGTGAATAGGTTTGCAAAGGAACCATCAGGAACACTGAAACCAGCTCAGCTAACTCCCTATCCATAGAGACCCTCTGACTGAAGCATTTGTAAATTACATTTGGCACAGTCCTACATACAGCCCTGATCAGCTTCCCAGTTGTTCAAATCATGTCTTGACATTTGATTAATTTATAGCTTAGCCTTCTATATCATTAATCTCCCCTTGCAGCTGTAATTATTATGTATTTGTCAGATAATTCAGGATTTTTCCATCACTGTGTTACTTTTAGAATTTTCTCCAAAATAATTTCCTCTACTTCTGATAATGCTGGGGTTTTTTTGGTTTTAGTGGGCCACCGAGCTACTCTGTTTACTAAAATCTAAAATCTGTAACCCCCACCCCAGTTACCAGCATTTGGGGAAGCCCCTCATCTTAGATTTGCATACAAAGTGAAGAGGGGGAAGAGGCAGCTGATGCAGCTCAGACTTTGGCCCTGAGCCCAGATTCGGGCCAGAGTCAGACCCACAGCAGCCTCCTACCTGCCCTCTTCCACTTCCCTTCTGCAGCTTTTTCTTTGTACCCCCAATCCACAACCCCTTCACTTCCCGTACTGTCAAGGTGCAGTTTGGCCCCAGCAGCTCAGGCTGGGTTCTCTCCCAGTCATGAAATACATGACAATTCTGCCTCCTGCCTGGCCAGTTAATGTGCCAACGCTGCTGCATGGCCCCTGCCTGGTCCATCAGCAGCACGGTCATGGCTGCATGGCGAGCAGGGGCTGTGCTTCCACACGCTGTGCTCCAGGAGGGAACAGAGCCCAAGCAGCCTCTGACAGTAAGGGGAGAGTGGGGTGAAGAGGTGGATACTGCAGGAAGTAATGGAGAGGGGCAGAGGAGTGGGACAAGAGAGACAGAAGCTGTGGGGAGCTGAGGTTGGAAGGTGCTGGTGGCAGGGGGGGAAAGAAAGGCTGCAAGGAGAAGAAGTGGGAGGGGGAAGAGGGCAAAGGAGTTGCCTGAACCCCTTCCCAGCCACCCGACTCCCCCAGACACCTCTTTCCCTGATGTAGCAGTGGGGGTGGACAAATTTAAGACATCCCTCCAATAGTTATATTCTATGCCTAGAAAATTATAACACGTGTACATTTACCATATATAGAATTTAATTATTGGGGGGGTTGTCTTAAATTCAGAGTCAACTTAGATTTGAGTAAATATGGTATTTCACTTTACCAGATAAACTGGAGACTTCTTCTTCTTGCATATGACTTCAGAGAAGTCAACTCCTCCAACTATTTAACAATAGATCCATCAAAATTACTGCACTCTTTCAGGCAGTTTGCTCCTTCTAGTGGATCATATAGAGGGCAGTCAGTATATGCTGGGCTGGCTGATCTCATTTGCCACAGGGGCATGATGGTGAGTTTGTAAGGCCCATTTTATATTTGATTTTATTGAAGTCTCCATAGCCTGATTGCAGTTGATTTGGGTTTACCCATGCCTTACAAGTGAGTTTATAACCAGGATGGCGTGAGGATAAGAGCTGTATATAGTTGTGTAGCGGGGTATTGTTGTTATTCCATTGCACTTCCCACCTTCTCTGGGGCCATGATGACAGGATGGTGTCTCCTGCTTCCTCTGTGTTGGTTCTGACAGATACTGTTAAGAGGTTTTCTGCTTCTTCAACGTTTCTGCGTTGTGCGTTTTTCAACCATGTCATGTAGTGGATGGTCTTCCTGTTAGACTTTGGTTGCCAGGTCAAGCAGTGTTCCAGACCTCTTGATGTTATGAGGGGGGATTCCTGCCAGGATGAATGTTTTTCCTGTTCAATGTTTTCCTGTTTTTCCAGTCACTTATTTTTCATGGTACAGATTCAGGTTGCTGTCCAGTTTCCGGGTGTGGGTGCTATTTGCCTACAAAGGGAGGCAGTATTCTGCTGGTGCATAAACCAGGCCTAATGTAGTTGTTCACAAGGTAGAACAATAACTGAAGACTTTATCAAGTGAGAGGCACATTATTAGGGTGTGTGAAGTGGGCCCTATTCGATTTGGATTTGAATTCAGCCCAAATCAGGGACAGTGATTTGACTCATTGATTCAGATCACTGTCCCTGATTCGATTCAGGTGAATCTGAATCTGAATCTTAAATGCTGAATCGGAGAATCAGTGATTCAGACATAGACACAGCTTTAAATGTTTTTTCAACATACCTCAAGGTACCAGCATGGCTTGTGAACATTGAAGTGCTGGGGCACATGGAGTGTCCCACAGAAGTGTGAGGGGGCCCTCCACATGCTCAGCTGCGAACCTGGAAGTGGACCAGAAGTACTGTGTCCCCCCCAGCTCAGCGATCAGCCATGGGAGGACCCGAGGTGCCCCCCCCCCATACCCAGGAGGTACCTGTTGCCAAGCCAGGGAGGTGCAGAAGACCCCCAGCATGCTCCCCGGTGGACCTGGAAGTGAATCAGAAGTGCTTCTGCTCCACTTCCAGGTATGCTAGCAAGTGCACTGGGGAGCCCCCTATGCTTCTCTGGGACACTCCAGCAACCCCAGCATCACAGCATTCATGAGCTGCCTGCTACCTAACGGTGTGTAGAAAAACATTTAAAGTTGTGTCTATGTCCAAATCTCTGAATCTTTCCAAATCTCTCTGAATCAATTCAGAGGATTTCAATTCGATTCAGAGAGATTAAAAGGCTCTCTGATTCAATTTGGATTCAGAGATTTGGCCACTGAATCGGACTGAATCTCCACTGAATCAAATCAGGGACCGCAGCTTCACACAGCCCTACAAATTATATATTAAATGACTCCAGTTTCTACTTTAAATGAGGTCTATTGACCTTAGCACAGTCTATAGCTTGTTTAATCAATTCAAAATATTCACTGTACAATTTTTTAAATGCAAAAAAGTACAAACCTATAAAATAAGTACAACTTTAAATTTTCAACATTAAAAACATGCCAAAGTAGCTTTCAGTGATTTAGTACATTTTTAGTTTAGCAAAAAGTTTATTTGTCCATAAATTTAATTAATCTATGAAGAAACATTTTTATCCCCTCTATATATGCTGTAGTACTCATTTTTCATATCGCAACAGAATTTTAAGGGCATTTATAGATATGCTTCAGGAGTGGGGGGGTGACAGGACTTTAATTAGAGCGGTCGCAAGAGCTGCTCTAATTAAAGCACGTGGAGCACCACATATATCAGCATCTCTGCACTGAAAAATGGTAACGGGTGTTTTAATTAAAGATTGTCAGATGGGCTTTAGTTAAAGCATCCCTACCATCATTTTTCAGCACAGGAACACTGATACACGTGACACTGGAATCTGCCGGAGCATGGTAATTACCATGCTCCAGCATATTTATTTAATTGGGTCTGCTCTGACACGCTGTAATCACACAGCACAGCTCCAGACAACGTGGCTCCAGTTTTGAGCGGTTCGTGCTGCCCATGTAGCGGCACATACTGCATGGCCAGGCTCATCTGGACACAAGCCTGGACTTGACTAACTTCACAGTATGGTGAAAAGTGAACTATGGATTTGCAGAGTAAATGCAAGAAGTCTAACAAGGGCTACTTTCACGATTCACAAAAGTCTTGCAAACCATATGGACCTTCTAAGCGCTTAGGAAATGGCACTGTATAGTTTGGAACAATGTAGATACATTTTTCAACCTGAAGAGCTCCTAATGGCCACGGAAACAGGACATTTTTCTTGGATTTCCTAAGAAGAACATTTTCCAGTGGCAATTCAAATTGTTCCACAATATGGAATGTACATGTTACTGGTAAAGATTTGCAAAACAATGGGGTTTTAAAGTCCTGGAAAATAACGCCTCACACCACAAAGCAGACTTTGACTCACTCAGGGAACTCCTGGGCAGTATCCCCTGGGAAGCCAGTCTGAGGGGGAGATGAGTCCAGGAGAGCTGGCTGTACTTTAAAGAAGCCTTACTGAGAGTGCAAGAACAAACCAACCCAATGCGCAAGAAGACTAGCAAGTATGGCAAGAGACCAGCTTGGATTAGCAGGGAACTCTTCAGTAAGATAAATCACAAAAAGGAAGCTTACAAGAAGTGGAAACATGGACAAACAACAAGGGAAGAATATAAGAGCATTATTTGGGCATGCAGGGATGAAGTGAGGAAGGTCAAAGCACAACTGGAGTTGCAGCTAGCAAGGGATGTGGCGGGTAACAAGAAGGGTTTCTACTATGTCAGGAGCAAGAGGAGACTCAGGGAAACTGTGAAAACCTCACTGAATGGGGAAGGCAACCTTGTGACAAAAGGTGCAGAAAAGGCTGAAGTGCTCAATGCTTTTGTTGCCTCAATCTTCACAGGCAAGGTCAGCTCCCAGACTATTGCACCAGGCAGCACAGCCTGGGGAGGAGGTGAGCAGCCCTCAGTTGTAAAAGAACAGGCTAAGGAACTATTTAGAAAAGCTGGATGTGAACAAGTCCATGGAGCAGGATGGGATGCAGAGGGAGTTGGCTGATGTGATTGCAGAGCCACTGGCAATCATCTTTGAAAATTCGTGGCTATCAGGAAAGGTCCTGATAATCAAAACGGGCAAACATAGTTCCCACATTTAAGAAAGCAAAAAGGAGGATCCTGGGAACATTAGACCAGTCAGCCTCACCTGGGTGGTCTGATGTTTTGGAGGTTTTCAAAACCCAGCTAGACAAAGCTTTGGCTGAGATAATCTAGTTGGGGATGGTTCTGCTTTGAGCAGAGGATTGGACT
>JAGPOW010000229.1:21052321-21063208 GCA_030014935.1 Caiman crocodilus
GCAGCCTCTCCCTCTCCTCAGGTGTCCCCACCTCAGCCCACAGTTTGGTGTCATCAGCAAACTTGGATAGCTTGCTTTCCACCCCCTCGTCCAAGTCCGCAATGAAGATGTTGAACAGCACAGGCCCAACGTCTGAGCCCTGGGAGACCCCACTGCTCACATCTCTCCAGGTCGAGTATGACCCATCCACCACTACTCTCTGGGAGCACCCGTCAGCCAGCGTTTAATTAAGGGATCACATTATTTCACAAATACAGTGAAATAGTACAGTGAAATCTGTCTGCTGTAAATGTATATGCATGCTTAAAATTAATAAACGACTTCATCCTTAGTATAGAAAAAATATAAAGGGATTTTTTTCCAGTCCAAGAGTTCAGTAAGGTGCCTCAATAGCATTAAGTCAATAGGAATTAGGTACTTAGCTCCAGTTAGTGTCTTTCAGTATCTCTAACCATATCAGTAAAAATATATTGGATTATAATGAATTAGAGTAAATGGGGAATAATGGAAAAAATTACATAATCATCCAAAATTATGGAATATATGGCAGTTACTATTTCTCAGACAGTGTATATAGCATGTGACCAGGTCATTAAAGCCTGAAACAGAATTCACATGCACAAGGAAAAGCCTTAAGTTTTCACATTTCATGACTTTTGAGTGCTTAACCCTCTTACCTTAACCTGCTCTTAATGTGCTTTTCATCTGGAACTATAATATCTAAGATGCTATTTAATTTATTTACTATTACTTTGGCATGGAAGTATCTTGATCTTTTGCCTTTTCTCACCCATGAGTGTTTTCAACAATAGGTACTTGGTTGAAACACCTGGATGAATGTCTTAAGTGCTGACTTTTAAATGTTAGAGCCCAAAGAGCAGAAATCAAGATATAAGTTATATTATAAGAGGTAAAAGATGGCACCAACTCTTTAACTAGAGGTAGATTCTGAGCTTTTAGACTGCAACTGTGGATCTTTCTCCATGACATCATGGCTCATCCTTTGCACTGGATATTATACATTGCTGTTCCAGGGTCTTATCAGTCCCTCTTTGATTCAGATTCTCAGTTGCTACAACTCAGTTTTAGTCACTGGAGTAATGCCTGTGGAGAGTTTGGCCCTTGGTTTTTCAGAAAAAGTAAAGAGAGACAAATAACTCATCATAACAGAATATATATTTCCAGTATTGTTTAAAGGTCATAGTCAGCTCAGTGTTTAAGTCACAAATGCATACAATTTAAGTTTGGTTACATGCAACTAAAAA
This sequence comes from Caiman crocodilus, assembly GCA_030014935.1. NCBI lineage: Eukaryota > Metazoa > Chordata > Crocodylia > Alligatoridae > Caiman > Caiman crocodilus. Next base: position 21,053,587 of record JAGPOW010000229.1, read on the forward strand.
ACAGTGACTGAAAAACTGGCAGTGAGAGGTTCCATATTTATTGTCTCCGATTCCCAGATTCAACTTCTCGAGTTTATCAAATAAAGATGTATTTTCTAACTGCCAAGTCTTGAAAACTCAACATGAAATTGAAGATCAGGCTGAGTTCTTTATTGCCACTGTTCCAATAAAAAAGATTCCACGGGCCACATCCTTTCCTCTGTTACATCTTCATATCCATGTCTTCAGATTTTGCCGTGTTAATGAGAAGTAACTAAATACAAGGTTTGGCCATCCAACTCTAGCTGCTGATGCACAAACTAGAATACATTCAATTCCCCATTCTTAACAGCGTCAGCACTTCAGGCTTAACAGGAAGAGGCCAACTGGTTTTGGTCACTGAAGATCAGATAAGATGCATGCAGCTGAAATTCTGCTGATTGATACAGGGGCATTAGGATTCGGTTTTTAATTAACATTCTAGCAGAACAGAGCTTAGAGGGGCCTCCAAGAAGTGTCAGATCTGCCATTGTCTGACAGTGGAATTTTATAAACTCAGCAGTTTTGAAAATCTGGCTCTCAATATTAGACTTTATTTGGAATTCTTTTGCATTTCCTCTATTAACAGGGGCAGATTCCCGTTATTGTAAACCAGATGTTAAAAGTAAAATTAGAAAACCAAGACTAGTGCACATTGCTCAGCATAAAAGGATACCGATTCAAAATAATAAACGTATTTAACAAAAAATAATTTTCCTAAATCCTGGTAAAAAAAAAATCTAGTTTGGATTTGGAGAAATGATATTACCAGGATTTACCTGTGGTCTCAGTGTTAAACAGAAATCTTTAAAAAAACAAGGTCCATTTGAACATCCATATATGCACGCTAAACAGCAGTTGCTCCAGTTAACTTCAGGGATTACTCTTATTGCTGGTCTCCTGTGCTAGTGAAGGGGTCCCAGTATGACTCAGAGGGCACACGTGACAAACCATGCTAATTATCGATATATTAGCAATTAAATCGATTCTGCTGCAAGTCTGCTAGAGCATAGTAATTAGCCCTCTCCACCAGCCTCTGTGTCGCATGCATTTATAGTCGTTGCATTTCAAAATGGCAGCAGAGGTGCTTTAACTAAAGCTTGTCAAATGAACCACTCTAATTCAAGGGCTTCCCCCTCCACTCTGGAGTGTGTGTATAGACTACTAGAGTATCCAAGTCAGCATCTGTAATGAGATGAGGCCCCATTGGGGCAGATCTAGTCCCAGGCCTCATTTGGAAGTAATCAGGAAATCAGGCTGAATCATCCCTCAAGAAAAGGGCCCCATTCACACTGGTCTGTATAAACTAGGAACAGACAGCAGTATGCTGTCTGGGCAACAGACTGCTTGGCTGTGCTTTTGGCCTGCCTTAAACAAAGCCTGTCTTAAACATGACTCTGTTCTTTGAACCTCTGGCTTGGACCTTACCAGCTGTGCTTGTTCCTTACTTGGACCTCCCAGTCTGGATCAAGTGTGTACCCTGACTGTGACCTCATCTCACCCTGTGGCTTCCTATCCTATACTAGGACTGATACCTGGCTTTGACCTTGGTTTCTATTCTGCTAATCCCTTCATTTAGTGTGTGCCAGTCAAATGAACCCTTGCAGCATCTCGAGTTTAGCAAGGAATTGCAAATCTCCTCTTGGAAACACCTGAATCCCTGTATCTATAACATTACTATGAGCCAATGGTGTTTAAGAGAGAACCATTGTGAGGATGCAAGTCTCCAATCTAAACATCTTAAATTTAATTGTAAAATAATACTTTAAAATGCATTTCTCATGATATTTCACCTTCCTATGGAGCAAAACACATCAACGCTCCAGTTAGTTTTTCTTCTCACTCTAGCTTTCTGTTTTGTACTGTTGGCTGTACACAGAGCATCTGCTTGCCTAATCAAATCCACATCTATCCAATTAATCTTGCACCTCTAATTAATTGTTGGATATGAAAGCAATGAAGCAATTTGTCAAAGTCTGAGAGTGTGTGAGACACATTATTCAGAAACAGGAAGATTATTCAGGCACCGGAAGATCCTATTTCACATAACATATGCATTACTCAGAAAGACAACATACCTACTTTGTATTAATTCTTTGTCCAAAGAGTAAGGACTGTAGTTTTGGAAAGGATCTGCAATAATCTTTATAGATATCAAATTGACTGAATCCCTTCTTCAAAAATAAAAAACTCAGATAATGCTGGAACCACAACTAACAGACCTTGAGATTTAAGTTATTTTGGACATCTTTAATTTCCTTAACTCTTCTTGTGATACTTTTCTGTTTCTGGCTGTCATACTGTATTAGGTCTATATATATATATATTATATATATATTTTAAAACTGTTAAGGTTGTGAAATAAAGTCAACAAAAGCAAAGCCATCCAAAATTGTTTCTGGCACTTTTATCTCAGTCTACCTTCCTGTGCCTTAGTTGTTCCATATGCTGTAGGAGACTTCAAGCAACAATTGTAGTGCATCAGATGAATGGGGCGAAGACCCAAAGATACTTTGCACAGTAACTACTCATGGATGAACCTTATGGATTCAAGTAATGTATAACCAGTTCTGAGGCAGTACCAAATCCAATTTTGGTTCCAGAACTTTACAGATTTTAATACAGAATCATATATACATGAGTTTGAAAAGGTAATGATGTCCCTAGTTCTATGGAAAGGCTAGCAGAAAGGGTGGATTGTCTTGAATTACTGGAATTAGGAAGACATTGCAAGTGCTTAAGCATCTGCATAGTGCTCGCTGGAAGAGGGGAAGTGTACCATACTACAAGAAAGCGAATGACAAAATATTTTGTTTAAAAAGGGTATCAAAGTGATTTCAATTATTATAGAAAACTCTCTCTCCTAAGTGGTACTGGTGTTCACACAGGTCATTCTCAAGAGATTGTATATTCTTGCTGAATATGTATATCCAAAGAATCACAGTGACTTCTGTGCCAGTAGATCGTTTATTGACATAGTCTTTGCTTTAAAGGAACTGCAAGAAGCGTGTCTAGGACACAAACATACTTTCTATAAGACTTTCATAAGTTTCAGAAATTTTTTGACCAAGTCAACAGAAATGGCCTTTTCCAGTTACTGGTAAAACTTGGATGCCCACCATTCCTCTTCAGCCTGATTTGATTTTTCCATGTTTTTAAAGACTACAATTCAGTATGAAGGTGATCAGCCAGAGAAATTTAAAATACATAGAGGAATGTGTTTTGGCACCAACATTCTTCAGGATATTCTTTTTTTTTTTTTTTTAAATCCTTTTCTAGATACTCTTTCCTCTGCTGAAAGTATACATCTCCATATAAGCTCATATGGAAACTTTTTCAACTTCCTGTTAACATAACCAAATCAGATGAGTGTCCATGTCACAATAGACCGCATGGAGCCATTACCCCAAATTTGGTCACGTTGCACCTCATTAGTTATTCCTACCTGGCGGTCTGTCATTGGCTACTCTAAACGTATAAAGGTCCGTGCAGCTTCCGCCCAAGTCAGAGAGCTCTGAGCACGTGGTAGAGTACAGAGAACTTTGCCACGTGGCAGAGAAAAGCTGGCGGACTGGCCATCCTCCACATCTGTTCCCCACGTATTCTGCATCCTGCATGCTCGTTTCTGTCTACAAACTCACTGGCTCATTCTGTTGACAGTTACCTGTTACTACACAAGCAATTCATTACCTGTAACTACATAAGCAACCTTACCACCTGCGTCACGGCCACCAGCGGCATAAGTAAAGTTAAAGTTATTTTTGCAACCAATACACTGTGTCCCGCCTCTCCATCCACCAACCCACCTGACAGCCGAGTAGTCAGCGATCCTCCTCAAGTCAGCTCCGGCCATCTGAGACACATGTCTATGAGGAAACTGCAATGTTAAACACCAGCTAAGAGAACTTCTCATGACAATAATGCAGTACTCATCACACAAGAAATATGAGCTCCAGAAGATTTCCAGTAGATTTGTTTTATTTTGTGATGAGTCAGTGAATATGGCACAAAATATGTTAACTACTCTAGACACTTCATTAAACAAGATCACACATAAGTTTTGCGCAGATTCTGTTATCTGCAAGAATACAATGAGACTGTATCAAATGATTATCTTAACATGTCAAGATTAATCCTTGCATGAGAAATGCAGCTGTCACACTGATCAGTGAAATGCGTCAATCTGGCATGAATTCTGATCAAACTATTACAAAATCAGTGAGAACTTGGAAACTCATAGTAAGCATGAGATAACTCTCAGCATCTTCTACACTCACTAACCTCACCATATGGTGAATATCCAGTGGGAGACAAAAGTACTTGACACTTAAAATACTGAAAGAAAGCAACACTGCTTAGTCCAACAATGGTTCTCATACAGAGACCTCTCAGTTGGATTGATCTGTTGCAACAGATGGATGGTGGGCACATTCCAAAGTATCTTCTCTGTGGAGAACTCATGGATGCTCCAAAGTGAACTAAGACTTAGTTTCATAAATACTATATTTACTCAAATCCAAGATGAGGTTTATATCCTGAGTCAACATGGGGAGAGGCACAGAGGGGAAGCCTCCTCTTAGATTCAAGTACTGGCCCAGGACAGGTGGTGGTTCAGGTCTGACTTTGGCCCTGGGTAGGATGGCTCATGCAGGGGGGAAGCAAAGCTGAGCCACTGCCTGCCCTGGGCTAAGATGGCTCATGCAGTGGGGGAGGGGGCATGCAGTAGAGGGAGCAAAGGGGAGGGGAGGGTTGGAAGAAGCATGAAAGACCACATTGCTTGCCTCCCCTTGCTACCTGTCCCCTCCCTCACCACTTATCTTCAGCTTCAGCCCTGACCTGTTTGGCCCATAGCTGTCACTGCTCCTTCATCCTGGCCAAAGCCACAGCTGGGCCTGGACTGGGGATGCCACTGATTACCCTGGAGCAGCCCAGAGGGTAAGTAGTGGAGGGATGAAGGCTGCAGGAGGTGGGAGGAGCAGCTAGCAGGGGACAGGCACAGGCATGGGGAGGTAAGGGGCAGGGGTAGGAAAGGGCAACTAGCAGCAGGGGTAGGTAGTGGTGGGGTAGGGGGCAAGGGCCTGATCCCTTGCACCCCACCACTTCATTCCCCACCAAAGCAGTTTGGAGAGGACACAAATTGAAGATGCCCCTCTTTGACAGGGCGGCATCTTCAGGGCACTGTGACCCCCCTGAAGGTCCCTCGCACCGTGTCCAAGCCGGCCCAAGGACACCCTCTAGTTCTCACCCGCCAAGACTTTGATGGTTAATATATGAAGGGAGGCTGCCTTCTACCTCCCTGGGCATGGTGTATCGGGACCTCTGTCTCCATGATCTCCCAGACTGTCCGATGGGCACTCCCTAGGCACCCTAGCCTTAGGGCTACGTGCAAAAGACATCGTCCTGTCCAAAGTGAATACCTGCCCGTTTCCCTGGGCCTTCTCTGTAAGCTCGCCTGCTCTCCCGGGCTCGCCTCTACCGTCTCGCCCGCTCCGGGCCTTTCCTACAGTCTTCGCCCACTCTGGGCCTTCCTAGTGCTGCTGTCCCTTCCTGGGACACAAAATGAGACCGCCCCTCCCTTGGGGGTCTCGATGCCCACTCTGGGCTTCCTAATAATACCAGTGCCCCCTCCGTCTGGGCTTTTTAATATTGCCCCTCGTCTGGGCTTCTCAGAGCGTTGCCCCTCTCAGGCTTCTCCGTGTGGTGCTCCCCCATCTGGGACTCGCCATGCCCACACTGGGCTCCTTAAAATACTGCCCCCTGCCTGGGGCTGACTGTGCCCAACTTGGGCTTCCTAATGCTGCCCCCTTCCTGGGGCTGACCATGCCCAACTTGGGCTCCTTAATATATGTGGTCCCCCTGTCGGACTCTCAATGCCCGAACTTGGGCTTCTCAATAAAATGGCCCTCTTTCTAGGGCTCCTCAATGCTGCCCCCTTCCTGGGGCTCGCTGAGTCCAACTTGGACCCCTTGTCAGTGCTGCCCCCGCTCTGGGGCTTGCTGTGCCCAACTTGGGCTTCTCCAAATGCCCCTCTCTGGGCTGGGTCTATGCACCCCCATACTGCTGCGCCCTCTCTGGTGCCTATAAAAACATTGCACCCCCATGGGCGCCGAATCACATCCCTTCCTGGGCACCAGGGCTCCACACTACTGTGGGTTGCCCCTGAGGCCTCCTCCACCCCTACAGCCTCTCCCAAACCACCGGTGTAATTCACTACTAACAAAACAAACACAAGCCTCCTGGCTGTAACCGAACATAAGGCACCTGGCCATAACAATGTAAACCTCCTGGCTACCGCTCCGCATCCCAGCTCCAGCCTCTGGAGCTCTCGTGGGCTGCACTCACATTCTCTGTCTCGGAGCTCCTGCCCCTCCGGCCGCTGGCAGGGAACTCCCTGCCTCACTCTGGCTCTGGGCTTTATACAAACCAAGCCCTGCCCCCTCCAGTCAGCTGACCCTCATTGGTTGCCCCAGCAACCCGCAGCTGCACTGCTTAGTCACTGCTAGGGCTCCTTCCCCACCAGTTCTTCCTCCTTTAGGAGCAGAGCGACAAATGCCCTGCGACACTCTCCAATAATTAGATTCTATACATGAAAAATTATAACAAATTTATAATTTTTCATGTATAGAATCTAGTTATATGAGGAGGGGAGGGTTATTGTCTTAAATTAAGAGTAATCTTGGATTTGGATACATATAGTACTTATAAGAATGACAGGAAGATTTCCAACACTGCCATCACAAGCTGGGAAGTTGCTGCTAGTGAGACCTTATTCCGGAGGGAACTGTGTTGAATGGAGTCAAGGAGTCTGTATAGAAGAGACAGAAGGAAAAGGAAGTGAAGAGAGGAAAGAGGAAAATTTAGCAGGCCTAAATGTCTATTAACGTTCCAGGTTCTTTAGACCTGTGTCTTACCTATAACCCTAGTCCACTTCTACTGGATCTTCTTTGCAAACCCTAATACTCAGTACCTCCATGGATCCAATCTTTAATAGTTTATGGGGCCTTCTCACAGCCCAGGTCTCAGATATATGGACCCTGCTCTAATCCAAACTCATTCCTTCATGAATCAGTTCCCATAATACTAATATTTCCTTTACTGATATCTAGGGTCTGTGAGTCTTTGCCACTTCCTGAAAGAACAGATTTTTTTTAAGAGTAATGCAGTAAATCATCCCTTCTTAGTACATTTTCCAAGTATTTTAAACCAATTAAATTGATTAAACATTAATTGCTTTCCGAATTTCCTTTTTTATGATCATCCTGCTTTTAATTAAACAACACAAACAAATGAAAAGGCACTTGAGACTGGAAACATCTAGTTCTATTTACATGTCTAATTTTGGAGCAGTCACATGGATTTCTTTCAAATTCCTCTTACCAAAATGGTTTGCTTTTGACTGAGATTTGGTTCACTCTCTGAGAATGATTGACTCACTTTTGAAATACAGAACCATAACAAGCAGGTATTTATAATGAAAAGGCTACCTTATGATCAATTATAGCATAAACAATGGCAGCAATGCACAGTCTATTTGACTTCTATATATTTAGTTGACTCTGTGATCAAAATTATTGTTAGAGATGATCCTATACTCAATAATAATTCACTTCTGTCTAACAAATCAGAAAACAGATTCACCTCAGCTTAGATGCATCATGTACTGTGCAACGGTGCACACACAGGCTTGAATACATGCACATGGAAACCCCTATGTTGTATGTATTTAACTATGCCATATATTGAGCTTTTGTTTCCAACTTTACTGTATATCTAAAATGTACTGACTTCTCTGACTATTTTACCTGTGTAAGTTCAAACATATGCTAGTATTTCATTAAAATTACTATCTTTGGTAAATCCCTCACAGTCAAGGATGGTTGTCTTCCATGGCTAGGCCTGTACAAAGAGGCTAGTATTTGCTTCGGATTTGGATTCAGCCAATTCAGGGGACAGTGATTCAATTCAGTGATTTGAATCACTGTACTGAATTGATTTGGCCAAATCTCTGAATCAAGCAGACCTCATCTCCTACCCACTCTCCCAGTCCCCTCAATGGCTGCCCCACCTGACCTCAGCATCCTGGCACTTAAAAAAAAGAAAAAAGCCTTTTAAAAGCCTTCTAAAAGAAAATTCATCCGCTCCTGCTAGGTGGTGGGCAAACCCCACTGCACCCCACTACCCCACACTGCATGGGGGGGCTCTGCCACAAGCCCCTCCCAGAGACCCTGTGACAGGGCGCGCCAGGGCCGCCCTCAATATGGCCCCCGCACCTGTCTCTGGGCAACCGCCTGCCTACTTTCCTGCCACATCTTTGCTGCTAATTGGTTCATTAGTGGGAGGCTGCCCACTACTTGTACCGCCCCCTCCGCAAGGGGGCGCTGTCTGCGGCTCCTTCCTCCCCAATACTGCAGTCCAAGCCTCATGGATATCATGGCCCCTCTGTTGTTCTCTCTGGGCCGTCTCAAGTCTTGTCCCTTTCCTGGACTCTATGCGTCCCCCACTGGGCTCCTCAATGATCTGCCCCCTGCCTAGGGCCTCAACACTGCCCCCTCCTTGGGGCTGGCTGTGCCCAACCTGGGCTCCCAAATGCTGCCCCCTTCCTGGGCTGACTGTGCCCAACTTGGGCTCCCAAATGCTGCCCCCTTCCTGGGCCTGACTGTGCCCAACTTGGCTCTCCCCTGTCGGGGACTCCCAATGCCAACACTTGGGCTACACAATATTGCCCCCTCCCTGGGGCTGGCTATGCTCCACTTGGGCTTCCAGTGTGGCCCGTCTTGGGCCTCTCAGGGCTGCCCCTCTTGGGCTCCTCACTTGTTGCTCTTCGTGGGCTTCTCAAATAGTGTCCCTCTTGGGCTTTCTCCGTGCTGCCCCTCTTGGGCTTCTCAATTGTTGCCCCCTATCTAGGGTCTCAGTATTGCCCCCTCCTGGGACTGACCATGCCCAACTTGGGCCTCCAAAGGAATGCGGCCCCCTTCCAGGGACTCCCAATGCCTACACTTGGGCTTCTCCTTAAAGTAGCCCCCTCCTTGGGACTGACTATGCCCAACTTGGGCCTCCAAAGAAATGCGGCCCCCTTTCAGGGGCTCCCCGTGCTCGAACTTGGGCTTCTCAGTAAAATAGTCCCCTTTCTAGGGCTCCTCAATGCTGCCCTCTTCCTGGGGCTCGCCGAGTCCAACTTGGCCCTCCTTCTCAGTGCTGCCCCACTTGGGCTCCTTATCAAATGTCCCCTCTCTGGGGCTGGGGTCTATGCACCCCCATGTTGCTGCACCCTCACTGGTGCTCTGCTGTGCCTTCTCTGGAGCTAGGGCCCCACACTACTGTGGGTTGCCCCTGGGGCCTCCTCCACCCCTACAGCCTCACCCAAACCACCGCTTATAATAACAACAGAACACAAGCACAAGCCTCTGGCTATAACATAAACATAAGGCACCCGGCCATAGCAGCATAAGCCTGCCAGCTATCCCACAGCATCATTGCTCCAGCCTCCGGATCACTCGTAAGATACAGTCACATTCCCACCCCCCTCTCCCTCTCCCTCTCCCTCTCCCTCTCCCTCTCCCCCTACCCCTACCCCTACCCCTACCCCTACCCCTACCCCGACCCC
>JAGPOW010000229.1:21071450-21135658 GCA_030014935.1 Caiman crocodilus
GGAGCCCGTTCCAGACCTTGGCCACTCGAACTGTGAAGAAGTTCTTCCTAATGTCCAGTCTAAATCTGCTCTCTGCTAGCTTATGGCCATTATTTCTTGCAAACCCTGGGGGTGCCTTGGTGAATAAAACTTCACCAATTCCCTTCTATGCCCCCGTGATGAACTTATAGGCAGCCACAAGGTCGCCTCTCAACCTTCTCTTGCGGAGGCTGAAGAGGTCCAAGTGCCCCAGTCTCTCCTCATAGGGCTTGGCCTGCAAGCCCTTAACCATACAAGTGACCCTTCCCTGGACAGTACCTGGGCCAGGGAACCAAGGGATTTGCTGTGGGCCAGACAAAGACACTCTGTGGGCCAAATCCAGCCCACAGGCTGTATTTCACCCATCCCTGAGTTAGAGGGTGTGATACGTAGATTTATGCCTGCTGTCCCCTTGTTGCAGAGCAGAATGGAAGGGTTTTTGGTTTTCCCCTACTTCCCAGGTTTGTTGGTTGCCACATGGGGCTGGGAAGGCATTTATTCATCACCTGTTGCTACCAGGGATCAGAGATTTTTTTCTATCTTTCTCTGAAGCATTGGGTGTTGGCTAAGGCCTAGGCTGGAGATTTTGCCTGGGGTATGCCAATGTTTCTGTTGGGGACTAAAACCCAGACATTCCTGCACAGAGGGTCTTTCCCTTTACTTGGGATCAGACTGATTGCCACATTAGGATCAGAAAGGAATTTTACTCTGTGGTCAGATTGGTACAGTCTGTGAGAGATTTTGCCTTTCTTTGTAGCAGGTTGCATAGCCTGCTTCCTTGCATCTCTTGAGTGCATTGTAACAACCTTTGCAGCCACAGGACACTGACAGTCTTCATTCCTCTGCTTTACCTGTGGCAGGTTAGGGTTCTGCTGGTGTCTTTGGGCAATACGCTTGTAGTTATGTGATAAGGTTGACTTTATACTTTTAGAGACAAGTTAGACAATGACTTTTATGGGATGGTTTGGGTATAGATAATCCTACCTCTAACAGGCATGGACCTAATAACCTCCAAAATTCCCTTCCAACCCTACTTTCCTATCATTCTATGAGTCACGATTCTGTACAATCAAGCCTTTCAATTGTTTCACAATAGTACCACTATGTCATTGGGCAACCAAGCTAGCCCACAATACTGTTTTGGGACAGATCAACACAGTGTGAGTTAATGATGTAGATAACATTGTTTTAGATAGTGTTAACTGCCTTTAAAATTTTCCAGATAATCAGCTTATCTTAATGGGCACAAGGGAGCACAGTTTGTAAATAATTTTGTGGCAAGTTGTTTTAATAATTATTAAAATCCCGAATCACCGATTTAGAATGGTAACCTTGATACTGTGTTTTACTATTCAGAATTGCTCAGAAGGCTTGCTCATTTCCTCATACACAAACTGGCTTATAAGAATGCATAGCAAAATGCTGGGGGTGCAAAACTACTCAGTAAGAAATGCTCGCATATAGCTTTACCTCATCTTTGAACAACATGAAGCCCTGTGTGGAGTTATTCCTCCCTGAAGCCATCCTGCAAATGACCTATGTCATTTATGAAAACCCTTCTGCAGAAAAAAAAATACAGCAAGTCTTCATTTTTGAAATAGCATTTACAGCTGCACACACATTCGTATTCATAGGGATCTCAGTGGATGAAGGAGGGTAGCCTGGGAATAAAAATACATAGGAAAAAAAGAAAGTTTACTTTGATTTTCATTAGTACAATTCAAGCACTTAATAGGTCTTTGATTGAGTAGGGCTGTAGTTTCACATTCTTTACATTTTTGCCCCTCCACCAGTTTTGTTTTGTTTATTATTTTTATCCGTTTCTTCATACCAAGAACTGATCAAGATGAAATTGAAAGAGCTCTGTTTGACAAACATGTCAGGAAGTCACTATATTCCACATTATACTGAGCTAAAGGCACTCCACAATTAACTGTAAAAACTATAAGAATTGATCAGAATAATGAAAATTTAAACTTGAACTAAAAAATCTCTCTCAGGGAGATAAGAACAGGAAATATCTATTGTAGTTTCCAGATCCACAAGGGATATGAAAAGGAAATGGAAGAAAGATAAACCCTATTAGTGTTAATATGGATTATAATCAAGGTATAAACCACTATAACTACTGGTGTGTCCTATAGCTTCATTCTTCTAGCATAGAAATGGATGGTCTTTTGAGGCACTTTTGTGCTTCATGGAAAATCATGTAAGACGCTGCTCCACATTCCTTTATATCGTTAGTTGAGTACTGACTGTATTCAATTCCTTATGATTTGCTAAATAAATGAGAAGTCTCTGGGTCTGTGGGTCTGTCTGTGGGTCAGGATGTACAGTCAAGGACGTTTATGTTACCTTGTATAATATACCTTATCTATTTTTTTGTATCTTGGGTCCATCCAACTTACTACTTAATGTAAATTAAATAGTTTTCCCTAATACAGAAATCCTTACCCTATCATAATTTTTAATATATTTATATATATTCTTAAAGTCTGATTTTGGTCTCACATCTGGTGATGAATATATTGATATTGTAACTAACACCACTTTCCTCTTTTGCTGAGTGATTCTGGTGAGGAACTGTTAGAAAACTTCTATGCAGTGCGCTGTTATTGTACACCGAGATAAATAGTAACAGATGAAAATACTAAACTATTATAATGTTTGAGATTTCTTTTGCGATTAAGCATATGGTACTATTCATAATGATCTCAAAGGCAGCATAGAAAAACAGTGTTTAGGACTCTGGAACAGGGATAGAATTTGTCTACCTTGAACCACTGTTCTTACAGCGAGTGGCTAGCCTGCTACTATGTCCTGCAACACGTTACATTCTTCCTAGGACATTGTGTGTGTGGTGTTAAAGTGCACCAATGCTGCAGTGTCTGCGTGCTATAACTTTTAATTCATTGTTTGTTACTCTAAGTTTGCAATGCAAATTATTGCACAGACTGCCCATTTATATTTAGAGTTGCATCAAATAGCCATGGCTCTCTTTTTAAGCTCAAACGACAGCCTGATTTGACATCAGCTGTGTGGCATAGGAATGCCTACTCTGATACATTAGTCACTGCTACTTTAGAGAAAGAGTGTGTCCACAGAACCAAGTGGAAAACTAAAGCACTTTTCAATAAATCCTAACATCTCATGCTGTGAGCTGTCTATTCAGAAAAAAATAATACATCTGAGACCTCCAAGAAATAGACAGTTGCTACAGCAAGTGCACTGGTGATTCATTACAGGTGGCACTCTTAACAGTTACTCCTTTATGATTCCTAGGACCTTTCCTTTAAACACTATCCCAGCATTTCTAAATGAACTTCACAATACTCTTTCAAAGTAAGTGTTGCACAGGGATTGCTTCTGCGTTGAAATACAATCATATTGGGGATGGAATTAGGCAACATTTTAAGAGTATGCAGCAACACTACAAAATCATTTATGATGGCACGTAGAGTACTTTATCAACTGAAACTGTGAGAAGATTTGGCAGAAAGAAACACATGGTAATTGCTTTGAGTTGGAATTTGGTCAGTCATCGAAACCTAGCAATCTCTGTCATATGAAAATCGCCTTGGGGATTGCTAGTATTCACAGGTGTCAGGATCTTGGTTTTCCATCTCTGCTGAAAGAGCACGCTTCCAGCTGCTCGGCATTCTGGGAACGGCAGGGAACAGTGCCACCTGCTGAAACACGAGCTTCTGTCACTTGGCGTTCCATGGCGGTGTCCCGTTCAAGTGTAAGCTGGACCCGACCGCACTGAGTTTGCCAGATGAGCTAGGATCCCAGCGCAAGGTAGCTAAACTGTTATTAGGTGCTATTTCAAAAAAATTGAATCTACCACAGCGGCTGAATCAGTCAGTCCAACAAAATCAATAGTGTCATATTTGAGAGATTACACGAATATGAGTCATTCATTTAATACAATTACTGTGATGTTTTTACTGGAAAATAATTACATTCCACAAATTCTCATTGTTATTTCTGGGAAGAGACCTATAACATGAGTGAAACATCATGTTTCTTTTGTTTATATGTCCAGTGTTTCACATAATCAACTTGGGTCTGAACATCCCTGTGAGAATACAGAATATTTGTCAAAAGTCAAACAAGGGCCACATAACAAACTGTTTAGTGAGAGGCGTTATAGCTTTTGGACACTCTGCGGTGGTAAAAAGCTGTTATCTTATCTGCATTTTGTTGAATATGGATGAGCTGAAAACAAGCTGCTGACTCCAGCCTGAGCAGGTCAGACAAGACATGCAGTCATTACATTGGTATCCCATATATTATTGCATCCATTTCACTGCTATGGCACAATATGGCACATATGCTTAATACTACATCCTATGGACCCACTGTCTTAAAGCTCCGCTCCCCATTCTCCCAATGGGAAATGCCCACATTAAAACTAGGTCCTGTACATTAGAATTGAGTTAACAATTCTGTTCTATATGAGCAAATAGAGAATCCAGCTTCCTTACCCCTTCTGCCTGCCTCTCTCCCCCTTACTGTCAGGCAAAGGTTGGCTCCGGCTCGGGTAAAATAACACCCCCTCCTGGCATGGAGCGTATAGAACTGCATGCTCTACCTGGCTCTACTCAGCCCATCAGCAGCGCTGATGCTGCCACATGGCCCGGCAGGGGCTGCACTTCCACGTGCCATGCTCTGGAGAGGGAATAGAGTTTGACAAGAGTCTGAAAGTAAATGGGGGGGAAAGGGGAGAAGAGGTAAAGACTGGGAAGTGATGGGAGGAGACAGAGACTGTGGGGAGTGAGAGGAAGGGCAGAGATTATGGGGAGCTGGTTGGGGAGGTGTGTGTGGCAGGGGGGGGCAGGAAAGCTATAGGCAGAAGAAATGCAAGAGGCAGAAGGCAGGGGGGCTGTCTGACCTCCCCTCCCCCCAGACAATGCTTTCCTTGGTATATCAGTGGGGGGAGAGGGTGAATTCAAGACAACGCTCTAATTCTATGCCTAGATAATTATAACAATGTTCCATATAAATGTTCCATATAGAGAATCTAATTATGGGCAGGGGGTAAATTCAGGGTCATGTGAGATTCAAGTAAATCTGGTAATAAGCAGATAAGATTGAATGCTCACAGGAACTAGGAGTCAAATTGCCTTAGTACACATAGATTCTCATTTCCTCAAGGAGCTCAACTCTCCAAAAGGAATTAAAACTGATCATAGATCTCCCATTCCCTAGAGGATTTCTCTATCAATAGGCTGTAAAATAGATGTGTTTATACTGGTATAATTTATTTCCATAAAAGAAAGTCCACTGTCAAAAGTACAATTGTGTTGGCATAACTGTATCCAAATTGTTGTACCAATACAGCATTCTTAACCAGCATAGGTATAGTGATACAAAGATTGTCTGTGGAGCAGGTCTAACCATATTCATTTTAATCTGTTACCCAGAGCTCAAGCTTCAGGAACCTCAATGTGTTTAGGACATTACAATAGGCAGGTATTTCTTTAAAGATGGACCACATGGGATCATTTATTTTGGGAGTCAGAGCTTGGAATGAAATACATGGAAAAGAGAAGTGTGTCAGTAATTTACTCTCCACTTACCTCTAAAAAGCCCTGTTTCATCTCATGTTGCCTGCATCATTCTAAGTCAAATCATTTTCTAATGTGCTCCTAAACCCTGCCTGTCTTTTGTTATTGCACAGCCGTGTGCCAGGCAGCAAGCCAGCGGGAGGTAGGGAATATGACTGCTAACTGATACCAGCTGATACGCTGCCTCCCATTGTTAGGGTGATCTACTGATGCAAAGGCATCACACTTTACTTTGAAACCGTCCTGCTTCACACCCCCATCAAGCTGTAACAGCCACTTTCTTCAAGTTATTGTGTCCGTTCTCAGTACGTAGCCTGCTTCAATCATTGGAATGATTCATTCCAAGCTTAAGTTTGCATACAAGATCTCAGAAGAGAAGTAAAAATGTATTTTACTAAGTTTGAAGAGAAATAATTCCAGATATTTTAAAAACATGGGCAAAAGGAAATAAAATAGGAAGTACATCCATTTCTGAGCCTGCCAACTCAAAAGTAAAACCAGAATGAAAGAGAGGAAACAGAATATGGCACAAGGTTAGGCCATTACCTGGTTCCAACTGTTTGTATGTTATAGGCAGGTGCGGGGAGGGACGAGACACGACACTTTGAAAAGTAGCCAGAATTTGGGCACCTCAGCTATTTTTCAACAATCTTTATTTCTGGTGTCTCCCCCACAGACAGTTCCTCCTTTACCCCTCAACCCTGCCCATCTCGCACAAATTAGGACCAACAGAAATGATCAGATTAATACAACAGCAAAGAATAACCAGTATTATTTACAAAATTATTTAAAATTAACAGTCACCAGCAGTCACATATTTGTACCAACAGCAATGCATTGAATTATAGTGCTGTTTCCATTGACTCTTCCCTTTCATTCTCTGAAGCTCTCTGAGTCAATGTAGCAACTCTACTTATATTTGTATTATTCATCATGGTTCAGTCCAATTTTCAAATGGATGGCTGCCAAGCTTATTACTTAGCTTGGCACTTTTGGGGTAAATCATTCACTTCTCTATTTACTGATTTAAAGATATTGTGATTTGAAGGATATTCTTGTTTTCTTTGTTCTTGCCTGATGTATCATCATAAGGTTTAGAAGCTTCGAACTATAATGGATTTGTATGAGTCAGCTCAGGACTTGAGAAGGAAATCAGTGTTAGAGAGAATGCAATATATGCAGTGACTTTAAACATTATGTCAAGTGTAGGAGTGCCCCAAAATACAAATATCTTCTCCCACCAGATATCAGAGCAGAATGCCTCTCATAGTTGAAGTTGGAAACCATTTTCTGTTTAAAGTCAGCTTTTCAAAGTGCTCCAAATCTACAAGCCTACTTGGATTACCTTGAAATTTGGTGTACATACAGAGGTAGAGGGTAGGGGTAGTACTTCAAATTCATTATAGCCTTGTGTTCCTGATCAATTGATCCTAAAATATAGCTTTTCATACTGCTCACAGATTCTCTTTTGCACATGACTGGAAATCAAAGCAGGGCTCTGATCATGCTCTGAATGATCTCAATCACTCAGCATTTGCCCCACTTAGTGTATGGCACTCACTAGCCCTTTCTGAAAGCAAAAGAGAACATAGCATTAAAAAACAAGTATATGCACTCATGCATCTTTAACTCTGCCACCAAAGCTTGCAATAGCCACTAAGAGTGATCTGTCAGCACTCCATCGCATTCACTGTTAAGCATACCTGCACAGAATGGCTCAAAGGTTCACTGGAGCAGTTGGGCAGAGCTGTGATACGAGATGATTTGGATTCCAAACTGCTGACAATTTTATACTTTGGTTGTTACAGTAATTTTAAGTATTGGCTGGGCCTTCTCATACACGGTTCCCTGCACCATTTTCTCACAGCAAAATGCCCCAAGCTCTACATATCCAACTCATTTTTCTCTTCTGGTCACACTATCAATTTTGAAGCTGATAGTGTTTAAAACATATTGAAGCTGATAGTGTTTAAAACATCATATTGCACTCTTGCATGTTCTCCTGCATAAATATATCACAAGCAGCAGCTTACTGGAGGGTTGCACGTTTCCTTGGTTTGGTAGCCCAAGTTGCACCTTCACATGAGGGACAAGAAAGAGGGCTAAGACAACATTGCAGGAGGCAGGAAATCTTGAAATTTTAGCACAATCACTGGGAGTGGAGATCTCCTAGAATGACTATGCCACAGCATGTCATGAGTCCTACCTACACTTAGAGGCAGGGACGAACTCAGATCCCACTAGAGAGACAGGTGCACCTAAAGCCCAAACTACATGGGGAGCATGGACAGGGACACACAGATATTGGGCGTAAATTCATGCTCATCTGTAGGACTTAGCTAGTGTTGAATAGAATACCCAAGTTCAGTACTGTTACTCCAAAGGAATTGAATGTGCCATGTACTAGATGGGGTAAATGTCTAGCAAATGAAATCTTTCAAATTTAAGCACAACCGAAATTGACACCACATGTTGTAAGAATGAATTGGAAAAATCTGCCAACCCTAGGCCTTGCCCTGTGGCTGTGCTTTGGGAACCCCTAGCTCAAGCCCATGGAAATAGAAGCAGACTGAAATAATAGCTCTGAGGCACCTAGACCAACACATTCATTTCCTAAGCTATTCTTATCCCCCTTTGCACTTCCAGTGCCTAAAAGCTTGGTATCTCAAGCTTCACAGAGGCCCATTCTTCACTCCTTGCTATATAATTGGTGCATGCTTTTTGGTATGCCTGTTCTCAGTTTCTTGCATACAGGTAAAGAGAAGCACAAAGTTCATTGGCCACAGATGGTGAGGTTGAGATATTCTTTCTGCAAGATGGTATTTGCATTTGTATCCATAGGTGCATTTCTTCTACAAGGACGTGGTTGTGTCTTGTGTTCTGAAACATTTGGTTCCTTCCAAAAAGATCGTCCAGATTTGGGGCATAATGGCCAAGAGGATCATTAGGACGCATGACTGTTATATCTTCTTCTGTGATCACACACTTAACTAGATTCAATTTCTAACAAGCTACCAGACCTCAAAATGGCATTGCCTCCCTAGGTAGCACAATGAGTTTATATATTCTATATTGATTAGTAGCAGTATCTTCTCCTTTCACTGGTATATATCTTGAATAGCCAGTTATTCTGATGTTTGTTGAACTCTTTAGCTAGATCCAGATGTGCAGGCACATGCGTTTCCTTAGGGACAATATGTACCGCTACTACCCGTCCCTGGGGAACACCCATGCATGCACAATCTGGCATATGGCACCTTGCCCTGGGTAGGAGGATGGCCCCAGCAGCCTTACCTGGGATTCTGGGACCCTTCTGGGGCTCCAGCAACAGCAATTCATGCAAATTATTTACAAAAGCCTCTGTCCTTCCATGTGGCTCTGTTGCTCCATTTGCTTTCTGTTTCCATCTTCTGTTTCAGCTTGGAACTCAATTCTCACAGGTTCTTTTTCATTCACCACTCTGACACTATATAGTGACCACCAGGATCAATAAAACAGGCATATGAATGAGAACAACACATTTTAATCTGTGAAGTAGTACACATCTGCAGACCCTTTATCTGTCTCTTTCTACTTGACCCCTAACTTACTGCTCCCCGAGAGGCTTTCTCCCAATTCCCAATTCCAATTGCAATAGATAGAGAGTATCTATAACTTCTGTCACTATAGGTTGCCTCTTAGCCATAACCTTCAACTTGCTCTTTGCTGTTGTGTGTAGACAAAATGGGGGCCCTAAATTGAAGCAGTGTGTTTAATAAAACACCATTTCAATTTAGGGCTGATTAAACCCCCATGCTGTGCACACACCCCACTGATTTACCTGCCTCTCCGGCGGGGAGGGGAGAACAAGCTGCTGGCAAGCGGAGCAGTACCTGGGCTACAGAGGGGCTGGTGCTTACCTCTGCAGCAGTGGGGCCATCCCACAGGTGGCACCCACCTGCAAGCAGCAGGCTCAGGGGGTCCTGGGGGTCACTGTACCCACAGAGGAAAGCACCGGGCCCCTGCACAGGTCAGGCAGGCAGGTAGGTTCCAGAGGGGAAAATTAAAAAAAGATCAGGCTTTCTGCTTTTCATGGGTGGAGTTGCCTTCCCAGGCTGCTGTCATTCTGCCTGCAGGGCTTCCTGCAGAGCTATGGAGCTACATGGAGTCTGGTGCTTCGCTCTGCATCTGTAGGGACAGCAAACTCCTTGAAGGAGCAGCAAACTAAAACTCTTCCTGCAACAAACTAAAACTCCTCCTGTGCCCCAAGTCATTTAAGGCACATTATGCAGCCAAATTTCCTACAATGGCTGGAATTAATGCACAATATGTCACTGAGGCATGCAAATACCGACACCATGAAAGCGGTGCAAAAGCTTTTAGCCTACTTTAAAGTGTCGTGCACACACGCCTCTCCTTTTGTCTGCACATGGCCTGTAACAGCTAGTGCAAAGCACAAATTATAATATAATTGAAAGGAGTCAAAAAAATCATATGTGGTAAACAAAGCAAAAGTCACTCTAGGCCATGTCATGAAAAGGAGCTGAAGAGAATGAAACAGAATACAAAGAACTGGAGTGATTACTTATCTGTGTCCCCCACATGGTGAGGATTTGATAATTCCTGCTTTACAAAAATTTCTCTGCATATCTGTAAGGTCTAGGCTTGGTTAAAGTTGTATGCAGTGCAACTGAGTACTTTCCCAGTCCTGACTGTCAGTATTGTAATCACTTGCCTGTATGCCATAGTGGTGGAAGACTCTCTTCTGCCATGTCTTGATGTTTAAAGATGATCTCAATCAGGAGGTGGTAATTCTAACTTACACTGGGCAATGATATCTCGATGTAGGTCTCTTCTGGGGCCCTAACCTCCTCTATACCCCAACCTAGTGCCACCCAGATGTTATGCCTCCATTCATTTGCGGCACTCTGAACTGGCAATTTTTTCTTTCTATTTCAGGCTCATGCACATCTCAGTGGAATAGAATTAACATGGGCTACCAGACTTTTTCTTCAGTCTCAGGCAAGTCCTACGGTTGGTCTCTCTCGAGGGTTAAGCCCTCTAGTAGCACAATTACATCAAGAAAATAATGCAATGAAAAAGAAATAAAGCCCACCTGGGCTGATGTCTCTAATCCACCCTTGGTCCCAGGGTGTGTTGCCCAGGGATTTCCCCTCCTTGTGTTCATCAGGTTGGGTTTCTGGCTACCTGACTCAGTATGCCACTGACCTGCAGAGGCAAAGGCACAGCAGACCAAACTAACAAAAAGAAAAAGAAAGCAACTTAAAGTCAAAAACGTTATAACTGGGCTCAGCTGCTCTTCTTCTGGCAGGCCCTTCCACCGTGGCAGTTCCCCCACCACTTGTACCGCTCTGCTTGGTGGCGCCCCCCCCAGCTTAAATAAGCTCCTCAGCACTTCACAGCCAGCTGGCTGCTGGCTCTCCACCATTGCGTCCGTCCCACCCGTTCTCCCCGGTCTCAGCGCACAGAAGCCTGCTCCTTGGCTCCTTGCGCTCCCCATGCTTCTCTATTTCTGGCTTTCCACTTTCCTTTTTTCTTCCTCTGGGCTTGCACTAGCCTCACACAGCAGATGCTGCCGAACTGCAGCTGCCGGGGGACTCGTCTCTCCTTCGCTGGCTCCTAGCAGCTCTCGGTAAGTACCTTCCTTGTTTCCCTTCCCTCACAGTATGACAGAACTAATCTGGTCTAAGAGTCTTCAAAAGCATGCGATTGCAGATCAGCAATATATATATGAAAAACCTAACAAATAAATTACAAATATAGATAAATTGAAGAGATATTTTTAGTGCAACAGCCAAGAAACTTCACAGTTGGCTCCCAGTCACAGTTAAACTATACAATTTTATGCCAGCTGATGATCTGGCGCCACATGTCTTTGGTGTAATTTATTACTGAAACTGATTACAA
Source organism: Caiman crocodilus (assembly GCA_030014935.1). Lineage (NCBI taxonomy): Eukaryota > Metazoa > Chordata > Crocodylia > Alligatoridae > Caiman > Caiman crocodilus. The sequence continues at coordinate 21,082,946 of JAGPOW010000229.1, forward strand.
ATCTATATATAGAATTTCAAAGAAGGTCTGCGGTAGGCACCACCTAGATATCAAAAGCTTCTCTTCAAGTTTTGACTATATGACTATAGTGATGAGTTCTCTTAAGGAAGTCATTTAATTGTAACTGGCATTTCACATGGAGCAGGGTGAAATCTGACAGCAGTTTTAGAACTACATTAGACTGGCAGCCTTAAACTATAGAATATTATAAGGATAGCTGTATACATTGCCACTTGTTTATTTGTGTGACCATTGAGAAATTTTATATAAGTGTATAAAATACTCACATTCACATGTATTAATTTTAATCCCTAAAACAGAGTATGTACAAAAGAAATGATGTTTGCACAGGTGAAGTCAGCATGATGCCCCTGTAAAAAAAACTATGATGGATAAGGCAAACTCTGACACCGGGGCAACTTTGCCCAATTCAGTGGAAAATTAGCTGTGATACAAGTAAAATTCTACCAGTATAAGCTGGATCACTTTCTTCCATCTATCTGCTTCCATTCCAGAGTAGTCATTTGCTAAATGCAAATAGGTTTTTAACTGCTTCCTAATCATCCTGTGGCATGGCACTATAACAGTATACACTTCCTGCAACAGCTGCACGTCTGGTCATTTCTGATTTCAGTGGAATCTCCATTGGTATACAAACCTGATGTAAATTATACTATAGTACATGAACGTCTGCCCATCCCCAGATACTTTCTTAAGAGAATAAATGAAAAGGAGTGCAAAGATAGCTCAGTGTGTGTGGTTTCAATATTTTGGAAGGAGTAGAGGCTAGTATTCTCTGGACTTGGCATTCCATTCATATCCTGTTAGTTTTTCTTTTTATGAAAAATCACTTTGTTAGAACAGTAGCTTCTGTACTGTATGTCTGAACATGTAATTTCTCTTTATTGAAGGTGTATTTTCTCATACTTGGACAATGCTAATTAATCTCTAAAATATACAGTCATGACTGTGACCATGATTTGAATGTATTACTTCTGTATCTGGCTAAAAAACAGATAACACTGCTAATACATTTAAACATCTATGTCTTTCTTTTGTTCAAATGTCAAGATAAAACTAAATATGAATTCTGACTGAGTAAACCCAAGAGTTTTCTTTAAGCTTGATGATATCTTGGCTGGATTACTTACTTGACTGATAAGACTTGTGCCTACAGCATGCATAAAACTTGAGGTCCTAAGCCACTGTGTACAACTCAGCTCAGTTCCCAACTCCACTTCTGACCCTGTACATTAGTTTGCCTGTAATGAATAAAGAAATTTGGAGAAGGCAAGAATAAATGAATTATACAGTTCTTAGTGAAAGAGCCATGAAAATCTTATTGTGCTTAATAAGATAAATCCTGGAAACAGAAGATTCCAAGAAATTAAACTTACTTCACATGTAAGACTAGATAAAACCAGTGAAGATTGTACTGTTGCTTTAATTTTTTGTATCATCAGTGCAAGCCAATTTCCTTTCTACTTGCATTTACTAGCATTTCAGCCAATAGTTACCTATATATCTCATTCAGTGGATTACTTTCGTTTTCATTTTCATAGCTAGTCCATTCCGGTTATGTTTGTCTCTAGCTGCAAAAAATAGTTCTGATTTTTGCAATTCATTTCATTTACCCTACCACATTTTAGATTCTCTGTCATTATCTATAGTATCATGTCTTGCCTTGGTAATGTCACATCAGTTAAGTGGTCATATTTTTCATTTTTGTCCTGGAAATCAACCATTATTATAAACTTAGGCATTCTTCATTAAAAGGAAACATTTGGCCAACCATACACTGGTATGAGCTATTGTAGTTTTCCCCTTTTCTTGCAAGAATATATGGATATTAGTAATTTGTAGTTATGTTAATCAGAAAAAGAGTTTGAAGCCCTCCCTTGCTCTAGGAGAGCAGTTCTAGAAATGCTCATGTGGCATTTCCCTATGATAGGAGATGATGCAGGAACATTCACAGCCACAAGTACCATCTCTACTACCAATTTAGAGGAAAATTTCCAGCTACCATCAATAGATGCAATATTAGCATCCTCCAACCATTCAAAAATAATTCCAAAATGTTTTGTGACTGCCAGTTCTCTCTGAAATATGATTGTGACTGAGGATATTAGCAAGCAAGTCAAGTAAAAAGTCAAACAAGGCTATCTTACAAGAATCAGCAGTGAAACCTGAGAATATTAAAAAATGCAGCACTATATTGGACAACTTCTTTGGATGAGTCATAGGATAAATATTTGATCGGAGCATGACTTCTCCAAGCTAAAACTGACTTTTCCCATCCATTTTTTCACCTCCATGAGTGCTTTGATCTTGAATAGAAGAAGAATGGACTGTAAAGCCACTCAGCCAGTTGCTTGAGCTTCATGCAACATGTTTTCTCCATTTTCATGGCTTTTAACAAGGTTTCTGTTGTCTCAACAATCTGTAGAAAGAAAAAACGTATGATTTCCAGAGGAAAAAAAACAAGATTATTTAGAAGAGCATAAAAGAAATTGGAAGGTAGTTCAATCCCAGTCTACTAAAGTAATGTTTCAAACAAATTTTAGAGTATCTCAAGATGTGCATTATAAAATGAATATGGGCTCCATACAAAATAGCTATAATCAGACAAGGATTTTATATCATCATAAAACTCACACTTGGCTAAAAATGATCTACAGATGAATGCTGAGGTTGCAGCAGGGTTTACTGCATTCTAACATGGGTTAAGTGATAGCACTGGAGAGACAGCATCCAGTAGAAAATAAGGAAGTGATTTATTTTGTAATTTTAAAAATTATAATTGCAATTGAGACTGATTCTTAGCTGAGAAAAGCAATATTATCCATAAAATTACAACAAATTGCAGTGTTAAATTTTCATTATTAGGTGTTTTAAGAGGTTTTGTGTTCTTATTTTCATTTTTTGCATAGACATTGAATTAGGACTTTTTATAGCTATAATACAATCACATCAGTGGTGCATTGGTAAAACAAAATAATTCAAATAATAATAAAGTCAATCAAAAGAAGAAAATAAACCACATTATACATTATTGAAAACATTTAAGAAATGTACTTTTCCCCTCAGATGTTCTAAAACTTAGTACAATTAATATAAAAAGTACTCAGACTTTAGCTGAGGGAGCAAGAAAACATATAATAAAAAACTCACTTTAATTATATAAAGTTATTACAACTCATTTATTTACTGTTGTGTACTGAAGGGCATCAGCATCAAACTACACACCCAAAACCAAAGCTGGGAGGACATACAGCTTCTCACTTTGTACATACAAATACGCGTTTATGCCTTCATAAAGATATTCCTGCATTTGAAAGTTTCTCTAACTCTTTTCCAACTATGCAGTTGGTCCAATAAAAGACATCATCCAAATAAATCCTTGCTTCTCACATAATTCCTGGACCATCACAACTACATCACTCTAACACTTCATAAAGATACACTCACAATGTTTACACGTGTCCTTTAAGGAACTTTGAAGAGAAATTTTGGCCTTAAACTTTCATTTTGTTTTTATTTTGCTTTTTTAATGCACTTAATCAAAAAACTGTTTTTTTCTTCCAGAGAAAGGAGTACCACTCACCATGACCTTACACACACTTCTAACTATAATGAGCTCATCACTGTTGGAAATGTTTTTTTAAAAGCCTTTACCAGATGCACACAAATTGTTCTGAATTATATGAGCTATACCAATACCAGTTGGTGAATATGGAGACAATGGGACAGCTTCTCATATGATTACTGATACCCTTCTCGTCATGCAGTTAAGAATTTGCATCCTTCATAGCTGCAGCTGTCTGTCAAGGAACCCAGCAAGTGGTTGTCCTATAAAGGCACTTGGCCAGCACTTTTCCCAATACATATACAGCATGATACTTCTGTGATATGAGCCATTTCCTTTGGCCTCAGGGCGCAATGTCGAAAGTTGTTCCAGTATGATTGTATGATCATTAGTAATGGAGAGTAATTCAACCTCATCAGCTGCATTTCTTTTAATGGGATTTGAGGTAGGGAATGGAGGAGTTACTAGAAAATAGGACAGAGAAAGAAAAACAGCTTGGTTTGAAGCCAGAAAAGTGCCAGTATTCATCAGCATTGACACAGAAGTCTCACTCTGGGAACAGCAAGGCTTAGTTTGGTTAACATCCATTGAGACTTTTAAATAAATAAATAAATACAGGCTTGGAATATCCCATTCCACTACACCAAGTGAAAATACACCCTGAATTGGGAGTAATGGAAAGATCACTGAGAAATATCAACACTTAGTCTACCAGGAACCAGCAAAAGACTTGAGTCTCTATCATGTCTGACCATTCCTACAGTGTGACATCATCCATCTTGATTGTTTGTATACATTACAGTGAACCCAAATAAATTTGGTAAGGAACTATATTACTTGAGGGGATATGGATGTCACTGAAAAAATATCCTTAGAGATTGTGCATCTGTATCACTGACAAAATATTTCTCTCTCTCTTGTTGAGAAAATGCTTACAAAAATGCTGCTTTTTGTTCTTTCGATAAATATTTTCTCTCCCTTAATTCATACTATTAAAAATAATAAGAGAAATATAATGCAACTTTAAACGAGAGTTTATATATCACATTTTTTATGACAGCTGCTTTGATTTCTTTTTAAATTAGCAAAACCTTTATGTTGAGTCTTTGGAGCTGACCTAACAGAGCAGCAATACCATTAGCCCTGAAGCATATGTTTCGTATTTAGTGTATCTGAGGTAATAGTACTCGTGAGAGTGGGAGAAATGAGGTTGCAACTTTCAGGAAAAAGTAGAAATCTGTGCACCTTTCAATGGCATTAAAGTCACCTCAGACACCTGAAAATATGAAGTAAAATGGGTGTAGTCTTACAAAGAGCTGCACAATGAGTTGAGAACCACATAGCTTACCCACTCCATTAACATGCCGTACCTAGCTGGTCAGAACCATTTGGGAGGTTGTACATATTTTGTGATCCCAATTTGAAATGAAGGGTCTGATTTATCACTGTGTTACTTCAGTTTTAAACCGTTGTAATTCCACTGGTTTGTAAAAATACAGTCAACAGAGCTATGCATTTGTTAGAGTTATGGAAGCTAGAAGAGCTACTCCAATACACATCAGAGGAGAATTTGGCTTACCATATTCACAAGAGGGCTGAATGACAATTGCTGCAGGAAGCAAGATTTCCAACTCACAGATTTGTGTGCGTGGAAGATCATACCAATCAGTGTCACTTTCACATGCTTACTTTCTGTTGCTCAGTACAACATTGTATTCTCATTCTTCTAGGTTAAGCTAATGCCCAGCACAATTATCTGCCCACCACTGGCTTTCTTTTCATATCTCCATGCATTAAAGGCCTATTTTATGTCCTTTCCCTTCTTTCACATTCATGCCTTCTCCATGTTACCTCTCAAATGGCCTCCTCTGCCTATTCAGTCAGTGAAACTTAAAACCTACAAAGTTTGAGAGGGGAAGGCAAGACTCTGGGACTTGCAGATAAAGGCGGTAGGTATAAAATCATGCCCCTGTCTTCTCTGTCCTGTTTTATGGCAAGACTTGCCAAGGAAGGAGAGAACTGACTGCACAAAAGAGAGAGGCTCCACGATTCAGAGAGGAAACCATGAAGTCATTGGTAAAACTCCTCTCTATCCCAGGGAAGTTAGATCAGGCTCCCTGTAAACATATGACCCCTCACTCTTAAATCAAATAGCTCTCTTAAAACACACATCCACCAATAAATTATAATGTAAAGCCTGGTGCTGCCTGGGTTTCTAATCCAAAAAAGAAACTTCAGTCAGCATAGCTTAGAGAATGCATCTAATTTAGACACATGCCTAAATGTATTGGTGTCCAATTTAGACTGTGAGGTCAAGAGAAATAAATCTGGCTTCTTACAACCCTATCTAGACACCTAATAATTTCAGTTCAAAAGTGTGGCGCATTCACCAACTCTTGTTGACTGTAAATCAGGTCATTGGAAGCTCTGTATTTTTGGAAGCCAGATCAGCTGTGGAGGAGCCTGAACACTGACTGAGGAACTTAACTCTGGGTGCCTGCAGTGGCCTGAGCCACTCTTTTCTACAGAAGCATACACTTTACTTTTGTCCTGTCCAGGCCTCCTGTGCTTGCACTGTGCCCTCATGATTTGCAGCTTTTTAAAAGAAGGCTTTTTAATCTCTGTCTCCTTTGTTCTTCTGCTTGAGGAGGTTCAACTTTCCACTCATTTTTTCCCTTCTGCCAAACTTGGCTGGAATGGTTTGCCTATGCTTCTATCATCCTATTATTTTGTATACCTAGTTGACTGGAAACAAACAATGACCTTCCACTGTGGCTGGATTGGGAAACACAGGAAACAGCCCTGACAGCAAATGCTGAATTCCACTTATATTGGGTTGTGTGTGATACAGCCATTTGTGGCTTTCATCAGTACCCTAATTATGGATGGATAAACACAGCATGAGCCCCAGTTACCAACTTAAAGATAGTGCAAGAATGGAGCTCCCATCACCACAGGTCCAACCATCACAGCCATCTCTGCTACTGAGGACACAAAATGTAACCATGCAGGGTGCATGAGAGAAGGATCAGTGAGAGAGATGGATGTGATATAACCTCTTTGTCACTTTACATTAAGTGTAATGGCAACACATGTACAAGTGCCCATTTATTCAGCTTATTTGAGTTTCATTTGCCTCTCTTTTTACAGGGAATAGGAAAGTGGGGTGTAGGCAGGAGAGTTAAGTAGTTTTGTTTTATAGGTTTAAACCTAATTAAATATGCAAATCAATTCCCTGCCTTCAGTCCCTTGATTGCTTATTGACTACAGTGATACTGAGAGAGGTAGTCAACTATGTTAATCTAAAGTCAGTCAGAAGGTAAAATAGATATTAGGGCTATGAGAAATTTCATCAGCTGTTTCATTTTGATTCATTCTGAACTCGAAACAGAGAAATTGAAATGAAAGGAAGGGCTTTGAAACAGCCTCGAAATCAAACAAGGGCAGTCAAAACATTTCAAAACACTTTGAGTTTCAAAGCAGCCAAACAGGTGGTGGGAGACAGGGGAGAACCAGGGCTGCAGTTGGGCTGGGGAAGGGATCTCAGCCCAGCTGACGTCAGCCTGATAGCTTCCCTGACCCCGCCTGATTGAAACATTACAACAGTGTTGAAACAGCAAAACTGTTACGATGAAACAGTATGGAACAGTGTTTTTGAAATGAAACAAAACTCAAAAATGAAACACTGTTGCATCAAAATGGGTGTTGAAGTGGAATGCTGCTGTTTTGCACAGCCCTAGTAGATATGCACTAGGGCTGTGTGAAACTTTGGTCCCCGATTTGATTTGGCAGAGATTCAGCCTGATTCAGTGGCCAAATCTCTGAAGCCGAATAAAGTCAGAGAATGCTTTAATCTCTCTGAATTGAATCAGAACACTCCAAATCGATTCAGAGAGATTCGGCGATTCAGACATAGACACAACTTCTAAATGTTTTTTCTACATACCTGTAGGTAGCAAGCAGCTCGTGAATGCTGTGATGCTGGGGCACATGGAGCATCCCACAGAAGCGCGGGGGTCTCCCCAGCTCACTCAACACCAGACCTGGAAGTGGACCAGAAGTGTTCTTGGTCCACTTCCAGTTCTGCTGGGGAGCACACTGGGGACCCTTCTGCAGCCCCCGGCTCAGTGACTGGTGCCTCCTGGGTCTGGAGGGGGGCACCCAGGGTCCCCCTGCGGCTGATTGCTGAGCCAGGGGTGTTCAGGGGGGTCCTCCTGCACACTCCCTGGCAGTACTTCAAAGCCACTTATTCAGATTTCGCCAAATCAAATAAGGGACAATAATCTGAATCAATTAATCAAATCACTGTCCCTGATTTGGGCCAAATCTGAATCTGAATCAAATAGGGCCCACTTTGCGCACCCCTAATATTCAGCTTTATAGACTAACTAGATAAGATATACATATGAGTACAAGCTTTCATGAACCCAAGTTTGCTTCATCAGATGCACTGGTCAGATAAGTCAAGTTATTTGCATTAGTATTTTCCAGATCAGACCTACACTTTTTCTTTATATTTTAACACAGGCTAGTAAAAAATGAAGTAGCTGATTATTTACTATAGTTGTCCTATTTGAATCTAAGGAAGGAAACTAAGGAAGGAAAGCAATTTTGGAGAAGCAGATATTGAAAAAGCAAATATAAGTCTTGTTGGGTTTTTTCAGTCTTCAGATCTAAATTTAATCGAGGAGGAAAAGAACAACAGCATTATCCTGTGTATGGGTGAATCTAGGATTTTGAAAAGGCAGGTGCAGATGGTGTGGTACATCATTACATCTAACACAACACATATTTTCCTTTAGTTAAAGAGAAAGCAGAAGGCTTACTAAGAAATCATTAAATTATTCAGTTTAAGATCAAAGCAAAAACAAATATACAATTTTATTGGCATATGCACTAATTTGCTGGATGATATATCAACGTTTAAAAAAAACACAACAAATTAGGCAGGCAAAAATAATCAAAATAGTCAAAAGGTATAGTTTCATTAGTCCTATAGTTATTATTGTCAAATGGACATCTCATTCAAATTCATGAAACAAAATCTAGCCTTCTTGACCCTCTTGACATTGCCTCCAATAGTTTGCTGTCAGTCATTTCTATGCTGGAGTTAATATTACCATACCAGAGTTAAGGTTTTTATCTAGAGCTCAAAACAGTCTGCAGAGCTGTGAGATAAAGGGAGACATTACCAGCAATGGCTAACAAACAGCATTTCAGATGAATGGATAGTTGGAATAGTGGAACATCAAAACCATTAAAAAGGTTAGAGGTCAATAATAGGGCTGTGCGAAATGGCACTGTTCCATTTCGACTTGAGTTTCGAGATGTGGATGGAACAGTCTTTTGTTTCGAATTTAATTTCAAACTGAAACAGCTGTTCCATTTTGCTTCACCGAAACAGTTAGGCTGTTTTGATGCTGTTTCAACGTTTCACCGGACCATTGCACTGGGGAAAGGAACTCAACCCCATGATCGGGCTGGGGAAAGGAACTCAGCCTATCTGGGCTGAGTTTCCAACCCCAGCACAACCACCAAACTCAAAATGAGTCAAAACAGTGTCAAATCAAAACAGCCGGTGAAATTTCGCACAGCCCTAGTCAATAACACCTGTGAAGTGGAGAGAGATTAGTAGGATTCAAGGAGATTGATTCAGCATTGTCTGAACAGAAATAACACTGCCCCTCCGAGGCAACTGATTTTAAATTTTGAGTGGGGCAGGAATCAAACCTGGTGCAACTACACCAGCCCCTCACCCTTCCAGAGCTGCCCATGATCATGTGGCCTATTTTCAAGGGGCTTATTTCACCCCCTTTAACAGCAGTTAATATTTTCTCTAAACTTGTTCATGAACAGCGTGAATTGTGGGCAATTTCCTCTTCTCTTTTTTCAAATAATTCTCATCAGTTGTACATGCTATATCATCAACATGGAACTTTCCATGACAATTTATACTAACTACAACCAGTCAGAAGGGCAAAACATTTATATTATTCATTCATGATTTGAAATAGCAGGTATTTTTTTTAGATTTTGCTCGGTTGGTTTGACTTCATTCAGTTAACATCTAAAACATACGACTTCCACACTGTCTGAATTCAAGAAAGAAAAAGGTATTCTTTTTAAGTTAGTACAGTTGTTTCAGTATTCTATGAATATGCCTGGACATACTGGGGCAGAAAAAGCTTGCATGCTGGTACAATTAAAAAGACTGATATGTTATCAGTTCTGTAATATTCTCCAAATGCATAGGTTTAAAACAATGTGAAGGCATCTGCTTAACCCTTTTCTCCCCAGTTCCAATTCTGACCAGATGAGAGTCTCCCTAGCAGCAAACAACTGTGGGGAAATGAGAAGGTATGCCAAATTCTGTGCAAGAAATGTTGAATAAGTAAGAACTGATTAATACAACACTTTATCTCGTTCTTCCTGCAACAAGCCAGTCAATCTCCCTTTTGTTAAAATGAGTCAATCTTTTTTTTCCCCCTCCAGGTAATGATTTTGCAGTTTGCAGAACATTTATGTATGTTCTTTGTTAAGTAATTATTGCTGCGAATAGATTTCCCGATACCTTTATTGTAAAGTCTCATAGAATCACATATTTTGTTTGGATTCCAGATACCAATAATGGGTTAAGAAATACAGTTCTACGGAAGAATTTCCCAGGCTTGACCGCTTATTTGAAATCCAACTTTCTTTCTACAGTGGGTTTATCCCTAGAAGACAAAGAAGGCAATGCAGTAACTTGGTGCTTCTGTTTAGGAGCCCATATGTAATGTTCAAAATCTGTATTACACTTGGTTAATTTTCAGTCAATTCTACTTAGTGCGCATTCATTGAAAGTTACTTAATTTTACAGAAGAACTCAAGACAGCTTTCAAAATGATGGCACAGACTAAAAATTAGCCCACTGGTATTCCTAATAGGCCGGTGCGAAATTTCACTGGGTGTTTCATTTTGAAGCTGTTTCAATGTGTTTCAAGCTTGAAATAGCAAAAATGAAATGAAACAAAAGCCTTCAAAACAGCTTTGAAACAAAACAACTGCACTTAAAACATTTTGAAAGTTTTGAAATGTTTCGAGTTTCGAATTTGGGCTTATTTGGCTTCAGCACTGATCCCAGACAGAAGCAAAAGCCTCCTGTCATCCAGCACAGATCTGGGGGCAGCCCTTCCCCGGGAGGATTCTGACACATCTCCCAGCCCTCCTGGGGGTGCGGGCCCCACAATCTGCATACTGGATGACAGCATGCTGTTGCTGCCAGCTGGGGCCAGTGGCAGCACCAATCTTCCCCGTGCTGGGTATGGACTGCACCCAGCGCTGGTCCCAGCCGGCAGAAGCAGCCTCCTGTCATCCAGCAGGCAGATTGGGGGCCTGCCCAAACCCCTGGAAGGGCTGTGGGGCTCTGCCGGACTCCTCCCAGGGGTGTGGGCCCCCAATCTGCCTGCCGGATCACAGGAGGCTGCTGCTGCTGCAGTAGGGACAGGATCTGTTGGAGGTGGGAGGGATCCAAACAGTTCCCTGGGTGCCTGCAGCAGTTGCAATGTCACTGGGGCTGGGGCCAGGGCCTTCTGGTGGGCAAGGGGAGAAGTATAATGCACACTGCCCCGAACAGGAGTGGGTGGGTCTCGGCCCCATGCAGAGTGAAGTTAGCTGGGCCAAATGCAATTAAATGGCGGGTGCCTGCCTGCTGGCTGGATTCAGCCCCTGGACCATATTTTGCCCATCCCTGCTTTGAGACCTAAATACTTAAGCACCTGGTTGAGTCCCCGTTCCGATACTTCTATATCCAAAATTGTTTTGTGAATCAGGACCTATTTATCCTCTAGGCTAGACCGCATGGCATAAAGGATGAGCACAGCCATAAAGAATTAATACATTTCAACACAGAAATACTGTATTTACCCAAATCTAAGACAACCTTGATTTAAGATTATTCCCAATCATTAAATGCTATACAAGAAAAATGAGACATTTGTTATAATTTCTCATTTATAGAATAAAGTTATTGGTGGGTCATCTTTAATTTGTTATCCCCAATACTTGTTATTGTAGTTGGGGAAGCAGGAACAGGGCAAGCTGCAGAAAAGGTGGTGATGAGAAGGCAGGCAGCCTGCTCCCTTTCACATGTGACTGTAGACTCCAGTACCTGCCCCTTCACACCTATGTGCTTTGCCACTTGCTTCCCTCTGGTGCCTTGACCTATACAGAATATAAAGGTAGGAAATGTTATATAATTAATTTTATCCAAAAATAAAAGGAAACTTAATTTAACAGTATGAATTCTCCTTCCCCTTCCTTTAATAAATGGGAAAAGCTTTTTGTAGATTTTTCAACAATCAGTTTCCTGGCTCATCAGCATTTGGTCTTCCTGCTGTTCCCTGCAGAAGCTGTCCCCTACATCAGCTGCCAGTAATATGGCTGGCAATAATTTGTAGCTGAATTTACAACAACCATGTTAAATGTACATGAGGCTGAAATGGAATACAGTTACCAGTCCCACAAGAGCCAATCAACAGTATGAAACCGTGCATTTAAGCTCTTCTTATACATTGTATTGACTAGCACCTTGAAGCCAGAAGTGAATCCAGGATTTTGCAAAAGCTGGTGCAGTCCCCAAAAGCAGAGATGAAGTCCCCCACCCTTCCCTTCTGGGTTCAGATGCACAACACTTCCTTCCCTTTCCCCTTCCCCTACCAACTGCTGCTGTAGGCCTTGCTGTTCCAAGGGTGAGGGGAGCTCTAGAGCCATTCCAGTTGGGCTGCGCAGGGGTTGGGCTCAGCTCCAGACAGCAGCAACAGTGGGCAGGTGAGACCCTGCCACCTGGTCCCAGGCTATTGGGGAAGACTCAAGGGGACCAGATAGGGAGGAGAAAACCACCTACCCACCCGCTACTGCTGCCACTGTCCTGGGCTGGGCCCAGCCCCCATGCAAGCCTGGTTAGAGCAAGACAGGAGCTTCCCTAATCCCTGGGACAGCAGAAGCAGCAAACTGAGGAAGGCGGGGAATAGGAGAAGCCATGACTCAGAGCACAGATGCGAAGGAAGGAGTGAATTATTACCTTCTTCAGAGACTTATAAAAGTCCAGTGTGGTCAGAAAGGAGGGTGTGGCCATGCCACTATACCCCCACTGGATCTGTCCCTGATGGGGGTTTAACTGTGTGGATAAAATCTTTAGTTGGCTATATAACAAAGGAACAAGAAATAAAGAGCTGTTATGACACAGGGCTTCTTATGAAGTTTGTAATTTACTGTATTTACTCAAATAGAATATGATCTTTATCCATTCAGATGCCACCCAATAATTAGATTCTGTATATGGAAAATGTACAATTGCATTATAATCAGGGCTGTCCCTGGGGGGAGGTGTATGGGGCAAATGCCCTGGGCACCATACATTGGGGGGCCCTACAAAGCTGGGTGGAGAGGCCGTGGCTACAGTTTAGCCCACCTGCCCACCTGGTGGGTTGGATGGCTCTTTGCTTGTTCCAGCTGTCACCCATCCCGCCATGTCCGGTGTGCCAGGGCTTTTGCTCCCTGGTGGAAGTGTGCCATGGGATAGGTAGCCACACAGGCTGCTTTGCACCCTCACCCTGCTGGGATCATCTGTGATTATAACTTTTTAAGTATAGAGTCTTATTATTGAAGGTTTTGCCTTGAATTTGTCCCCCTCCCAATGCTACAGCAGAGAAAAACAGACCTGGGGAGGTCAGGTAGTCCCCTTACCCTCTACCCCTTAACTTCTGCCACAACCCACTCCTTAGTGTCAGCCCCAATTCTTCCTGAACACACAAAAAAGGGGCAAAATTTGAATATAAGTAAATTAGTACAGGTACCCATTGTCACGGCACAATTGTCACGGTCGTACAGGAGGGCTGTGATCTCCTGAAGGCCCTCCGTCCGTGGCAAGTCTGGCCCAAGGCACCCTCTATTCTCGCCCGCCACGACTTTGATGATAAAGAGGTATATACTGGGAGGCTACCTTTATACCGCCTTGGTCACAAGATCACAGGGATCTTCTGGACCCACCGGGATGTTCCCCCCTGTATGCATAATAATAATAGCATATTGCCCCCTGCTAGGGCCTGGGGTCTCCTCACCCCATATAACCATTCTGCTGTGCCCTCTCTGGCGCTGAATTGTGCCCTCCTGGGTGCCGGGATCCCCACACTGCTGGGGTCCCTGCTGAGGCCTCCTCCTTCCCCTACAGCCTTGCCCAAACCAGCTGTACTCGCATTACTGTCTCTGGGAGCCCCTGCCCCTCCGGCTGTTGGCAGAGAACTGCCAGCCTGACTCCGGCTCTGGGCTTTATAGGGCCAAACCCCACCCCTTAGGTCAGCTGACCCCTATTAGTTGCCTCAGCAACCCTCAGCTGTGCTGATCATTATCCCACTGCTGGGTCTTCCCCAGCAGCCTTCACACACAAGGAGCGGTGCCGCAAGGTGTGCCGCGACACCCATGAACTTAGTTCATCTAAAACTGAAGCATTTTGCCATTTGTAAAACTGCTGCAAAATAGCTTTTTTGAAACTGGGGCCTCGTCTTGTATTTGAGTAAATACGGTAATAGAGGTAATAGAAACATTTGCATGTCTTTGTGATATAAGTACAAATTGAATTGAAAACAAAGCTTGTGGATTTATTGATCAGATTAAAAAAATAGTATGGCACTTAAGTTCCTGTGAGGAAAATTAGATGAAGAGGCTCAGCAGATGACAATTTTTTGCAACTATGCCACAATTACAGTGTCTCCATAGACATTAAAAATTCTTTGAGGATATACAATACTCTCTAACTTACTTCTAGTCTCCATAGACTTCGTGAACATTGGGCTAGTCAGTGAGACTATGCATTTCTCACCCTCCATACCTGTATTACATAGATATTTTTATCATCTGGAGTGAACACCTGGACTTTCTTCTTGATTTCTACCACAGCATCAAAAGCTACCATCCTTCCAAAAAGTTCTACCTGAGGTGCTCTAATGCTAACATCAATTTTTTAGATGGCAAAATCCACATCCAGAATACACCTTACAAATAATAATGTACAAAAACCCAGATTACTACAAAAGTTACCTCTGCAAAATGAGTAAATAGCCCAAACACACCAAGGAAGCTGTAATCTATAGCTGAGCCCTAAGATACCACTTCATCTGCTCTGAGGAGAACATTTCTAACACCTGCTCCCACCTAAAATCTGCCTTTACCCTGCAAAAATTTTAAAATAATATAGCCAATATAATCTATACCCCATATTAAACTGCTACAATATGTATATTCTAGCTAATTGCCCATGAAGAACGAGGGGGGGAGACAGTGGGTGGGGATGGAGTTCTGTGCCCCCCCCCGCTGCTTGGGGTCTGGGCCCGCTCCCCACCCCTGCCCTGCTGCAGTGGTGGAGGGAGGGGAGCTGTGGGCCTGAGCTGACACGGTGGTGGCGGGAGGACGGGAGGAGTGGGCTTGGGGCTGATGCAGTGGCAGCAGGGGATGGGGGAGGAGAGGGCCCAGGCCCGAGGGAGGGAGAAGACCCACTCCTTCCCTCCATCATCGCTGCAGCGGGTCAGGCTGGCCCCGGTGCTCCCTCCCCCTCCCCCGCTGTGACAGGCCAGCTTCCCTTCCCCTCGGGCCGCGTCGGGCCTGCAGGTGGAAATGACAAAAGGGGGGAGGGGTAACCTGAGGCCAGCACCAGTGGCCAAGCTCCCCCTGTGGCATCCCAAGTCCACCTCTCCCACACCACTACCTCGTCTCCCTTCCCATTCTGACAACTGCTCTTTGTTTTAACAGTTTACTGCCTTCTGCTCCTTCTATAAGTGACTATTTTCATTTACATAATTGAATTAAACAAAAGTAATTGTTTTACCTGGTATTCATTAGTCTGTTTCTGCCCTGGGGAAAGTTTGTGCCAAAAACTTTGTCAAATTTCTCTCCCAATTATGTGGCTGGTCGAACAATAGATATTACCAAACAAACCTTGACTAGATCTGTCACAATGATTTCAGGTCACCAGAGTTAGCAACTCCAGCCACTTCTCATCCATCCCAGGGTTACATCTTCTAGTTTAATATTAGCAGCTCACTGAGATGGGGAAGTGGGAGGGGCTGGCAACATCTTTATGCAAAGTAAGGGCAGAAGCTCCTGCAGTGCCCTAGGCAGCGTGCCAACTGCTGGGGGGAGTTAGGGCAAAGTCTTACTTTTCTCAGCTCTCTGTACTCTGGTGGCAGATCCTGCAGATATAGGTACAGCAGCATTAACACATGATAGTCAAAAGTGTCTCTCTCCTCCTCCCCAAGAGCCTTTGCTTCAGCAGGTATGGCACTGTGCCACCTAGCCATAGAAGCTGGGCAGACCTGTGTCCTGTAGCATATGCAGTGCCAGCCTTAGGGGTGCGTAACATGGACAACTGCCCAGGGCTGTGAAATCTCCTTCAGTGAAAGTTTTCAAAAAAAAGAGTGGAAGAAGAGGCACAAGTGTTGCATGGGTCAGGAGGAGCGAATCCTGCATCTCTGGAGGGTGTGAGGAGAAATAGGGGATCACTGAAGTTCCTTCCAAACACATGATTCTATTCCTGCAAAAAAGGAAACTACTCTGGAGCATGTCAAAGGTTTATGAGGTTGTGAATCATCTCCTACTGTTGATAGGTGTGACTGGACTTAGCAGAAATAAAGCAAAATTTGCTGTAAAGTACTATTGGTATATTTAACTTCTTTTTCTTTCACACTGGGACAGAGCTAGGGCTGTGGATATAATCCTAGCAGAAATGGAAGTAGCAACAGGCTGTTTTATCCCTCACTCAGTACACTATGGCTTACCTGAATCTTCGCAGAGATTACACATTTCTTATTGTGTAATGAAATTGAAGCTATAATTCTTGGAGTATTTGGACTGTGTTCTATTTTTGCAGGACATTATATAGTTCCTTGCATGTCTCATAAATTTGGGGAAGGGTGGGAGCCTGCATCTGTGTGTGGTAATCCATTAAATGGCCTCCACTGGTTTCCCCGCAGTGAGAAAAGTTTGCCAACGCACATCTTAAATTATTTGCTTCAGCATTATCTTATGGTAAATGAGAGCATGTATATGGAATGAGGTTAAGGGATGGGAGTACATGGGAACTAAAAAATAAGTGTCTGGTGGGATACACCAGTCATGAAGGGAGACCCTAGGTTAAGATAATATGGAAAATCTAGCAAACACAGAAAACAAATTAACAAACCCAACAACAACATAGCACACTATCAAGTTACTTGCAAGTCAGTGATCTGAACACAAGTATAACAAAAGAACAAGATCTGATGCAATAACATAACTAAGGTGCACTATAAAGTTAGTGTAAACTAACAGGAATACAGATTCCAGGTTGTACCTGTAGATTATATTATTTTAGTCATGAGATTTAAAAAGGAGCTTGATAGGGTCAGGCACTAAGTTCCAATTGGATTTGATGGTTTAATTACCTCTTTTGAAAATTCCAACCAGACTTATTTGCATTTCTCTAATAATAATCAACAGAAGGCATCCCCCATTCAGAGCTCCAGGAATCCCTGACACAAGCTAGACAAAACACAACATTAAGAAATAGCTCATCCCCCCTGACAGCCAGAAGTGCTGTACTGATAAAACATCAAAGTGATCTTTATTGTATGCTAAATGCTTCTGCTAGCTCTCTACCAACTTATATTTTGAGAATAAGAGTCGTGGTGGCAATGCCAGTACCAAAGACCACACTAAGCATAACTGAATACCTGCTCAAAACAGACCTCTTTACCAGGGGAAGATGTTGCGTGGCGATGGCATGGAGGCTTAAGACTCTCTTCATTTGGTAACCATCAACTTTACAATAGAATTGCATGACTACTTGAATCCTGGTAAGATGCTATATATTCTTTACACGCATAAAAAAATATGCAGGAATATTGTTTGCAAGTGATAGCTGGGAAATACTTATTTTCAACTTTAAATTATTCTACTGCTATTTGGAATATCTGTGTAATAATTAATCTTTATTTGAATGGATTTTATCTCTGATATTTTATTTCAGTGGAAAATCTCTGGAGAAAGGGAACCCCTGTTTAGTTTCAAAGTACCTGTGAAACAGGCTGATACTGCCACCTTGGGGAAGACTCTTTCTATGTAGTTCAAGGAGTTTTGAATGTTTGTCATATAAATCAATTTCATGTTTTCCCTGGCTTATTTCCACAGGAAGAAGATTTCTTAAATCTCTCTACCCATGCAGTCATAAGATCTTCCAGATGTCTTCTAACTTAGGGTACGTTACAATACATCCTGTAAAACATGCCTTTTTGTGGGGGGGGGGAAGAAGCACTGTGAAGTTTTCATTGTGATTTATCAGGACCTATTTTACTTTGACATTGCTGTTCAGGATACTTGCAAGTGGGCCAAGTCCCTACTCTACCCTCAGGAGCACACACAGACCCAAAGTTAGCACTTACTTCCTGGGGTTTAGTGTTACCCGTCACTCAAAAGCAATAATGTCAATCATAGTCTACATTTTATTCCTGAGATTGGATATTCCCCAAGTAGCCCAGCAGGCTGTTTCCCTGTCTTGGCTCCTTCAACTGCTTTCTCTCCGTCTAGGTGAATGCATCTATGTCCCCCAACATCTATCCTGGAGCTAGCGATGGGTACTTGCCACAGTGAATCTACGGGTCTTAATTTAAAGCACAGGCCTGGCAACATAACTGTCTGGGTTAACAGAAAAGTCCAGTCTTCCTAATACCATCAGATCATCATGGGAAAGTAGGGCTGAAAGGCAGAATCCCGATTAAACCATCCCAGCCAAGAATCTGCCTAACTTGTTCTCATGATAATAGCCTGATTGGGCATCACCACTAAAAGTATACTGCATGAAATCCATAGCTAAGTTTCAATATAGAAATGGTCTATGGAGGTAGCTTAGGGCTGCGTTATTTGATTGAAACAGAGGCTGAGGTTTCAGGCCACACTGGGCACTAGGACTGAAAAAACCGATCACCTTATAAAGTGAATCCCAACTACTCTTTCATTGCAAGGGATACTCTCTCCGTAGAAAGGTTGTAGTACAGTGACAGGTTAGGAAAACTACCTTACTATGACTGCTCTCCAAATGAACAAAATTTTTGAGATAGCCCCAGTAAAGGAATCGAGGCACCTACCAGTTTGTATCATCTAAGTGCCTAGGCTCTCTTTACAGTGAATGAGGAGAATGTGTCAGTGTCAGAATGAGATTTAGAGCAACCAACATGCTGAGCAGGAAGCTGCCTAAAGTCAGCATGACCACAGTGCAGTTGTTTAGACTTAAACAATAGGAAATGCCGAAGGCAGGAAGGCATCTTAAATCCCGCCCTCTTTAGGTCTTCAGTGCCTTCCACAGTCTGCAACCCATACCAGAAGGAAAGTGCTTACAACTTGTTTTTCAAAGAACCAAGCAGGGCTCACTCTTTCCTCTAAGAAAAAACAAGAATGATGGGAGATACTAGCATAGTGTTTACAATACTTGGCCAGGAAGTGGAAGAGCTAAGTTAACTTCCTATCTCATCTTGAGGGGATTCAGACCCACACATCCCAGAGTATAAGGGTAGCATTATTCATCCCCCTCTTTTTGAAACTCTGCCACTATAGAGCAAGGAATTTGAGATTGATTTGGCCAGAGAAGAGAGACAAGAGTAACCATGTTTGTAGTCTTGTCATTAGGGCACTTACATCACAGTACGGGGAATTTGGTTTCATTCCTGTTCCCAGCCCCTTTTCTGTATTTTATCTAATGACTAGTGCAAAAAAACTTGAGTCATGTTTTGACATATTGGCAGTTACTTTAAAAGGCAACCGATTAAAATACATCATAAGAATACTGTATCATCATACGTATGCACACATAAATACACCTCCCCCTTCCACAACCCACCCAATGGAAATTTAATTATGCAGTTAAAAAATATGTAGGGTTGAAATAATCACTAAGTGCCTTAACCCAATATAAAATAAGAGCTTTGGTTCAGAGAACTGATAGAATTAATATAGCCTTGAGATGGTCTCAATGAGTAAGTGAATTCAAAGCTGCAAGTGTGCAGGTGGCCAAGAGGAAGTTTATAAGCAATCCTGATTATTGGATAGACCTACCTAAGTGAAGAACTATATGTAATAGATTAACCAGAGTAAAGAGTACGTATCAGTCTCAGTGTGGTACACTGCTACTGTCAACTTCAAAGTTCATACTCAAAAGCAGCACACATGGAATATGAATGAATCTCAGTGGAGGAAAAATTTTAAAGAAGAATAAGGTAAGTGACATACCGTTATCAATCTAAGTATTTAGGATATCCAGCCTGACTTGAAAAGTATCAACAAAAAATGCCAGCCTTTATGAAAAAAAAATACTTAATTTTATATACAAGTATGACTATGCACCCGATCTGCTGTGATTTTCCTACGTAATCCTAATGCTAAACGGTAATACATCAACCTTTCCTCCTCTGGCTTCAATGAATGCTATAGATGTTCAACACTTCTGAAAAAAAAAATCAGACTCATGATGGCAAAGAGGCCTGCATAATACATACAAAGCAGGCAACAGGGTTTAAAAAGGAAGACTTTTCTGCACAGGTCTAACAAATCTCAGCTGGGAGAGGGATTATTAATATGTTACAGAAAATGAACCTAAAAAAATTCTAGATAGTTCAATTAATAAAAAAAGTCTGTTTTCCCAGATGTCTTCCATAAAGATTATTAGACAGCTACTAAAAAAAATTTCAATTAATCCATCTACTTTAATAGTCAGGGGATAGACCATCCGTTTTCCACACATTGTGAACTCTTCAAGCAAGATCATCACATGAAGGATATAGTGTCCCCTTTAACACAAATATATTAGCTTAAGAACCTCTCACTTGCTTGAGTTTTCACAGGAGGCTCCTCTGAGCCTAGTTCAAATGATGATGGAACAATATTGAACTACAAGCTTAACAGTGCCTAAACAAATATGTGATGATAGGAAATGACATTCAAAAAGTCACAGACTTTCTAGAACTGTGCATAGTGAATATTAACCAAAGGACTTTAAGCAACCCTCCAAAGTTTTCAGGCGTCTCTGTAATATGAAGCCAACAATTTATTCCCCAATGTAGACTCAAACTTTTTCAAAATGTCCCTGAATCATAATTATCTTTGAATTCCAAAAATCTGCTAAAGTTGTTTTGAGATAATAGCCAAGACTCCAGAACCAGGTAGTAAAAATCCTTACCATACCATATTGCATTATCATACATTAACAAACACTACAAAGAGAGTCTCAATTTCTTGGTGGTTACTTTAGTGTATATATGCGTTGAACATATTACCATTTCCACTCTCCACCCTCGTTTCTCCCTTCCCTAGCAGTGGTGGGTGCTGTATAGGAGCCTAAAAGGTTACACTGATTCTTATTATCCCAACCTATAGAGTCTAAAACTCAAGCAATGACAGACATTGTTCTGTTATCACTACCCTAGAAAGAAGTGGAGTTTTATCTGGACCAGAAAACTGTATTCTGGAGTCATCCTGCATTTCCAATTTTAGGACAGAACTCTGTGGCATGAGGTTGTCAAATGTAAAATCCCAGAGCAGTGTTAATTTCCCTTTTTTGTCTTGGCATACAGAAATGGGCACCATACCACCTGATGATATAATTTGGTGACCTGGCAGAACACGTCGTGGATTATGGAAGAAATTTTTAAAATCACATTCCAAAATTTGTGTGGGGTTTATGCTGCTTTTCCTATACCATCAGGTTTCTAGGGCCAAATTCAGTCTTAACTAACAAAATAGGGGTACTTGAAAGCAATAGAACATATTTATCTCCATTTTATCTTTCCTGCCTTTCTTGATGTCTTCTTGGCAACCAGCCCCCTCACCTTTGTAATTGTCCCTACTCAAACACTGGTTAGTCACCTTCTTTCCTTACTTGCTCTTATCTTTTTATGAGCTCCTTATTCCCATCTGTTCTGTTCATCTTTTGCAATATGGGAGACCTGCTAGGTCTGCTCTAGTACCATGCCTAGCTCTCCTTTTTCTATGGCAGCAAGAATAAAGAAGCATGCTCTTTGGAATCAAACAAAGGCAGGGAAAACTGTCTTTGTGATCTAAGTGTGGTTACTGATACAGGTTGTAATTCCTGCAGTTTACTACTGACTTACAGAAGTATTATATCTACCTGAAAACAAATATTAATAGAACTTGTTCTACATTGACAGACACGCACTTAAGGACAAAGGCACTTACAATGCTTGATGATAATGATATCACCATCAACCTTCTCTTGCTGGGAAGGACCCAGAGTGGCAAAAGTGCTCTTGGGAATAGCCTTCTGGGGAGTTCAGACTTCGACAGCCACCTGTCCCCCAGCTCGGTGACTACATCTTGCAGCTTTGGACACAGCTGTCGCATCACAGGCATCATGCGGCGAAATGGCTGTGAACTCTCTCTTCGGGTTCATGTACTCGACACACCAGGCTATTCTCATAGCAGCCTGAGCAAAGAACAGGTGGTGGAAACCATAAAAACAGCTTTGAATGAACACTTCAGAGATAAGGGCCTTCACTTGGCCCTCTTGGTCTTGAGAGCTGACTTGCCTGTTTGCAAAGATGAGAATGACCACACAATTCAGATGCTACAGGTAAATTTCTGTATCTACTGGCAACTATTTTATGTTCAGACCTAGTTGTTTTATATGGGGAACTACTAAAAGAAAAAAAGGAGTAGGTGAAAATTTAACAAGGACCACTCAACTCAGAACTCAAACTTGTTCCTTCCAAAACTCAGGGCATTAATACACTTCACATGTTATATCTAACAGTGTTATCAAGTGTTACAAGCTGCTGAGCATAAATGAACTTGTGAATGCACTTTATCCATTCAGAAAGTTTTGCTTTTGTAATAGGACTTGCATTCATTACTTTTTGATGTTTATCATCACTGATCTAGATCTGTTGAACAGAAAATGCTACTTTATACATTTGCAAGTAAAGAATTAACAGGCTTTAATTGAAGAAAACAGCAGGAATTTCTTTAATAAAGCTCTGAATAATCCACTTAATTCCTCCTTGTTGCACATATGCATTTCCTAACAAATGTGCGTAAAAATTTTTATTATCAATAGTTTTAAAAGTGCTATCTAAAAGGGAATTTTTATTTTGCGATTGAAGCTACTGCTGTGAATAGTAATGTAATATGTATAATTTACATTTTTATAGTGGTTTTAATTTGATGAACTCAAAGTATCACCATAAAAAGAATTCGTCTCAGAACTCCCTCTGAGATGGGAATTATTCCCATTTAGCAGATCAGGGAATTGTGCATAAAGAATTACCGGTAAGGACCTGATGGCCATCAGGTACTTTCTGGATAGAACTAGGAATATAGCTCAGATCATCTACCTATTATAATACATATTGCACAAAAGACAGACAGAAAGCAATGCATTATTTTACACACAGTTTTCTGAAGCTTCCCAACCAATGAAGAAGGTTTACCTGTGTTAGTTATGAGCTTCAAACCCCTGTGGCTCACCATAGTGAGACAAGAAGGCACCCGCTGTGTGACGGCTTTTAGTAACAATAACATAGCTTTACCAGGAATGGGCCGCTTAATTAGTGACAAGCTGCTGCAACATCTCTTACTCATGGACAGGGAGCATTTCCTTCCCCTGGAGCTCTGGCTAATTCTTAGGTGTATCAGATGTCTCTTTGGGCTTGTTTCCCCTCAACCCAGAGCTAACGTCCCAAAGGGGCACAAAAGGCTTTCTGTATCCATCTCAGACCCTTTCAGTGTACACTGGGGCAGGATTTTTTTGCCATCCTTCTGTCCACTCAGTTTCTCCTGCCACCAATAAGTATTTGAGGACAGGTTTCATTGCTTGTTGATTTGTGCAGTGGCTACCACACAGAAGGGCTTCGCACCGTTCAATTCCCCTTTTTAAAAATAGAGACAAAAGACACCGAGTGATTGCAATACATTCACACAACTGTGGCAGACTTAAGACAAGAATCCAGGGCAGCAGACTTTCAATTCTGTGTTTTCATGATCAAACCATGGCTGTTTCATGGTGGGACACAATTATAACAGTTACCAGAAACTTGCTGTGCACAGACAGACCTAACAAATACATTTTTAAACAGAGTGCTAGCTAAGAATTTAGCTTGTTCTATTGATGTCTAAAATACATTTTCTCAGATACCAGATACCAGGAGAATGCTGCTTTTGGGGCGGGGGGCAGTGGGGGGGAAGGTGGCATTGCTAGAGGAGTTTCTTTTGCTTGCCAGTCACTGCCCTGCCACTTGAGGTAGGTCTTCCACTCACATGGTCCAGATCTGGTTCACAGATCTAACTAAAAGACCTAAGTGCCCATTCTTAATTTAATTCAAATCTGCCACTTCTAGTCCAGGATTGTAACTGTGACTCTCTGCTGATGTAAAGGTTGGTTGGGGGAATGGGGGGAGGGAATTTACTTTGCTCAGAGACCAGATGCTATGATTTCACCAACCACAAACAAATAGGGCAGGGCAGCTGGTTGTGTCCTGGGAAAATGTGTGTGTTCTGTGTTTATACTACTATGTCCTGTTCTAAAATGATGCTGGAACCAGGAACAGCCTTCAGCAATTGTGACCTATTCTTGATAAATGGCAAAGAGCCTTGCCATATGAAGACAGCCCATTACTAAATCATTATATATAAGCTACATTTCTTTTTGAATTTTTTATTTTGCTATTGTGGTCTAGTGAACTGAATGGAAGGCTAGAGGCTTTACCACTGAGATACATCACAGCACTGTCAACAGATATTTTCCTCTTCCTCTGAAGGCAAAGCATGCTGCACATTAAGTGCATTATGTGCTGAAAATAGCTACTTCTGGAATTTTTCTTACAATCTGACTTTTTTTTTTTTACAATATTGAATTTTCAATATCAATATATTAGGGTTGTCTATCTTGCTAAGCATTATAGAATGCAGAGGCTGCTTTCCAGCAATTAGACCCACACGTTTATTTTATTTAGGTGTTAAACTTCACATTAGTGTAACATGGGTTGATTGATTATTAGGGGAGTAAAATGGACTTATGGCCCCACACAGGATGCACCATTATTACAGTTACAAGAATACTGAAAAATGAAAGTGTACTCTATGGTAGATAAAAGGTGATCAAACGCCAGCAAGATGTGCTTATGGCGTGGGGGAGCAGCGGGTGCAGTCTAATAGCCACGCGAAGAATGCATGCAGCAAAATCCCCGGGCTCATGCAGATCGTTAAGCACACAAAAAAAGATCTGATCCCATTGGCCATTAGGGCAGTATAAAAGCAAAGTCCGTGGAAAAGAAAGTGGGACCCACACAACATCGGCGAGGCTTGATCACCCTCACCGGAGGTCCTGCGTCTACGGCTCCCTTTCCCCCCCGGCGCCTCCATCTCGGATAATTGCATCAGTTGGATGCCTGAAGAGCTCTCGAGTTCCCTACGGTTTTTGGTTTTGAAGTTGTTATGAGGGGAACTGCCGGCGCAGAAGTGCAAATGAAGCATTTATGTGCTTCATGGCATAACTTTACGGAGCGTGCCTACACTGTGGGCTTCGACGCGAGTCTTTGTACTGCAGTTTGTAAGTAAAGCGTTTACTTGTTATATTGCCTTCGGACTCTTCTTGAATGGGAAAACTAGGAAAAAAGGGAAATAGCGTTCCATAACCCTTCCTCCCCAGCCTGCTCGCTCTAGGGGTTGACCACCCCTCTGGATCCCTACCACATACTCCTTTATTCAGGTTAAAAATATTTGTATGTTTACAAAGCAATATAAAAATAACGATGTTGCCTCCAGTCTGCTCAGAGCAGCAAATGAGCACAAGAAATGCTGTGTTATCCGGCACTTCACCATCCGGAAACCTCCACTAACCGGCATCTGCCAATCTTCCAAGGGACGCAGCAGGAGCCATGAGCCAAATGTGAATCTTCCCAGTGGACTGCAGCCACAAGGCAAAGCGGCCTGCATGAGGCTCCCCTCTCTGTCCCCTATCACAGACACCGATGCATAGTGCACCAGCACACTGATGTGGTTAATTTGATTAACTGGTATATTTGATTAACCAGCATCCCCCATTCCCAGGGGATGGTGGATAACAGAATTTTTGCTGTATATGAGAAATTGGGGTTAACCCATCTCCTTTCATTTAGCAGTTGATGGAAGAGGCAGGTCATATCAGAGGCAGAAATACATGCTGGTATTGCACTGTGGCAGGGAACTGGTAGTGCCTGCCACTTTAAGGGTTGAGTATGCATGCATGCATGCAGGTAGGAGCAGGAGGCTCTGAGTCCTGGGCATGACCTAAAACTGCACCTTGCTGGGGGTGGATGGCCTGGTGGGACTCCCAGTGGAACAGGGGTGCCCAGGAAATGCCAGGCCAGTTATCACCCCAGTGACAGGCAAGGAGGGGAGCCTTAACCCCAGCCCTCATCTTCAGGTGGATTTGAGGCAGCTGAGGGAATAGTGGGACCAGATATGCTCACATGAAGGTGCCTGAGCCTAACAGGGGTATGAGGTGCTGGAGACCTCAGAGTGGGTAATGTGGAGAACATTGGGAGGCCCTGCACAGAGTAGGCCTGAAGGGCTGTGCATGTGAAGGGGCTGAGTAGGGCTGAAGTTAGGAGTAGGCCTGAAAGACAGAGAAGTTCTCAGGTGAGAAGTTGTGCCTGGTGAGAGTTTTGGTGCAGAAGCCCAGGGTTTGGCATAAGGCTGGACTATGTAGAGTGGGGGAACTCACAGGAACCAACAGTCCTGTGTGGCGAGGCCAGTATTGGAGTAGCAAAGCCTGGTGGCCAAAGAGGGGCTGCTCAAGGAGCTGCAAGGGCAGTGGAGTGTGGTCCAGTAATGGGCAGCATGTCAGAGGCCCCCCAGCGAGGGAGGGGCCGAGTGGAAGAGGCCTTTGGGGAGAGGGGTATGTGTGCCTGTGTAACCCAACTTTGGACTCAGTTTGCTATGGTCTCAGAACAAGAGTAATATTAATCTGGATACCATCTGCAAGGTATGGGTTGTGGTATAGAGGAGGCCTGGAGCCACAGATAACACCCTTTGGCATCGGGCAGTAATAGGAAATCCCCCACATTCTACCATCACTTCGCAAACAACACAGTCGTGGCAGGAAAGATCGGGTGGGTTGCCCCATAAAGACAGGTAGGTGGGCCTTGAGTGATTGTCCCCTATCATATGCACTAGTAAGATAACTGGATTCTTCAAAAATTTTAGTCAAACAGCATTAAAAGTTTTCAATATAGAAAAGGGATTGAATGACCAGCATAAACATGTTTTAGCCACGTACAGAGTTAGTTTCTCCTGGGAGATTCGCTGCTTTCCCAATAGAAGCCACAAGTATACAGATGTTCAGGATTTTTCTCCCAGACCAAAAAATGGCTACTCCAGGAGAAAAATAACCCAAGGACAATCCAAGTTAAATTGCTCCCTGAAAGAGATACTTCTTGGAGAGTGAATGCCTGTACATGTTCCCTCCTAAGAGAAATCATAGCACAGTCTCCCACCTCCCTCCAGTAGACAGTGTGTCACTGACTACGCTGAAGGGCATGTTCTGTTCTCTATCACAATTCTGACCCTGAGCAGTTTGGCTCAGCCAATCAGATGGTCCAAGGTAGCCCTGTCTCTAGGCAGAGCGAGGAAGCTATGAAGGTGCACAGAGATGTGTCTACAGGGTGTGCCCTGGCTACACAGCATTAGCACTGAAAGCTCTGTTTTTCAGGGGCTCAGAACTCAAATAACTATTCAGGGGTCTCTGGGTAAGTTTTTCTACTAGAAAAACAAAGCTAGAACAATTATCTCAGATCATTTGAACAGATGTATGCAGCCTGTTAGACAAATGTTATTGTCCACATTAATTCTACACAAATTACACAAATGCTGGGAGAGTTCCTAACTTGTGATAGCAATAAATTATGTATCATAATAGTTGAGAAATGCATATTTGCCAAAAGTCTCTAGTATTTCTAAAGTTACAGATGAGCATTCATTTCTAGTGGTGAGAATTTCTCTAGGGGCTTTTCAGGAAGGGGGCACTAAAGGGCTGTTCCTTCGGCCAACTCTACCTTCAGGGGATCCCACTGACAGCTTATCCTCTCCCCTCTCCCCTGTCTGGAAAGGTGCAAGGTGTCGATAGGTAGACCCCTGGACTTTTAAATCACTGATTTAAAAATTATTTAAAGAGTGATTTAAAGGGATAATTTAAAGCCAGAGGCTTGGGGAATCAGAGGCTCTCTGACCATGGGTCTCAGATCTCTGTTTTTAAAATTAATCGCATGTGAGGCCCAAGTTGGGGTGGGGTGGGTTACACATCATTCAGAGCCTTCAGGACTGGGAAGAGAGACAGGGAAAACTTCCCCAGCCTTACAATCTTTGGAATAGCCACCCATGCCACCTAACAGGGCAACTTAGGCAGTAATGAAAAGCCAGGGTTATCTGAAACCAGGTTTGATGTTCCCGCCAGCTTTGAAATCACTGCCTGCACTGCCCATCTTACAGTCCCTGATCTGGGGAGGAGTTGGGGAACAGCAAGAATGCTCCACTCCCCTCCTGGACCAGATTGGGAAGGAAGCATAAAATCTTGCGAGCGAATCTCTTGCTGGGGATATCTTTGAGGTGTCAACCTGGAATATCTTTCCCCTAGAGGGGGCATGTTTCCTCTTGGAGAAACTGAATGAATACTTATACACGTATAGGCCATGTCCAGATGTGAGTGGACAAGAAGCCGCAGTGCACCTTGTGCCACTGCTAGTTGTCCCCAGGGAACTCCTGTACCATGCATGCTCTGGTGTGTGGCAAGGTACCCTGGGTGGGTTAGGGGATGCTACGGCCAGCACTGGTCTAGCCCCAGCAGCCTTGCCTGGGGGCCTCCTGAGGCTGCAGCAGCAGCAATGATCCTGCTGCGCAGAACCTGGCCAGCAGCAGACTGTTCCACCCAAAGCCAGAGCCACACTGCTGCTGCTTGCACCGCTCTTTTTTCCTGCAGGTTTTTTTTTTGACCCTGTATATCTCTTTGGTCAACTGAAGATAACTGAACTTGCAGTGTGTGGTGGTGCAGACATGTCTGCAGTGCCACATACTGTATGGTCACACTCACGTGGACACAGCCCTAGTTTCTGCTGAGAGGTGGGCACTTCTCCTAGTTAAAATGTGATACATGTTCATGGTCTATCACCACTCTCTTATTAATTTAGCTCTGGCATGAATCTGCCAAGGTTGATAGTAGTTTTTATTTAGAAAATGTTCAGTGGCTTATGCCAAATAAATTAGCGATATCAGTTTAACTTGCAGCACTGAAATCTAGGGTGAGATTTACAAGGTTAGTTCAGATAATAATACAAACCTCTCTCTTTTCTCCTTGGTGCTTTCCTTGCCTTTGATTCTTCTTTGGGATTTTGTAAAGGAATGAAGTTACCTATAGTTATCAGGTACCTGTAAGTTGATTCTAAAGAGTTTTTTTCCTAAAATTGAATCTGCAAATGTGGAATCAATTTATGATCAGAATATGGTATTTATCATTTCTCTTTCCAGTTTTTTATATTATGCCACAAATTTATATCAGAATAACAATGATTCTAGTAGATTACTTCATAAGATCATGGATTCTCTCTCATTGTCTGGGTTTAAGAAATTCCACATGTAATGTTTTATTTTGGAGGGTAAGGGTAGCAATTGCCATCATGGTTACTGAGGATAGCTTCGTATCAGAGGTAAATACAGCATACAGTAAGTTTGGATAGCAATCAAATTCTGAGTTAAATCTCATCTCTCCTGAAAGCTCATTCTGCAGCAAGATCTGCTTCTCTGGCCAAGGATGCTCAATAACCAGTTTTTGTAGCTTACCCTGGGTTTTGATGCATTGTATCCCAGAATAATGTAACTAAATTGTTCATAAGTGGGGACACGCCTTATAATGAAGCTGGTACTCAACAGTGGTAGTCAAGATGTTAAGGGTATACGTTTAAGAAGCCTTAATAGGAAAAAAATATATTCCTCTCAGCAAAACAGTTAACTAAATCTTTAAATATAAATATAGATGGATCAGACAGATATTGTTGTAGATTCTTGTGTATATAAATTAATTATTATGGTGAGAAGTGACTGTATATCAGTGCTGAGTGAAGGGATGCCTTCATATAAAATACCATTTACTGGAATCCAAGATAACCTTGAATTTAAGATGACACCCCAACAATCAGTTTCTATACGTAGAAAATTTATATACGTTACAATTTTCCCTGTACAGAATATAACTATTGGAGGGCTGCCCAGCCACAGAAAGGAAAACAGCAACAGGAGAGGGAGCAGTCTCCTCCTTCCCCCCCATACCTACCTACACCTATACTGTCTTTCCCTGCTCACAGTGCTTGTGCCCCTGCAGTCTCTGCTCCCCGATTTCAGCCTGTCCCCCACAGCCTTTACCCCTCTACCTGCAGCCTCTTCCAACCAGTAGTTGAAGAGGTGGCAGCTTGACCGTGGGACAGCAGCTGGAACCACAACAGATGGTAAGTGATGAGGGGCAGATGCTGCAGGGGTCAGGCAGAGATGGGCAAGAGCTGCAGGGACAGGTATGTGCATGTGGGGGGAAGTGGCTGCTGCACCTCTGACTATAGCCCTGACCTGGGCTTGAGGCCAGAATCGTACCCACAATAGCTGCTTCCCCTTCCACTTCTCCCCTTTCCCCCAACTTGTATTCCCTCCCATGTTGAATATGGGGGGGAGGGAGGTCTTGTCTCAGAGTTGAGTAAATACAATGCATAGCATTTTGCATTCTTTAATTTTAAAAGAAAGAACAAAAGTGTGGACTATCGATTCTTAACAACCTGAATTCAAATTAGACTCTTTAAAAAGTAGGTATCAATCCAAACTCAGGACCATTATCCTCACAGAGGAGATTGCATGCATCTTACTGCTTGCTTTTGCAAGTAGGGCAATAAATAAGAAAACAGAAGTGAAACAGAGGTGTCAAATGTGAAGCCTGATTCTTGGCCATCTTTTGAACACAACATGCATGCAGAAACAGAATGTAGCTAATTATAAACCATGAAATGCCAACCAACCAAAGATGAGTTGCAATATTAAGGACTTCCTATGTCAGTCTAATTTTACAGTTTTTGTGAACACAGAGCCAAATGAGTATCCTCCAACACAGCGATGCTCAATCTTTTGGCCATGTGGTGCAAGGCCAGGCCACAGGCCAGATTGGACCCTGCGCCCCAGGATTTAGTCTGCACACCTGGATCCAGACTACACACTCCCTCTCCTCCCGCTCCCTGCCCTGCATGACAGGATTAGGGCCTTGGGACCTCATGCCAGCCTGGTCCAGCCAGATGCATCAAGACTAGAGTGTTCGGGACCCAACGCTGCCCCTGCCCGACCCCAGGTACTGGGATCAGGGCCCTAGAACCACCCCCCCACCCGCCCCCAACTGTGCTCTGCGCTGAGGCCAAGCATCAAAGTGGAGCTTGATCCCTTACCCAACACAAACATCTATGCTGGAGTGGGGGCGGGTGGACTAGAGGTCTCCCCTCTGTCCCCCCACAAGACTCAACCCAGCCACCCAATCAGGCAGAAGTTAATGAAGGCACCCTGCTTTGGAGCGCCTTCATCTGAACCCTCATATAATGAGGGTTAATGTGCTGCGTAATCATGGATTTTTAAAAAACTCCGCAGCTGTGCATTTTTGTAAGGGTGCGGCTGCAAAACACTTTCAACGGGCTGATCACACGACAAATCTAACTTCCGTCTGTAGCTTCAATCTACGTGAATGGCTTTCTGCCAGAAACGGAACAAATATTAGTCTGTTAATACATAACTATTCTCTCTTTGACAGGAGGAGGGAACATGGAAAGATAACTGTCTGAAATTTGTTTCTCATTACAGGAACTTCTGGGTCCCACATGGAAGAATTTCACTGCAGTCTTTCTTACCCATACAGACAAGGTAGAAGAGGCTGGATTTAGCGAAGAGGAGTACTTACATGCTGCCTCAGACACCCTGTTAACACTCTTGAGCTCAGTACAACACAAATATATTTTTGTAGAAAACAAGGCACACACACTCAGACAGAAAAGAGTAACTATCTTAAGGAAAATCATGGATTTTATAAGACAAAACAGTTACCAGGTAACTTCTATTTAGATAAGCAGTGACAAAAAGAAATAACTTCAGGCATTGAAAAGAATTCAATGGGAAGACAACCCTTAAAACCTAGTCATGAATATTTCTGGTGTCTTTATGTCCAAACCAATGCTTATGCCTCTTTCACAGATAAAATAAACTGTTTAGGCTACAAAAGTAATTATTAGTAGTATTTATAGTATGCCTATAAGCGTGGTATCCACAAGCCAGGACACACTCAGATAATAGGTTGAGTTACAAACAGTGCTTTTAATTTTGTGCTATTATGTACTTAGTCACAGATATACTATACAATATGTTTATCTTGCAGTTCAGAAGGAGTGCAAGATTGAGAAAAATAAAGATTGTGCATGCTCTAAACTACTGTCATGCTGCTATACACTAGCATGCTGCCACATTCTACCTCCAAAGTGGCTGTGGCACACTAGTGTAAGAAGTGTTTATTACATTTTGCTCTTAACTCTGCAGTCTTCACGGAGACAAATTCCTTTGAAGCCCATGGTTTGTGGAGTTTTCAAATCCTGAATGTTGAAAGTCACATGATGTAAATTTTTCTCAACATGTTTCATAATGAATTAAATTAAATAGTGTGAACTTCTCAAAAATGTGCGTTTAATAAGACCTCATTAGATATATAGTTGATAAGATAGTTGGCTCCCAAATGCTAAAGATTTTTCAGTGCATTTAAAAGAACTACTTATTTCTGGTTGTTCCCACATGTACACAAAATTAGCATGGTTATTCTACAGTATACAGGCATATACAAACATTAAAAAAAACCCCCAAAACAC
Organism: Caiman crocodilus; assembly: GCA_030014935.1. Taxonomy (NCBI): domain Eukaryota; kingdom Metazoa; phylum Chordata; order Crocodylia; family Alligatoridae; genus Caiman; species Caiman crocodilus. Next base: position 21,115,502 of record JAGPOW010000229.1, read on the forward strand.
CTGTTCCATCTTGTTTGCATTGGTTTCTTTTAATTTAAGATCCTTGTCCTTTTGCTGTTTTTCCAGCTTACTAGATAGAGTTTAAAGCCTAGGAAATTCAGAGAGACTGAGAAGTTAACTTTATTGTTTAAGTGGTTAGACAACAGACATCAAATTAATTATATGCTAGATTTTAAGACATACAGAAATGTACTTAATCAGTTAGAGAGGGTTATTTAAAAGTTTAGTTGCGAACTGATTTAGTTTTGTTGTCAATTCGTGAAAAGACACGAATTATGAAAACTATCAATTTAAGTTTATCATACTAATTGAAGCTAGTTTTAACATCATAATGTGATGAATTACAGCATAGTCTAAAGTATTAAAAATGATTAGCTATTCATCTATTACAGTGAAGTATGTGTTTTGTATAAAATGTTACCATGTCCAAAGAAATTTGATGGAGACATTAGAAAAGAAAAATGGGTTCACTCTTACTTTTGTTTTCAGGCATCAGTTCAATAATTAAGGAACAAAACTCCAGCAAAACAGAATCTTTGCTTTAAAGATCGAAACTATAGTGCTAAAGATGCACTGGTTTTGATTTTATGTACAAAAGTGAAATCGTGTGTGGAAGATTCTAAAGTTTTTCTGTCTTGTTCAAACCTTTGCACTCAGTCAGAGATTACCTAGAGTTGGGCAATATAACCAACAGACAGGCTGTAGAAGATCAGGGTATATGCAGAGGAAGTGTACTTCACTTACTCACTGTCAGGGGCACAAACTTTATGCAAAAAAACCAGAGAATGATGTCAAAAAGAACGAAGCATAATCTCTCTCTCCAGGACTCTGCTCCCAGAGTTGTTTTAAGTCTAAGAGCACAGTACACTTTTCCATCCACTTCAGCAATAAGCTCAACCAGCTTCAGAATTTGTTAGCTGGCTTATGCCAGATGAATAGCCTTCAGTATTGAGACCCAAGTATCTGCCTATCTAATAAAGGCAACCCCCGCTTAGCATTCTTAATTGGTTCCTGAAAAATGAGCGTTAAGTGAAACTGAAAGTTATCTGATAACCCATGATGGCAACTGCATGTGTTATAATGAAACTCATTCAGCGCTAAGTGAAACTATGTATCAATTTCAAATGAGTGTTATAGCGCTAAATGAATCAGCATTAAGCGAGGGTTGCCTGCAACTACTGACATTACTGTACTAATCGATCAATTTCAAGGAGACAGAAAAAGGTAACTTCTAACACTGCTACATATCTGCATATCTTTGAGAACAGGTCAAACAAAAAAATTAACCAGTCATGCCTTCAGGGGTAATATATTCACATTTTTATTGTGTTCACATAGCTTTCCTTCAAACCACTGAAAAGCTTTCAGCAATTGGCTTTATTTATTTGATTCCACTGTTGGCCATGGTCTGAGCCCTACAGACCCCTTTCCCCTTCACTTCAAATGGAACTCCTTTGTATGTAGCAATGTATTGGTCATTAGTATGAAGGTCAGGTTGAATCTGCTCCCAAATCTTTTTCTTGGGATTAAGTTCCTTTTCAGGCTCTCCTGTTAAAAAAAAAAAATCAAGTAAGCAAATATAAAAATATAAGAAAGTGTACGATTTGTATGTATGATTGTGCACGTGAGAGAAAGCACAGTAATTCTTTTTTCCTTTGAGATGATGCTGGTTACCAAATATCTGACACGTTTTCCTTGACAGTTGTCACTTTGAGATCATAAATCTTAATTACATGACTGGGTTGGGTAATTTTTACACAATCTTTACTTGTTAGGACTAGGTTTTTAGAGGAAAGTTTTATGTAACTAAATTAAGAACAGTGCATACGTCTGGTTAAAAGGAAGTAACAGGTTGTCATGTTAGCGTTTGGGTTACCAGGTGGGGGGGAAATCAACAAACCAAATTTATTTCCCAATCTTCTAAAGAAATATGTGACAAAGTAGATACTGATCGCTGGAACAGAGTGTTCGTGCAGACTTTGGCTGATCTACACTGAGTGCTGCAATAGTTCAGAGGTTTTAGAGGCATACGGAAAATGAATGTAGTAAATCTGAAACACGCACAAATTTTAAAGATACAGATGGTGAAACTGGTGTTACAGCACTGGCCTCAGGAGATCCAGTTCAAGTCTAAGTTCCGCCACATGCCTCCTGTATGTCCTTGGGCAAGTCATGGAGACTCAGCTCCACAAAGATTTTTCAGCTGGAGTTGGACACTTAGTATACCATCAGGTAATCTGGGTATTAGCCTAGACCTCAAATCTCTATCTTTTAAAAAGGACCTGGTGGTACCTCCCTGTCTTGAAGATTAATATATTAAAGATGGCTGTGAACTCCAGTACTATGATAATAGAGACTGTTTAAGTACCACACTAACTAGCTTTTTCCTCCTCCAAATTTCACTCTAGTGCTTTAAACAATAAAAAAGTTACAAGACTGAAATAATAAACATTTTTCATACAACTTTCAGAATATTCCTCCTGCATGCAAATTTTGCCTTTCCATTATGAAAAAGACAAGGGAACCCACAATTAACCTGAACAGGCTCCTCTACTGCCAGTTTAAACATGATTTATACCAAATGAACTGCTGCCTGCCAACATCTTTCATGATCTAAATAAAGCTTGACAGCCAATTCACTGTACCATTTATTTTCCTTTACAAAGATCAAATGAATTTCAGTTCTAACTTCTAATAATACAATGCAGAGCCTCCTCAAGTAAAACAAGATTCCTTTATTTAAGTTACTCAGTCATGGTGCCTTGGGGTATTTTTAACCCTTCTTCAGAAATTTAAGTTAGCAGACAGAAGAGTCTAAAGGAAAATACAAGTACTTTCACAGGGTTAGGGCTCACGTTTAATAAAGAACCTCCCAAGGAATTCCTGCCATTTCAGTGGGTCTATTTTTTGAAAATGCTAGGAACCTTACTGTAGCCCCAATGTTGCACATTCATTTCAAATGGTATGTTTAACAAGCCAAAAAACTTTATGGGGAAAGGATTAGATTCCCAAAAGGTAGTGCACAAGCCAGTGTAGTAAAACTGATACAAGTAATTGATGAGCTACCAGCTCTTGAAGGGAAACTGTGACATTCTATGTGCTAAAAAACAACAATGAAAAAAGTACTATATGTAGCCTTCCCACTACATCTTAATTATTCAGTGCTTGACATCGCACAAAAAAGTTCTTACTGGACACCTGCGCTACTGAGGAGGTCTTCAGTAAATTCTCTCAGCAAGATATTCTGCTGCTATGATGCACTGGCTGACCAGCACATTTAATATAAATCAAATGTGTTCTATTTAAATAATCTGCATGTAGTATGCTAATTTGGCAATCAAATCAGCATAAAAACCATGTGTAGTCACGATCAATGCTGTGTTGCGTCTTCTCCTATGTGAGTCCCACTGGTACTCCTTTCTCTTATTAGAGAAAAATGTTAGAAGGCTATCTATGAAAAAACAGAACTAAAATTAACATCAGATGGATTTAATGATTTCCTCGTTCTCTTCTCAGAGTTATGAAACTTGTTGATCTGCCAAATAACCAAATTAAATGGGCCATAGTGAACAGTCCAAGCTTTGGTGATCAGAAGTAATAAAACAAAAGATAGAAGAAAATGGTAGAAAGAACTTTCTAGGCTAAGCAAGGGACCTTTCCATCTTGCCATAGATCAGTAACTCATTTGAATCTACCCTAGGGTGTTAGAGTGATACCTATTATGAGACCACAGAGAAAGGAAAGAAAATAGGGTCTGATATGACCAACTAGTGAGCAAAACAAACAAACAAACAAATACACAATTTATACCTGAAAATACCCCCAAACCTAGAACTGAAGACAGTCCTTCCATGAGTGATAGTAATTTCTTAGCAGTAGGGAGTGAGACTGTGCAAAAAGGAAGAAGGTAGGGTAGAGATTCACCTTATAGACTGAAAAAAAATATGTATGCCAACATCTTGATTAAAGGAAGCCATTTACAGAAACTGTCCACTGCATGGCAAGTCTTTAACAATCTGAATTTTGTTCTATAATTGGTTAACAAACAATTGAAACTCCAAAGATTTTGAGACCCATACCAGTAGTTAACCATAGTCTCATACAACATACTTGTGTTTGCTGTGCCATTTTTTGTATCTTAGTTTTTTTAAAGCATCAGCTACTTTTACAGAGAAGGAAGAATTTTATCACAAACTGAGTAATGATCAGAAATATGTTTTGGGAAATGGGGTGAAGGAGGGGGGAAAGCAGTGTATATGTATGTTCAGGAATCATTTTGCTTGATCAATCAGATTCTTCCACTAAAATAGAAAATAAATCTTACAAAATACTTAATGGGTAAAAGCTCCCTTTTAAAGCTACAAAACCTTGACAATGTGTGAATTAGCTGTAAAAGTTTTAATTTTTTTGTAAAGTTAATTTTATACTTCTTCTAAGAGCAACTGCATTGGATACAAGCCTTCTTTATTTGAATACCCATCTTTCAGCAAGACATTGTCTAAAAATGAGGGGAAATCAATCTGAAAAAGTTACCCAGTTTCTTTTGGAAAAAAAAAAAGTATCAAATCTCACAGCATATGACCACAATACAATAATCAACATGCAAAATTAGCAAGTGTCCCAAGAAAACTCCTGTTCACCATGTACAATATCAACCTATATTACTTTTAAACTTCAGTCCACGCTGCTTGACGTGGGACAGCTGGGACAGTTTTGGGTTACTTTTCTGTTGTTACTGCTGGCTCCTGTTGCTCCACGGGCTTTCAGAATTTCAACTAGAATCAGACCCAGCTGTTGCTTCTATTTTAAATTTCAATGACTGAAAAACAAACACTCAGTCTGAAACTCCTCTCTTAAAAAATATCAGTATTTAAATAGTTACAAGGTAGCTTTGAAATTAAACTAAATTTGAAGAATGCGAGCTGAATATTTCCAATAATGCTAATGTTAACCTAGCATATGAACCTTGCCTTTTATGAGACCAGTGGCTAAAAGACGAAATTGAGACTTTTCACAAACAAAAAAAGCCAAGTAGATTTAGACATTGAAACTCCCGTCATTTTCTTGGGAATTAATTTGATTTTGACATCTCAACTAAGGTTTCAAGACAAGATTTTTCATTTTTAAAACAACTGTTTAGGTTTGAAAATAAAATCTGCAAAATCTTTTAATTACCTGGACATTCAGTGTCACGAACATGACTAATCTTAGCAGACAAACCAGCAACAGATAACACTTGCATTTCGTTTATAGAAGTACAAAACACACCTAAAGTATGGACCATATATTGCATAAAGATTACAATATTAAAACAGTTTCTTTCTGATTTTATTGCCTTCACTTTTGCCATCCAGACTGATTTTTTTGCCCCCTTGTTGAGGTTATAATAACTGAAAGAACACAGACCTCTTTAAAATATATTTCGGAGACTTGGTAGCAACAGTTCGACAGACACCAGCATTTATATTTGTTGTTATATCAACAAATATAAATTAGAATGTGAAACAGCAAAGAATTCTGACCTGGTTTTTATCAATGATGGAAGCCGACATGAGGGCAGGTATCGTTCTTGAAAAGAATGAAAACTAGCAGGAGCAAAGTAACTGCTGAAACACAGCCACACAGGTGTAAATGACTACTAAACTGACAAACATGTAGAAAACAGCCCCTGACTACTCATTCTGAATTGTCAGCTTGTTCACTGCCTACACAGTACCCTTCTTCAAACTTCTAGATAGGAGAGGGTGAAAAATAAATAAATAAATAAAAATCAACCCTTCACTGTTTGACAAATTAAAATCTAGCAGTGGTTAACTTAGTTGCATTTAAAAAAAAAGCAATCAAAATTATATGTACATATTTTACACCCACAAGATTAATTAATACTCCCATATGTTAGATATGTATAGTGTGTGTGTGTGTATTCATTCCACTATTCCCGCCCCCACCCACCATTATGATTAAACCAATAATCCTTCCTCACCCCATCCCTTCCAGCCCCTATACAGTTTCAAAAGTATCCTGAAGAGGCATCTTTCACTCTCATGGCTCTAAAGCCCAGCTGGTGCTTGCTCCAAACTGCAGGCAAGACCAGACCAACATCCTGTGCAGTCCAGCCCTAGGTCCAGTCTGCATGACACATGCAGTGTATGAGGTAGGGATCAGTGTATAGGATCCAGCCTGGGGGCCATGTGTTTGACACTCCTGATTTAGAAAATAAATGATTTGAGGCACAGGCCACTGTATCTGTGTGTACAGTGTCTAGCACAATGGTTTCCCTATTTTTGGTTGACTCTTTGTCAATACTCTAATGAATATTACTAAAAGTCACCTTAAGTCACCCCCTCAGCTTAAAAGATGGACCTCATAAAGCATTCAAAAAATTGCATTTAGATTTTCTCTCAAGTTTCACATTATTCATTCTTAAACAAAGATCCCTCTAAACTATTCTTATAAATGCTGTTTACGTACAGGAGGAATGCACAGTTCCTTCCATCTGCTGCGTGTCATTTCTTACCCATTATTTCACTACAGTTTATAAATACAGTATTTCTGTCATGGACTGTCTAACAAGAAAAATCAAGTATTTCATTGAGAACTAGCAGAAGCAGCTCTTTTAAAATCAAGTAGTTTCTAGCTTTCCCTCATATGTTACCCCAGAGTGTCTGTTTTATACTCTTTGGCATAAGAAGTGTATTATCAAAGACAAGCATTATAGCCTTTTTCTCATAACTACCAATTTCTCCTTTGTGCAGTAGGTAGTAATTGCCATTATTTTGTAGTTAAAATTTATGGAACCACAGATTTTAATGTTTTAATGGGCTATAAAAGACTTCATTTGGCATTATTAAAGCTCCATGGATATCTCTGGCTTCCTATCAGGATGAAATGGTTGTAAAGTATATAAAGCCTTCTAGCATAAGCCTCAGGGTTTAGTTCTGAAGTGCAATTTTCACACCGCATTTAATTTATACTGCGGCTTTCTAGAAACAGAATATCAGAAATAGAATATCAATAGAATAGAATATCAATATACCCAAGGACCTGCAAACAATTTTATAACAAATGTTGACATAGCTGATTTTCACTAGGAATAGACTTTTAAAACTAATGAAAGTCTCTTTAAAAGCAGTTCTAATTATTTTGCTACTGAAATGCTACTTCAGACAGTAGTCTGGCAGGCATGAACTAACAGGACTCATTGTAACAAGGTGCACTGCACTGTGATTATCTTATAACAGTCAGTTTGATGAGTTATTTTTGATGCATGTTTAAGAATGTTTAAAAAAGTGAGGAAAGGCTGATTCCTTCTGTAGTGATCGGAATGGTCTACTCGTATGAGGACAGAACCAAAAAAAAACAACTAGGTGACATCCTCCCAGAACAGTGATGAGACCTCTGGATCTTCATTTGTAATTAGGGAACTAATACACAATGCTATCTATGAAGCACTTTTTAACAGCTCCATGTTTTACTTTACTAGCTCATGGGGGAAACAAAACATTCTTCCCTTTCATGATCCATGGCAAATTTATAACTTTACAATTAATAGTATATGCATGAACACATATACATACATATATACCACTGTATGCATTGTGCACATCTAAAATGTACACATATACTGTATGTGTGAATATATGTGCATTTACAAATTATGTTAATGTTTAAAAGACAAGCAAAACAAGGTTATTTTAAGAGAGCAGAATTCAGAATTATTCAAATTTCAACTTATAAATGATAAGACTTCTTAAAAAAAACATATTGCATATATATTTATGGGGTGTAGGACTGGTGTCCCAGGGACGCCAGGGTTAGAAGGAAACCCCGGGGCAAAACCAGGGGGGAAGTAAACACTTACTTACCCCACGCAGAAGCTGGAGGGAGCAGGGACATGTGCGTGGGAAAACCGCCGGCGCAATTTGCAAGCCATGCTTATATCCAGCTGGGGTTGGGTGACGTCAGCAGGAGATGCCACCCGGCAGGAATCAAAAGGCAGCCCCGGAAGCGGACCGGGCCTGGAAGTGGCGAAAGCCTGCAGGGAACCCCGAGAGCGGGACCCGCGCAACCAGCCCAACGGGGGAAGTCGTGGCATCGGCAGCAGCGGTGGAGAGAGCCGCACCAGTAAAGGAGCCAGCAGAGGAAGCCGCAGAAAGAGCCGCACCGTTAAAGGAGCTGGCGAAGAAAGCTGCAGCTACAGCAGTGAGAGCTGCGTTCTTAAAGGAGCTGATGAAGAAGGTGGAGATGACGTCGGCAGCAAGACTAAAGAAGGAACCGACTACGGTTCCGGTAAGGGAGCGGGCGGTGTAGCCGGTGAGGAAACCGGCAGTGGACCCGGCGAGAGAGCCAACAGATGGGCCGGCGGAGGAACAGGCAGCGGAACCGGTGAGGGAGTGAATGCCGGATATGAGACTCCCAGAGAAAGGAAGCCACGGTCCCGGAGAGTAGACACCCGGGGGAATCAGTGGCCTTAAGCCATCTGACAGACTTTGAGCCAGGGCAGCCCATCTATCGGGGCTTAGGCACCCGGATCAGATCCCGGGCTAAGTGTGATAGAAGGGTTTGACTTCCTGTTTTGTTGTTCGGTTTCCTTTAGGCTCTCTCATTTTGTGTTCCGGTGGCCTCGGATTAGTGTAGGCTAGGGGCAGCAGGGAATCGGGGGTGTGAGACCCTCAAGGCAGATTCCAGCCTGGGAAGCTTGGGTCTCCGGAGTGGGGACCACCAGGAGGCACAGGACCGAAAACACGGTGGGGTCGCCAAAGGCAGGCCACAGGGAGACCCGCAGCAGCAGGTGGTGATTGGCCAGGGTGTAGGGGAGGTTGGAGCCCCGTGAGTGCCCGGCGAATGCATGACGACCCTGGAGGCAGCATTAACGGAGACCCCCACCACTGAGGTTCATCTGAAGTCGTGGCAGGCGAGGTTAGGGGGCCTCCCGACATCACCCGAGATAGCTTCCGGGGCCCTCTCATAGGCTCAGGGCAAGCTAGAACAGCCACCTTTCACTCAGGTGGCTGTTCTAGCTTGCCCCAAGCCTATGAGAGAGTGCCTAGTTGAGCAGAGGCGGGCACAACTGGGAGTCAGGAAACCTTGATTCTATGCCTTTCTCTGCCACTGAATGACATGATTTACTTACTATGAGACTCAGCAAGTCACCCTCATTTTCTGAACCTCTGCTTCTCTGTTTACAAAGTGGAAATAATAGAAACTATACATTTAAGAAGTGCACTTTCATCAGTAAATCTCAAAGCACTGCAGGCATGTCATTTCTTCATTTCTAACTAACATTTCTTTCACTTTATTCATCTTTTAGCTGTTTGATCTTTCCTTCCATTTTAATCCTTCTAAATACTCAGAGTACTTGTGTATGTTTATTCAAAATATACAAGGTAATGATCACCTGCAATATTATCAACTCATGAGTTCAGACCAAAAATTTAATCCACTTCAAATTAATTACCATATAAAACTGGTCCTACACTGGCACAGGAGCAACAAAGAGGTGCTGTTTCCTGATTATTATTCCCCTCTACCCCAAGTTTCTAATCTCCTAAATATGTATTACTTACCAGGAAAACCTTGAAATGTGATTCTTTCTCCAGGGACAGACCCACTGGGGGGTGCAAGGATTTCCACTTTATCTGGTGAGCTGGCACACATCACCATTGCTTGAGATACCACTCCCCTCATTTTGGCAGGCTTCAAGTTACAGAGTATCACTGCCATCCGGTTCTGCATCTATGCATATGCAAACAAACAATTTAAATTAGTTCCATGTATAGAATATGAATATGCCTAGTTCAGGCCGATTGCAAAAATAATCCTGGGACAGGCCATATAGCCTAGAGTAATGCTGTTTCAGAAGCAAATTTAAATAATTTGCAGGTGTGCACAGCCACTTCTGGACTGTAGTAAAACTGAAATGTGGAAGGAATTTTGAATTACCTTGCCAGTAAAGAAAAGACACTTGAAAACTAAAGTAAATAATTGATGAAAGGATTAACTTGTTCTCCTTTCAATCACAATTGAACATGATTGCACATATATCCATAAGGATTTCTTTATTTCTTAATAATGTATTTCTGTTATTATAGAATTAAGAGATGCTTTTCATTAATGTAAAATGCAGCTATTTTAAATAGCAACAGTTATTTAGAGCTTTCTGCCATATGGTATTATCTCAATCAGCCTTGTCAGAGTGCTTTGACAAACATTTTAGTTAGTCAATCATTTCCTAAATGGGGGATATTAATTTCCATAGGAAAAAGATAGAGACTATGCACAAGGAACTCTGTTTTGTTTTAATAAAACAGAAAGACTAAGCAAAGCAAGCAAAAAAGTCCTCTCGAAGAAATCATAAAAGATGAAAACAAAACAACCCCCCCTCCCAGAGAAACTGAAAAAAAATTAAAGTTTCTCCAAGTATAAGAATATGCTCTAACCTGAATAGTTTTAATTTTATTCTGACTGGCAGAAAGTAGGCATCTTAAAAGTCTGAAATTAGATATAAATGGCTCTTTGAAGATACAGAAAAAAAACATCTTAAAGTAGAAAGCCTAACTTAATAAATGTGCAAATCAAGAAAAAAAAAATCAGTCAAGTGCAAACGTAATTATATTACAGACTGTATTTCTTCTTAAAGTTACAGAGGCACATAATAAATGGATAAAAATAATTATTTTGAAAAGGAATAGGAATATGGTGACTGGCTGTTATCTCTGTCATTCTCATTTATTAATAAATACATGAAAAAATAGGCAGAAATAAATGCACCTAATTTACTGTAGTGTAAATTGTCATTAAAAACATGTAATCATATAACTATCAGAAACAAAGATAGCTATGGAAGTTTGACACAAACGTGAAAGGAATGCACTGAACTAGACATTTTACTGGACCGAGATGACTAGGATAGATGTACGTAGTTGAGGAGAGAGTCAGGAAGGAAAAGTGAATTTCCCTTACAGACAAACTACATGAAACATTTACAAAATACTCTTCATATCAACAGATCCCCAGATACATTCACAGCCATATATTCATGCCACTACTGAAATGCAGATGAAAATAAGGGCAGGACAGGAAATTTCAGCTATAGAATCTAAAACAAATTCTTACGTTAAGAAAAGGTACTAGGGTAAATAAGAGAGAATTTGCACCTATGCAGAGTTGCTAAATACTGGTGTGAACTGGTAGTCCCACACACATTAAATTGAATGAAAGAGTTAAAAAAAATCAAGTTAATCTTTTTTTTGAAAAGATGAAATTAAATTTATTCTGCTAGCATTCATACCTTTTGTTTAAAAAAAGAATAGGTATTTCAAATACCAGGTTTAAATCAGTAAGAATCTGTGACAGCCCATGTTTCTTGTTGAAATAAAATAAGTTTTTTCTTATAAGTGTTTTATATCCAAAGTTACATGAAAAAATAAGTATACCAACATTTTTTCAGCATTTTACTTCAAAGTAAAAGAGTCACAACAGGCTACCCTTCCTTAGTTTGAAGTCAGCACACACGTCGAGTTACACTATGAGTTAAAACCACCACAACTCCTTAAAAGCCAGAGAAGCTGCAAAGCCAGCAACAACAAAAAATGCTTCTCAAGTTATCCTGCACTTGTCTGGATATTAAGTTTGCCAGAAAACATACTGTGCAGACCACAGATTTGGTAACATAAAATATTTCTTTCTGTTTCCTACCAGAAAATGAACATATAAGAGTATCTCATGTGGATCATGAAGTTTAATGCTTCTAAAAGCAATGGAAAATTATTTAAAAAAACAAAGCCCAAACCAACATAAACTGTATAGAGTTACAGAGGAAGCATCAAAAAGTTTACAGTTGTTCATGCTGAAGTCAGTCTATGTTTGATTTTCTATATGATTTATAGAAACATTTTTCCATGGAGTAGATCTCCCCCCCACAGAAAAAAAACAGGAATGCATGTAAGGAATATAATTAGAATCTCAAATTGTAACAGAAAAAAAATTATTTCAATACCATCGTCTGACAAGTTCAAGGCTGGCCTTTGAAGAATGATTTGGAATGATGGATGGTCTCAAGTTTTTCTCAATGAAAAAAAGGTCTATGCCTAATAGAAAAGTTTACACTACAAAAATTAGAACCATAGTTCTTCTGTGATGCAGCTTAGCACAGCCAAAAATCAAGTATTTTTACTCACCACAATGATTAATCCTAAAAACAAAAGCTAGATTACCCACAATTACCTATAATAGAAATGCCTAAACCTGAACTACATTACTGCTTCCACCATAGCTACTACAAATGGAGTCGAATTTCTGGAGAATTATAGGGCTTTTTCTAAAAATATAGACACAACTAAGATATAAATTATTTATATTATAATGGTGCCTATGAGCCTCATTGCCAGACAGTTCACAGATGCACAACCAGAAAATGGCCAATGGCTACAGCTGCAAAGTGTTTAAATACTAACAAATTAACTAGACATACAAAAAACTAGAACTCTTGGTTCCAAAATGATACCTTTTATTAGACCAACTGGAAAATGGCAAGAAAATTTCCTTTTGTGCAAGCTTTCGGGATAAAAGTTTCTTTGTCAGGCTCTGGGAAAAGTGTAGATGGTACCAGATGGTAAAAAGTCCCCATAGGTAGGAAATCAACTTAATTTTTGCACAGAGAGAGCTGAAGATGGAAGTCTGACACTCTTATGGACCCAGAGGGACAATTTTCTTGCCATTTTCCAGCTGGTCTAATAAAAGGTATCATTTTGGAACCAAGAGTTCTAGTTTCTTGTATGTTTTTTTGTCTCAGACCAACATGACTACCAAGTACACCCCTGAAACAAATCAACTATTTACTTTGAACCTGCCAACAAAAATCTTTTAATTCTCTACTGTGGGGCATTTTGAAGGATTATTTTTCACCAGCAATTAGGTTGCAAAAAATAAGAAGGCATGTCTATTATACCTCTGAATTGTCTGCAGTGTGTTCAGTTTGTTTACAATGAACTCTTAGTAGCTCACAGTCAAGATAATGCAAAAGATGAAACCAGATGGGTAACAGTGAACCCTTCAGACATACACATTTTTACTTCTGCAAATCTGGTAACAGAAGTAACACCCTTCAATACGACGATGCACTATGTGGAAGAGTTACTGCACTCAGCTTAGTATTTAATAGACAACTGTCTATGTCAGAGATGTCAAACTTATGGGCCCCCAGGCCCATGCGGCTGCAGGGCTTGTAGAGGCACTCATTTTCAGGATAGGGCCCATCCCTAAAATTCAGGGCACAAAGCTCCACTGGAAACATGTGTTAGTGTTGGGGGGTGAGCAACAGCTGTTAGCCCTAAAGGTCACTGCCATCACTCATCCCACCACTGAAGAGAAATTCAGCCCTGAGGGGCAGTTTGACACAGCTGGTGTATCTCATAAAAGCCACAATCAATGCTGATCCCAGCTGCAACCCATGTTGGCAGTCTCACCACTGAGGATAGGAACTGGTGGCCATTTGAGAATAAATCAGTTCCCCTAAGATCAGCGGTTTTTAGACCACATGATGTAGGTTTCATTGCCAATGGAGGGGAATGTTCAATTGCCAGGAGTCAAGTTACCTCATCCCCTCCAACTCCAAAGTCACACCAGTATGCGAAGAGGATGTCATCCTAGTTTTCAAGCCATCATTTCCAAATTGTATGAGATACAGTATGCTGCAATGCTACAGTATTCAGTATCATGCCTGTGTAGAAGGATTTCACGTTCATATACTGGTTATGTCATCTGTAAACAATTATGGTGTTTACAGATGACTGGGGACCTACTTAATCATGATTGCAGTGAAATGGTGCCTTTAATCTCATTCTTTTTTACTGTGTGCTCCCCCTGCTGTTGAGTGGCTGAGGCAAAAACCACAGCATTAATTGCTTCTTGGCCACCCTGTAGCAGCAGGGTGAAGGGTGAGCAGCAAAAAGAGCAAGATTAAAGGTGCCACTGCATCATGAACCTCCGTCACGATTATGTCCCTAGTTATCTATAAACACCAAAACTGTTCAGGAATCAAAAATGACATGGTAATATAGCAATCAATTCTTCACCCTGTTTAGATAGTTCAGGCATTACTTTCAAATTAACACTGTGTAACAGTTCCAGAGTGAATTAAATTCCATGTAAAACACTCTTGGCCCACGTATGTCCTAAAAAAAGGAATACAAATCCATCAACTAAAACAGCAATGCATGTGAACTCGAGTCTTAGCTATTGAGGGCTTATTGAAGCAAATCTGAATAGTTCTGAGATCACAGTAACATGAATTTAATTAAATTTGTCCACAGAACACAGGACCTTGTACACAATCTGTTGCAAGTTTTGCGGAGAGGAAGCAAAAAAAGACTTTGTAACACAGGCCATGCAAACTGGAGAAAATAGTGGGTTTTTGCCTTTGAACCACTGAGTAAGAGTCCCTCTATCACCTTCCTCAGTAACTGCAAGCCTTTTGAAAGGGTTCTGAGATTAGAATTTTTTTAAAAGTTTAATCATTCAATGGTATCAAATAATTTTTAAAAGTAAAGGATTAAGAGGGGGAGGAGGGAGAATATTTTTTCTTTGCTTCTGTTTTCCCAAGACCTCTTTAGACTTAACTTTTTGAAGGCAAACATCTTTGCTAAAAATAGTATTTGACCAAGGTGAAGCTTTAATAACTACAAAGAGCACTTTGAGAGGATGGAATAATGAAGAGCCTGTATGGAGGCAGAACTGGAATTTTAAAACAATATGTAACAGTGGTAGCTATCAACTAGAGGTGCATGCATAATTGATTTATCAGTTCATCTCTTTTACTAAAAATAAGCTTTGGTGTGTATTGATTGAACCAATTTAAAACTTTTGGCGTTTTGCTGCACAAATAGAGGAAGAGTGAAAAAAGCAAGATTGTTTCCTTTTACCCAACAGCTCAAAGTTAAAGCAACCACTCAGAATGTGGGAAATTCAAATTTAATTCTTTTTTCTGCTTAATAAGATTTGAATTTACCAGCACTAATCTTTCAGGAAGGTGCCTTACCTTCACAGGATTCACAGTGTTTTGGGTGGGAGTGACTTTGATCTCTCCTGTTGACACTGTAGGAAACCCCAGGTGTCCCACCGCCTGGGTGACTACTCTTAACTTTCAAAGTTAGACTCATTTCTACTCTTACTACTCTGTGTAAAATATTGAACAAACTGAAAAATCTTTCAACACAAGGTACTGACAGCACTGTGCCACAAAATACCCCAATGCCTGGTGAGGCTAGGATACTCTTTCAGGATATTAAAGACTAAATTCGAATCTATCCTCTGGTTCATGGCAGGACTTGGAACAAATATCTCCCACTCTTGATGACCCCCATGGCCATCGGGCACTTGTGACCGGGTGCTCTCAATCCCTCCTTTTGGAGATGTTCCACTCCCTTAGAGTATTTAAATCAATACTGAAACAGAGTGAAAACATTATATAGGCTAGTGGTTAAGGTGTTCTCCTGGGGGGGAAGAGATGTGTGAAAGTCCCCTCAGGCAGAAGAAGAAACTAAATTAGTGTTGCCTGGGGTGAAGAGGGGACAAATCTTGTGAATCCAGACTTAAAACCATTTTTCCTGTTAAAATTTAACAGAAAAATTTAGTTCTGTCCATGACTAGTTTTGGGCTAGCCAAAAGTACATTTTTCGACAAAATTACTGTTCATGGAAAAAATGTAGCAGAGAGCTCAAGTTATAACTTGACTCCACTGTGCAAGTAATCACCCCTCCACTGCCAAACACCACTATGATACTGTGCACTGTCATTTTATTCTGAATAAAATCAAATAAAGCATTTTTAAGAGCACCTTATAGTATAGCACACTTCACCATATTACATTCCCAACAACTTCTGGGAGTGCTATGGAGGCTGAATACTGCTTGCTTTATGTCATTCAAAATACAATGTTAGATATCTTTTCATCCTTTTTAATAACACAAGGGAGTAAAAGCTTTCAGAGTATCTATACTGTCAAGACTTCACTACTGTTGTCTTTATACACAGTAGTTATTGGTCAGAAAAAGGATGTACACACTTGTAAATTTTAAGTATCCAGATGGTTTTCCTGTCTTAATGTTCCCAGTAAAGTAAGAGGAGTATCCTTTCCTTAGCTTGCCAAGTCTCCATTTTTCCAAATGTTTCTTATATTGTTCCACATGTGATTAGGATTCAGGGAAACTTTAAAGAATGGACATGAACAGATTATCAAAAAACCTAATATTTTTTAGATAAACACAAGATTGTATATATGCCACTTACTCCAGTTACCCATTTGATTGCCTTGAAATATCCACAGTCTCTTTTAATTCAGATGTTGTTTATTCATGTGAAAAGGACAAGGTTACATACCTAGAGCAGACCCCTGGCCAGGGGAGTCTGCCGAAATACAGTGACGTGGCCATGCTCTGACGGGAGCTTCCAGTTTTCCCCAGCGCCATTTTATTGCCTCACTGGGTGAAGCAGATTGGGCTCATTAAGCAGCCCAACATTATTTCCAGTCCCGGGAGAGGGGATGGCATGGGACAGTAGGAGAGAGAGAGAGAGAGAGAGAGAGAGAGAGAGTGTGTCAGGGCATGCAGACCGTGTGAGTGCCTGTCGGCTGCCCAGAAATGAAGTCCTGAGGAACAGGGCAAGGGACCTGTACGGTCTTGAGAGCTCAGAGGAGCTCACATACTCAGGGAAAGCCAATGCTCCCGCATTAAATTGGCTGTCATGCACGGTCATAATTTTGCTTCCTATGCCAAGAAGTTTTGTTTCGTTGAGTATACCTGGTTGGGCACCTGGCAAGTGATGGCCAACACTGGGTCAGAGTCATTACCCCTCCCCACATTA
The DNA here is from genome assembly GCA_030014935.1 of Caiman crocodilus. Lineage (NCBI taxonomy): Eukaryota > Metazoa > Chordata > Crocodylia > Alligatoridae > Caiman > Caiman crocodilus. Next base: position 21,132,362 of record JAGPOW010000229.1, read on the forward strand.
ATTAGGTCATCAAAGTCGTGGCAGGAGAGGTAATAGAGAGGAAGACCAACCCCACTGAGTTGACCAGCGCCGGCCTTGAAAGATGGAAACCAGTGAATGTCAACAGGATGTAAAAGCCCATGTCTGTATGCAGTCATATCTTGACAATCCAGAATAGACTTAAATGGAACTAGAATTATTACAGGTGTTACACAAGAAAATAAAATGATCAGAAAGGAAGCACTATTCGGTTTTAGAGGGAACTTCCTAAATTTACTGTGTTAAGCATTTACAGGATAGTTCATGTTCTAATATAAAAAGTCAGTCCTAGAAAGATCTCTCAACTTTTCAAATGTCAATGTGTCCAGTAGGTAGATTAAATGGGCCCAATATAAAACATCAGCTCCAAAACACTGAGGAAATTAAGGGTAGTTCAGATTCAGGTCAGATGTCTGTGATCGTACAAATGGGCCTAAACTAAAATTTTGATTTCCAAACTATCTGTCACGGCGGGGTCCTCCAGGAGGGCTGTGATCTCCTTAAAGCCCCTACCCATGCCAAGTCGGCCCAAGGGCACCCTCAGATTGTTGCCTGCCACGTCTTTGATGTTAAGTGTATATTGGGAGGCTGCCTTATACCGCCTTGGGCATGGCATATCGGGACCTCTGTCCCTGTGATCTCCCAGACCCACCAGGGTGTCTCCTTGTATAATGGGTGCCTCCAGGCACCCTGGCCTTAGGGCCATGCATGGCTTCTACCAACCCCTAATACCACGCCCCAAGCCTCGCAGATGGGAAAGACGTTGTTTGGTCACAATCAAGCTTGCCCACTTTCTTGGGTCTCCTTTGTATGCCCGCCCTCTCTATCAGGTCTTCTCTGATAGTGCCCCCTCCTGGGTTCTCTGTGCCATCTCCGGGCTCTCTCTAGTATAGCACCCCTCGCTGGGACTCTTAACGACACCACCCCTCCCTTGGGACTCTTGATGCCCCCTCTGGGCCTTCTCTAAAATAATCTAGCCTGCTCTGGGACTTTCTATCGAGCCTCCGGTCTTTCCTGCCCACTGAGCTGCTACCCTCTGTTCACCGGGCCCAACCGTGCTACTACCCCCTTCACCTGAGGACAACCGCAGCACCCCACCCTTCTCAGAGGCCTGCCACAGCACTAGCCTATTACCAGGCTCGTCATGCCCGTCCTGGGCTCCTCACGTACTGCCCATCTTGGGCTCACCGCGCCCACACTTGGGCTTCTCACGGTTGCCCCCTTCCTGGGGCCAGGGGTCTATGCACCCCATGCTACTGCCCCCTCTCTGGCGCTGGACTGCGCCCTCCCAAGCGCTAGGGCCCCACACCCCTGTGGGCCCTTATGAGGATACTGCGCCCTCACTGGCGCCTATGAGGCCTCCTCCAACCCCTACTAGCCTCACCCAAACCACTGGCGTAATACAACACTACCAAAACAAAACACGAGCCTCCTGGCTATAACTAAACTTAAGGCACCTGGCAATAACAACATAAGCCTCCTCGCTACACCTCCACATCATTGCTCCAACTTCTGGAGCTCTCGTGGGCTGCACTCACATTCTGTCTCCAGGAGCTCCTGCCTCTCTGGCTGCTGGAAGAGAACTGCTAGCCTGGCCTTGGCTCTAGGCTTTATAAGAGCCAGACCCTGCCCCTTAGGATCAGCTGGCTCATTAGTTGCCCTGCAAACTTGCAGCTGTGCTCCTTCTCCCTGCTAGGGCTTTTCCCCTCTCTAGGAGTGGGGCAGCAAGGTACCCCGCGACACTATCCTTCTAAGCAGGGGTTTGGCAACGTTTCAGAGCTGCAGCCAGGAATAACCTGGTTCGAGTCCAGGGCAGACCAGTGTTCCAGCTAGCCAGACCTGCTCCTCCCTGCCCCCCAGGTACTCATCACCTGGTGCAGCTCCTCACCACCTGGCATGGGCATAGCCCCCCAGAACAAGAATGGTGCTGAACCCTGTCAGCTATGTAACCAAATCTGGCCCATGGCCACCTTAATACCTGCCCTACAACAATTCGAGGTTATGAAGTTTGCATCAGAACCCATAGCTTAAGTCTTGGACTCATCACCAGTAGTAGCCATATGATGTTTATTAAGTAACTTGGAACTTCCAGGTTGTAATACCTGACCAAAACCTGGTATCCTAAAAATATCTGAAAAACCAAAACGTTAACATTTCTCTAACTGCTTATGGCACACTAGTTACTTCATGGGAGTAAAACAAAGATCTAAAGGACCAAAAGTTTTAATTTCATTAATTCATTTGTATATCGTTCAAATATGCATTAAAATTATGCAGGAATTTAAACCTAAAGGAAAAATGTAGCCTTTGGCCAGAATGTTACTCATCACAGATCCAGAAAAAATTAAGTTCAAACAGACTACAGAGAATATTAGACCTGAACCATTTAACTTAACTGAACTAGAAGTTCATTTATATTGCTCCTCTCCACTACCCCATGAGTGCAACATCTTATTTCCTTTCAAACATTTTCAGGGCTGTAAGCCTTGTGAGACATACCAAAGACTCTTAGAAACAAAGTAATGGAATAACATCTCACATAATTAAAATCTGTCCTTCAAGAGTCTAATTAGAATTTGTAATTAAAAATATCTAAGGAACAGAACTTTCTGTTGCAAACAAGGTACTTGAAAAGAATTCGCAATCGCCACACTTTGATGCTAAGAAATTACACATTAATATACATACATTTTTTACATAAATAATTTCATATGTACCTGTTCCAAAGGTACATGCTTCACCAAGCCACTGACCACAGTTCTTGGGCTTGCTTCTCCAACATCTACCTCCTCGACATAAAGAGAATCTGCATCAGGATGTTTTTTTGCAGTAACAATGCAACCAACACGCAGGTCCAGGCGAGAAACATCTATAGGTTTAGAGTCATCACCCCCAGCTGCTGGAGGATGCTTCTTTTCCTTCTTCTCCCCTGCAGGAGAGAGTTAAATTAGAAGCCAAGGGAAAGAAATTACATGATTAATTTTCCTTACCAATCCTGCAACCACTAGATCTAAGCAAAAACTTTGAATTGTGTACTGATATCACTTTACTGCCTTAAATGACACATGGGCCCACCTTTGTATTTCATATCACTTAGGGCAATCCTTGCATCTAAAGGCCTCTGGCACACATTAACTAGGTAATTACACAATAACTGTAGACATGCTACACGTGCAAAGTAATTCATAGTATCATAGTATCTAGGGTCAGAAGGGGCCTAGAGCAGGCCATCTAGTCTGACCCCCTGCCAATGGCAGGAACGAGTGCCAGGGTCACAGG
>JAGPOW010000229.1:21143556-21159853 GCA_030014935.1 Caiman crocodilus
GTTATGTGTTTTTTTGGGGGTGGGGGGGCCCCAAGGGGCCCCCCCCCCCCCCCCCACCACCACCACCACCACCTGCCCCGACCACAGCCCCAGCCCAGCCCCCCCCACCGGGAAGAAAACAGCACATCCCCAGGCCCCAAGCTCATAGTGGGCAGCCTGCCCTCACCCCATGCACAAATCTGAGGTGCACATGACCCCATGCCTCCTCTGGGGATGCATGCAGAAACAGGAGCCGCCCCACCCCCATGCCCTCTGGACCAGCTGCCCATGGCTTCATCTCCCACCCCAGCTGGGCACTGCCTGCCCCATCCCCATTCCTTCTCTCCCTGGGGGCCTCAAACTGCTGCCCCTACATCCTTTCCCCCCTACAGACTTACTGGTCGGATGCTGCTCTCCAAGCTACCAGGTTGCATAATGGTTATTGAACTGGTATCAACTGATATGGCTACTTAATAATTGGCCATTGGTATCAGACAAAAAAAATATTTATTTGTGCACCCCTAACAGTTTAGTTTCACTCTAGCTGGAAGCTTGTTGGTGCTCAGATGTAACATTGGAACTAGAAATATTGAGAAGAGTGTTGGAGTGATAACATAGCCTTACTTAACTTCCATTTTAAACTTAAAAGGATCTGTGATAGTTCATTACTGAGAACCACTACTTGCATACCATCATGGAGCAGGTAGAGAATGGTGACAAATTATGGTGGGCAGCCATACTTCAAAAGGATTCTCTATAACACTTCTCCACTGACAGAGTTGAAAACTTTCATGAAGTCAAAGAAGGCCATGTAGAGATACTTATGTTGCTCCCAACATTTCTCCTTCATCTGGCAAGCTGTGAAGATCATGCGAGTTGTGCCTCTTGATGTCCTAAACCCACACTGAAATTCCAGGAAGAGCTCTTCAGCAAGTGGCAGGAGATGGTTCAGAGAGGTTCTCACAACGATCTTTCCTGTGGTGACCAGCAAGGTAATCTCTCGGTAGTTTTCACAGTTGGACTTGTCTCCTTTCTTGAAGAGTGTTACAATTATGGCATCCCTGAGGTCATCTGGGATTTTTTCATCACTCCAGATCTGTAAGATGAGGGCATGAAGCTGTGATGTGAGCTCCTTTCCTCCCTGTTTTAAGATTTCAGTGGGGATTCCATTCGTTCCAGATGCCTTGTTGTTCTTCATCTTCTTGACAGCTTTTCTCACTTCATTAAGGGCTGGAGGGATCCCAAGATCATCTCCGACTGAGTGCTGTGGGAATGAGTTGAGAACACTGTCAGCAAAAATCTCAATTGAGATTTGAATTGAAAAAACAGCAAAATCTCAATTGAGAAGGTCTTCAAAAGGCTCCTTCCAATGGGCATTGATCTCTCCCTTGATCAGGTCTCCTCCATCTTTAGGTCTCAAGGAGGTTGGTCCCTGAGTGCTCAGACTGTAGATGGCTTTGGTACCATGGAGAAACCATGCACGTGGTAGATGTCAGCCAGATGCTGAATCTCCTTAGTGTCATCTTCCTAACTATTTGGTCTTCATATTACGTGTCCACCTTTGGACCTCTGCCTTGGCTTGCTGGCGTTTTGCCAAGCATGAAAGGCCTTGCGCTTGCATCCTAGCAGCTTGGAGCACCCTGGCACTTGCACCCTGGCAGCTTGCAATCAAACAACTCTTGGATCTCCCACTCGTTCTCATCAAACCAGCCTTGATGTTTCATGGTAGAGAATCCAAGTGTTTCTTCACAGGCACTGATGACAGTGGCCTTGAGGGCACTCCACACGTTGCTGACATTTTCCCATTGTTGTTGATTGGAATTCACCAGTTTTTTTGTTGAGGCACTGGTGAAAGAAGTCTCGCTTGCTTGGGTCCTTGCGTCTTTCAACACTGATCTTCCATCAGCATTGCTTGTGAAGCAACCATCATTTGGGAGCCAGTTTAAGTGACATAAGTTAGTGGATAAGTCAGGGATCAGTCCAGTCATCAGCTCCTAGCATAGCTCAGGTGATGCAACATCTTTGAGATCCTGGGAACAGATGATGACATAGTCAATCGCATGCTGAGGCTTAGATCATGGGGTGTTGCCATGATGTTTTGTGCCTGTTTTTCTGGCGCAACGGTGGTGGTGAACAGTTTCATAGTTGTTATGGGCTGGAAGGGACCTTACAGATCATCGAGTTCAGCCCCACTGCATGTAGGTAGGAAAGACTGCTGTGATCAAATAATCCCAGCAAGATAGGCATCAAGACATTTGAAGATAGCCAGGGTGGATGACTGTACCACTTCTGGGGGGAGCCTGTTCCAAACTCTTGGTACTTGGTTTGTAAAAGTTTTTCCTCATGTTTAGCCTGAAGCGATCTTCAGTCAGCTTGTGCCCAATACTTCTCATCCTTCCCTGGGGGGCCTTGTTGAATAGATGCTCCCCTCATCCCTGATATACGCCTCTGATATATTTGTAAGCTGCAACCAAGTCCCCCGAGTCTTCTCTTCTCCAGGCTGAACAATCCCGAGTCTCTCAGCCTCTCAAGTCTGTGTTCTCCTTCCTATTTACCCTTTGAAAGAAGGCATAGCTGCCTCCATGTTCTCTGATGTGCCCATCTTCCACTTGCTGGGTCTTGTTCAACGCTGTGCTGCCCAAGTTCTCTGGCCACAATTACAGTGCGGCGCTCTAGGCACTCATTAGGGCTGTCCATGAAGGTCCCAATCTTTCAGGGCCCGAAAATAACAGTGCATCATTGCTGCTGTTTTCAACCTCAGGAAAAGTGATCCCACTAGCTGCAGTTATTCAGTCAGGAAGAATTACAGAATACTGTATTAGGCTATGTTTAGGGCATCTTTTCTAGTACCCTACCCATGTGGAGTGAGCAGAGTGGATCCTGAAGGCAGCCGCTCAGTAATAGTTGCGCTTGCTGAATTATACTCCTATCTTGTCCAAGTGCTACACGACCTTCTTGTAACTGCCATCTTTGTGCCAGTTCGTGACTAGGAGTTTCCAGACCTCACAATCCTGTTCCCATCACCATTAGATGGTCACCAAAAGGATGGAGGAATGTGCTGGCATGGAAGATGCCTGTGCATGGCTTTTTTTTATTGTGGAGAAGTTGCTGTACATCAACTTCCACGTGGATCTTGACAGAAGCAAGGAGCCCAAGCCAACTGAGGATCTTGTTATGCTGCAGTTTTCAGCCACCTATGCGACCATTGAGATTCTAACATTTTTTCCCACCTGATCTGCTGTTAAGGACTTGTAGACCAACAGTTGGGGGCCAGGCAGTCATATTATAATGACAACCTGTACTCACCATGTCACAGCAGTGTCAAAGGATACAATGCAACTTTACATTGCCATCTGCTGTCCTCACCACATCTTGGTGGTGTTGCTGCTGCTTGGTCTGTGACTGCTTAATCGTCAGAGTTACTCCTGCTTATTTCATAGCTAACTTTACCCAAAGGGTATTTCACTATCTGCCACCTGTGGACACGTTGGGCAGAAGTACAGCTCTGCCCCTGCATACATATAATTACTATGGGATATGGTAACTGCCCCCACTTTATCCTGAGGTAACTAGTTTGTGTGCAAGAAGCCCTTATGCACCACTCAAGCAAGGCATTATGCTTAAAAATATTAAAATAACCTATTATTGGTTAGTCTCATAATTCTCACTACAGTATTTTCAGAACAATAGATTTCTACATAAACAAAGCCTTGAGCTATGATGGCGGGCTGGAAGAGATAATATACCAACCCAGGAAAATCTGTGCAAAGGAGAGAACTCTCTCTATTAGAAATTTTGCCATGAACCAGACACAGAAAAAGGGAAAGGAGATAACAATGACTTAACATATCACAGTCAATGTTGTCAAAATTCTGGCTTTTAAGGGGCTTCCTTAGCATAAAAATTAAGAAAACATTTTGGCTTTGCCATACCCAAGACAGTGTCTTGTTTTAATGAAACTACAGTTTGTACTGGATCAGCATTTTTGGAAAACAGCCACGGATATTCTATTTCCTAAAAGATGCTACAGGTATGAGAATGCCAGTATAAAATACACATATAACCTACTTCTGTTAAAACTGTACTGTATGTTGTGCAGATAACCTTGCACACTGTAACCTATGGAATACAACACTTTTTTGCATGTTTAAATAGGAACTAGGTGCTAACTACAGCAATATATATCACACGTAGTATGACCCGACCAGTGGGTAAGTGCAAAGTATAGAAGAGCTCCTTTTCAGATTTTTAGCAATATTTGCTTCTAAATTATTTTCAGAGTGGAAAGTCATATCATTTACTCAGTTGGCCAAGTGAAATATACCACGGCCTACAAAGTAAAACAAAAACATAAACCACCCACCTAACTCCCTACATTTTCCATTACTGGACAACTACAATATGGAAGTCTGTTATACAGACAGTGACCAGTTTCCAAAGATGAATAACAAATGAGAGATGCCTTTTTAAAGTTGAACAGCTGCTGGTCCTGAAAATAAGCTCACTGCAAACTAAATGAAAAAAAAAAAAGAGGCATGAACAGTTTGCACAGCTCTGAAGTTGAAAGAAAATGGTCAAAAAGTTGTCTTGAGAACTACACTGAGAAGAGACTACAGGTTATTTTTCACACAGAGTTATTTAACAGGCAAAAATAACTATTATAATCTATTCCAACCTACAGTATATCTCAAGTCATTATATTTCATCCAGTTGCCCTTATATTGAACTCAGTAATATTTCACTAAAGCATAATTTGTATCTGGCTAAAACAGAACTCCCAGAAAAGTATTGTTTTCATTTGAAAACATCAAGAGATATGAAATCTACCCAGTTCCCAGGGTCCCAACAGTTAATCAACTTTGTTGCTAAAAATTTGTGTCTAATTTCTGATTTCCATTCATTTGGCTTCAGTTTCCAGAAACTGGTTCTTGTTATCCCTTTTTCCTTTCTTCTTGTTTTTCATAGCATACAGGATTTTCTTTCTAGGAAAGCATGTATACTTTATAAACAAGTCCCTTCTCAATCTTCCTTTTGATAAACCAAAACAAATTGAGCTCCAAGGCTCTCACTGGTAAGCATTTTCTCCACCCTTCAGATAATAATGCTCTTCTCAACACTCTCTCCAATGCCTCAACACTACTTAAAAGCACTGAAACTAATCTTCGATACTGCACTTCAGTATATATCATCCATTCCCATGTTTGGAAATAAAAATCACCTCCATGGTTCTACCAGCTAAAATAGCCTTTTTTGTGGCAACATTGTATGTATGGGTAGTCCAGCTGCTTGTCAGGCTATAACCACTAGATTCTTTGCAAAATAACTTCTGCATGTATGTCTTATCTCTAAATGCATCTCAGTAGATCTGGATCTCTTCAAAGACATTTCTTTTAATGGGTCTGTGTTAAAATGGCTCAATATGATTATACCATCCTTGCCATTTTTCACCACTTTGCCAATCTTTGTCTCCAGAATTTGTCCGTCATTTTATATTTATTTCCAGATCACTGACAAGTGTTGCACATTGTACCTAATACTAATCCCTAAATAACTGCAATAGAAACACCCTAATTACATGATGAGTTTCCACTGACAAGCAGTTTTTGAGACCAGTTAGTGAGCTCCTAATTGATATTAATTAACATATGCCCTAGTGTATAACAGTGACTTTTTAATCAGAATATTTTGTGACATGAGAATCTAAATATGTTTTGAGTTCAAACAGAACAGTCTTATCTTCTCAAATAATTAAATAGTCAAGCAAACACAAGATTTATTTGCCATTAAACTGTGTTGACTGGCAGTAATTATACTCCTTTGCTGTAAAAACTTAACGCCTCATCAAGCTTTTTCGTTATTTTGCCTGGGATTGATGGTTGGCTATCCAGCCTTCTAGCTGGCTAGCTCAATTTGCTTGTTGCTGTGATTGCTAGTTTTGGAAATTCATTTTGTTCATCCTACTCTGAAGAAATATCATTCGATATGCTTGTGTCCATGTTCCTTCTACTACAAATATACAGAAGAACCACCATATAATCTTCTGTTCAACAGGAAAGATCTTATAATTTAGCATTGCTTCCTAATATTGTTCTCCTAATATTGCTTACTTGAAGAAATTAAGTTTATCCAAAGGCTTTGTCAAACAGGATATTCTTTCTCTATCCTTTTTATATAATGCAATACCAACTTGGAAACTTCAGAACACACATAGGCTTGTCCCTGAAGTGTAATAGTGCAATATTTTTCTGCAAAATATCAGTAGACACTCTTATACAATACCTACATATCCCACATCTAAAAAGGACATTGATGCAAACTACTACAGATTCTCAATGCCAGGGGGGTGTGGGGGGCAGGTGTCAGAATAATGGGTAATTTAGCTCAGTGTTTCTTAACCCATGGGTTGTGACGCAAAAGTGGGCTGCAAGAATGTATGAAAGGGTCACAGACAAACTTTGAAAATGGATCAACAAATTTAAAAAATGGATTATCCTTTAAATCTTAAAAAAAAAATCTTCCCCATACACTGAAGGGTTAGGACCTGGGGTTAGGGGGACAGTGGGCTGGGAGAGAGAAGCACTGGGTTGGGACTGGCTATCGATGTTTACAAATAGGTCTTGGTACAAAAATGGTTGAGGACCACTGGTTTAGCTTATGAAAGGAATTTAGTTGTACCAAAGGAACAAAATGATTCTCTGCATTAACAAAGTGGTAGTTGTTTTGAAGACTATGTACTGACTTAATAGCATAACAGGTGAGTATTGGAAAGCAGTAAGATTTGGCTACACCAGTAATTCTCAACCTTTTTAGACTCAAGGCACCCCTTGGAATGCGTCAGCTCTTAGGTTTTCACTCTTTTTTTAATTACAGAAAAAATAGAGTAGTTTTTCTGTTCCAACACACCCACTCAGAAATGCCATAATTATGGATTTCTATTTGAAATCTCTGGGTTTATTTTGTGAATCATATTTATAAACCTAGTAGTGCTAACACTGTGTGGCACCTTGTGGCATCCTTGAAAAGATCTCAAACCACCCCATGGTGGTAGCACTCTAGTTGAGAATCTCTGGGCTACAATGAATACCATCTTACTGGCCTTCAGTACTAAAGCTTTGAAACAAACTGACATATTAAAAAAAAACCTGAGGTTTCTTTTCTAACCCATATTTCCATAGTGCACATGTTGGCTTATACAAAAATACTTGTGCTGGAATTGGGACACTGAAGCCTCCTCCCGTGACAAAAGGAACTACAGAATGAAGGTGAGGCTTATAGGACTTAGGGCCAGACAAAGATAGAAAGGATGGTGCAGTGAAAAAGTTAATTGTGTAATAAAAGGCACTGCACTGAGACGCAGCTTGGTTTTTAAATTTTAGTACTACTACAGATATAATGAATAATCATAACAAGACACTCAGAGCCAGAGTTTTAAAACTGCTCAGTACCCTCAAACTGACCTAGGGTTTTAAAATAAGCTTGGTTACATTTTAGACACCTAAATGAAGTGGCTGGAGTTTTAAAAGATTTTAGCATCCAGTATCTTCCAGTATACTACAATAGGGCCCAGTCAGGATCAACATTCCATTGTAGGGGGCACTGTATAGATATGCAGAAAGATGCAGTTTCAACTTTGATTAAAAACTTTCATACGCAATAGTTGTTTTTGCAGTTTCCTAAAATGCTCACATATTGCAACTCTTTGATGTGGCTAGTTATAGAGAAATATGGGGTTCTAAAATACTGCTTTAAAAATATTCTCTTTAAAAAAAAGAAAAAGAAAAACTTCTAAAAGATGCCATCAGTAATGACTAAAAGAGCATGAATCATGACGGATTAAATAAGCGATCAAAAGTACAGTCACTAGAGGGTGACAGGAGCTCATGCATATGAATACAACTTCCCTTCTTACCTCCATTTCGAATTTCTGCCTGAATCAGCTCCTGTTTCAGCCCTTCAATTTCCTTTTTCAGTTTTGCATTTTCGACGCGAAGTTTCTTCTCTTCTCGGAGAGATGCCTGCAAGACTGGAATTGACACATTTATGTTGGAAACTGTAAGCTTCAATCATTAAAATTTACCACTTAGCAAATGATGTCTACTTTCTGAAAAAATAACCTTGAGTTCATAAAGGGTAGTTTAGTATGGCTGCTGCAGAGTAAAAGTAAATCATTTTTTAATAGTAATTTTAAAGGAAATATTTAAAAGTTCCTAAACATGTTTCATTATAATTACTGAACAACATTTTTGTTAACAAAAATAAGTAGTGGTCTCTCAAATATCCATTTTTATACCATTTGAAAAGGCTTATATCTAATAAAAAAACCCCCAGTATTGTGAAACCTGAAAACTTAGTATTTGAAACTCAAATGTCACAATTATTTCATTTGTGAAGTATCCAAAGCAAATTAACTATTGTCTAATACATTCCAATACTGGATTTTGGCTTTTAAAAATTAGACATGGCTTAATAAGATCAAAAGATGGGCAAAAAGCAATCATGACAACTCTGAACACCTTACTGCTGCTCTGGAAGAAAGAATGGTAGACTGATTTTCCATTAGCTAATAAATAAGTTGATCTGTATTTGGTTCCAAGTACTGCTACAGATCTCTTTTGTATTTGGGCAAGTCAATTTACAATATAGAAACTAAGGCAATGGTGGTGCCAAGAGGCTCATTGTAATGTAGTCAAGAAATTAAAGCAATAAGCACCACAGAAAGGCCAATAAAGAAATACAAACAGATTTGTTTCACATGTGCAGTTTGGCATCAGTTTTAAAAAAACTTTTGTTTTGTTGATCTGGGGTACACTTGGGAATAAAATTTGAGCATAAGTGGTAAGGGCTTCATTCCTTGTATGTTACATTTTCTCTTGTGATTTGGTTAAGCTAACTCATTTAAACACTGTTGATACTGTCATAATTTGTCTTGAGGAGCAAAATCTTGTGATAAAGGGCTGAATCCTTTCATCTTTAGAACACATTTGTTTCTTACTGGGTGAAAAGGCTGGGATGGAAGAAAGATGACAGAGCTTCAGTGGAAGCTGTAGGAGGGAAAATTCTCAAGGCATTACCTCTAGGTTCTGCACAATGTGTTGAAAGGTTTGATCATTTGAAAATTTATAAGCAAAACATATTAGATTAAATGCCAAAAGAAATTCCTTGGGAGCTGAGAAGATATGAGGCTTTAGTCCAAACTCGTTTATTAACAATGTTAGGAACTTTCGGTTTAAACTATACAAAAAGGTGGTAGGTGCATACTATTACATAATATACAGGACTGGGATGTAGAAAAACCCAAAAGATCCAATTAAGAGGAAGTTACAATTTTTGGAGGTGGTATGGAATAGAAATATATTAGGAACAGAAGACATAAGGTTTCACAAACGAGTGGAAAATGATTAGGAAGAACACTGGGAAGAGGTGAGTCATGAAATTATATGGTTTGTTCTGAATCACTGATTTGATTTTGTTTTGAGGTTGCTGCATTTTTTGCCTATGATCCAATAATCAGTTGTCCAATTGTTAATATGCATCAGAAAAAAGGTCGTTTGTGGGGAAGATTCTGAAGATGTCAATTTACAAAATATTTTAGGAAGGATGTTCCACACATCACAGGTGATACCAAAGAACCCACAAAAACTTCTATGTGGAACAGACTACAGATTGACTTTATTTGTTGGGCAGGATAGCTTTTGGGACAGGGATGGGCAATTCAGAAAAAGACAAGAACAGATGGACACATTCAAGCCTCTTGGCTTCATGAACTAAGATCCTGATAAAGCAGGTAGCCCATGGAGAGATTCAAAGAGGTCAGGGTGGCCATTCAGTTAAAAAGCTTGGTGAGGAAGATAATCTAACTAGATGCATTTTGCATGCATTGTGTGAACAAGGATGGATGAAGCAATTAAAAGTAATCAAGCTGTGCCTGGAAAAAGTTTTAACAGCATGGTTTTTTTTAAGTGTGACAGAGACTGAATTAAAGCACATGAACCAAAACACTAGAAAGGATGTATTCTTGTCATCAGAAAAAGGAGAGTGGGCACCACTTCAGAGGAAAACTAAGGGAGCAGCTGAGTTTTGCTTTGTAAAAGAAAAAGACTTTAACAGTAAATGGAGAAAGAAATGTTAGTGTCCAGCTAAGAACTGGACTGTAATCCTAATAAAGGAGGAAAGGAACAAGAAGGGTCTTCAACTCTCTGATATTGGCTAGACTGATTATTAGGGATGCTTTTTAAAGAGCTGAAGCTGACTATCTCTTTATAAAGATTTGGAAGTAAGTTCTTGAGACCTGAGCGCTCACTAACTTGATCATAGCTTTGAGATGGATACACACAAGGACATTTTGGCTAGACATTAAGAAGAACTTTCTATGAGAGTGGTTAAGCATTGGAACAAATTATGTAGAGAGGTTGTAGAGTTCATATCCTTGAACACTTTTAAGAATAGGCTAGAGAAATATATTTCTAAGTTGGTTTAAACAGGGGTGATCTCTTGAGCAGGCAGTCTGACTAGATGGCCTCTGTTAGTCCCATCCAGACCTATTTTTCTATGATTCTATATAAGAAAATAAAAGAAGAATTGTTTACTAACAATTAACAATAATTTTAACACATTGAGAACTGAAGCTGACTATCTCTTTATAAAGGATTTGGAGGTAAGATTTTGAGAGCCGAGTGTGCACTTCATGAATGGCTTTGAGATGGATACGTACAAGGAAATTGTTAGGATTCTTTTTGTTTCTACTTATATATATGTGGAACAAAAAGAATCCAAACAACAATAAGGTAGAAATGTTATATATGTCAAAAAAAACACAAATATTCATTGAATATTTATGTTGGCTTTTTGAGAAAAGCCAGACAATCTTGCCATATCCCTGGATAGTGGTGAAACACTTTCCATCCCAACAACAATTCAGGAGAATGTCAAAAGCAGCTACTAAAGTTTTAAATCAGCAGGTCTGGATAACATGCATCCAAAAATGTTAAAGTACTATACAAACTGTTAATATTGATTTTTACTAATTCCTAGAACCTAGAGAGAAAAAGAGGTAATATTGTGCCAATATTTTAAAAAGATAAAGGGAATAATCTAGGTAACCCAGGCAATTATAGGCCTGACCTTGAACCCAAGCAAAACAGAATAGCTGATACAGTACTACTGATGAAAAAGTTAAAGCAGAGAAATATGTACATGTTAATCAATAGTATTTTTGCAAAAACATACTGCCAAGGACAATATTTTTTTGAGATCACAAATGTGTCTGATAAAGGAAACACTAATATAACATATTCCTGTAAAGTATGCAACCTGGTAACACAGATCTTGATTAAGAAACTAAAACTATAACAAAATTAATGTAGCATTAATATGGTGATTAAAAACAGACTATCCTACTAGAATCAGAATGGCCTGTAAATGACCAATAGTCACTAAACAGGTATATGTCTAGCAGATCTCACACAGAACTTCTTGATCCTACTCTAAAGATATAAGATCATAACTGATAAAGTTCAAAGGTGAGACAAAGATTGGCAAAATGGTAAATAATAAAGATGACAGATCACTGTTAGAGTGGTCTGGGCACATAGAATTCATTCTAATATAGGCAAGCATAAGGTTTTACATGTAGAAACAAAGAATGCAGACTATACATATAATACAGGAGATTCTATCTGGGGATGCAGTGATTCCATAATGGATGTGGGCATCATAGCTGAACATGAACTGTCATTTATCTCCCAAAAAAAGGACTAGAGAAGAATACCCATGAAATTGGAGCTCCGAGACGGGGTATGCTTATGCAAATGGAAAGATGTGGGTAACTAGCAATAGTTTTGAGACCTCAGCAACTGAACCATGGGGTCTCATCTCAAAAGGCAGGCAGATGCAAAAATGGAAACAAAGCTGTTTCATCAGCATATGTAGAATATATAACAAAATATTAGGCTACATGCCAAGTTCATATAAATCATGGCTGCTAAAAGTAAAATGAGACATGAATTTACATACATGTGGCATTTTGTACTCTATTTTGCAGGAAGCAGTCCATCATTTGCATCAAAAAGTGGGACAGACAGCTCACTGGCACCTTCAAAGAATCCTATACAGCAGCGAGAAACAGTAACACACACATCTCCCTAAAATTATTTAGTTACTTCCTCTAGGGTTTTTACAGTCTGCTTGTGTCACTGATCCCTCCCCTCTTTGATTATTTCCAGAATATAAAAACTATGACTTTGATAAGGAATTAGAGGGAGGAAACAAGAAGGTATTTCTAGTTCAGATTTTAATTTGGAGAATCTGAATATATCCTCAACACATGCAAACATTAATTGCCCCAAACGAAGCTGTTCAAGCCCTTCCTGTTTTTATGTAAGTTTAATATTAACCATCTGGGTATTTAAAATTTGCTTTCAAATGCTGATTGCCTTACTAGCTTTCTCCTTTAGAAGAGCAATTTGTTGCTTCAGGTATTCAATGACTTGGTCTGCCTCTGCGCCCTTCTGCTCCAGTCTGTTCAACACGGCATTGTTGGCTGCCATCTTTAGCAAGGAACGGACTAAAAACCTAAACAAATAGGGGAAAAAGAGAACTTGAACATTTTCTTAATGTAATTAACATGCTCATCTTATACCACATAAAGCAGCACTAAAAATCAACTGCTGATGAAGTAGAGCATTTAGTAAGTGAACAAAATCAGGCTCACCCCCAACCCAAGCCCCAACAAAAGGCAATGTTAACCAGACTGATATTTGCCAGCTGCATTTTTCCCTTCTTTCTCTTGCGTTCTCTCTCTTTTTTTTAAAGTATTTTCGAAGAAAAGGCACTTTTCCTCCCATCTGCAGAAAACATGTTCTTGCTTCATAACAGCAAGAAATTCCACCTTCCCCTAATGAAAGAGCTGGAGCCCAGCAAGGAATAAACAAGACATTGGGAAAAAAATTGAGCATGGAAAAGACTAGCAGAAAATAAAGTTAGACTAGCAGTTCTGAATCTTTTTAGGCTCAAGACACCCCTCCAAAAATGCCAGCTCTTAATTTTCACAATTGTTATATGAAAAATAACACAGCAACTCTGTTGCCAAGAACTCAAAGGCTAAGTACAGACAGTCAAAAAGCCCAAGGCTGAATCGATTCGATCTTCACAGGTTAGTCTACGCTATGGAGACTGAACTGATAAGCAGGTGAAAACACATTCACTTTTGATTCTAGAAATGCAGCCACATGCCTGCGGTGGTCCACTCCAGAAGCCAGGGGGTGCTAGTGCATGCCTCCCTGCTTCATTGGAGCAGACAGCTTGGGACAATGCTAGCCCACTCACCCTGCAAAGCGGAGTTTGCAGGGAAGGTGCAAAACATCCCAGCACGCTGGGTGATGGCGATTTAACATGAAACTGGAGGGGATTTGGGACAGAAGTTCAATAAACTGGTTTATTATTTATTTATAATAAACCTAAATCAGTTAAGTTTGATACTACATGCAGTCAGATTTGTTTTGAATCGGTTTCAACCATTTTGAAAGTGGTCTATGTATACTGAACTTCTGTTGTGTCACAGATTTGAACTGGTTTCTGATCTTTTCTACTGGTTTGCATGAAATGACCGTATCTAGCCAATAAGATCATAACAGGTCAAAACTGTCTTTGTTTTATTTTTTTACACTATGGATTCTTATTTGAAATTGGCGTGTTCATCTTGCGAATCATGTTTGCACACCAAACAGTACTTACATTGTGTAGCATCCCAAGGCACCCCTGAAAGGATCTCAAGGCACCCCAGGGAGAAACAGTACCCTAGCTGAAAATCACTGGGTTAAACCAAAGGCCAATGTATCTTATCTTTGTATTCAAAATTGAAAATATTTTGATAAATTTCCTAAGAATAAAAATATGCTGCCCCATAACAATTTTCCAAGTAAACCAAGTTAGAACACTTAGAATACAGCATACCTTTATGGTTGCACATAAATATTAAGGATAAAAATGAACACAACAGTGAATTTCTAAGTATTCAAGCCTAACCACACTTTGAAAGGAGGACCCTCTTATTTGCCCTCCTTCCCTCAAGCAGCAACACTGTGGTTTTGAGCTTTCATTTTTAGAGCTGTTTTCAAGTTCATATTTGAATTGCCCCATTTTGTCTCCATTTTCAGTCTGACAGAAGGACCAAGGTTCAAGAACAGAAGCCAAGGCAAACTAAAGAACAGTTCTGCAAGGAGAGGCACAGGAAAATGCTGTCCTATTCGGTCATCTCTCTCAGCTCCTTGCAGATACCAATAGTTCAGAGTTCCTCTCTCATGACAGAGAAGGTAACAATGAACATTTTCTCTGTCTCATTCCTGTGGGTCCCAGCAAATGAAGTCCATCATTCTGTTCTTTCATTGTCTATGTTTAACCATAAGGACTCAAATGTCAACAATATGTTGATGATATCCAGGTATTTAATCACTTTCACCTGCAGTGGACAATGCTTTCACTTAGCCAGCTAATTCTTGAAGGAAAAAAAAAAAAAACTTGCACAAATTACATTTGGGTCAAATGTTGTTAAAGAGTAGATGGAAAGAAATACCCTGAAAGATCCTGCAGAATGAATGACAGGTCTCAAAGGTGTGGGAATCTGTCACTCAAATCATGCAAGATGCATGCAGTCAGCTAATGTTATCCAGTTTAATGCCTGGACTCAAGTTGTAGCAGTGCCCAGAATTACCTTTTCCCAACTCAGATTGTCCAAAAGAACAGGTGTAAGGATCTTGCCAATGATTCTGTCATAACAACAGATAATAGCAGACTTCTAACCTATTCTCTACTAGGGCAGAAAACAGTAGCTACGCTAAAACACATCTGTTTCTAACCACTATCTCATCTTCTAAGCACCTAAATCAACAGTATGTTGCAAACACTACTTTTATATATAGCGTCTGCATCAGAGCTTTCAAATATGTTGTTTAATGTAAAGAAGAACTGTCAGGAATCCCAAGATCACTTTGCTGCATACTGGGTGCATCTACACATGAAATTAAGGTGAAGCAGTTTGAGCCAGAGTAAACTGCTCCCAGGTGCAGGGTTTACATGTGTGCATGGGACCGCAGCAATGTGAGGCATAGTGGAGCAGACCTGGGCTGGCAGAGGGCATGGAGGTCAGGCCCAAACTCTGGGTGCTGGCACTGGGCAGCAGAGGGGCTGGCTGGGGCATGAGGGAGCTAACTCTGCAGAGCCATGTGGCTGGGTGGCATGCAGGAGTCTGGCTCTCACCCAGTCACTGTCTACATGTGCATTTTAGCACAGTTAATTACTCCGCTGCAAGATTGTATCGTCTTACAGCAGGGTTAGTTTACTGAACCCTAATAGTGGCACATGTGCAGATGGTGATGCTTTACTGTGGAGCTAATCAGTTTACTCCGCAGTAAAGCACACGTATAGATGCACCCACTGAATATCAAATTCATTTCTAAGTATTCTGAAATTTCACAGAACTCAATGTAGGTCACAACATCAGCTTTCCGGTTCATCCCCCAAATTCAACCAATTTATCAGTCAGCCAGTCTACAACAATGCCGCTGACTGTTTCCCAAGTGATGATGATGCAATGAAAATGATGTGATACATGACAGAATTCTCTTCTGTAGAAGACAGGAAGGAACCACCATCTTGTCCTCTTTAGAATCCAACACACTATCGCACAAGAGAACCTACAGTACACAACTTTTCTCAAAACAAGCGATGATGCTTGCTTCTCTTTCCCCTCCTCAGCAGAGGCAAGAAAAGAAAATTCAGTTTTTCCAGGTGACAAATAGTTATTAAATATTATAATTGGTCCTGAGTTAGTAAGAAAATCTTGGGTTTGTTTTTTGGTTTGTTTTTTTTTTACATCAAACAACATATTTTAAAGGTCTAATGCACACTAGGTGTTACACAGAAGAGCAGTGTTTGCAGCATACTTCTGACTTACATGTTGTAGGGAAATCCCTATTCATTATTTAATCACAAAAGGCTACATTATAAAGTCCAAAGAGATCTGTATGCCAGTAGAATAAGATTTCCCCTGTACTGCACTCTCTTCTGCTAGATTTGCTTTGACATACGCCAGTTTAGGAATATCATTACAATAACAACAAACTTCTATGATACTGGCTAGTAACATCACAGCAAACAAGGCAGGAATGATTACAAGGGCAGAAACTTCTGTTTACAAACGCAGCCTCACTATAACTATCATTCATTTCCAGTTACTTAATGGAAAGGGGGATGAAACTAAATATTAGGATGTGCTAGATTACAGCAAAGATGGTACCTCAATGTTTTCTTGCACAGTTAAAAA
>JAGPOW010000229.1:21184329-21202065 GCA_030014935.1 Caiman crocodilus
GTGCTGGAAGGGATGGGGATGCCAGGAGAATTTGTGGGCTGGGTGCGGGCACTCTATGGAAAGGCTACGAGTAGGGTGTTGGTGAGAGGCTTTCTGGGGGAACCTTTGCAGTGGACTCGGGGGTGAGACAGGGGTGCCCGCTGTCGCCAGGGCTCTTTGCCTGCACCATCGAGCCTCTAGCACAACGGATTAGGGGGGATAGAGTGATTAGTGGAGTGAGAATGCCGAGGGAAGGAGAATTGAAAGTCCTCCTATACGTGGATGATGTGACATGCGTAGTAAGGGACGAGGTGTCATTGGG
Source organism: Caiman crocodilus (assembly GCA_030014935.1). Lineage (NCBI taxonomy): Eukaryota > Metazoa > Chordata > Crocodylia > Alligatoridae > Caiman > Caiman crocodilus. The sequence continues at coordinate 21,184,631 of JAGPOW010000229.1, forward strand.
AAGAGCCTTGAAGCACATAGATGAGTTTGGGGAGGTATCTGGAGCAAGGCTGAATGTGGACAAGAGCACAGTGCTTGCGGTAGGAAGTTGGGGGGACTTGAGTAACCTTGGGCTACAGGTGGAAAGGAAGGAACTAAAGATACTTGGTGTCTGGATGGATATCCAAGGGAAAGGGAAACGGGCTTCGGAAGTGTTAAAGGGGAAACGGAAACAGACGGTGGGGTTGTGGAGCACACGGGGGTTATCAGCGAGGGGGAAGCGATTAAACAGTGCTTGCTGCCATTAATCCTGTATACGGCGATGGTGTACCCCCCGTCCTGGCGACAGGCCCGATGAGTCCAGTGGGCCTTGTGCCTTTTCTTTTGGGAGCGGAAGGTAGGGGAGGGAGACAGAGAAAGTGGCCAGGACAGAGATATATAAGGATGAGGAATTTGGGGGATGGCGCTTCCCCAACATAGAGACCTTTGTTTACATGCACTTTCTGAAGATGGTGGTAAGGGAAGCAAGGGGAGCAGCAGGGATGGTTACCAATTTCTGTAGGTTCTGGGGGGGAAGGTTCCTGAGAAATCTAGGCCTGTTCGGGAGCGCGGGCTTGGCAGATGTCACTGCCCTAAGCCCGACTTGGAGCCCTTGTTGCACAAGGATTGGTAGGGGTAGGGATCAAAGGACTGGGAGATGCCAAAAAGGTCTAAGTTCCTGCAAGGGAAGCAGAGGATGTCAGATATTGGGGAACTGCGATCAGAGCAGGTCAGTAGTGTGGAAAGGACTGGTGGGGAAGGACTGGAAAGGGGAGCACAAGGAGCTGGCGTGGAGGGTGGTGCGAAATGCTCTGCCAGTGCAACAGGTGCTCTATCGCTGGGGACTCTCTCAGTCTCCTAAGTGCCCAAGGGAGCTCTACGATGAGCCTGAGTCAGGACACATGTGCTGTGGGACTGCTTTTACGCACAACGGGTATGGGGGAAGGTAGCTACTAATATGAAGGAGATGGGAAGGGGAACAGGGATCACTTCCAGGAATGTCCTCTATGGTTTATCTGAGAGGACGGATGAGACATGGGGGGTGAGAGTCTTAATCACCTGCACCAAAGTAGCACTGTGGAAAGTATGCTCCTTATTGGCTCTAAAGGGGTCGTGTTTTTCCACAACAGTGTCTACAGTTAGCAATGCACGAGCTACAATTCTATAGAGCTAAAGAAGGAAACAAGAAAGAAAGAGGAGAGAAAATATTCTGGCAAGAATTGGACTTCAGGGAACTGTTCCAATCCAGCACAGGTATAGCCTAAACTAAGTCAGCCTTGTGACCAGGAAGACTGTTTTGTTTTTTTGGCGGTTTTTTTTAGGGTTGTACGTGGGGTAGAGACAATAAGGGACCTGTATGTCCTACCGTTGCTTTTTCCAAGAGTGCATGATGCCCAACATGATACCTGTAATATATGTTCAATAGATACTACTCAGGAATCTTTATACATACTGTATAAAAATGAGATAATGTGCAATGAACTTATATATAAATAAAAAAATAAAATGAACTTTAGTCATGCTAAGCGCTGGCTGGATTTAATTTAAAACAGGTGGCTTTTCCCCGTATGCTGATTGGAGGAAAAAGCCTCATCTTGTATTGGATTAAATATGGTAACAAATACAGTTCAAATTCAACTCTTATCAATACCGTTACTGCAATAATATTTTTGTGACGTATACCTAAAGATCTTCAAACATTTTATGAACATTAATCAACTAAATCCTTATGCCCCTCAAACAGGAAGTATAACAGGGTCTTGTTCAGGGTTACAGGAAGTCAGAAGCAACATGGGAAAAGAATTTCTCTCTCAACTTCCAGTACTCTCCTCTAAACATACCTGTCCATTTTAGATCAAGCTGATCAAATTCCTTCTGAATTTTGCCTCATAACCTCTCCTATTTCTCATTAACTGCTATCACACCCAGTTGCTTTATGCCTTTTACTGAAGACCAAGGCAAAAGAGCAGTTAAAAATCTAAATCCTCTGCTTTCCCTCTGGGAAGTAGAAAGAAGCAGACCTGCCTTTTTCTACCATCTTCCCTTTCAGCTTTGTATGTACTTAAAACTGCTTTTTTAATTCTCTCTCACGCCCTATTCATAGAGTGCATTAGAGGTGGCCAACCTGCAGTATGGGTACCACAAATGGCATGGGCAGCCACTGTGTGGCACGCGGAAGGCTGGGGAGGGAGCAGGGAGCACAACAGAAGACAGGGCAGGGAGCAGAAAGCAAAAGTATCGGATTAGACAAGGAGCACAGAAAAGGAAGCAGAGCAATAGATTAGGCAGGGAGCACAGGGCTGGGAACAGAAACTACAGCAGATCAGGCAGGAAAAGGGGATCAAAATGGTACTTGGGGAGGCCTGAAGCTAACTTGTGGCCAACAAAAAGGCTGCCCTCCACTGAAGGATGTCATTTTGTACTTATTTCCACTCAAGTCAGACATTTCCAACATGATGCTAAATATCACATCTGTGTCTTTATGAACCTTCCTCCTTTGCAAGAGTTAATTATTTTCTTGGGCAAACTCTGGACACGCGTGAAAAAGACACTTAAGAACGTAAATCACAGAATATATTTATTTGATACATCACAGCCTAAATCAACTCCACATGATTCTAGAAGAAACCTGAAATTTTAGTCCATCACCTGCTTTTGGCCTTTGTTTTGAATTCCAGATAAAAGCTGTAACTGGCTCATTAACAACAGCAGACTAACATATAACGTAGTGCTAATCCCTAGCAATAAAATTTGTAGGTTATAAAAAAAATGCAGAAATCCGGTTTCAAAGAATATTTTAAAGATTGCTTGGACTTTGCTGGCAAAGCAAAATGGAAACAAGTAATACATTTGATAAAGGGAAAAGTAAAATTGAGAAAATGAAACAGAGATGTGGTAGAATAAAATCCAATACAAATACACTGAGTTGCACAAATTAGTTTATAAATAAAAATGATAAATTAAGGTGCACTGATTCATCATTCCTATATTTGTACTGGCAAGCAATATAAGGAAAATTGACAGTATTGGCAACTGACTTTTTTTGGCTGATGCGGCCAACCGACAATGTTGCCAATAAATGTCCCATGCATGTACACCACAGTGTAGCATGTAGGTGAACAGGAGCACAGTCAGCAGCATGGAGAGCAGCATCTGGCTGGTAAGTCTGTTGTGGGGGAAGGGGCAGACTGAGGCCGCCACAGTGAGGGAGGGCGTGAGGCAGGGACAGGGGTTGCCCAGCAGGGGAGGGGCAGGGCATAGGCAAAAGCATAAGCAGCTTGTCCAGGGGGCATGGGGAGTTGGCGATAGCTCCCGTTGCTTTGTGTACCACAGGAGGACATAGGGGGCGTGTGCCCTTGGATCTGCGCATGGGGCAAGGGCGAGTTTCTGCTGGGGGTGGGCTGTGCTGGGCTTCTTTCTGGTGGTGGGGGAGGGGGCTGGGCTGGGCTGTGCTGTGGTCTGGGCAGGTGGCTGCAGTGCTGGAAGGGGACGTTGTGGGGGGTCTACGGCAAATTCTGGGGTGGTTGCAGCCCCCCCATAGCTGCCCTCCCAGCGCTGCTGCTACCAACCTAAGTGTAGCCCAACCCCCTGCTAGGAAGAGCATGGCACCACCCCAGCCTGCAGTGGCAGCCCTCCTTTGCCCCATGCCCCCTGTGCCGTGCGTAGCAGCAGGAGCTGCCTCCCTCTCCACCTCCCCCATAAGTAATATATGGTTCCATCCTATGCCCCACCCCACTGCAGCCCCACTATTTCCCTCCATGTGGGGGCCTCAATCTGCCCCCCCATGTCCCTTTCTTCTCCCCCCCGCACCCTTCCCCACAATGGACTTACTAGTCGGACCCTGCTCTCCAAGTTTCTGGGCTGCATAACAGCAATTGGATTGATATCAATCAATATGGCTTGTTAAAAATTGGCCATGGATATCAACCCAAAAAAATCTCTATTGGTGCACCTCTATGATAAATGCATTGATATTTCAATGCCCACAAATTACTATATAATTAAGCCTCAACTGTTAGTTCAGTTGCTTCAATGTTGTCTAATGGAAAACAAGAACAAACAAAATCTTGCCAATAACCCTGTAGTTCTGACTTGCAGCTCTGTTCAGTGCAGTAGAAGGCCAAGAGTTGCCTACAGATTCAGGAAGACAATACCTTTTGATTTTATACCTGAAGTTATTTTTGCACATAGTGACAGGTGCTTCATTTTAAAGCTTAAATTCTGTAGAAACAATCTGCCAGGCAAAAAGAGAATGTATTTTGAGCTCTGACTACAGTCTGTAACATGTTAGAATCCTAAACCTTCAGCTGTAACTGAACTGCCTTTTCTTTCTGAAGGCCTTAGATGACAATAAACAACGAGAGCTCTAAAATACCAGTGCATTTATTTTGCAAGCTACTTCCAGACTTAAATAGAAAAAGTCGAAATATGTTCACATTGCATTACAATAATATTTATTGACTTTTATAAAATGCTTTGAGATCAAATTTATGAAAAGCACTAGATAAAATGAATGACTACTGTAACCAGAACTGGATATTATTAATGAATATTACTTGAATTAAGAGATAAATGAGAAAATAACAGGCCAAATATCCACGAGTACTTCCATGGATTTTAGTTCAATAAACGAAGAGAGGAATTTGGGCACGAATTCATTTTTCCTTCAAAATTCAGACCTTTCGGAAAGAATACAACTATGTTAACTTATCTTCCTGACAGTTCCAGTTTAGTCATTTACTCCTCCTTTCCCTCATTTTTAAGACTATACTTCTAGCCTGAAGGAGTGAAATGACGAGACATGTAAACCAGAAAAAAAATGGAAAGACTAACATGGATACTCCATTGTTAGGGACAGAAATTGCACATAAACCAGTATAAGTGATAAGAAACCAATTCAAATCTGTAACACAATAGAAGTTAATTGCATATAAACTACTCTCAAAATGGCCAAAACTAGTTTAAGATAAACCTCAATGGATGTGGCACGATACTTAATTGATTTAGGTTAAATAAGTTTATTGAATTTCTGTCCCAGATACCCTCCAGATTCAAGTCAACTCACAATCCCCCAGCATCCCAGGATGCTTTGTACCTCCCTGCCAAGACCCTCCCCCACTTGCAGAGTGGGCAGGCTAGCTTTGGCTCGAGCTGTCTGCTCCATATGAACAAGAAGGCATTCTCTAGTGCCCCAGGCTTCTGGCCTGAGCCACTGCAGGCATGTGGCTGCATTTCTAGAATCAAAAGTGAATGTCTGTTCACTTGCTTATTTGTTCAAACTATGTAGTTCAGACTAATTTGCAAATATCGAATTCATTCAGCCTCAGACTTTTTGACTGCTTGCACTTGGCCCATGTGTCCATAGAATGAAACTTGAACCCTTGGACCTTGGCTTAGAAAAAAGGCTCTTACAGAGCATGCATCTGCAAAACGATTGACCACAAGATGAACATGAGCCTTCAGTGTGATGTTGCGGCTAGTAAAGAGAGCAAAATGCTGGCTTGCATCCGTAGATGCTTCTCAAGCAAATCCTGGGACATCATTCTCCCATTGTAATGGCCTTGATGAGGCTGCAGCTGGAGTACTGAGTCCAGTTTTGGGCCCCACAATTCAAAATGGATGTGGAGAAGCTTGAGTGGATCCAGAGGAGAGCCCCGCGCATGATCAGAGATCAGGAAAACAGGCCTTACGACAAGAGGCTGAGAGCTATGGGACTGTTTGGCCTGGAAAAGCGCAGGCTCAGGGGTGATCTATTGGCCACCTATGTTTATCGGGGTGCTCATCAGGATCTGGGGGAACGTCTGTTCACCAGAGCGCCCCCCAAGGGATGACAAGATTGAACGGTCACAAACTCCATCACAACCGATTCAGGCTGGACATAGAAAAGAACTTCTTCACTCTCCGAGCCCCCATGGTTTGGAATAGACTGCTGCCAGAGGCAGTTCAAGCACCCACTTTGAATGCCTTCAAGACACATTTGGATGCTTATCTTGCTGGGATCCTATGATCCCTGACTTCCTGCCCCTGGGGCAGTGGTCTGGACTCGATGATCCTCTGGAGTCTAAAATTCATGGCTTTCTTTTGCACTGTGCAACTTGCACCAAGTAGAGAAATGTCACCTGGAAACTGTCTCAACTTGTAGTGTTCATGCTTTTGTGCAGACTGTCTAAGCAGAGACAATTTACTGCTTAGTTCACAAAAAGGATCAACAGGAAATGAGAACACAGAAATCCTATATTGTATTGAATATTATAAATTTAAAAACTCGTGGAAGCTAATTGCATGGCATATTCTTTAGAACATGTGAAACACTATTTGCACGTATCTGGAAAGAAGTGCAGTGTTACAAAATTCACAATATTAATAATTTGGCCAGAGTTAAGCTCACTTCAACTTATTCTTTCAAAAAAACAGAATACTGATGAATAACTCTGGCTGTCAAAAAAGGAGGAAATTCTGGGAAATGCGTCTAAAAATAAATCTAAGTAGTATGAAATCTTGAGTATTTCTACATGTTTTTAGTCCACATACGAAGTATTTCTAAGGGCTCCTATGCTACAAACACTAAGGTACAAGGAAACCAAGCATTTAAAAAAAAAAGAGACAAACACTCATTTTGGTAAAGACAAGGACACTGTAATAGTCTACAAAAAGTATATTTATTTTCAGACACTCATCTCTCCACTGAATTGCCTCTTTGTCTCTCAAATCTCTACTATGTCCTTTCTCTCACTTTTTGTTTCTCCATGTTTTGTCTCTGTTTTCTTCAGATCCATGAAATTACATGGTAGGTAAGGATCCAATCTCCACCATAGGCAATCAGTCCTCATTCACATGTATGCTCAACAGAGTATAGGCAGTAGTGTCAGATCTGCAAATGGTAATCCTCTGACACTGACAGTTGTATGTTGATTTGATACCTGGAGATTTCTAGTCTGTCATATGGTTAGATATTTAAACTATTATTTTTTTTTATCTATGAATTTTTGTATGAAATTTGATATGAAACAGCCCTGGGAAAATGCTTTATGCATAAATTACCATGCAAATGCTTTTACTGTACTCTATTTTACATGGGATACAACCATATCAGATCATTATTTACATGTAATGAATGGAAACACTACACAACCTCACATTGTGACAACAGGGGTCAATCTTGGCAGCCTACATCTGCTAAGCAGAGCTCAGAAGTGACAGAGAAGGGGATACAGGGTACAGCAAAAGCCTCATCATTTGGTACTTTACCAACCGGAAAACTCCACTAACCGGCATCTGTCAATACAAATCTTTCTTCCAAGGGACATGCCAAAAGTGAAACCAGAAGGCATATTTGATTAACCGGCATCCCCCATTCCCAGGGGATGCAAAATAACAAAGCTTTTACTGAACTTTCCATTCTCCACAATGAATAGCAATTTTAAAAATGTAATCAGAATGATGTATATACAAGTCAGCATAAGAACAGGTAACATATTTAAAAATAAAGCAACCAAACCTTCTCTATAGAATTATGGCTGATGTTTTGGAAGAGGTGTAAATCTGAGTTATTGAAAAAGATACAGAAAATGTCACAGTCTTACCACATAATGCCAGACAACTGATTTAACAGAGCAAGATCCACATTTAATTATGAAATTCACATTTCTTATTTCTTGCCTGGAGGTGCCGGGGTGGTGGTTTTTCATCTTTCCTTCCACCCCCAAGTCGGGTGCTTAAATTGTAGCCCACTAGCTACTGTAAAAACTAATTGCATTCTTTCCACTTCTGGACCCAATTTCCTGAAAGAAGCACAGTTGCAGCTGAACTTTTTCGCCTCTTCAATACCTTGTCAAATATAGTTAGCATGCTTGAGTAATGTTTAGTCTTTCTTCCATGATATGCCTCTACTGCCAGGGGATGGCAATTATTTTGGCTAGAAGGCCCCTGCCCTGCCGCATGCCTGGGGTGGCAGGACTGGCCACACGCCACAGCCCAGGCTGCCCCCCATGCCTGAGGCGAGAGGGGCTGAGGGACCTGCTGTGGGCCAGATAGATTGCCCCAGCTCTGACCTGTTGGCCATAGTTTTCATAGTTGGAAGGGCCGGAAGGGACCTGAGCAGATTATCAAGTCCGACCCCCTGCCATGGCAGGAAAAAGTACTGGGGTCAAACGACCCCAGCAAGATGTTCATCTAACCTCCTCTTAAAGACCCCCAGGGTAGGAGCCAGCACCACTTCTCTTGGAAGTTGGATAGTTTTGTCCACACCTAATTTAAACGATACACATGCATAAAAATACAGCCATTGCAGAAGAGGACTATACACTTAAAAAAACCCGGAAGCCAAGGCTCATATATTTTTCCAGCTCCAAAAAGCCTACACAACGTTTGTGTGTTTTGCTGGGTGCCCATGTCCCTAAAGTGCTTCTGCTTTTCTTAAGTCTCTGGAAAACCATGAACGTGCCTGCTTTTATAACAGGCCTCAATTTCTAAGCTTGTTTTTTAACCACCACATTGTTCAGATATGAAATAAAATTAAGAGTGAAATCCTGACTGTTGAATACAAGCCAGCCAAAATTTCACCCAAAGAACACGTATGTGACAACTTTCGTGACAACTTCATTTTAAGGAACAGCAATGTTGACAGGGTCTCTGGTAAGAACAAACATGTGGCTTTTTGTATGTTTAATTCTTTCATTGGTAACAAAGGGAATTCTGCAGAATTCTCAACGACAATATTTCAACAAAACATGAGCTATACACTTCTACCATCTGCTTATGTAAGTAATTGCTTTTTCCAAAGGAAATAATTTAAGACCCTAATCTTGCAAAGGCAAGAATGTAGTTGCTGCAACTACACACGCTTATTTGAAAGACTGGAGGCCAAAGCGCAAAGAATATGTGATTGTATATAATGTACTATAGAACATAAAGGAATGCCAGTCAATAGATGAATACAAGGTAAAGAGGAATGTAATTTTCAACTAAATTAATTTTTTATAGGTATTATACCTTATCAATATAGGGAGAAGGCATTTTATTTAACAAGCTACAGAACATCTGTTAACATAAGGAAGCTTAAACAAATAGAATGCCACTTCTTTTCATCATAATTACTGTCATATGCATCAAAGAAACATTTGATGAAAATCATACCCAGAATTATAAATGCAAACACTTTTTATAAGTTGCTAAGTAAATAAATCATTATTATTAAATGCAAGTAAGGTCACAGAAGAAAAGATAAAAGCCAAAAAAAAAAATCAGAATTGTCATGATGTAAAGCAAAAGCATTTCACTGATATATAGGGCAAACAAAAGAAAAGTGAGGCTTCTGAACAGTTTAGGGTATCAGCTCTGAGAATCTGACATATAAAATAGGATTTTGATGACAAATACTGTAGACAGATGCATATACTTCACTTGCTTTGAGGAAAGAGTTTGAACACATCAAAAACATTAAATAAGTGTAACAAATGTGTTAAAGAAAAAGTGACCAAACGCCAAACACCAGAGCAAATTATGCTCATAGCGTAAGGGAGTGGTGAACACAGCCTGATAGCCGTGTGATCAATAGTCCCAGCCCACGCAAAAGCCTCTGACGCAAAGTCAGCTGATGTACAGGACATAATCTAATCGGCTACCCAACCAATAAAGGCCACGGGCAATCTGAAAAAAGAGAGAATCCACATGACATCAGAGAGGTCTGATCACCCTTTCTGGAAATCCTGCGTCCACAAAATCCCTTCCCCCTGAATGCCCCATCAAGGACGAATATATCGCTTAGACGTAACAAGCTCTCGAGTTACTTGCAAAGTTAATCTTGAAACTGCTATAAAGAAACCACCTACACGAAAGTGTGAGTAAAGCATTTATTTGTTATATCGCCTACTTGATTGTTTTCACCCAACTGAAAGCAAGATAAAGAAAGGAAGGAGTAAGGTTCCGCAACCCTTTCGTCCCTGGCCTGTTCACGCAGTACCTCTCGAGGCCCAACTGCCCGTCGTCAGGTTGGTCAACAAACATACAATACAAGATCTCTTAGGGAAGGACATGATCAGGAAAATACTAGAAATGCATAGCAATATGGCCTATATTATGTGGTGTCAACCACATTACATTTTAAGTTTTTCTTTATAGTGAGATCTGGTGTAGTCATACCACTAACCCACCAGGATGCCACAGAAGCTTCTACTATACTGGAGCCCTTTTACTCAAATTCACATGGAATTTTAAAAATATGACATGTATTGATTTGAAGCATTTGGCAAAAGCTTCATAAAGCTTCAGGGATTTGCTTCCTTTTTTCTCTTTAAACATCATACAATTAATTTAGTTACTATAAATTGTCCTGGGTAAAATATGTAACAGCAGCAATAACAACTAATTAAGTGAATTTTAGAAGTTGGATGCATATCTGGAAAGAAAACTATTATGAAAAACATTTGATGGCTCATAGAAATGGACAGACCCTGATGAGCTATTTGGTGTTTTTTCCTCTAACATCCTTCTCATGAAATAAAGAGGTCCTAAGCCATAGATAGGGATTTACCCTATTTGCAATTTCACATTTTTCGCAGAAACAATGAAAAAAGTGACCTCACAAAAATGGCGATCCCTGCAATTTTGGCATGGGATGGGGAGGGGGTTCTAAAAATATATTGCTGGCTCCCCAGTGGGGCAGGAGCCCCTGGCATGAAGAGGTGCAGCAAAAACAGCAACCGCACTTCCCCCCTACCACTGACTGGCCAAGAGGGCTACCTGGTGTGTGGTTCTGGCCCTCCCCACCAATCAGCAGCAAGGCATGGTTCTGCATGATGGACAGCCCTCTTAGCCAATCAGTGGTGAAGGACAGGGCCACCAGGACCCCTCAGCCAATCAGTGTCATTGGGGGGATGGAGTGGGAAGCCACTGAAAAAAAGACTGAAAATGGTGCCATGGGCTGTTTTTGTAGTTTAGGTAGATTCATAGATTTCTAGATTGTATTTCTAGATTCACAGATTTCTAGATTGTATTTCCTCACAAATATCCTTCATAATACCCAACTTCAATACTTCTAAGAAATATTTGTTAAGGCAAGATTTCCTAATGGTAGAGAAACATTAATACGCATCACCCTATAGGAATGTCTTGTAACTGGCTAATTCAAGAATCACAGGGGCCCATCTAGCCCCTCAATGGGTACAAACAATTAATTAAACTAATGGCAGTATTAAAGGGGGGGAACAACTGTTCTCCTGTCAATTTGATCTCAATCTCTCATTACATTTAGATGCACTGTTAAATTCAATTTGCAGTATTGCCCAGTCTTGTACAGCTAGGATATTTAGATTAGTTATATACATGAATCTTTAACGAAAATCAGCAAAAACTTGTATCTTTTTGAAGATTTTTACTATAAAAACCACTCATAATGAACTGCATAGGAAATGTACTGAATTCTGAAAATGATCTAGGCAAATAAATATTATCTCCATTTTCCAGAAATAGGAACTGAGGGCATAGAAACTATAACTTATTCATTTAAAGTAAGAAAGTGTGCTTATAACAGTTCTGAACATAATCATGACTTCGATTCATATAATGGCCCATACACCTCAGGCATGCAATAACTAGTAAAACATTACAATATCACTAATATAACCCCCATTCCCTAATATGAATTTATAAACCCACATCTAAGAATCTTGCTGGTCAAAGTAGATGTGGAACAGTTTTGCAATATTTCTATGTTCACTGTACATGCCCACCTTTCTGTATTCTTGTACACATTGGAAAATTATTGCTTAACCTACATGCTGAACTGTGGTGAGAATGAGATATGGATACTTACACTTAGCTGCATAGCACTTACACTTAGCTGCATAGAATCGGCCATCAAGAATTGAATGGGACCAATCACATGAGTAAGGAGCACCTCAGTCAAGACAAGGTAAACCCAAACAAATAGAGATTAATTTTAATCACTAGCACCAGGATTAAGTGGACTTGCTGGGAGATGGACAATTTTAAAAGGAACAACAAATATGGGAAAAATAGACGGCAGGAGAGGAGAGATTTCCATCCTGGAAAAATTTTCCTTAATACTTACGATTCACTCAGGCCTCTACATCTCTCAAGGAAAAAGGAAAAGATAGAGAGACTCTCCAGAGCGCCTCCCAGTTGGGTTAAGAACAGAGACTATACTGTATGCCCCCAATTCTGAATCAAAGAACAACAAGATGCTGCTCTGAGACAGTAACATAAGACCTTGCAGCAGCAGTAGCCCAGGACCAAGAACAGGACTCATTACAGCCAGAAGCTGAGGCCACCAATAGGAGTCTAAAAGATTTTGGGGATGAATTCCATGCCCATGACCAGTTGCTTCAGCTGGGACAGGTGACAGAGCACCTAGAAATGGCAGAACCCCACACATGAGAAACAACCTTGCCTGAAACTTGGATTCCTTTAAACCAGAATGTTGATCAGATACAGGAAGGGAAAGAGAGCAGCCCAGCTATTTCAACAATCCTCACACATGTGAGTGAAAGACAGGCTATGCGCTAGTGCCAAAGGACTTTGGGGGGACAGATTCTCACACACCACTGAGACATCCCAAAAACTGTGTTTAAACTTGGTTGCATTTAAGAGTGTCCTATTATACATTTAATAAAATCCTTTTTATTATATGCCAAACTTGTTGCTTCTACATGGGGATGTTATGATCATTCTGAGCACCCAGATGTTGTAATGTAGTCTTCCCATTCTGAGTGGAGATGGCCTTAAGCCAGCATTATTTGTTAGCAGGAATCACTAGGAATTGAACCCTACCAAGGCTACAGCCAAATAAGGGTTGTGCCTAGCAGAAGAGTTACAAACATTTGAAAATATTGGATACACACGCATTCTTTGAATCTTTGTAACCACCTCTAGAGAGAAAAAGGTGAAGAATTTGTTACTTATTTATGTATTTATTGAAATATTTAATATACATTAATTTAAAGTGCACATGCATATTGAGAAAAATGTGTGTATGAAACAACTCTTTCCCAGTCAGCAGATCTGTTCAGATCAATAACCACTGCCCCACAAAGTGCATGGCTATAGATATAATACAGAGCTGTCTTACAAAACTTCGTGAAAAGCAAGATTTGGTAATATCTATTAATGGTTCAGCTAACTAGTTGATATGTTAGATAAGCTTTCCACTACAAAATGCCCTACCTGGAGACCTGAGAAAACTTTATGACCAAAAGCTTGTCTAATATCTCTCTGAACTAGACAGGTAGACCAGCAAGACCTACAACCAAACAAACTGAAACCCTGCTTCTCCCATATTCCATGACCCCCCATTGCTCAAATGTAAACTCAGCATTAACCCAGCACCAACATTAATCCAAGTCTCAAAATTTTAGACTCCAGGCACACCTCATGAGACTTGAAACAGCCTTCAGAAGATGCCAGCTCTTAGCTTTCACTCATTTTTTACTGTAGAAAAAAAATACCAGACCAATTCTTCTGTTGCAAAGAACTCAGCAAGCCCATGGCAGGGCAGAATGATTTTGATACTGGATTTCTAACTGAAATCTTTGGGTTTCTTTTGTGAATCATGTGTAAATGTTTGCACATATGACAATGCTAACACTGCAGGACACCTCTAGACGGTGTAGGACAAGGGTGGGCTGCCCTCTGTGGGCTGGGGGAGGTGTCAAACTCTTCCAGGCAGGGGGCTGGCCTGTGTTCAGGGCAGTGGCACTGGGAGGGAGGCACCCAACCCAGAATTCGCTGCATCCCCCAAAGGCCCCCCCTCGCAGCGATGCCGCCGCCCACCCTGAGCACAGCCTGGCCCAGCCCCCATCAGGAAGAACCCAGCACTACCCTGCCCACAGCCTGCCCTCACCCCATGCACAGATCTGAGGGCATATGCCCCCCATGGCCTCTTGGGGTGCATGCAGCAGTGGGAACCATCACCCCCAGCTGTGCTCCCTGGACAAGCCACAGCTCCTTTCCACGCTCTGCCCTGGCAGTGCAGCGCCTGCCCCAGCCCTACTGCCTCCCTCACCTTGGGGGGGTCTTGATCTGTCCTCCCCCTGCCCCCCATGCCTTTTCCCTCACAACAGACATACCAAACTCACCAGACTTACTCCTGGGCCCTGCGCATGCTGCGGTTGTGCATGTACGCATTTATCAGCCACATCGGCCATAGAAGCTGACTACCAATACAGTCAGTTTTCTTCCTTATATTGGTGCCGTTCCAAAAGGACCAATGTATCGGTGCACCTTAACAAGCATAATTTAGCATCCTGCTTGCCATCACATACCTTTGAGGAAAATGAACTGCTCCAATTTTTATCAAAGCTAAAATGAATCTTTCCAACGAGAGAACTGACACCACCCCTCAGCTCTCCTGTACTATGTGAATTGCCACTGGTGCCTGGGAGAAACCTTACCTTCTTCTATGCATGGGGAAGGGGGTATGTGCGCCCAAAAGCTTGCAAAAAAAAAAAAGAAACATTTTGTTTGCAACTGCCTAGTTGGTCTAACAAAAGATGCTGCCTCTACCACACTGTCAGCAAACCCGATCACTTCGAGCTTCCAACACAATAAAGGAATGCTGATGTTCAATATCCCTTGGGATTCAAATGCCCAAGGAAAGCAGCTGAGCAGTGTGGCATGCAGGGGGTGTTACGAGGTACCACTGCCACCACCTGGGCATTGGTCCTCGGCAGGGCAAGTCCCTACCCTGGATACTTTCAAGACACATTTGGATATTTATCTTGCTGGGATCCCTCGACCCCAGCTGACTTCCTGCCCTGGGGCAGGGGGCTGGACCCGAGGATCCTCCGAGGTCCCTTCCAGCCCTGATATCCGTGAAGTCTTTGAACACCTGGCGACGCTGCCAGGGCCGCGCTAGAACATGCCGGTAGCCCCGCCCCCACCCCCGGCCAATCGCCAACAGCGGCGGGAGGCCCCGTCACGGTGCAGAATACACATCACCGCATCCCCCTCCCCAACGGATTCTTCTGTCCCTTGGTTTCAATAGCAGCGGCCCCAACCCCCCGCCACCAAGCGCGGAGAAGCCCCGGGCCCAGGCACTCCCGACGCCCCGATCCGCCCGGCGACCCGCGCCTAGGGTAACAGCCACAGCCGCCTCCGAGGGGCCCCGGCCGGTGTCGCGCATGCGCTGTAGGGAAGGGGTCGGCCGGGGCCACGCGGGAAGGCGGCAGGAACTAGGGAGTCACAGCGCGACACTCACATGAACCGAGGACCTAGTGCCGCCGCCTCGCGCCGCCTGGGAGCAGCAGCCCGGAAAAGGACCCCGTGCTTCTGGCTGGCCGCCGCCAAGCCTGACGCTGACAAGCGCTATGCAACCTGAAGCCCCACCCCTTCCCGCCGCATAAGGCACGTTACCGCCACAAACTGCCAGGGCGCGGTGGGGCTGCCGAGAGGGCTTCCCGGTCTCATTGTCTCCTATATTGCTGGGGGTTTTTTTGCAGGCGTCTGCGGTGGCCACCCCGACCTCGTCTCTTCCTCCCCCATGCCGCGACGGCGCGTCTGAGGGTCCTGCCACACGAGCTGGTGCGGTGTGACGACGTCATAGGCAGGGGTTTGGGAGATGGTGGAGCATGACGACACCTGCCCGGCTGCAGGGGGGAGGGGGTGGTGCCCGAGGGGGCTGGGCGCTTGAACGCGGCGGGAGAGGTAGCGCGCATGCGCCTCCCTCTCCCTGCAGCTGCAGCAGGTACCGCGCAGCCCTCCAGGGCATCCCCCTGGGCGTGGGGCAGGGTTGGGCCGTGGGAGTGGGGGGAGCAGCAAGGCCGAAGCCTTCGTTGCTGGCAGAATGCACCCCTAGCCCTTTAAAGGACCTTGTGATCCAGAAAGTGGTCTCTTCGCTGGGGCGGGGCAGGGAGCAGAAAAGCAAAGCAGGCGGGGAGCAGGAAGCTGAGCAGCAGATTAACCAGGGGGCATAACAGCTGATGGGGAAGGGAAGGGAAGGACACAGAAAGCAACTTGAGCAAGGAGCAGGAAACTGGAGCAGCGCTTGAGGAGGGGTGTGGAAGAGAGGGAGCAGGAAGCTGAGCAGAGGAGGAAGCAGAAAGCAGAGCAGGCAGGGAGTAAGAAAACAGAGCAGCAGATCGGCAGGGGAAGAAGCAAACAGCAAATCGGGTGGGAAGCAGGAAACCAAACAGCAGATCAGGCACAGGAGAATGATCAGTGGCACTTGGGGCAGGTGTGGGGTGAGCTTGTGGCACGCCTGTCAAAAAGATTGGTCGCCACTGCACTAAGTGGCTGTAAATGGGCAAAGATACTTTCCTGACTGCAGACAGATCCTGAGTAATGACCCTGTTGTTGTCAGTACTTTTGTCAGGTAGATGCAGGAGAAGGTGGCAGGTGATGCGTGTTCATTTTCCCTGCTGTTTCTCTGGAGAATTGTGGAAAGAGCGGAGAACCTGAGGAACCTCGCCGCCTTTGTTTCAGGGTCCTAGGGGACTGCAGGAGCAGTGTAGCTATCTGAATGAGGATAGCCCCCCCAAATCACTGCTGTTTCCCAATCTTTTCGCTACTCCATCATCAAGAGAATGTTATTTTTGCCAGGGGGGTGGGAAGTAGAGGGATGAACAAAGTTTCTCTCTTCCAGCAACTTGGAATGAGGGAAAAATTTATCTTGCAACTAAAGAGAAGTGGAAGCACTATTTAGGATGTAAGTGGACCACCCCAGTATGATGTCTTGTTTTTCCACTTGGGATGAAACTGACTGATTGTCTCTGGGCCTTGCTTTTTCGCCTAATCTAGTGTTTCCTGTTTACTTCTGGTGAATGGTTTCTTTGTCAGTCTATCATATCCAGCCTGAGGCTTGCAAGCAGCACTTTTAAGAAGCGAAATCAAAAACGTTTCTCTTCCCTACTCCCTTCCCTCCCCTTTAGCTTCTGGGATTGCATCACGTCTTTTTGATCCCCGGGTATTTGTCTAAACTGGAGGGGTAACAAAAATAAGGCACTCAACTCTGGAGCTGTCTGAGGCTACCAAAACAGTTGTTTCTGCTGTAGTGAAAGGAAAGTAAGTAGTGAGCATGAGGACCAGGAGAGGAAAACACAAACATCAGTCACATAAAAAAAAGACATGACAGTGTAGCTGCATGCCATATCTAAATGAGATTGTTTAATTAACAGCTTTGAAATATTTTTCTTTTAACAAATTGAGATAGCTTTAATTGATGTTGGTGCAAGAAGTGTCCACAAATAATAAGTTAAACGTAGTCTGAAATATAAAAATTGTCTTTTTATAAAGACAACCAAAACATCTCAGTCGTGTGTGTGTCCGTTCCAAAAGAAGACTTCAATAACTTACTGTTCTGAGAAGGCCACTTCACCGCCTAATGGCAGAACGCAGGCAAGCAAGAGAAGCCAGTGTGTACGTGCAACGAGATTATAAAATTTCTGATTGTGTGCTCTCTCTCTC
>JAGPOW010000229.1:21206975-21253335 GCA_030014935.1 Caiman crocodilus
TGACTTTTGGGCTGGAGAGAGTAGAACCGGAGGACCATTAATACTGCTTGTTGCCTGTAGACTTGCTGCAGAGCAACTTGCAAGTGTCCTCTATAATGTAATAAGTACCTTGATTTAGACCAGAGGTTGGCAACATTTTTGGGCAGAGTGCCAAAAACACCCGCACCCTCAACTTGTAAGATTTAGGTGTTCCAGGAGCCCTATCTCTTTTGTAGCAGTGCAACCCCAGACCCTGCTCCATAGTCTGCTCTGAGGCATGCATGTACCTACCACCAGCAACAAGCAAGGCTGGGGCTCCACAGACTCAGGTGCAGCTGCTTTCAACCTCCTGGCTACCTGCCACAGCTGGCTCAGGCTCTGGGCAGGCCTCTGCTGCCCACCATGGATCCTGGACTGCTCCAGGGTCTGCAGAATCCCAGCCCAGCTCATTGCTGGTAGCAGGTGCACACATGCCTTGAGGTAGATGGTGAGAAAGGGCCTGGGACTGTACTGCCACACCAAGGATTGGGCTCTGTGCAGCTCCCCCACTGTCCACCCTGAGGTGCACAAGCAAAGCAAAATGCCTTTGCATGCCATGCTTTGGTACGCATGCCTGGGGTTGCCTCTCTCTGGCCTAGGCCTTATCAAAGGTAAAGCTTAAAAGTCTCTTTACTCTTTCTTTTTCTTTCCACTCATTCCTCTGTAATGTCAAGACAGCACGGCAGTGGAGGAAGTCTTGTCATTTGTGGGAAGTACAAATAACTAAGAAAGTTCCACAGACCGTATTTTGAACTTCTGAAAATCGTAACTCTGGGATTCTTGCATGTAGGGGGTTAATAATAAATTTTTCCTTTTTCTTTAAAATCCTGCTGACTTACTTTGACAGTGACCTGGTCTTCACTATAAGTCTAAAGTTCTTTTGAACTTCTGAGCACTGCTTATAGCTACCTAGCTTTCCCCACTGCCTTTTGTGACCCCCCAGCAGGTTTGCAGAATTGTGATGTTGCTTCTATTTTCCCAGTAAATACTTTTGTTGTTTTTATTATGTGCTTCTTATCATGGTAATATTCATAAGCTGTTAATCATAGGAAATATCTGCTGTATGTGGGTTTTTAACATGCATTGTTTTTCTGCCCTCTCAGGAACATACTTGCTCGGAAGGATTTAAAGAAAGAACAAAAAATGTTCCCTTTGAAGGATGCTGAGATGGGTGCTTCCACCTTCTTTGCCTCAGCTCTCCCACATGATGTTTGTGGAAGCAATGGTCTTCCTTTGACACCCAACTCCATCAAAATTTTGGGGCGCTTCCAAATTCTTAAGACAATCATTCATCCCAGACTTTGTCAGTATGTGGACATTACTAGAGGAAAACATGGTGAGTTCCATGGAAATTGTGTGTGCACTCATTTAGGTATCTTACAGTGGTTTTGTTTAGATCTTTGAAGACAATTATTCTCATTTAAATTTTGCCCTTTTGGCTTGCATCAAAAAACCTGGATTGCCTTTTTGTTGCTGTTCTTCTTAAAGTATTAAGGCATTTCTGTTCTGGCAAACTGCATCAGTGTTTTTTTTCTAGTCCCTTCCTTTACCTTCTCACCATCCCACCCCACCGATCCTTACCCCCAACCACTCTGATGCACACGTACAGCACATGTAGATGGTTTGGTTATGCATCTTTAATCTAATTATTGTCATATGATCATGCCTTAGATCTTTCCTCTCTTATTTCCTATTTACAGTTCCACAGATTCTTTCATGAATTCTGTAAGTGTCTTGTTGTTCACTTGTCTTGGAGGTGTCTGTGATTCATGTTTCGGTCTCTCCCCTACCTCTGTTCTATTTTAAGCCCTTTTTTGGTCTTCTGCAATATACAGAAATGTTTTTGACTAAAGGCCATCTTAAAATTCTCTTCTTAATTTTCAACTTCAGTCGCTTAATTTATGAAGTTCATGTTAATCCTTGAAATGCGAACTAGAAATACTTTACTTTTTGTTTACAAGATGATCCATTGTAAACTATTGCATTGTTCACTTACTACACAGCTTTTAAAATATTTATCTTTGTTTACTTAAATAATCATTGCCCAAGTTACATGTTCTTTGCCAGTATAAATTAGAAGCCATTTGTTAAATGATCATCTGAGAAATGATTGCTCCTGTCACTTCTTCAAGGATGAAACTAATGGATAAAGCATTTTCAAATGGCTAAGCATACTGTTGTCTGTGTTTTCCCATGACTCATTGAATAAGGTATATCCAGATGAGGGAGGTTTAAAATGGGTGGCTTTTTCCATAGTGTGCTCACGTATTTGGTGATTCTCTCTGTGTTCCACTGTTGTCTGGTTCTTCAAGTGTTCCTTCCACATGTGCTTACCCACTTTGGCTGTGTGAATGTACTCAAGATGTACTAAGCAGTATTCTGATACTGGCTTAATGTTCGCAATGTAACATCCATTGGTGTTCTTTCCATCTGGTTCAGGCTGTCAGCTTAAATACCATCCTTGCCTGTTTCTTGTTCTAAGAGATGGATCTAACATGCTTTGGTGGAAATTGTTTTAAGTAGCAAATTATTGTTTGGTTTTTTTTTAAAGATTCTCTGTTTCTATTCCCTGAAGAAAGTATTTTATTTGACAGTTGACATAGTTAGAAACTTAATTTGTTTAATAAATAGATCCTTAGAATCACCAACCTGTTCCTTAATACATTTTTATTCTTTAGAACCTACAAGGGGTATACCTAAATTATGAATAAACTAAACAATTTTGCAGGTTGGTCACAACATATAGCAAATTCCATAGATATTCCCTGCCCCTTGGCACTGATTGGCAAAGAGGCCCCCGAAGTGGGGGCAGGGATGCGATGGCAGTTGCCATCTTGTCTTCTCCCCTTTGTGCTGCCCTGCCAGCTAGAGCCTCCCTCCCCACAGGGCTGGCCTGCAGCAGCAGTGAAGGCCACTGGCTCCCACTATATTGTTATTAAGTTTTGTGTCTTGTCATTGTTTTTTTCAATTTGTGGACAACCCTGGATCTTGCAATTCTGCAAAATCCATGGAATTGCAAATTGATTACACCCTTACTTACAACCCAGTCTTGTATTAGGATTTTTGTCAAATTAGTAGAGTTTACAATATTACCCATTGGGATTTTTGTGGTGTGTGTTTAACTTCTTGTTGGTTTAGAAAGTTTGGTGCACAACTAAATTTTAACAATATGCCTTTAATCCAGGTTTGCAAATAGGATTTTGAAGAACAATATTGTCTTTGTATTCAAATAAACATAAAATTAACTTTCAAATATTCTTATGCTGCCTTAGGCGACCGTAGGACAACCTGATTAGCAGCGTTCCTGGTTTTCTCTGATTTAAACAAACAAAAAACCCCCCAAACCCCCAAAATTATCTGATTTAAAACCTCCAAAATCCATGTTTTACCATCATTAAAATGAAACGTCACTTGTGTGCGCGCGCACGTGTGTCAGTTGTACACAATGTTTTATTGATATATTTACCATTTGAAAGCCTTACCAGTGCCTCAGTTATAATAAATTCTAAATACCTATATATTTTGGCATTTGATTTTTGGTGTGTGTTACTATGGAAAATTAGTGCTTACCTTACCCCCTTTACTCCCCAGGATGCAGGTCCAGCTGTGGCTGTTCCCCCTCCTGATTTCTGGCACTGAGCGGCCCTGATATGGTAGTGTGCTGTTGCTGCCCATGCCATTGTCATTCATTCCCAAGCCACAGCCCCCTGCTGCCCCCAGCTGTGCTGTGGCAGGGCAGCTACTAGGACTATGAGACCAAGCAGCGGCATTGTGCCTGCTCCAGGCCCCACAGGTGCCAACTACAGATGCTAGCAACGTCCAAGGCATGGTGCTGTGTGCAGGAAGCAGTGGCTGCTGCAGCCAGAGTAGAGGGAGGAGCATGAAGCTTGGGTCCCTGCCCAGGAGCAGTAGGGCCAGAGCAGAGTCTGGAGGGGAGGGGAGAAGCATGTGGGCTGCTTGCTGTAGGGCTTAGACCTCCCCACCCTGCTGCCCTCCCCACTGGGAGCCTCCGCGGCAGGGGAGACTTGGTGTTACTGCCACTTCCGGAAGCCTCACACCAGCCACATGGCTATGCCAAGGCTCCCCCTGCCCACCTGGCAGCAGCAGGGATGGCAGTAGCATGGAGTTGTGTGTCATTCCCTCTCCCACTGCTGCCAGGCAGATGGGGCATGTTACCTTGGCATGGCTGGCACAGGGCTTCTAGCAGCAGTGACAATAGCACTGAGTTTCCTTGCCCTAAACCACCCTCCTGTGCCAAGTCTTGCCCACTGGGCCACAGAGGCAGCTCCTGCCCAGTGCTGGTCCAGCCAGGCTGCAGCCTTCTGCCTCACTGTCTGTGCAAAAGTCATGAGGCGCACATGCCCCATGCCCCTCCAATGCATTGCCAGTGGGCCTGCCTGCAAGGTCCCCAAGCCCTAGCTCCCTCCCCCCGATCCCATGGACTTCTTTCAGTTGCTGGGGCTGCTCCAAACACCCTCCCTGGCTGTATTGCTGACTGTGTGTGTGTATGCATGCACACGCGCACATAGTGTCCCCTGCCTCCAGTCGCATTCCCCGCAGCTCCTTGCAGCCTGGAACAGCCAGCCTTCAAGGGGGGACGTGCAGTTTCCCACTTCAAAGAGAAAAATCTCTTCCCCACCCCCACATGCAAAATGGAAAACACCAGATCCCTGCTGATTAGTACTACATGTTGAACAGTTGTCGTTCTACATACAGGACATTTTTACATTTGCTTTGGGGATGGGGGGCTCTAACTGGAGTGGTTTAGAGAGCTGTTCTAATGAAAGCACCTCAGTATCTCATGTAATGGCATCCCTGTGCTTTAAAATGACAGCGGGGGGCAATTGAACTAAACTTTGTGAGCTTTAATTCAAGTGCTCCCACCACAATTTTTAAGTGCAGAAATACTGATGCATGAAATGCAAGGGGCTACTGGAGCACAGTAATTGCCACACTCCAATTAATCAAGTATGCTTTGATGTGCTGTAATTGCAGTGTGTGAGAGTAGCCTCCATGCTCATCTACAGGCAGCCAAAGTTACTAAAAAGATTTCTCAGTCTGGTGGGAAAGATTCATACAAGTTGCTCTTGGCAGAGTAATTCCAAAGCTGTTATCAGGACTGGACAAGGTTTTACTTTCACATTCACCTGTCTGTAATTGCAGTTATTCTTTCCCTCCTCCTAAACAATATCATCATAATGCAGTGGTGCTTAACCTTATGGCTCTGTGGGCCGGGTGAGTGGTATGAGACTGACCCCAGCCTGTGAGATCTGTCTGTAAGCTGGATCCAGAATGTGGTCAATCCATATGTGTGATTAGGTATACCAACCTGGCCCTGTGCACTGGACCTAGCTCTGGAGCAATCCCACGTGTTAACCCATTGCCGTGAACTGGATACAGCCGCAGAGTGATCTTGTGCACTAGCACGATCCAGCACATGGGAGCCTTGTGGGCCAGATGACACTGTCCTTACAGGTCTGAAAATTTGGTAGGAGAGTGGTAGCAGTGTTAATTACCACGGCTGTGGAAGCTGTGACAATTGATGCTGCTCCACCATCCCTGCCACCAAGTTTCCAGACTTGTGGGGAACCCTGTTGTTGGTAACCTGGCTCTGTGGGCCAGATTCAGCCTATGGGTTGGAGGGTAGGAACTAGGCCTGTGCAAAATGGCTAGTATTCACTTTGAATTCAGATTCTGCCGATTTTTCGGAAGACAGTTATTCGATTCAGTGATTCAAATCCTTGTCCCAAATTGATTTGGCCAAATCTGATTAGGAGATTTGACTGCCACTGAATTGGCAGGATCTCTGAATCAAATAGGCCCCATTCCCTACCCACTCTCCCAGCCCCGTCAATGGCTGCCCTGCCCAGGCCCAGTGTCCCAGCGCTTTAAATAAATAAATAAATAATCCCAATGCTCACCAGCTCCTGCCAAGTGGGGGGGGGGGTGCCCTATGGTGGCAAGTGGGGACTGCCCGAGCATCCATATCGCCTCCGACTCTTTTCTGAATTAATTTGGAGGCTTCGTATTGATTTTGGAGCTTTGTATTAGTCTCCTGCTTTTTTGTTTTTATTCCAAATCAGAGATTTGGCAACCGAAGCATCACACAGCCCCAGTGGGCACCATTGTTATGATGTATGGTATACCGTCATTGATAGGTTTGTGTCTGAGTAAATAAACACCTATCTTAACTCTACTTTCCTAAAACTTATAAGCATCTAATTGAAGCTTTTCCTAGAAAATCCATCATGCTTTTCAGAGCTGTGGCAAACTGTTCTGATCAGTGTTTCTTGTTTGTTTGCTTAGACCAGTTCATGTTTTGGCATCAAATTTACCTCATATTTTTAGTTCATGCTGTGCAGAATACAGCTCTCATCTCATCACTCAAAATGTTATTTACATGTCCATTAACTGTTTTCACATGTAAAGCTAGCTCATGAATCGGGATTCAGCTGTTTTCTATTCGGAAGTGATTCAAGATGATCTTATTTCCTTGGAAGCTCAAAAAGAACGGAGTGCATAGTTGGCACAAAATACCCCCTATGCCTTCGATTGGTAGTTTTAAAGATAGCACAAACAACATTCACCCTTTATAAAAGCTTATAAAGCTAATTACAGGATCTGCCAAAAAGTGTAGTTGGTAAATTCTACCCTCCTGTCCAACCCTCCCACTTTGAAAGAGAAATTGTTGAATGTAAACCAGCAGTGGTGGTGTCCAGATCACTGTTTCTCAGCCCCTAAATCAAGTGTAATTGTATATAGCGTCTTGAGCTTTACTGACTATTTTGGAACTGGTGGCATAAAGTATTTTCACTTACACTTTAGATGTAAACATTTTGAGGATACAGTTATCAAATCTGTTCATCATCAAGGCAGAAAAAAATGAGGCTATTATACTTCTTAATTGTCGCGGTGCACCTCGCTGCACCGCGCCTTGTGAGAGGAAAACTGCTGGGGAAAAGCCCCAGCAGAGATAATGAGCACAGCTAAGGGTTGCTGAGGCAACTGGGGGCTTGGCCCTATAAAGCCCAGAGCCCGAGTCAGGCTGGCAGTTCTCTGCCAGCAGCCGGAGGGGCAGGAGGTCCCAGAGACAGTAATGTGAGTGCAGCTCACAAGAGCTCCAGAGGCTGGAGCAATGGTGGGGAGTGGTAGCTGGGAGGCTTACTTTGTTATGGCCAGGTGCCTAATGTTTGGTTACAGCCAGGAGGCTTGTGTTTTGGTTTGTTAGTTTGTATCACACCGGTGGTTTGGGCGAGGCTGTAAGGGTGGAGGAGGCCTCAGGGGAGACCCACAGTAAGGTGGGGATCCCGGCGCCGGTGGGGTGCAGTAACCTCAGCAGGGACCGCAGCAGTGTGGGGATCCTGGCTCCCAGGAGGGCGCTATTCAGTGCCAGTTTGAGCGCAGCAAGCCCCAGAGAGGGGGCAAGCATTGAAGAAGCCCAGTGGGGCATAGCAAGCGCCAGAGAGGGTGCAGCAACACGGGGTGTGGAGACCCCCAAGCCCACGAGGGGCAGTATTGTTGAGAAGGCCTGAGAGGGGGCAAGATTGAGAGGACCGAGAGGGGCAATGCAAACAAGAAGCCCTAGATAGGGGGCAGTATTTTAAGGAGCCATGTGGGGCACAGCGAGCCCTAGAGAGGGGAGTGCCACTTGAGAAGCCCAGACGAGGGGCAGTATTGAGGAGGAGCCCTAGAAGGGGGCGGCACTATTGAGAAGCCCAGACGAGGGGCACTGTTGAGGAGCCCAAGAAGGGCAAGTCAAGGAGCGAGCATGGCATTAGGCTAGCATGGCAATAGACCCCAGCCAGGGGGCAGGGTGCTGCAGTGGGCCCAGAGACCGGGGTTAGCAGCACAGCACCTCCTAAAGAAAGGGCTAGTGCTGCGGTGATCCCCTGGCTGAAAAGGGGATAGTAGCACAGTACACCTGGCCTAAGAAGAGGGTAGTCATGCGGTGGGCCGAGAAGACTGGTGGCTCGCTGGGTGTCCCCAAAGAGGGGCAACATTGATGAGACAGCCCACGGGCAACATTGATGAGATGGCCCTAGAGGAGAGGGGGTGTTGACAGGAGGCCCAGAGCGGGTGAGCATATAGAGACGGCCCAGGGGTGCCTGGAGGGCACCCATCATACCGGGGGACCATTCCAGCGAGTCCGAGAGATCACAGGGATGAGGGTACCAATACGCCGCACCCAGGGCAGTAGAAGGCAGCCTCCCATCTTATACTTACTAAGAACAAAGACATGGCGGCCGAGAATTGAGGGTGCCTTGGCCCGGACTCGGTGCAGGAGGAGGGCCTTCAGGAGATCACGGCCCTCCTGAGGGATGCTGCCGTGACATTAATGAAGATACTAGTAGATTAAGAGGTAAATAAATGCTTCCAAGTTTAACCTGTCAGTTGTCTATTGAAATAATATGGAGGTGAAACTGACATTGTAATACTTACAGCAGTGGCAAAGCACTCCACGTGGTCAAAAAGTTTCTGGATATAGTAGCTAATGTTTGAGGAGAGAAAAATCTGCAAACTAAATTCAGAAATGAAGGTAGTAAAGTTCAGTGAACTCTGGAAAGATACTTTTCTCCTCTTATACTGTTGGAAGTTAAAGTATCAGAAAATTCACCACATAGCCATCCCAACATAAGTGGTGTTCTCTGTTCCCGAGAACTGTTTAGCAGTTGAGATGATGGCAAATTCTTGGTGTGTTAAATTTAATATGTGAATATTTGCAGGGCAGGGCAGGATATGATGTGACCTACAGGGGAAAAAATATTTTTTCTTTGCATTGTGTATTCGATATGTAATCCTTCTGGAAGAAGTATTTATTTAATAATATATCTAGTGTATGCCAAGATGCTGTATAATAGTTTAAATAAGGTGGCTGTTGAAATAATTGAGGGTAAAGCCATGTGTCTGGATTTGTAAATTTGCTTTTGGTATATTCTTTTAATCAGAGAGGCTGGTGGTGGCAGCTGAACACTGTGAAAAGAGTTTGGAAGATTTGCTACGAGATGGGAAACCTGTGAGGTATGATATCAAACTACTAATGAATCCACTAACAAAAAGGTTTAGATATTTTCAGTGACCGAGTCTAGGCACACTGAAGAAAATGTGACTACTTTTATAGTTCAGCATGAATTCAATTTTGACGTTGCTCAATGTTTGACTGTCTTCCAAATGCCAAACAAATAACTACTTTTTTTTCTTATAGGTTGCGGGGGAGGGGTATTTAAAGCTAAAATAGGTTGTTGTTTTTTTATACTGAATTTTGTAAAACTTGCCCTTTTAGATCTTTTTTAGTAGCACTGAGCTCAATAGGATTTGAAGTTTAAAGTTTATTTGGTTTCATGAAATATGACAATTGGTGTGTAATTTTTTAGATGAAAACATCACTTTTTCAGTAGGGAAAATCATAAAGTGTAGATAGTGAAGTCACTGTTGCTTGTTATGATATGTAAAAGATACAGGCTCAGCTAACGTTATTTTAAAAAACATATTTGTCGGCCAAGTTTGAAAAATATTAATTTGATGTAAAACAAATACAAGAGAGGAGATTATATCTTATTGTACCAAAAATATTGAGTAAGTATAGATCATTCTCATAATAGAAAACATTATGTGAAGTGCTAAACTTTCAGGATTTTTTTTAAGTTATTGCTACTGTGAATTTAGGCAACATCTTCCTTCAGTGAGAGAATCAGGATATTTATGTAATCACAACCTGGAGCCTTTTCCTTGAGACTTGTTTATTTTATCTTTAAACCAGAGCATTATAGTTAGTCACTGAAGTCCCAGGATAAAACTCAGAGAATACAGATTTAACACTTAAACAGTGCTTAGTTGCTCAAAGAAGGCTTGGTAAACTTTATTTCATTATCAAGTTGAGTCTGGATTCTAGTGATTTTTAAAACCTTGTAATGCAAAGTCTTCTGTTTCCCTTGATGCCCTAAATCCTCAGCCTTTGGTCATGAAGGCAATTAGAGAAGAGGGACTGATCTTGGGTAACCAGTGTCTTTCCTTCTACGTGAGAAATGCCAGACAATATTCCATTGCTCTTATTCTTTATCAGATTTAGAGTTTCAATTCAGTGTAAGATTTACCTTATTAATTCTATGTAACAGAATGGCTTTTAGAGACCCTAGCTAATTTAATTCCTACATATCCTTATTCTGTCATTAAGGTTGTACTGTTAAACAATGCTGGTCAGTATTAACACTTGCCCCAAACTCCTGTTCTTTGTATATTCTGATATAAATTACAGTGCAGTACTTGCATAAATCTGAGGGAGTTTTAAATGGTTATAAAGGTTATATAATGCAGTACAGTTCTTCAAGATGAAAGGGAAGTGTTAACCGCCCATGACATTCACTTGAGCTCTTCGTCCTTTCTGCCTGTTTGGATGCAGCTGCCTCCTTTTGAGTCAACAGCTTGCCTTCCAGTAAGATACTTTGAAAGGCCAGCAGGGAATCTCGTGTGCCATGTCTTGTTACTGGTTATTGCTGGGAGGATGTTCTTGAATCCTGCCTCTCCTGGTCCCTTCTTTTGGCCCTCCTTGGGCTTCTGTTTCAGGGCTCCACCTCCCCTACACCTCTCCTTACACCAACCAAAGATGTTGCTTCCTGATCAAGGCTAAGACAAAGTCTGCCAGCCACAGAAGTGAGCTTAGCCCTTACCTCACCACAGTCCTGCTCAGACAGTGTACCATCCTAGTTCAGGCTTTACGTCAGCCTGGTTTGCCTTACTATTTGCCCCAGGATACCTTACTCCCAGGCGCTCTCCCTTTTCCTCCCAATGGTTACTTAGTCTCAGACTTCTTCCTTCTTTCTCTTCTCACGGACCCACCGCTGTCCCAGTCTATACCAGCTGTATCCAGTCTATACCAGCAGGATCCAGAGTCTTGCACCAGGTAAGGATTCAGGCTCCACCAAGCCAGCATTAGCAGGGCATTCCCCCTCCTGGGGTTACCACCACTCGCCCCTGCCAGGACAGTCATTCATTCCCAGCTGCTCCAGGCCCTCTGGAGGACTCGCTTCCAGTCCTTCTCGAATGTTGGCCGGTGAGGTTTTTTACTCGCCTCTCTGAGGGCTGGCAGGAGAACCAGCGTTAACATGAAACCATAAAGGATAGCCACGCCAGTGCACCCGAATACACTGGCTGTCCTGTCGCACACTGTGGCCACTTCTGTTCTCCTCCCTCCAGTCTTGGCGCAGCTTGCCTTTCTGTGGCGGCCTCTCCCCTGCTGCACCTTTGATCTTAGGCGGTGTTTTACAGTCTCCATGTCCTTCTCTGCTCTTGGCTTGGAGATAAGTTTTGATCTGTGGTGATGTCCCTGCCACAAGAAGGCTAGGTTTTCGTGTGTGCGTGTGATAGTCTTTATGAACCAACTCTATCCACTGCTACAGCAATCAACAATCACCTACAATGAACCCATCAGAATCCATGTATCTTACATATGCCTATTCTAAAATGTGATACATCTGATCCAGAGTACCAAAAGCCTTCATGGAAACTGTGGGTGAAACTAGATTAAAGTTACATACCAGAATGAATGATCGCAAGAAAAATAGTACAGATACTTGAAACACGTGTAAGAGAACACTTTTCACAGAACAAGAACTTACTTTCTAGTCTTGCCATCCTTGCACTCAAGGGAAAATATACAAAACATTTTCAAAAGGCTAGCTGGAAACAAAAATTGATAAACTAGCTATTGCATTCAGGACCTCAACTGTGCACACATACATAGGGGCCTAATACAAGCTAATAAACTTGATAGTAATCTCTTTGGTGGGTTTTGGTTTGAGCCCATAACCTACAAAGCTCTTCATATCATTTGAGCAGTAAAAGTGCCTTCCTTCCCTTGCTCTATTACACACCTCTCCTGTCATCAATAGAAGCTTTCTTCTAAGATGAGAGCTTTGGTGTAAAATGGTTGTTGCTTCTTGACCATTCTTGGAAAATATTCAGTTCTGGTATTTTTACTAGTTGTGACTTGACATAATAAGATTCCTGTTCTAAGGCTCTCTAGGGACCCTTAATAGTTTTACAGCTTTACCTCTCAGTATTAATACTATCCTTCAGCAAATTTAGCCATGTGGTTAAAGCAGAAAAAAAATGCCCTTTTTGGAGTGATGAGGAAGGCAGTTTAAACAAAGTTATTTCTTGTCAGTAAAGACTAATTTTATTTGTATTTATAACTTCAGCCATTTTTGTCTCTGCCAAGAAAATAATGTTTTGTTTTTAAACAGGGGTGAGAAGAAACACGGTGGTTTTATGGGATTTTTATTTAAGATAGAAATGCTGAAGGGCTTCTGCAAGATTAATTTAAAAACCATTTTGTGTATTTCAGTGCTAATTTCAAAAACAAAATCTTCAAGAAAGTAGCTGTTCTGTCCTCTCTGAAGCAGTTACCAGTGCTTCAACTGTGCTAGTTTTATTTGGAGCAGTAGCTAGAAGCTGTGTTTCTCTTCAGGAAAAGTGTTTGGTTTTTTTTCCAATGAGACCAAGACACATTTTCCCTTCCTTTTCAGTTAATTAAAATGGACATTTGTTTCTTTTGTGGGATACATCAATGGCCAGAAGTAGTTTGGACAGGACCAATTCCCAGTTATGTTATCTGATCCATCTATGTCACTTAAGCTTTGTAAAGAACTATTTGGCTTCTTCCATGTATTTTAATTGCGTTAGTCCATGATACCAGAGCTGGTGTGCATGCTATTGTAATTAATGTTATAAACTGTTTATGGAATGGAAAAAACTGTTCTTATGGTTTCTAAATTAATTCTTCCTACACTTGCCAGAAACCAAGTTCTTTGCACCTGTAAGTTGATGTAAAGTCAGCAGGAAATCTTCTATTAGTTTTAGTGTTGAAATTCAAGACGTACCACTGAGGGCTGTCCATCCTTCTGTGCATATTGCAAAACAGGCTGTTCAACTGTCTGGTGGTTATTTTGCAGTTAGTGTTCTCTAAAGTCATGCATCATTTATGTCTTGCATTACTTACTGTATGGTATGTATCTAGGAATGAGAACAAATACATAAGAACATACCTTGAACTTTAAGTTAATTATTCTCAAAATCTGACCAGGAAGCATGAGTAGGTTCATGAGAACCAACAATTTTTAGGCTTGAATATTAGAAAGCGTATAAGGTAATGAGTACGCTTGGATAAATTGTTATATTGTAGCAAAACACGAAATTTGCCAAAAATATCATGCCCTCTCTCAATTAAGCTTAATTTGTGTGGTAATAAAAGGTCAGAGCTTCAACTTCTGGGTAGGACTGATGACCTGCTAGATTCCAGTGCATAGTGGGAGAAAAGAAAGGATGGAACGTGCCCCTTCACGTTTTTTAGAGCTCTTAAATTTCCTTTGCTTACGCTCTGAAGTGAATGCAGCCTGTAGAGTTGCAGGAAAAGTTGAAAATAATCAGTCTCCTCTCTTCATGCTTCCTTGGTTTACCTTGAATGGAGAAACATAGTTAGCCATGTTAGTGTAAAGTCATTGAATCATAGAGAAGTTGAGTTAGAAGGGACCTCCAGATAGCATCTAGTCCAGTTGCCTGTCTAAGGCAGGATCATCCCTATTCAAACCATCCTATACAAATCCATAGTCTAAACTCTTAGTAAAATTACTGCCACACTGACACAACCCCCTAACTTGTTGCAAGTAAAGCATAGTGACCAACATCCTACTTCTATAAAGGGTTGTTAATATATGCTTGAGAGGTCCCATGTAGAAAGTCCTGACCCTTGCTACAGAGGAAGGTAAAACCCCACCCACAATCCATACCAATCTGACTATGGGGTAAAATACCTTAAGTAGAAGACAGGATAGATTTGCCACCTCATACTCTAGACAAAGTAAGTATGTGTGAAATAAATATATGCATCATGGATATTGATGTATAGATATCACAGTCTTTTGAGACCTGAAGCTCTCTTGATAAGATGCTGGGAAAGGATGTGCAGATCCGGGGGCACACCCCCTGGGAAGAGCCCAGCACAGTGCCCTAGCCTGCAACCCTACCAGGGTGTGTGTAGCAGCAAGTATTGTGACCTTTGCCCTGCACTCACTGATGGTTCCCTTCCCAGCTGGCATCAGCCATTCCTGGGGCTGCTGCAGCAGGAGCCAGGGTGAATGGGAACAAGTAGAGCCCTAGGGGGCACAGGTTGCGGCACAGGTTGTCCACACTCACCCCAGCCCCTGCTGCAGTGGCCCCAGGAGTGGTCAGTGCCATCTGCTTGCAGTTGCTCTGCTGTGCTATGCCATGCCCTATGTCCCCTGGGCCTCTGCTTGTCCCCACTCACCCTAGCCCCTGCTGCAGCAGCCCTGGGAGCAGCTGATGCCAGCTGCCTGCACCATGGCATGGTGCAGCCCATCAGTGGAGTGAGTGGGGATAAGTGGAGCCCTGTGGGGTTTGGGGTGCAGCCCAGTGGCTCCCAGAGCAGCTGCAGCAGGGCTTGGAATGACTGGGGCCCTGGCCCCATGGCCCTTTCCCTTCCCCCTACAGACTTGCCTGCTTGGGGGAGGGGGGAGCATACCTATGTAAATCTCTAAAGAGTGAATTTGCTTCACATATAACGATTTGGGGTATAAAAAGGGTCATCACATAAGAGCAAATTCGCATATACAGAACCTGCATAAAGCGAGGGAAACCTGTAGCATTTCAATGGAAATGCTTTTGTGAAGCCACACAGAAATCTGGTAACAGTAACACCAGTTGTTAGCTGTAGCAGTGGTGCCTATTGGCAGCCATTAATGTATAAGCCTGTGTCTGGCAATTTATTGTGGTGCATATGAGTAGCTATCTTTCTTTCCTGTTCTGTTTCTTCATCCATTTTGCCCTCTTGACACACAAATAAACATCATTCAGGTCACCCATTCAGTTCCGTGAAACATTTTAGTTTGTGGAGGTTGCTGTCTCCTTGCCCACAAAAAAGAATTAATGACATTAAAAGATAAGCAACTTTAAAAAAAAATAAATTTAGCAGATTTAGAACTGTTCTTTTGGGACACTTTTGAAAGGAGCTATATGTACCACTCCTTGTTGTAAAATGAATTGTATAGCCTTTACTTTCATGTTATACTTGGAGTGTGTTCTTCCTTTGAAGTTGGGCTGCACTTGTGTTCTTATTGAGTGTGCCAGCAAATGTAGAATGCAGACATTTCACAGACTTCTGGCACCTACAGTAGACTTTCTGGTCTGGTCTTAGATTTGTGACTGTGGCAGTCAAAGCATATTTCTTTCTTCAATAAAATGTAGTTGTCATATATTTTGAAAGTTATGGTTTTGAAAAATTACCAGTGAACCATCAGATATACGGAGGTATAATATGTTATACATGGAGCTTTTGATGGGAAGCAGACTGTGCAGCTGTTTACTAGCTTCAGAAAAACCATGTGCACATTTGGATGAGTAAGTTTTATTTACCATTATAAGATATTGTCTACTCGGTAGATTGAATTTCTTCATTCTATCCCTATCGGAATGTACTTCTAGCATACCTGAAGTAAAATTGCATTATAAAAAGATACTATTTGCTAACTTTTGTGTAGTTTGCATTAAAAAACAAAAAAAAAATGGGGAAAAAAACCTCTTAGGATAGATGCAAGTAACCCAAAAGCTATATAGTTTCATGTGACTTGATTTCAAGGGCAGCATCTATTCAGCTTTAAATGAAAACTACACACAAATTGTACATGAGAAATACTGTCCTGAAGTTACATTTTATATGACTAAATAATGACTCAGTAAAACTCAGCTGCATTAATAAACATGTAAAATAAATAAATAAAGTCTCTCCCTAACAGTGTATGAGCTGCTGTGCTTTAGGCTATCTAGTAGCTTCAGTGTTTCTTTCACTTTTTTGCCAGAAGCTATTTCCAAGATAAAATTTACTGTAGCAATAGCATGAATTAAGATGACTATTAGTCATGACTTGCTTATCCAAAGCTGTTTTTCTTAATGTAATTAATTTTTCTTTTTTTAAATTGGAGATAGAGTTAGACTGCAAAAATACAACTAATTGTAGTATTCCTTTTAGGAAAAGAGTGTATTTTGGCATTTAACGTTGTTTATAGCCTAAACATTAAGGCTCAGGACAAACATTATACATAAACCAGTTTAAGCAATCAGAAACTGGTTTAAACCTGTAACAACAGATGTTCAGTGCACATAAGTCAGTTTGAAAATGGCTGAAACTGGTTTGAGAGAAACCTGCTTGAACGTAGTACTAGTATTAGAGTTAACTGATTGGGGTCAAACCAGTTTATGCAATGTCTGTCCCAGCCTCCTTGTTGGTTTTAAGATAAACCAGACACCACCAACATCGTGGCATGCTCTCTGAGCTGAGCGGGGCTCTGCTCCACAGCAGAGCTGACTCTGCTCCCTGGCCAGAGCTCTAGCAAACGCTTCCAAAGCACAGAGCATCTGCCTGGCTTCCCCCTGCTAAGCAGGGATTATCCCCCCTTCTCTCTCCCTTACGCAGAGACCTCAGCATTAGCTAGCAGATCACATGCTGGTTACAGTCTGTGCTGTGGGAGACAACAGGCAGACAGGCTTTTTGGAGCTAATCAACAAGTAGTTTAATGTCCTTCCTTAGAAGAGCTATTTAAGAAGAGGTCCATTAGTTAATGGAGTGAGGCTTTGTTTTCTTAAATGGTTTGATAAACACTGCGTTACAGGTGATAAACATTCCCTGCTGGGTTGCTTGGAGGGGAAGGGGGGAAATAATCAGTGTCCTTCTGGGTCCTGGCTACACCCCCCTTCAGCTTAGTCCTTTGCAAGGAAAGGGAGCCTGCTGGCTTCTAGTCTGAGCCACTGCAGGCATGTGCCTGCATTTCTGGCTTGTCTGTCTGGTTACAAAACTGATTTGGCCTAGCCAAGTTAGACTAACCTGCAAAAATTGAATCAATTCAGGCTTAGGCTTTTTTAATGTCTGCCCCAGCCTAGTTATATTTTTTGTTTGTAAAAGAGAGAGATTGGTATATTTCATGTATTCTCTAAATACTCGATCCTTCCACATTGAAATTTGAAATTAAAAAGAGCTTAATCATGGACTACAATGACCATTGCTCAAGCTCACTTTGGATGGTACACAATTGGCTATATGCCACATTGCAGCCTGTATACACTATAGTGTGTCTACCAGTTGTGCAGCCATGTGTGATTTTTCTCATACTGAAAAGGAATTAACAAAAATGCACATTTTTTCCATGAAGACATGCTACAGTTTCAGTCCTGTTAGGGAAGAGTAGAATGTGAGTAGTAATAGGTTATTTACTATTGAATTGCTACTTTCTGTTCTAATCTACCCCTCTCTCAATTGCTTTTGGCTTCCTTGTGCAAAATCCTTTTCTGTTCAGAACTTCTTCAAATAATTCATATGCAGGTAGTAGTCAGGCCTGGAAGGTGATTAGTGACCAGGTATATCATTGACACAGAAATAGTTTAGGCCATTGGTGCCCAGCTTGCCCAGCCCTGTGGACCAAAGAACTGGTGCAGGTCAAGAATTGTGCAGCAGTATTAATTGCTGCAGCTCCCAGAGCCACGCTGGCTGTGGTCACCCCTGCATTAGGTAGTCTTAATTATTGCTTCTAATATCCTAGTATTCGTATCTAAAGTAATTATACTTCCTTGGTGTCGCTAATTTCTCTGAGGAAAAAGACAGATCTAATCACTGACTTTTAGAACCCTCTAAAATATTATTAAATATCACCACTTTAAGGTAAAATCGATTGCCATACAAGAAAAAAAGAAAAATCTTCATACTGTTTGAGAATTCCTTATTTCCTACCTGTATAAAGTCTCCGTAGCTCTGGTAATAGTGGTTCTGTTGTGAAGGTGCATGGTTAAAGACAGAGAGAGATTGTTACTGTTTTGACCTGTGAGCTAACCAAGTTTGCACTTAGTTTAATGCATCATGTGTTAATAGAATAATAATGGGGTTAAACAGATTTAGAGTTCTGTTGCTATTCTCTGGCCTAGTTATTTAGGGTTCACTTTGGTTGGCTGAACACAGTTATTGCTTAGCTTATTGTCTTTCATTTTACCAATTTAAGTAATATAGACTTCTAGAAATGTATTAGCTGTGCTGTCCTATTTTAAAACGGTATAAATAAGTACAAACTCTTCAGAGATTCATACTAGGGATGTGCGAAGCTTCAGTCACTAATTCAGTTTGGCCTAATTCAGTGGCTGAATCTCCGAATGAGAATTGAATTAGGAGACCCTTTAATCTCTCCAAATCAAATTGGAACCCGCTGAATTGGTTCAGGAAGATTCAGCGATGTGGACAGAGACAAAGCTTTAAATGTTTGGTTTTTTACAAGCCTCAAAGTCTCAGGTGGCTCATGAATGCTGAGATGCTGAGGCAGATGCAGAGTCCCACAGGAGTGCGGGGGGGTCCCCAGCATGCTCGGCAGCAGACCTGGTTTTGGTCCACTTCCAGGTCCTCAAGGGGGCCGCCCTACATCCCCCTGGCTTAGTGACTGGTGTCTCCTGGTCTGGGGGGGCACCCAGGGTCCTCCTGCAACTGATTGCCAAGCTGGGGGCACCTCCGTGCTCCGGTGGGACACGCCACCCGCCCCACCATTCCGGGAGCATTCGTGAGCCGTCCTTGGTACCTCAAGGTACGTAGAAAAAACATTTCAAGCTGTCTATGGCCAAATTGCTCATTCTCCGATTTGGCATCAGGTCTTCAGATTCGGATTTGGATTAATCAAATTGGGGACAATGATCCAAATAAGCTAATCGAATCACTGTCCCCAATTTGGGCCAAATCCAAATCTCATACCCCTAATTCATACCAGTAAATGAAGTTTTTAAATAATTACTGCACGTAGTAAACATGGTATAAGGGCTCATATTCGGAATTGTAGTGCAAATATTATTACTATACAAATAAAAAATAGGAAACATCAAGCCCAAGTGCAGTGGGGCTGAACCCAATGATCAAACCCCTAACATCCATAAATCTGTAAAACCACGTAACATTTTGGTTCTGGCCAAAGGGTCCTGCTGTGGCATCAGTTTGGCCTGTAGAGTCCTTAGGAAACAGAAACTTCTTGTTACATTTTTGTAACATTTGTATTCTTTGCTTCATCTTCCTCTGTAGAATAAGATGATATCCACATACCTTTTATACTTCTTACATAACACTTCAGATAGGTTGGTGTAGTAATCATTGAGGAGTGTTAACCAAGATTTATTTTAATAGCTTAAAATTAATTGAGTTTGAACATAGGAAGAATTTATAAAGCTGACAGAAGTACTTCAAATATGTAACTCTGGCAGCCCAGTATGATATCACTCATCCTTTTTCTCATGGCTTTGTCTTTGATTAAGAAAATATTTTTTATTTTGGCCTCAATATAAAGAGAGAAGCTGGGCTAACTTTCACCGTGGCAGGGCAAGACAAATTTGGTGCTAGGGGTTTTTTTTTTCTTTTCTTTTCTTTCCTTTTCTCCCAGCAAAGGCTATCTGAGAGGGTGTACTGGATAACTGTGCAATATTATCTCTCTCATAAGGGAGAAATAAAGAAAGATAGTGATTAATTTAATCAGCAATTTCCTGTCAGGAAATCTTTGAAAAGTAATAACTTTGATTGAATAATGCAGATAATACTAAGGCCTGCTGTTTTAACAAACACAGCTGAATAAGCACATGGAGTCCTCTAGGTAGTGTCTGTTTTAAAAAAAAAAAAAAAAAAAAAGTCCTCTAATGGCTTTTGCAAGAGCCAAGGATTTTGTGGGTGATATCTTCTATTTGACTAAATGCCTAGTTGAGATTTAAAAAGCTTTTCAATGTAGAACACTCTTCTTCTGGTCTCATTGCAGTTAGTCTAATAAAAGATATCCTACAAAAATCTTTTGCCTCATTTTTCTGGACCATCACAATTTTGTTTGTTTTTTTTCCGCGTACAAGAAATTTTCAATGTTGAGTAGTCCAATTCTTCATATCCATTGCTGCTTGCAGTGCCTCTTTATCTCCCTGCCCCAAAATTTATCGCTCAAACTAGTGAGGGAGAAGCAGGGAGAGACCAGAATCTTCTGCCTCCTCACTTTCAAGTTGCCTACCTTGAAAGGCAACTTGGGATTTGCATAGGTCCTGGGATATAATAATGAGTTCCTTTGACTCTTCCCCTCCCCGTTCTCCTCTTGTTATAACACATGCCATTTTTCTATTATTATTGAACTTTGTTCTGTTTAATGGGGATCAGTGTCTGGGAAAGTCCCTTCTGCAAAATTGGTGCAGCCAATTTGCAGTTGTTTCACTGTTTCTTTCAAAAACACTCCCAAATTCCTTACACGATTGTAATTCTGTCTTGATTTGTGATGCCTTTTCAGTTGCTTTAAATTAGTGATGGCATGAACCTCAAGCACAATGATTTACGGTGCAGGTGCAGGTAGCTTATGCACAACCAAGTGCCTACCTTCACATGTTACTTGACTATGTAATCGACAAGTGTTGCCCACTGTTGATGTTGTGTGTCAAATCCCATGATATTTGGTGGGCTTTTAGAAAGCTAAACACGTAGAACTACTGGGTCGTGTGAGAGTTTCTGCTTTGATCTTAATTATGGTTCTCAGTTGTAGGGACAAAAGTTGAATGTAGGTCTTGTTGCTCAACAGGAAAAATGCAAGGCAGAGTCTCCTTTACCCATTCAGCCAGTCTCATAATCCTCTGGGGTTGGACTCACGATCTCTTGAATACCTGCAAATGGCACTATCAGATCAGTTACTTTCTGTATTCCAACAGGTTTACCTTATTTGGAACCGTCTCTGAAAAGGCTTAGATGAAAAGCTTTGTGGTGTTTTGTTATTTTTTGTTCATTTTGTGACTCTATCCCCCTTCTTTCCCCTCCCAAATTGAGTAAATTTTATAATTGATCCGTGACCATTCTTCTGGGTTTTTTTAACTGAATCCACTGTGTTTTGGCACAGACAGCTAATGCTAGCTGACTAAGATGCTGATCTTAGTTAATGGCACTTTACGAGTAGGATAAGACTCGGGAGATTTGAGAGTGAGGGCTTCAGCCCCTCAGCTGATGGCTGTGGGTGCCCAGCAAACCATGTGCAAGCAGCCACCCTCCAGCTTTGTCCTTGAGCCACATCCTTGCTATCTGAATTTCTAACATCTCCATTGTACAAGGTTGTGTTGGTTTGGTTTTATGAACAGATGCCCACTAGAAACCCAAAGAAGGACCTCAGTATATTTACTTATGCCATACGTAAATCTTTAACTCATTTAGGGAAGCTATTGTCCACTCATCTTCAGATTGGTGAATAAAGGTAGTGATCTAGCACAAGGAAGACAGCTTAAAGACTTGGCTCGACTTTTTTGGTAGGTCTTGTTTGTTTTTTTAAAACAAACCTGTAACCATGGTCTTCCTGGTAAATTCATCTTATCAAAATTAAGAAGTCTTTTGGATTTTAATCTAATTATGTTGGAGACCATACCACAATTTCTCTACCAAAATGCACAGGTCAAGTGGATTGTATTCTGATTTTGTTTAAAAACTAAGAGAGAACAAACCTTAAAAGAGAGTAATTCTGTCCTGGTTTGATCTTTGTTCTACTCTTTTGTCTCCAGTTTAGCAGGTCACTCCCTCTGGGGGAATAGGGCGAGGGTGAAGGAATGCGAGCTGTTTGGCTCTTGGTTTCATTTCGTGAAATAATGTTCATGCTATACATGAGGTGTGATTATAATCATGGTTAAATTAGGTCTTTGTTTAGTCTGATGTCATTCCTTGGATTTCAATGGGAAATCTTATTTTGATGTTTTTCTTCCCTTTGCTCTTGTTCGTCTATTGTCACCTTTGCATCATGTCATATTGTGTTAGTTATATATTTCGTAACACTAACACCAGCATCTGGTTCTAAGTGAGGTCCAGCTTTACCTAATCTTTCCATCTGGTGGTTGTTTTTTTTTCTTGGCCTGAGTTTGTTTGTTTGAATTGTATTTGTTGGTCCAATAAAAAATATCACTTTACCTATGTACATCTGGGCTGAGTCTGAGTCAGGCTAAGACACAAAAGTGATTTGTTCCAGGTCAGTCAGTGGCTGAGTCAGGATCAAAAACGAGAACTAAGCATAGTACTTTCTACTAAGCACTAAACCACATGGTTTTGCAGATGTCATTAGGATAATATTTTATAAGGTGCGTCTTTCTTGTTTTCCAAAAAAAGTTGTTCATTTGCTTTCCCATTTTATAGGATTAATGCTAGATGTTTGAGCACATTGAGTTTCTTTAAAACTTCTGTTTTCCAAGTAGCACAGCTGTTAAATCCTTCATAGTGACGATGTGATTAGAAAATAGCAACATCTATTAAATCCTTGAGTACAGCATGTTATGTGTTTAACTTCCTTCTTAGGTATTTCTTTATCCATTATTTATATTAGCGCTGAAAAAAAATACATTAAGGAAGTCCAGTCTGTTGAAACTGTATCATAGACTGTAATACATTCATATAACTTCTAAGCATGTTTGTAGTTTTGTACTTTTTTTAAAAAAGTTTGTGGGGAAGTTGGGAAGGAGACTCTTGAATCCTCTCACATGAGCAGGTTGAAGTAGATGAACATGTGATGTGCAAAATATCCTCATATGCTTACACTAGAGGCTTTCTGAGGAGGTTTACAATAAACTTAATATTTGGCTTTATATTTCTATTTCCTGCATTCCTTTCCAGTTCATTTCATTCTGATAATGTAAATACTTTTCCAGCTAAATTGGCTGTGTTTACAGTTGCACTCCCAAGTGCCACTTTTTAATCAAACACATAATAAAGTGCTAAATAAAGACATTCCCACCTGCATTAAATGTTTCTTATTCTGTATAGGGTATTTTGTGGTTTATTTATCCAGGAAGACCCAGCTCATAGGCACATCTGTCTTTTAACCCTCTTCATTTTTTTTTAGCCAGTTTTCCAGCTGGGTTATTAAGGCATGGAGGTCAAGTGGTTTTTCTCAAATCAGACAGTGATTCAGCCTTTCAGCCAGGATTAGAACCAGGCTTTGTCCTTTTTCTGGGATCACTAGATCACACATTCTTAATTTTATTTTATGTTGTTTCATTGGGCAAACAAATTTCTTCCTGGTACAGCATAGCTGCAGACTTCGCTATGTCATTTTACACTTGACAGTCTGGTTCAGTCACCATTCCCCTCAGACTGGTCACTCACTCAGAGTCCTTGGATATGTTCCCAGCCTTCAAGGTAAGGTCCCTATATCCTCTATCCCTGATACTGGATATCCTTTTACTAGTGCTGACATAGTTGACTTTCACTTGGATAAGCAACTTTTTAAAAACAAGTGTTTGTCTATCACTGGTTACAGAAAATGGCATTTGCTAAGCTGGTAGATCATGGAGCACTTGAGCTTTTATCATCATCGCAGTTTTTGGGAAAGAGAATCCATTCAAAGGCATAGGCCCTGCTGATTAAAAACTATTTCTCAAGCCTGTCAGAGCCGTTCAGTGTAGAGCTACAAAATGGTTGGTCAGCCTGCAGTGATCATTTCACTAACAGTTTACATAAAACTAAAAGTCATAACTAAACATATGTTCTCCAAATTGTCCTAGCAACAACAGTATTGTAACTAGTGAAATCTTTTGCTTTCTATCAGCACACTAGGTTTTCTCACCCTCTCAACTTCATAGCTGTTGCATGTGCATATTAATATATTTATTTGTTCAGTTTGTGTAGCTGCCCTGTAGTATAGCACTGATGGCCATCTTT
Organism: Caiman crocodilus; assembly: GCA_030014935.1. Taxonomy (NCBI): domain Eukaryota; kingdom Metazoa; phylum Chordata; order Crocodylia; family Alligatoridae; genus Caiman; species Caiman crocodilus. Next base: position 21,230,722 of record JAGPOW010000229.1, read on the forward strand.
GTCAAAAGCTATCTATAGTATCAAGGAACTCTGTCCTGTTTTATGATGGTGGTTCGGCAGTCTCCAATAGTTAGCTGTCTTCACTGTGGGATGGGGTTTTTATCAAGGAAAAAGTATGGCTGATCATATTAAACTGGTCTATTCTGAGTCTCAGCCAGGAAAACTCTAGGAAACAGCCTTGCTCCTGCATGTGAGCTATGACAAGGATGACTGTTTCTGGACTGAAAGAAGGAAGGAAGGAATGAAGGGATATATTTTCAGTTAATGCTTGGAATGTGCTTTTGTTTAAGGTGATGGAATATAGTAATTCCATCTGCAGCTTGCCATTTAATTTTCTTTTTTAATGTGGATTTGCTTGTGTGAACTTAATCTATAAAAACAACCTTTTGAATACTGAAATGTTATCTTTATCCTCCTTTTGGCTATTTTCTGATGTCATTTCCTTTTTAATAGTTTTTAATAGGTCTCTTTCTTGAATCCAAATAGCTCAAAATTCCAATCGTATGATCTCTTGTCCTGTAGTTTCAGAATTCAGAGTGTCACACGCTCAGGAATTTGTCAGCCCCTTGGCTGTCTACAGCATTCAGGGGTGCTGTACTTTTGCTTTGCTTAGTAAGTGATTTTTCAAATTGCTTTTCTACCTTACAGAAAGTTAAACGCCACTTACCAAGCAATATGATAAAATGTACCGGTGTTGTTCATTCTTGTCAGCATTTTGAGTCCACTGTAACACGTGATGACTCTTATGTGGTTACCATAAAGAACTTCCAGGTATGGAGGCATACAGTTTCACTTCTTTTTAAATCGAGCGGAGTATTTGCAACATCATGTATTCAGTGTGAACTTGAAGAGCATCAGCATCAATGGCAAATAGAAATAATATCAGTAAAACCGTGGTCAGTTACACAGATGACGTTTTGAAACTTGTCCCTATGCACCATAGAGGGTTCCAGCTCACTGAGTGCAGCTTCTCAGATCTAGATTCTTTTCCCCATTCTCCTTACCCTGCCTCATAACCTAACCTGGACTTCATCCATCTTGCTTTGGATCTATCGCCATTTCAAAAAGTGTTTTGTGTCCAGAAACATGAGGCCACCAAAAAAAGGGGGGGGTCTAATTACTGGGGGGGTTTTCTCCCCTCCCCCCCACAGGCTCTTTCTAATGAAAATAGCTCTATGTAGTAATGGGTGATAGTCTGCAAAACGATTTCAAAATGAGAATTTGAAATGAAGTATGCTTGCAGGGGTCACTTGCAGCTTAAACTTTATTTTTTGTTCTAACTTTGTAGGAAGCAAATGCTGACACGGTGCTCCTGTGAGAGGGATTTTTTTTCCACCAGACACCTGAAAATACAGAAAAATAAAAGGGCTCAAGACACTGGATCTGTGGCCAGTAAACAGGTGCAGAAGGTCAACTGTCTGTGAAGTGTATAGGGTCCAAATTCCAGTCTATAATCCTAGCAATGATCTAATATGGGTAAGAACATAGGAGATGACTCCCAGTTTTAACTCTCTGTGTTCAACCCAAAGGCAATCATTTTAGTAACCCCTTTAATCTTAAATTTAATCTTCACAAGTGGTTTTCTTCCATAGTTTGCCTCTACTAGAAGGCTGTGCCAGAATCTTGCAGCTCTGAGAAGTAGAAACCTACTTTCCAGTCTAAGTTTATTCATGGCCAGCTCATGTTCACAAGTTATCCAGCCACCTTTCATCTATACACATTTATAGAAAGCAAAAATATCTTCCTTTTTCAACCTTTTATTTACTAAGCTAAACAAATCAAGCTCTCTAATATGCTAGTTAACCAAAGATGTTCATTATCTTGTCTCATTGAAGTGATCCGCTGTCATGGAATGTCCTCCAAGGGATGCTCTTTTGAGACAACTGTGGCTTTGTCTCGTCTCTGAGACTCCCCTGAAGCAAACGCAGGCTTGGCTTCTAAAGAAGGGCGGGGGAGGCCAGATTCCTTCCCACTCTGAGACCACAGCCTTCTGGTCTCTTACCTGCCCTGGTACTCTGTAGCCCTGGCTCAAGGAGCTAGCATCCAGGTCTGCTCCCAAGAGGGTTTTTGCCTCTTGAATGCAACCCAAAGTTCACAGAAGCAAAGCAGACGAGTCTCTTTACTAAAGGCATTTATTGAGGCAAAGACCACCAAGCAGAGGTTCTCTCCAAAGAGTAACACCATTTCTGTATCCCCAGTCTAGCTCACACAGCCCAGAGCACCCCTAAGACACCCATCCATTTCCTTTCCAGTTTTTCCAACTCCATGAAGCTCCCAAGTTGCTCTCTGACTTTAGGTTCCCTTCCAAAGGACTGACAAACCCTTTGTTCACACTGTCCTTCTCCACTGTTTTCACCCCTCAGCCTCCTGTGTGTGTGTGTGCCATCTCACCTTTGTTGATATGTCAGCAAAGTCGGTGGGGTAAGAAGGGGCAGGAGATAGGGGCGACCTACCTGGGTGCTGACTTGCGGGGGATGTTCTGACTGCTGCTGGCAGTGGCACACTATTCACAATCATGAACCAGAAGTCACTGCTTCCACTTTGCCCCAGGGTCCTGGCTATGTCCCTATACAGCTGAATAAAACTATTCAAGGCTAGGGTTTTATAGGTCCACCTTGTCTCATCCCACACTTACCATGTGTAGGCAACCCTGGCACTTAACAGGAACTGTATTAACCTTTATTTCCATGTGTGCTAGCATATGTAAACTGAGTCATGCAACATAAGCACAATTAGCACAAAAATACTGTAATAAACCCATAATGTCACTTCTTGTACCAGTTCTTCTTTGAATTAATCCTTCTTGAACGTGAATGCTTCCTCCTCATCTCTTTTGTGACTGAAATTCTTGTTAACATCCAATAGGACTTGTAGGAAAAGGTAAGCCTCCTCCATCTGTCTTTGTAGGAAGACACTCATTTTGGCTGACAAATTCTGAAGGTTGTGCTACAGTATGCAAATTTGCCTCACCCCATCCCCCTCTCTTCCCACCACCAAGCACCATCCTTTAACTGGGATTATGCTAGTGCATATCTTTGGAGGTACTTGCTGAAAAGGGTGGGAATATTTCCATGCTATCAAGAGAAGGGTTTCTGAGGGAGGAATTCCTGTTTTGTATCTGCTGCTCTAATGTAGACCAGTTCTGTAATTTTGATTTTGATTTATAACTGACTTTAAATATCTTTCCTGAGTTCTAAGTACCTTTGACAAATCCACTGCCTTCATTCCTTCCATGTCCCTTCCCTTCATCCCAAAACTTAAAATCAAGCCTAACTGTATTATGATGTCCCATAGCAATAGCAACCTTTGTGCTTCTCAAAGGCTTCAATAATGGGACTCCCTCAGGAGCCTACTCTAAAGAGGAATGTATTTTATATATTTAAGATTGGCAGAGGTAAGGTTGCTCTAAAATGAAGACCCCGCTAGGAAAGCTAACAGCTAATTCCAATAAATCATTCTTTTTTTCCTCTTTTGTGCTTGGCATCTTTTCAAAGAAACTGTCCTTCAAACACTTTCAAGGGTTAGTCTTACTGAAAGAATTTCATTGCTGCACTTCTGCTGTGTCTTGGGGGGCGGGGGGAAAAGCAGCAGGACATCTTATCCTTTGTATCCTTCATTTTATCCTTTATACTTCAGGAGGGACTTGAAGGAGGATGGCAGACTTGTTACACGTATTGGATCCCGGGACAAAAGGCATTCTCCTAGGACAGATGTGCCTTTTATGTACAGTCTTAAGTCATCTTCACCTGAAATAAGGAAAGAAATGCTTTAGGAGTCAATGTGTCTAGACCCCAGAGCTTGGTAGAGGACTGTACCCCTATATTGCTGGGATAGCTGTACCAGGACTAGAGCCTGTGGAGGACCTGAGGTAGTCTAGAAAATCTAACAGCAGTTCCTGTGTGTAGAGAAAAAGGACTGCTGTTATGGCTGGCTATAAGTAGGTTCATAAAGTACGGAGGCTTTTACTATCACTTACTCGCCCGTATATATCTTGTTACAATTGGGAAGCTTTTCATAATGAAACCCAAGCTACAAGTGATATCTTTAGGAGGAAAAATATCATTTTTGATTACTTAGTACTAAAGCATTGTAGAGTGCAGTAACGGTAGTATAGCATTTTTTGCTTTTTGGAAGGTGGGCATACTCTGACTTACCGTGATGCTGCAGAAATAAATTTTAGCTACTGGGAAGTAGTGGAGGGGAGGCAACCTATGCAAATCCCACCAGTTATATACATTGATCCACATGAAACAGTGTGGTAGAGTTCTTTACACAGATGTTTTTCAGTCAGCTGCTATTTTCAACAAAACCCCACAGGGATGGATGAACCTTCACTTTTGCTAAATGATAAAATCTGGAAACCATATCAAGCATTTTGGCTTAGTTCTCTATCCATATTTTTGTCCGTTTTATGAGAACTGTTTGTGAATATATGTGCAGCTGAGGCCCTCTAGTGTCAAAATGGAGCATTGCTTTCCTCTACTACCCGTTTCAGGCTTTCATATACCTTTTGCATTTCAAAGAGTCTGTCAGAGTGATTCTCAGCCATGAGGTGCCATGAGATCTTCTTTTCAGGGGTGCCATGGAGCACCATTCAATGCGAGTATTGTTGGATGTGTAAACATGTTTCACAAGATTAAACCCAGGGGTCCTGAAGCGAAAACCATAGTGTTAAAAATATTTTGACCTGTTGTGGTCTGTGTTCTTTGCAACAAAATGAATTGCTCTATTAGAATTTACTGATTTTTATTCTTTTTGACTAGAGAAAGATAAGAACTGACATTTTCTAAGAAGTGTCTTGAGTCTGTTAAGGGGTTCTCTAAGCCTAAATGGGTTGAGAACCACTGTTCTAGTTCCTTCCTTAAAGAGTTTACAAAGAACTGGGAGAGAGACAACATCCTGCTTAAAAAGTAGTCATCAGTAGCTCAGGGTGTAGTTAGGAGGAGGTATTAAGTGGGGTCTCCAGGGGTCAGTCTGGTCTGGTATTATTTAACAACTTCATTAATGATTTGGACAGTGAGATTGAGTATATGCCTAGCGCATTTGTAGATGACACCAAGCTAACACTTTACAGAGTAGAGCTAGGTTCCAGAAAGACCTGGATGTAATGTATTGGTCCTTATTGAATCTTACTTGATTGATCTCAGACCATTTCTCCAAAGACTTGCACTTGGGATGAAAAAATTGTATATGCGAACAGGAGAATGAGTTGCTAAGCTACAATACTGCAGAGAAGCACCTGGAGCTTACAGTAGACCATAAGCTGAATATCAGCTAACAGGGTGCTCTTGTTGCAAAAAATGGTAATGGTATACTGAGTTGTATGACAGGAGTGTCATTTGCAAATTCAAGGGAAGTGATTTTTTTTTTTTTCCTCCCACTGAGGCATTTCCTGAAATGCTGTATCCAGTTCTGGGTCCAACACTTGAAGAAGGATGTGAGCAAACTGGAAGGAGTCCAGAGAGCAACAAAAATGACTGGAGTCCTGGAAAGCAAGATTTACAAAGAAAGCCTGAAAGAACTAAGATGTTTAGTCAAGAGAAGGCTGAGGCAGTGTATGGGAGGTTGGGGTTCGGCAGGATTTGATAAGCCTTCAAATACCTGAAGTGGGCTTAGAGAGTGGAAGGAGGTAGATCTGTGTCTGCACAGGATAGGACTAGAATCAGTGGCAGTAGAGGAAATTTTTTGTATAACTAATGAATGCATAGTTCCTCTCTTACTAATGAAAATACTTGTAATACCAGAACTTTTTTGCTTTTTGCAACAGAATTAAATTGTTTGTCTGCTTTTTGCAATAAGACTACTTGTCATGTTACAAAATCTTGTCTTCACTGAGACTTGTGTAAGAGTTGCTAGTTAGCAACTCAGGCCAGAATCCATCTCCAACCTTTAGATGAGTAAGTAGCTAACTTAAACATATCTATTTGTTTAATGTATATAAACAATTATATAATTTAAGTGTGTGCATGTGTGTATATATGCATGTCCAACTCTAGTATCTGAAATAAACTGCTGTAGGCAACAGCCTATGCCTCTCTGAACCAGTTTGTCTCTTAGATAGCACCTTGTCCTGCCTTCTCTACTTGACTACAGACTAACACGGCTACTCCCAAGAAGAGTAGCTACATAACTCTGTATACATCACAGAATCATAGAAGAAGATGATCTTCCCATGCCTAGTTCAGTTGCCGAGTGGATAAGTTGTATACATGTCCAGGGATTGGGACACACAGGTTTTAGGGGCACCCTCACCCAGGGAGGGTTTGATGTACTATATCTCACTAGTAATCTGTTCCCTAGGGGTAGGCATTTCTAAGAAATTCCATCTCCTGTTGTAGTTGGTCTACTGATTGTGAAGCCAGAAGGAGAGCCAAAGGAATGTGACTTGTGAGATGCTTCCTCCCTTTCTGGGTGCAGCCTCCTAGGATTGATGCCTTGGTCCTGTTCCTGAGAAGCTATTCCATTCCCATCTATCCATATTACCAAAAAATATTCCATTTAGAAACACTGAATGGGTGTGGCTTAGGCCATCGAACCAAAAAGTGGAAGTGTACTTTTTGATTTGTCAGAAGTTCTCATTTGTTTGTTATTATTTTATTTCCTCTTTTCCCTCTCCTTTTCCTTTCACCATGGCTAACATTTCACCCGCCCACACAATCTCTATGTATGTTCTGGCAGAAGGCATTGCAGCAGAACCAAAGTGTTGGGGGCTTTCTGAAAATTATTAGATGTCCATGGCAAGTTGTGCATCTTCCACAGCTAACACTAGCTGTGTAAATGCTACTTACCTACCTAACTGGACTTAAATTTGGGCCCAAGTGTGTATCTTAAATAAGAGGCTTAGCTTCACAGTATGGGGAGCCAGACAGCCTGCTGTCACTATCACAAAGCTCCTAATATTTGTTGAAGGTTTGTGTTGTACAGTGAAGAAAACATGGACAGAGGGCCAATATGTGGGGTATGTCATCTTAACAGAATAACAAATTTGGGACACTAGGATATGTACAGACATAACATTTGTAGTGCTCTAAATAACAAAGGCTCAGGGCTATGCAGCTGATAAAGCACTTTGAATTGGGAAGTTCTGCCCTAAAAATGATGTTGGTAACAACTTGAAAGCGCTTCACTGTGAAGTGTTTCATATGATGTCTACATGCTCTGTAGCACGCACCTTGGTAAACAGATAGTTTCATAGTTGTTAGGGGCCAGAAGGGACCTTACAAATCATTGGGCAGGAAAGACCACTGGGATCAGATGACCCCAGCAAGGTGGGCATCAAGCCTTTTTTTGGGCCAGGGTGGATGACTATACCACTTCTATAGGGAGCCTGTTCCAAACTCTTGGCACTCAACTTGTGCCCCCCCCTGAGTGTTCTCTTCTCCAGACTGATCAGTCCCACGTTGTTCAGCCTCTCATGACCTGGTCTCTAGGCCTCTAATCATGCTTGTGGCCTTCCTTTGGACACTCAGGCTTAAACAAAGAGATGGTCTTTGTTTTCAGGGAAGCAGGTTAATTTCAAACTTAGAAAATGTGATGCTCATAAGTCTGGAAATTTATATTCAGAAGAAAAATTAAAAAATGGAGAGTACCTAGATCACCTTGCATCTCAGTCTTTGATTCTGTAAGTTGGATTTGTTTGAGAAACCTGAACATGTTACATCTCCATGTTTTGAAAGACACTAATAGTAGTCATGAAATCTGATTACCATTTGGACACTGTTTGGTTTTTGAGTCTTGACATCTGTGGAATAAACATGCTTGAGCATGTATGTGCATATATGTTCATGTTACTGGACAATCATTGTTTACTGCAAGGTGTGCAGTATGAGTATCAAAGTCATCATAATAAATGGTAACTTCTTATATCCACGGAGAAAAAGAAACAAAAAACGTGGTTCTGCTATTTAACTGAAACGCTTAATTTTAATTCTGGAGCACATCATTTTTTTGTTCTAAATTTAAAAAAAAAAGGAAAGAAAAGAAAAAAAATTGGTTGCATTTCTGGTGCATGCTGTTTTATAGCTGTGTAAGCATTACTACATGGTCCAGATAACAGCATTTAGGCATCACAGAACATTTGTTCAAATTAAATCTATCTGTGTAGCCTAGCAGCAGAAGTGAGATTACTGCTAGTTCATTTTCAGTTCCTGGAATGATAGGAGTCTAGCTCTTTCACAGTACTGTACAGGCGCTTAAGTGGAAATGTATGACAACAGTAGGATGGGGAGAAAAAAATCTCACCTTGGTATTTGAGTTGCTTCTTACAATATTTAGTATTGATTCTTTCATCAAACTTTATGGAAGTACAGTAGTCTTAATTAGGAACAGCGTAGGTCTGGAAGGGGTCCTCTGGGTAATCAAATCAGTCTTCTACATTCACAAACTATCGTTAGTTGAAAGAATTCCTAGGAAGAAACCATATCTGCAGTGTCCAAAGCAGTGCACACTTTTTCTTCAAAATCATGAAAGGAAAAGTTATATACCATATGTTCTTCTTTGCAGCTGTTCAAGTATCTTATGCATAGCATTTGAGGTATTGCAAGGCTTGCAATATATGAACAAATATGGAATGGTTCACCGAGCACTCTCCCCTCGCAATATCCTCTTGGATCGAAAGGTGAGCTTGAGTAACATTTTTTTTTCCTTAGGCTGTCAGTGCTGCATTATGGATTTGGGGGCTTGGACAATGAGATGGATTTGAGATCCTTCTGAATGAAAGATCTTAAACAATTTCAGATGTATTTAGAGTTCAGTTGCTTTTTCCTATTCCCATTTTCCATATCTCCTGGCCTGCTTTTCTTATCGTCTCCGTGCCCCCCCAATATAGTCTTACCATTTGATTAATTGTGTTACTCAAAGATTCTTTCAGATGACTAAGTGTACCCGTACCTGCAAGTACAAGCATATTTCACAGGAAGTGTCCAGGCATGCATGCAAATTTGATACCATCTGCAGATCTAGAGATTTTCACTATGCACCCATTTCTAGGCCATTGAGAAAATTTGGAACAAAATTGGGCCCAGTACAGATTTTGTAACACTCCACTTTTGACCAACCTCAAATCCTGAAAACTGACCATTTAGTTTTACCATTTTGCTTCCTGTCTTTTAACTATCACTCATGAAAGAACATTCCCTCCAATCCCATGGCAATACAGTTTGGGGTTTTTTAAAGCCTTTGGTAAGGGACCTTTTATTAATCTACTTGGTACCCTTTTTGATTTGTGATCTACACTTTTCCTGAGCCTCTAATACAGTATTTTTAAACACCTTCCAAGCTGCCTTTTAGATCTTTCACATTTTTGACTTCTCCTTTAAACTTCTTTCTAACCAATTACTTTCAAAGTAATTTTTGTGCAGTTTCCCTTCCTAAAGTTATATATCACCATGGTAGACTCTTTGGGCATATTCCTTCTTACTACGATGTTGAACATGATTGTTACGGTCACTTTTGCAGAGTGGCTCACAAGTGGATACCAATTAAATCAGGTCTTGCGTGTTTATTCAGGATTAGGTCTAGAATTGTTTGTTCTCTTGTAGGTTCCAAAATTAGTTATTCTAGAAAGCAGTCACTTACCACATCTACAAATTTCATCTCCACATCTTGCCCTGATGAGGCACTTACCCAGTCTGTGAAGTTAATTGAAGTTTCCCATTATTACTGCTACTATATTCAGAACAATCACTTAATTGCTTGTAGATGCTACTGTATTCAGAGCAGTCATTTAATTGCCCTGTTTATGCTTTTTTGCAATTTTGTTGTGAAGAAGCTAAAATAATAATGGAGTTGTGATACAGCTAGGTCTGACTTCTGCCTCTGCAATGGAGTGGGAAAGGAAGCAAAAAAGAACATTGTTCTGTTCTGTCTCTTTGCATGGGGTAAAATGACTTGTATTAATTTAGAAATTTAAATCCTTCAACAAAATCTCTGAAGAGCCACAGGACTTAGACTCCTAGGACGGTGATAAATTATTGAAATTAATTAAAGGAGAAGGGGTGCTAGAGAGATTGCATAGATGGAGTTTTTGGTTTTTAACCTCTTTCCTTTGATGGCTTTAGCAAATATTCTTCACCTTTGCACCAACCCCAAGACAGCTTCCCAACAAAATTTACTTCACATGGAAGTACTACTAAGATGAGTCTTTTTTGTTTTTTTAACCAATTTCTGTTTTTTTTCTTGGAGTAATCACATTAGGATTGAGAGAATTTCCTAATTTCCTGGAAATTTTAGTTTTGTATTTGGAAATCACTGTACCCTTGTGGCAAATGGCATGTCTCTGACTTAAAAAAAAAAAAAAAAAAAAAAAAAAAGAACAATCCCCAAACGGTATTAATTCTATAGGGCTGATATCTGGGAAATGTTCTAATGGCAGAAACTATGGGGAAAATAAAAGGGGAGGGAATCAGTGTTAAAGGAAGGAGATAAATGTGGACCATGTAGTAAGTGAGGAACAAGGAAAGGAAGAAAATAAGTAAATGAAAGATGGCTGGAATTAGGGTAGATGGAGTGCATTTGGAAATTTTTACACTGGAGTTCACATACTCTAGAAAAACATTTGAATGAAAGTCAGAGAAATTGAAGGAGCAGTCTTTAAAAGCCATATAGTAGAAAAGAAACTTATAATGCTTAATATGTCAGGGCAGTATGCTTATTGCCTATCCACACACTGCCCAGCTAGTAAACACGCTTACTAGTTTTCAGTGGAGTTCCATTGACATATGAACTGGGACCTGGAATCTGGGCTCTGTATTTTTAAAAGCACTGTGACTGTTGAGAGAACTTTGGTCCTCACCTTTTTTACACGTTTCAGATCACAAAAGGGTTTTTTATTTTGTATTTAAATTGTGCTCTGAGTAACCGAGAGCTTTACCGCTAACATGTTTACTTTCACAGGGACATGTTAAATTGGCTAAATTTGGACTGTATCATATGACAGCTCATGGTGTGGATGTCGATTTCCCTATAGGGTGAGTAGTCCATATACCATAAAAATCTTAGGCTTTGTATATTGAATAAGCACTTGTTGGAAATAGTAACAGAAAGAACTACTTTGTGATTTGTGGATTTTTGACCTCCAGTTTTGATAGACTAGCTGATGATTGGCAGGATCAGCACCACCCTGGAGGTCAAATCCTGATGCATTTCCAAACCAACCAGTGATCAGTTGATCATCAGCAGGCTCCACAGACCACGCTGGCTGTAACCAACCACAGTGGATTGGCTCAAACTTGGTATGGTCCTTGCCAGCCAACCATCAGCTGATTGTCAGCAGGGTCAGGACCATACCAAGCCACCTAATCACAAAAGTATTGTAATAATTTTATGGCTTATTTCCTGTTTTATTACACCACTAATTGCCTGAACATGAGGCTGGGTTATATTTTTTACGATGCAAGTAACTGCTTCATCAAGTGTAATGTCTGCCAGGGGCTTAAGAGTCAGAGGAACTGAGTACATAAATCCATAATGAGGCTATCCAGATTTTAAGTAATTAATTAGCACATTTGTCCAAACTAATCCTTTGTGAGAGTCTCCACCTAAAGCCTCTGAGAGATCATGTCATGTGTTCTTTCAGTGGGGTCTTTATGCCTTCTTCTGTAGCATCTGTTGCTGAATACTTTTGGAAATGAACCTTGGGCTTGAGTCAATAAAGCATTTTTTTTTATTTCTTTTGTAGAAGTTACTGATGCAGTTTCTGCTTTCAGTCCCCAGATACTACAATAATGAGCACTTTATCAATATTAAACGCTGGGGGTAGGAAACAAATGAATGACAAACATGCAAAATCTTATTTGATGCAAATATGTAAAAGTAAATAAATTGCTTCAAGTTAGAGTTGAATTCAAGGCACTTATTATATTCATTTTTATGTTTGGTTTTCATAGATAAAACATGCAGAAGTACATATAGAAAGCTCCATGTGCTATTGATAAACTTGTAGAACTTATAATCTTTTGTTTTCTACACTGCTCAGTGAGATTTAGCTAAAAAAATATATACTGATGTCTTTTTTTATATTTGTGAATGTAAAGAAAATTTAAAGTCTGCTGAATGGGGATCATGGAAGGATCCACCATGTTTCCACTGTCTGTCAACAACTGAGTATGTCCTCTCCTTTGTACCATTGCTGGTCACAGGATAAAAGTTATAGCAGGATATAGCAAAAAAAAAAATTAAAAAGAAAGGTACTGTGTCCAGACTAACATGTAACTTTTGGAGTGAAAGAGTAAAGGACACTTGTTAGTTTTAAACAGCACATTGCTGTGTAACACATTAAAAACTATATTTTTTCACTATGAACTCTGCTAAAAATAGATGTCTCTGAATGAAAGTTATGAGTGTTTGCTCTGCAATTTGTCTATTGCTTTCTACATTACTGTTCTTGTTCTGGCACTACATTTTTTGGCATCAGTGTTTTATACAGATCTCTGTAATTGGAAAAATGATCTGGTTCTATGTAAAACAATCCTTTTGTAAATTTATCTGATTTAAAGCTTGGCATCCAGATTTCTTCTAAGATGTTACGTATATGATCATGCAGTAGATTTACATATTTCATACATACTCTTTGTCTAACTGGCAGCCTGTAGGCAACATGCAGCTTCTGAAAGCGTTAGCATGCAGCCCACAGGCTCCTGCCCAGTCACTGCTACCCACCCCTCTGTTGTGGCTCCTTCCATGGCAGCTGTTTTTGGGGCTCTCACACCCTCCTTCAGCTTCTACTTCCTTCCCCCTCTCCTCGGGACTGAGCAAGGTGGGATAACGGGCTGGGGTGCCCAAGCTGTGCATGTAGCAGGGGAGAGGACTGGGCTGCTTACACAGTGCATGAGAAAAGGAGTTGGGCTACTTGCACTGCAGGTGGGCATACAGCCAAGAGGGGAGGGAGTGCTCTTCATGTAGTCTGTGGGGGTAGCTGCCTGTTTGGCTGGGTGGGGAGAGGGAACCAGGCTGCCTATGTGGCTTGAAGGAGAGGAAGGAGTTAGGGCTGCCTGAGCAGTACAGGAAAGCCAGGGGGAGGGAGGATGGTGTTCACACAGCGAGCAGCCCTTGGCCTATGACCCTTAGGACTATGGCACATGCAGCATGTAGCCTCTGGTTACCTGGAAGTTGGATAGCTTTGGTCTTTGAGAATACCTTTTGCATACTTTGGGTAGATTAAAAGAATACACTTAAAGTAGACAAAGACAGATCGTTTAATTGCAAAACAGGGTAATTCCTAAGCAAAACACTGGTCCTCTTTACTGTTAACTGGAATGTCAGTCTTTTTAACTTTGGATCTTTGTAAATTTTAGTAGTGTTTTTACATGATGCAAAGAGGATTAAAACTTCAAATGAAGTTTGAAGTTGAATGCACCTGACAGGTTAACAGGGGTGTAGGTTGTAGCTGTGTTGGTCTAAGGACATAAGCAGACAAGGTTCTTTGGGTGAATCTGGTATCTTTTATCAGACCAAATTAAATAGTTGGAAAAAATATATTTAAGTAAGCTTTCGGGTTTAAAAACTCTTTGTCAGGCCGACAAAGTTTGTGCAGTTGGTGTGTGCTCTTTCTGGATGGAATGAAAGTTTGAAAGTTTGATGAAAGGTTTTTAAATGCTTGCTTAAATATTTTTTTCCAACTGTTTCAGTTGGTCTAATAAAAGAGGTCAGATTCACCCACAGTACCTTGCCTGACAGGTTAATACTTTTGATACCATTTGATATTTGTTAAAATAAAAATGTTAGGCTTTCTTCAGGAAAAAAAATAAGGTGACTTGAGTAATTGAAACTTGAAAAATATCAATTAAAATAAACTTAGAAATATTTCAAGGGAATTTTAATTAATTAAAATAAAATTAAAACTTAACATGTATCAAAGAATGCTTGTAGCACTCAGTTGAAAGTTGCTTAGAATGATCAGGCAGCTTAAAGTCAAATACTTAAATGGTGTGGTTTGAGTCTGTCGACATAGTAGCTGTAAAAATGAAAAATTTCATTTCTGTTCAGTCTACATTTAACAGAATAATGGAAAAAGGAAAAGCATTCTTAATTTTAAATAAGCAGTGATTTTTGTTACATTTTGTCCAATCAGAACATCTAGTTAGACTGTCACAGCCTAAATTTTGATTTTTAAATTCTGTTTGGATCGGGGTGGGCAAAGTCCAAACGGCAGCAAACTCCATTTCCCAGAAGACCCTGCAGCACAAGAGTTGTTCCTTCTGGCTGCTTCTGGTCCCAGCCCCGTGGCCTAGGCACCCCAAATTCCTGTATGAAGTCTTTTTGATTCTTGTGTAATTCCTTTGACTCCCTGTTGTCTCTGGAGCACTTAAATGTATTTTTGTCTCCTGGCACCATACACAGCTGTAACTTCTGTCCCCTCAAAGTTGCCTTTTGAAAAGTATTATGAGTCTGGTATAGATGTCCTATGCCAGACAAGTTTTTAAAATGTAAATTGTTAACACCAACTAGGATAAGTGTTTGGGTTTTTTAATCTTGGTTTTCCATGTGTTACTAAATTAAATCAAATGTAGTCGTTGGCCATGAGCTAAAGATTGGGATTGATAATATTGGTGACAGTCAAAAGATGCTAACAACAAAACACTGAAATACACCTAGCAGTAAATTAAATATGAACATATAATAAGATTTAATGCAAATATATGATGTGTAGGAAATATATTCTTATCAAGGATGCTACCATTCACTCCTGTTCTTATGAAAAGTCCTTTTTTTATGGAAAATACTAACTGTAGTATCACTGACAGCAGTTTGATTGCTAGGCTTTGATTATGGGGCATCTAGGTGATTTTGAATTTTTAATGAATTTTCTTATAATTTTTTTGAAACAAGAACTTACTTTGAAGAATTTCAAACTTCATAACATACACTTATGTTTCATTATAGGTACCCATCATACTTGGCACCTGAAGTTATTGCTCAGGGGATAGTCAAACCTAGTGATCATACTCAGTGTGAGAAGCCTTTACCCTCTGGCCCTAAATCAGATGTGTGGTCCATTGGTATTATATTATTTGAGCTTTGTGTGGTATGTAACAAAATAATATTTATATATTTGGTTATGTGACTCTCAGTGGGTGCATCTACACGAAACATTTACTGCACAGTTGATTAATTAACTGCGTGATAAATGTCTTGGCATCTACACGTTTGTACCTTTTTAGGATGCATAAAACTAATTAAATGGTACAGTGTTTTAACTACTGCAAAGTTTTGTTTTGTTTTTCCCACGTGCATCAAAGCACAAGTAGATGCTGCCCCAGGTAGCTGGAGCACAGGGTGCTTCATTGAGGGGTTAGCTGGCAGGCATGAGGCTAGCCAGCAGCAGCCCAGGGCTGCTCTGACAGGGCTCCACGTGCTGCAGAACAGCTAGCTGGGGCATGAGGGTGCTTCAGTGTTGGCTGCCTGCACACTCATGCATCAGCCATCCCCTCCACAGCATGTGGAGCCTGGTCGGAGCAGCCCTGGGCTGGCAGGCTGACCTCTCTCCAGGTCCCCTACCAACCAACGGTGCTGTGATTGGGCTGCACATGTTATGCACAACATACTCTGGAACAATATGCTCTTGACATTTTTTTTGCTTCTGGACACATTCAAATGGCATACCCCAGAGCAATAAGCTGTAGAATTTATTTATGAATATTAATTGCATGTGTAGATGCACCCAGTGACAAATTGTGTATACATTTATACATTTGGCTATGTGACTCTTAGAGAAGAACTGTGTATGCAAATATATTATCTCACTCTGTACCTTTTGTCATTGAAAAAATGTGCTCTCTTGGATACATTTAAATCAAAGTGACTGTTTAGCATAAAGTAACAAATGCAAATAAGTAATATTATTATGAATAAAATTTGCTTACTACTAGAACGTTGTAAAGGGAGAACGTGTTATCAAGGAGATAAGTCAGTTCCTCTAGGGCATTACTGATCTTATATTAAAAAAAAAATTGCTTAATTTCTCCATGATTTTTAATGCATTTTCCCAACATGATTTTCACTATGTGATCTCAGTTGTACTAGTTTATAGCAACAAAAAGTAATGTGCCAAAAGGTTAATGCACCAAGGAATGACCAGATAGTGGTTATCTCTTGAACATCATTATATTACTAAGACTCTAAATTAATTATTATATGACCCAAAATCAATACAGTGATATGAGCAAGATGGTGGAGATTGTGAATTGTTACTTTTTTTGGTCTGCTGCTTACTTGCAGTTGTATCCTTGGGCAAATTACTTCTGCTGTTTTCAAGTTTTTTTGTTTGTAAAATGAGAATAATCATGTTTAAACAGATTTGCAAAGTGTTTTTTTGAAATCTACTGTGTACCATAACTATTTTCTGATTATTTTCAAAACTAGACCTTAGTTATCATTTTTTCATAGCAGTATATAAGGTTCAGTGATACAGTAATAACTTGTAATCACTGAGTGTGGGAGGGGGTAGAGGGAGAGGGATGGTAACTGAATTTAAAATTTCTGCAAGTATATTTTTTAAGTTCCTTAGTCATACTTCACTTTATTTACTTCCATTTTACAGAAAAAGAAGTCTTAATGTCATTTAGGTAACTGTGGAGAAGCAGCAACTCAGCTGACTCTGCCAAGTTCTCTGATATCCGCATGCTGATTCATACTGTGTTGTCATTGTTGAAGTGTACAGTGTGCATAGCTGTTACAGAAGACTACTTAACTGTCTGCATTTTAATACTGTTTTTAGGGGAGAAAACTGTTCCAGACCTTGGAAATAGATCAAAGACTAAAACTAATACTTACTTTAGGTGAGTAGCACAAGTACAAAGCCAATTGTACCAAGCTCTCAAATAATTGTTGCTGTGTTACCCAGTTTGCTCATGATGCTTAGGCCTCGACTATGGTGTTTTTGTGGGTAGAAACAGATGTTACTTTTGTGCTTCCATAAACGTTTTTAGGCTGGGACAAAAACCAAGAAAACAGGTGCCCTTGCCTCATGTAACACCACAAATGGCCAGAATTTGTGGCTGCAACCATAGGTGGTATCAGTTTGTGCCGCCTTGTTGCGGCAAGCATCTGCTTAGATTTATGATGGGAGGGTGCGGTCTGCCCAGAGCTGCCCACACTCTCCAGCCTTCTCGAGGCCCAATCCTGTACACCTTGGGAATTTCCCATGCAGGATTGGGCTCCTCAAGCCCTGGGAGTGCCTACCTGGCTTTCTCCTCTTACAGAGATGCTCCTTGAAGATTTTCCAGGGCATATACCTTTGAGAGGGAAACCAGGGTTTCTCATCTGCATAGCTGTGCCCCAGGCAGCCTCCAAGGCAGGGGCCTCTAAGTGGGGAAAGCTGGGGTTACCTGCTTGCAGAAACATGTTCCAGGTAGTCTCAGAGGGACATCTCTGAGTGGGGGACATGTCTCCTGTTCTTCCACCCAATTGGGCCCCAGGACAGTGGGCAACCTTTTTTTTTTTTTTTTACCCAGTGAAGTGGATCAGCTGTGTCAGGACTGGTCCCACCACAGCTAATTTGCTTTATTTTGGGAACATCTGACAAATAAATGAATATAAATGCTATCTGGGAACAGTCAACAGGCAGTTAGCAGTTTCTCTTGAGAGGAAAAAGCAGCAAAAGTAAGCTAGATACACAAAGCACAGGGGTAGCCTGCTGATAGCGTTAGGTAAAGACTGACTAGGTGGACAAAGGGAAGCTTCTGGTGTAGAACATCAGTTATCCTGTGTTGGTTCGTGTAGTAGCTCCCCAAAGTGCTAGGTACTGTATCAACAGTTAGAGAAGAGAGTCTCTACCCAAATAAGTTAATATGCAAAATGCCAAACCTAGTATGAGCAAAACCAAGTAGTAAGAGAAAAAAATCCAAGCAAAATGTTCAGGTATGAACAAATGCATGTCTTGCTGATTCCAGGCTTTTGCTGCTTATTGTTATGTCCTTTTTGTAGCTAATATTACAGAAGTGTATTTTAGTCGTGATTTTAAAGAGGCAAGGCTAGACCAGTAATTTTTTTGGAATCCCATATGTGGGTTTTTTTAATAAGGAAAGACCCACAGAAAAATAGTAGTACAGCAATAAATAGATCTTTGATCTAAATGTGTAAAGTTAAATTATGGGTGTTCCCTAATTTGCTGTGGGTGCATGTTCTCTTCGTGCCAAGAGAAAAGCTTTTCTCCTCGTACATGTTATACTTGTATGTGGCCATAACTAACTTCTGTTTAATGCAAACATCCTTTTTTATTCAGCAAACTGTGTCTTTCTTGTTATCTTGAATAGTTGCCTCATGACCATGTATAATTCTTAGAAGAATTTAAGTTGCTCATTAATTTTAATCCTTTTATGATGTGCAATATTCAGCTGGATACTACCATCCATCACATTAACTAATAATAGTGTATTGTCCAGGGATCATCTTTTTCAATCTAGGAAGCAGCAAGTGGTAGTGAACCAGATTGTTGAGAGAGGAACAGTTGTTTTCCTCACAGATATGAAATTCTTGCACTTGTCCTTATAACAACAAATGTAAGGAGATGTGGTCTGATAATTAGTGTTAAAGCATCAGGCAAAGGCTGAAGATCTAGATTAATTTCTTCCTGCAAAACACTGCCTATGCTAACTTAGGCCTGTTATTTAACATCTTTGTGTTTCAGTTCTTGCTTGGTGTGTTTGGTTATACTTCCCTTCTCTGAGGATTATTGAAGTTATATACTTTCAGATGATATAATAACAAGTTTACCATAAAATCAGTCAATCTAAATAAAATGTGGTTTAAGAAACAAGGTAGGAAATTTCTCTTTTTCTAGACTGTTTTGTACTGTTCTGTTTTGTAGGCTGTGTGGACGACATTGTAACCGTATTAGCTGAAGAACATGGCTGCCTGGATGTTATTAAGGTCTGTGGAACTCTTTTAGCCAGTGTTTTCCTAGCTAATGCTGTTTTATATTTCACAAAAATCAGCCTCTTATGGCTTTGTTGTCTCAAAAAAAATTTGTAACTTATCTCTTGGAACTTTTTAATATAATGGTGATTAGGTAGATAGATAGATCAAAGTGTTCCATGCTGGCAGTACCCAGATTTGATCCTTTTCCCAGATTACTTATAGTCCAAACTATTTGTAAGTAGTTGTAAGTACAGATGGTCCTTGGACTTGCAACACAACAGGTTGCTGAAAACCATGTCTTAAGTCAAAATGTCATAACTCAGAATTAATTTTCCCATAGGAACAATGTTATAAATGGGGGATTGGTTCTTGAACCAAGGCTCGATACTTTATTTTCACCAAAAATAACCAGAATTTTGTACTCAGTCAATTCGAGATGATTAATATAGCTACATTAATGTATTTATATTGTAAATAGAAATCATATTGATTTGGAAGGACTTCTTTGAGGTGACTGCTGGACTTCTTGAAGGGTTCTTATCTGGGGTCTTCTCAGGAGTCCTGGCTGCAGGTTTTTCTGGAGTCTTGTCTGCTTTCTTAAAGACAGTGTTCAAGGAAGTTTGGACCGATGTTCTCCAGGGAGATGGACGATGCAATGAATTTCTTTGCTGGCATGACGTCAGATCAAGCATCATAAAGTTGAAACTGATGTCAATGTTGAAACAGGGTGTCAGTTTATAAATGTCTTAAGTGCCATTCATTGTAACTCAGAACGTATTAAGTTAAGGACTGCCTGAAACCAAATTATAAGTCGAAATAAATCAAAACATACATTTATTTTTCTACGTATTGGACTAGTGTAGCATTGGGTTTTGCAGGGTTGGGAGTTTTTTAACTTTTTCCTTGGCTTAATGACCGATTTATCTGGCATTCCTTAATTATGAATGTATAATTTTATAGTTAAGTCAGGCTTTCTAAAGTAATTTTATAATATTTGGTATTTGGTAATATTTGGTGCCTGGATTTAAAAACTATACATCAGATTCTGACTTTCAGAACAGGCATCCCTAGCATCCTAAAGTTCTTAAAATTGGACATCCAAAATGTCTTGAAGAATTTGACTCTGAGTCTTCAGAAAGAATGTTCTAACCAAAAAACATATATCCTTCTTGCTGGAGTAGCCATAACTTCTTGGACTTCACCCAGCTAAGCCATTCAATATATGCAGTCCAGGAAACTTGAATAGAATAACTTGCATAGTTAGTTACACAGCTACTTTGGTAGCATGCTAGACCAAACCTGTAGTAAACAATCTTGAGGACTTTTCTTTTATAATCTAGGCCCTCCCTGAAAATGTCATGTCTTTATTGAAGAAATGCCTTACGTTTCAACCTTCAAAGAGGTAAGTGTCTAATCCCAATTTACAGTATAATTATTCTGTTGGGTCCACAGCAGTTAAAATATATGCTGCTAAACTACGTTCAGATATTGTCTTTTAAATAAGTTGCATCAAAGCGCATCTCTCTGAAAATCTATATAGTTTTGCATCAGTGTAGTTGCTTGATTGAATTCCTTGTTACGTGCTTTGAAAGAACATTTTGAGTAGTAACATTGCAAGCTTGAAGTATATTGGTTAATCAAGAGTTGAGGCTAAAACCACTGGGCAGGAATAACAGGGCTCACAGCAAAGGAAAAGTAAACTTGATTGACATTAAGAAAGAAATTTTGGGATTCCTGTTCTTGTTTTTTATTTTTAGAAAGTAAGATCTCTTTTTTAACTGTAGTCTGGTCTTTCATCAGTAACCATTTCTGATGATTTATAGCATTTTCTGTGTTTGGAATATGTTCTTGTAAACTGTTTTTTCTAATGTCATATACCTTCAAGAAACTGCAGTACAGTATAGAGACACATTGTAATCAGAGATGGAAAAAAAAAGTTTGTTTTCAGGAGCAGAAAGATCTTTTTAATGGCCCCAAACTGCTAGACTACCTTATAAATTAACAAAACAGAAATTGTCCAGTAAAGACAGCTTCCAGACTTGGTTTGAGCATAAGAATGACCATGTGTAGGCAGGCTATAAGGTATTGACTGTCATAATGAAGGCAAGTGAAATATTTTTCATAAAACTTTACATTTTTATTAAATAAATAACACCTTTTTGTCAACATGCATTTTTTAAAGGATTTCATTTTTTTTCTCTCTTTCTGATCATTCTTGAACTTTTTAAAATACTTATACAAGACCTACTCCTGATGAGTTGCTGTGTGACAGTATATTCAGTGAAGTGTCCTCTTTTTATGAACCCTTCCATAAAGCTGCCAGTCTGTTTTCATCCTCTTTGAGATGTGCTAATCTAACACTTCCTGAGGACATCAGTCAGCTGTGTAAAGGTAAAAGTGGGCCATGAGAGAGGGTGGTGACAGGGAGAGAAGAAAAATAAATATGTACCTGTTGTTTATATGGGATAGGATTTGGAGTATGTGACCTGTTTTGTTTCTTGGGGAAAAAATACTAACAAAGCCTCCATTCCTGTATTGAGGTACTTTTGTTTGTTAAGGGTCAGTGAAGGATATTATCAGTTTATGCACTCTGAGGACATGGATGGAGGTAGGTCTCCATGTTCTTTATTTTTTCTTCACTTCTTCATCATATCTGATAACCACCCACAAATGGCTTGTTCATGGTATTTTTTTGAGGGCTGGTACCTTTTACCTTATAGTTCTGAAGTTTGGATGCAGAAATTTAAATTTATTTCATCATACAATGTAGCAACTTGGGGACAGGGTTCTTCTTAGGCACATCCTGTGATACGGGCTGTAGTTTTTTAAGAGTTTATTTAGCCAGCAGCTAAATTCAAAGTTATGGGACTAACCAAATCTCTCTGGCAGAGGCTGCATTTAGAGAACAAAAAAAACATACGGGTTTAGATCTATCTTGCCTTAAGTTCAAAAGAGAGAGGAATTTCTTTTTGTTCTTGTCTGCAGTTTTTATACAAGTGGAATGGGCTGCTATTATCCTTTCTAGAACCTAAGACGTTTGCTCATTTTGGAAAATTTTATTCTTTAATATTGTGACGCTGAAGCTTCAGAGTGCCAATGTGTATGTCACGTGTGACAGATTGGAGCCCTAAGTGCCATTCAGTGGTTTAATTATTGGTGTTTACATCTATCTGATTTTGTTCCGTTTTTCTGGCAGCAAGTGAGAAGATATTTTTCACTTGCTTATGTGATGCAAGAAAACTCCAGAATCTTCCCATTCTCTTTTATGAACTTTCCTTTCAGCAATTGCAAACAAAAGATCACTTTTCCTCTAGTATCACATCAGGATACCTGACCCTAATCTGATATTTATAACAAAAATCTATTTAGAATGATAACTTTTTAAGCAGTTGTTTTATCTCACTATAATTCATTTGTATTTGACTTCTGTTAATAGATGAAGACTGTGATTACCTAGCAGAAAGATCGATTGAAGAGGTTTATCATCTCTGGTGCTTGGCTGGAGGAGACTTGGAGAAAGAACTTGTCAACAAGGAAATCATCAGATCAAAGCCACCCATCTGTACACTCCCCAAGTAAGAAAAAGGAACACGCTTTTGAAGATGAAAACATAAGAAAAGGGGATTGGTGTAGAAAATGTCTCTAAAAAAGGTTAGGTGTGTTTTTCAGAAGTTCTGAGTTCTCAGTTCGAAGGAAGTTCGAAGGTAACATTGTGAAGAATAGTGAAAGGATCACCACCACCACATGTGTCTCTGCTTC
>JAGPOW010000229.1:21261649-21284030 GCA_030014935.1 Caiman crocodilus
TTTTTTTTGCCAGGTATATATGAAACTTAAGATACTAGTAGTAATAGCTGTACAAGAAAAAACAAAACAGTTACAATATTATACAGTTTCAGTTAGGTTTTTGGGGAAGTCTAGCTCAAGTTTGATCAGCAAAAGTCAGGTTTAGAAAGCTATGTCTAGAGTGAGAGAGAAAGAGATTAAATCAAGTCTGAGGTTTAGGAAGTGAGCTTAAACGAAAGAGGGGGAGAGAGTTGGGGGTCTCACTACTCCATAATTCCCAGGTGTTTGTTGATAGTCAGAGCCCTCAGCACAATCAGTGAAGATACTCCAGGCAAAAAAGGAGAAGGTAAATTCCCAGTGGAACTGATGCAGCTTTTTGAATCCAAGCACCAGGACAGACACTTGAACTGGGGTGGGGGTTCTTATAGGGAAATAACAATAGTTCAAGGGAGAACAATGGATTTGTTTATGCTGGACAGTAGGGCAATCATACCAGACTTGATGGACTTAGATTACATGTCAATTGCTCTTTGTTTCATTTGTCTGTCGACCAACTGTTCTCCAAGCTCCTTGGAAAAAAAAAAGCCATCTTCTTAAATGTGATCTTTACTTCCAGTTTGCATTGTGGCAGCTACATCCAGCATATTGAAAATAATGTCATTGGCCACCTGTTGATTTTCCATCTGCAGGTGGTCATACAGACTAAGTGGTTAAGGCTATCCTGCCTATCCTTGTTTTTATTGTAGTCATGGATGATGTCCGTCTTTCTTTGCTCTCCACCCACTAACAGATCATGGTACATACTTGACAACAGCAGCACAACTTTGGGTTTCTTTGGAACATAGGAAACTAGGGCACGTTACCCATCAAAAGCAAAAATAGATGAAAAAGTTTCCCTTCTTCCATTTGCTTGCATTTTGTTTGGGAAATCAGCCTTGTTTTTCTGAATCATACCCACATAGGTTAAGTCTTGCTGTAGCAGTCTTTCTGCTAGGTCAGTACTTGTGAAGAAATTGTCACCCACAATATTCCTTCCCGTCTTGTACCAGGGATGAACCAGCTTTTCAACAACCTGGGTACTGTGGGTGCCGAGTATAATTGGCAGGGCTGTGGCCACAAGTCCAGACGGCAGGTGGGTACTTTTCACCGATGGAGCAAAATTAGGCACAGACATGTACTAGTTACACTGAGAGAGCTTTACTTACACTGTCAACATACACAGCGTAGGCACTTCCATTAAAGTTGCACCAGGTAGAGCTCTGAACAACACACAGGATATTTTCGAGTGCGCAGGGCACGGAGTACGTCGGGACAGTTGGCGACGGGGAGTCGTTGTTGGGTGATCAGTCCGCCAAGTTTACTCCGAGATACACGTGGAGTTCTCCCACTTGGGCGGAAACTGCTCTAGCTTTCGTATGGCTAGCGAGCCAATTGCTAGTCGCCAGGTAGGAATAGTTTACAACAAGCCAATAGGTAGCGTTCATTCAAACAATGCAATTGCTAGGTTTGGCGGGAACTGTTCACTGCACCAGGGTTTTCTCACCGTACCGAAAAATTCTGTCGCACTGAGGAATCTTGTGCCGAGAAATTCCACTGTGCTGAGGCATTTTTAACTACTGAGTACTGACAGGTACCAAGATTACCTTCATGTGGAGCTTCTGATTGCTTGCCCAGATAGATGTCTCCAGACAGGGAGAATGATATTGCTGTATCATAAGCCATTTGGGCGGCTTTGTGGACATATACTGTCTGAAGGGACAGCGACCCCTGAATGCAATGAGCTGCTCGTCAACCATCAGGTGTGTTCCTGGAATATACCATTTCCTGATGTGCTCCACAAATTGTATCCAGATATCTCTGAGGTCAGCAAGCTAATTTACAGCTCTCCTTTCCTTATGTCAGTTTGTTATCAAATCTCAGGTAGCTGATGATTTGACAAAATTGTTTTAAACTCATGGAGGCACGGAAGCAAGGCTGCCTGGTGCGTTGCTTCCACAACTCCTCCAGTGCCTCGTGACCACTATGGTATGGACCACTTAGTAGTAGAAGGCCAGTGTAGGCTGTTTCATCCAGCTTTTTCCACTCCTTTCTCTTTTCAAGATGGCTGTCATTCCACTCCATGAATATTCTTTCTGTCTCTCTGTTTGTTTCTCTTATGATAACAGTCAGGATATTTTGTGAGAGAAACAGGTGGAGTGTTTTCACCACTGTGTCTTTCTTGCTTTGTCTTGTTAACACAGAACTTTCATGGGCTACGTCCTTAGCTATTCTGTGATTAGATATTAGTTGTGGACTTTTTTTCCCACACTTGGCCAGTCTTTCCTCTAAAGGTGTCATCATCTGCAATGTTTTCTGGGGGTGGTGGCAGTGGTTCTGCTCCATGTCCTGCTGTAACTCTCCTCGGTCTTTCATGGTGGCCCCAGGGTGGTCCTCTTCCCTTTCCCACTGGAAGTGTTGGCATCACTTCTGCTTGTGGCACCAACTCCTCTTCATCTGTGCTGGATGAAGCTTCCACAGACGCATGGTCTACTTGCTCTGAACAATCTCCCATGTCTGGAAGAAAGTCAGCATCCTCACTACCTTGGAATAAGAGTCCATCAGTGGCTATGTCACTCTCAAAAAAGAAAAAATCGATTACTGCTGAATGCATATACATAGCACAGGTGGGCAGGCTTGTCTTTGTTGTCACAGAAGCAATTCCGCCCTGCCCTATGGCAGCACAGGTAGCACCTTCTTCTCCTGGGCACAGAGACCATCATCCACCCTTTCCAAGCAAGCCAAATGTGGGTGGATGCTGTTTGGAAACCACACATGCAGGGGCTTATTGAGAGCAGGTAGAAGGGGCATAGAGGGTGTTATGCCCTTACCATTGAAGGGAACTCCATAGTGTATGCTGATTGCAGTATGATGTTGTTCTGTTTCTTCTCTGCTGTCCTTTTGCTTCATGTCCTCACTTCCAACAAAGGCAGGGCAAACTAGCTTGTATGCTATAGAAGAGGCAGGTGAGGCAGAGTTTTGCCATGAGAAAAGAAAGCAGAGGTGGATTTGGGCGTGACAAAGGGTTTTGGGGTTTTTGGCAAAGGGCAGGATGTTTTGAGGACTCCACAGCCTGCAAACAAAGTGGTTAGCAAAAGGGATTACCACATCTACAAAAACAGAGTGGAAGATGGCCATCTATTAGTTACCATGGACATCAGTGAGGTGTGAATGGATGCAGACCTTTCAGATGCATCCATCCAAAGTAGCCAAACAAGTCTAGGCCTGTTATTTTTATGTAGAAATTGCATTGGAGTAACAAGTTACCTCAGTGTGTTAACGTGAGCTTGGGATAAGTTGTTACCCCATATGGTAAGCACATTTACACCTGGCGTAACGTTACCCTGGTCAGTTTTTTTCATCCATAGAGAGCAAACCACTCATGTAAGCTGGCTTTTCTTTGGGAATA
The DNA here is from genome assembly GCA_030014935.1 of Caiman crocodilus. NCBI lineage: Eukaryota > Metazoa > Chordata > Crocodylia > Alligatoridae > Caiman > Caiman crocodilus. The sequence goes on from JAGPOW010000229.1 coordinate 21,265,074, forward strand.
TTGTGCACTGTGGTGCCAGTGACAGTATCTTAAAAAGAACATTTTTTAGAATGAATTAACGTCAAGATACTGCACAAAATGTGCACCTGGGGTAGGAAATTACCACATGGGAACGTATGAAGGTTAAACCCAAAAGCTTGCTAAGAAGAATTTTTTACAAGTATTTGAGTTGGTCTAATAAGTATGAGATTTATCCAAAGAACCTTGTGTACCAAAAACAACAGACATTTAAATTGTTTTATTTAACTAAAACAACAAGCTTATGTATGTTGGATATTTACTTTGATTCTGCACACAACCTTTCAGAGGCAATAGGGCTGATGTTAATCAGGTCTGTTGTCTCTTATCTGTATATATTGCTGTTAACAAGGATGTTATCTCTGGAGGCAGAAATCCAGTTTGAGGACCAAAATTAAGCATCACAGAGATGCTTAATGGGATATTCTAGACTGAGCATGAAGTCCCTTTAGGTAGAGTGGTCGTGTTTAATCTTTAGTGATCTGTAGGGGAGCCTCTGGGAACCCCATAAGATTGGGCCCCTGTTATAATCCATGGCCTGTTATGACCTATTTATAAATCTTTTCTAAAAAGGTTATATGCCTTTATAGTCTTAAATAGTATATAATTAGAATAATCCCTGTTCCATGATGTCTTTGAGCTTTAACATATCTTGCATTAAAACTATCTTTATATAGATTTATTTTTTTTAAAAGCATCTTAACAAAAAAAAACAAATAATACAACTAAATAAAAAAAACCTGGGGTGGGGGGTTGTTTTGTTTTTTAGTCATTGATTTTTACCCACCCTGAACAGAGTCCTGTGGAGGCTGGTACAATGCAGAAACACCTTGTGGTAGTACAAATGAATGTTACCAAGACCTAATTGATTTGGGACCGCCTGTCCTTGAGCCCATCTTTCTCTGGAGAGTGAAGGACTCTGGGATGCTGGGGGTCAGAGAGACTCCCTATTACATTGCATGTAACTATCCACACATTGCCTGTGGTGTTATGGTTTGAAACAAGAACCTTTTTGCAGTGGATTCACCTTTTTTGCATGTATCCAAGTGCTTAGTGTAGTTATGTCAGGCTAGGTGTCAGTTGGTGCAGATAACCAATTACCAGTGTAGCATGATCAGGGCAAGAAGAATGTATCAGTGGTTAGACTACTATCCTGGGATACAAGAGACTGATTCCTTCCTCTTGCAAGTTACTTGGAGTGTGTCTACACTGTGGCAACAGCAGCATGTCCTGGGTTGGTTCTGCCTGATCATGCTATGCCTCTCATTCCTGAGTCGATGTGCCCAGTCTGGAAATACCCCACTGAATATATTCAGGGTTGTCCCCAGCAACTGTTCTCAAGACTTAAGTCTTCAGCATGCTTGCAAACCGTGTTTGGTCATGATTGGAGCATCTTCACCAGTGTCTGTCCAGACCTGGAACAGGTGGATGGGGCATGTTCAGGGCTGGATAGATCTACTGGGTAGATGCTGCTGCTCTTTCCACAGTGGTGTCACAAGAATCAAAATACTGTTTTGAGTCTGAGTGTCTATATGCACCCAAGAATGATAGATGTCATCTGACAAGCCAGCATCTGAAGTCTGTCAGCTGCTTATTGAAGAGCATGTTGGGAGGCTATTTCTTTCATGAGGTATATCTCAACATCAGATTGGAGGCCCATGATATGGCTATCTTAAATCTTGCAAATCAAACACTGGATCTAAAGTGTGGCCAATTTTATGAGCTGATCCCAGCTGAGATGAAATGTGCATCTTAAACACAAGAGAACTGCTACATCTCAGGCTAGTGTCATAGAAAGCATAAGCAAATGGTTTGGAATATAACGGACAAAAGATGATAATGCTAACACGGTCCTACAGCTGGCATTTATTGAATTATGAAGTATTTAGTGCCCATACCTTATTAACTAACTACATTCTTCTGGCTAGTATAACTGGAAAAAGCTGTAACTTTATAGTATAGTCTCATTTCTGTTGGTATATGTGCAGTAAAATGCATTAGTATTTAACCTGAAGGCTTTCTGTTTCTTTAAAATATTCTTCCACTTGTAGGGTGCCATTCAAGCAAGGTATGATGCTATTGATAAGGACACTCCAATTCCTACAGATCGACAAGTAAGCTTTGTTTATTTTCAAGTGCTGTCTCAATATAATGCAAGACATTTGCTCTACTTCAAAAATGAAGTTAACTGTTCAACTCTTTTACTGCAACTAATGCTGCTGATCATAATTGAACTTTGAGGGGTTTTTGTAGTTATATAGACTAGAGTATAATGTTGCAAGACCTGCAAGAAACTAGTTAACACAAATTATAAAATAGCATTCATAAAATGCGACCTTGTATTTGGGTTGATTGCTTTTAAAGTAAAAATAAACAGATGTCAGAATCTAGCAAAGGGATACTAAATAGAAAAGAGGAAATACTTACTCTGCAACTTGGATCTGGATGCTGTATGACAGCATCCCAAAATCCCATCAGCTTCAACAGAAGCTCAAAGGATATAGTTCTTCACAGAAATGTATAGTGCCAAACGGTGAACAGACGTTACTAGTAACATCTGCTCTTTTCATCTAGCCAAAGGAATATCATTTTTTTATTGAACTGAGTCTGTCTTGAGAATTCTTACTTTAACATTTAAAGGAAAATGATTTTAACACCCAAGAAGATATTATTTGAAAGCTAAGCCAGAAACCAGTGCAGCTAAAATTCACTTAAGAGACCAGGGCTGTCTTTCGTGAACATAAAGTGCAGGTAAATGGCATTTCCCCACACAGCATGTCTTTTTAAGTTGAGGGAAGAAAAGGCTTGTGATTTCATGGTGGCCCAACATAAATGTATTGGCTATATTCCACTACTTTCCCCTACTCTCATTGTTGTGGAATTGCTGTGGGGCCACCTCTGTTCTGATTTTTTCCTTCTGCTTTCCTCCTGTGTTGCAGATTGAAGTTGATATTCCTCGATGTCATCAGTATGATGAGTTGCTGTCATCACCAGAGGGCCATGCAAAATTTAGACGTGTATTGAAGGCATGGGTTGTATCCCATCCTGATCTTGTGTACTGGCAAGGTAAGTTCAGCTTCTAAGTAAATAGGTTGGTTGTTTATCTGGGAAGTATTCAAAGTAAAGACTTTCTAAAATACAGTTACTTCCTAAATAGAGCGGGGCCCTTTAGCTTGCCTTTGCTCTTCATTTCTTTTTTAATAGACTTTAAAATTGGATTAATTATTCATTTGCAGCTGTTAGTGTAGTAATTTCAGGAGATTCCATCCATATATTATTGAAAATGCAAGATTCTTATGCTTCCCATTATGTATGTAATGTAAATTCTGTCCCTTTTTTCCCACAGAAATTGATTCATGCTTTTGCATTTTTTCACTCCCTTTATTTGTATTCACTTTGTTTTTAAAAGTTGTCATTGACTAATGCTACTCAGTTCAATGTTAACTTCAGTGATTTCTGTGCAGTGTTAATATTTTGAGTATAATATTCTGGAGCATTTTTAGAAACAGACAACTGAAAAAAATTAGCACAATCTCTCTATTAGTACAGTTTAATCCACTTAAATGATTTATATTTATTTTCATATCATTGTTTCATGACTATTCTCTGCATACATAACTAATGCTAACATTGTAAGGGTCTTAAATATGCAAGTCATATGTTTGTCTTATGTCATATTCAATGAGTGTTCAGTTTTTCATAGTTTCTTGGCACTTTTCCTCCCCTTAGGTCTAGATTCTCTTTGTGCACCATTCCTGTACTTGAATTTTAACAATGAAGGTAAGTATCTTTAGACTATGTGTATAACTTATTATGTGTGTGCACACGTGTGCAAATAAGCAGTAGGTGGAGTTCTATCTAGTGACATAACATCAAAGGAACTTTGAAGCCGGAGGATATATCTACATGGGCAATTAGGAAGAAATACAATCTGGTACAGTTTGCACTGGTGTCTTCTCCTGGGCATAGTTACACGTGCACCCAAGACCGCAGCACATTGAGCCAGGTGGAGCAGCCCTGGGCTGGCAGAGGATCCAAGGGGTGAGCCCCGGGCTCTGGTTAGCAGCATCAGGGAGCAGAGGTGCTGGCTGGAGCATGAGGGTGCTACAGTGTGGGTCTAGCCAGCAGGCAGCCCCTGCACCATAGCACCCTTGTGCCTCAACCAGCCCCGTTCACCATCTGCATGGGCACTGCGGTAGCATAAATTACTCTGCCATAGGATAATACTTGTCCCAGGCAATATTATTCTGTGGCAGAATTAATTAATTATTGCTTCCTAATATTGGCGCACATGTAGATGGTGGCACTTTACTGCAGAGCTAATTAGTTGTACCCACTGTTACCACCATTTCCAACGTACAGCACCAAGTTCCTAATTGCAAATACTAAAAATTTCACTGTGTTGAAATTTGGGGGAAGATGCTCTATAGTCTTCTTCGGCAACAAAGTGAGTAAAGTATTATACCTAGAAGCAGATTCTGCCAAACTGCTAGTAGCCTTTTCATTACTATCTACATCTGCTCTTGTATGAACATACTGAGTAGTTGGGGAAAAAAAGTTCTTTGCAAGCTTTTGAACACAAGTACCCTTCTTCAGGCATTGGGAGACTTACTGTTCTGAGATTTCCAAGGTAAGAAAGAAGCTAAAAGTGTGACTCCTCATGGCCACATTTTTGGTAAAATTGAGTTGATAGTCTTGTTTCCTGTCCCTTTGTTAGCTTGGCTTTAGAAGTCGTTTTCATGTGTGCTGGCACTGAATTCTTAGAGCTGGACAGTTTCAATATTCTGGTTAGTTTTTATTAGCACTTCTGTTCCAGCCGTAAGTAGGATGTGAGTAAGGGATTAGGCTTTTCATGGTTGTGACTCCCATCAGACACATTAAGTCTTAGAGCTTTTACATAAAGTCGGTATGTTCTGACTTTGTACACTTTCTTAATTTTTTATTAATATAACTGTATATTTATGTTTGGGGTTTTTTGTTTTGTTTTATTTGCATGTCTTTAAAAGTACTGGTAAAGAAACTTGTATTTCAAAGTAAGAGACTTAATTTATATGAACTGTAACATTCAATATTTTCTCATTATAAATTTATATTTTTTCCTGTCATTTCATTTTTGGTGTTTTTTTAACACACAAGATCTGTTGGAACTGATGACAGTTCTGCTACAGTGGCTTTTATTTCCTTAGAAAGATGTTATCCAAACTCCATCTGTGAATGCTTTGGTTTCCACTGCTTAACCCCTTTCATTCAATGTGTATGTGAGGTGCTTGTGATACATATGAGAGAAATCTACTTGGGCTATCAAAATGCTAATGCTACTCTCTGGATTTTAGGTCCTCAGATGAAGTGAAAGCTAGGTAGCTTAATCTGAATCCTAATAACAGAAGTCTTTCGAAAGGAAGTCTTGATTTTATGGGAACTGTCACTACTTTGTCTGTTGATTTTGGTGTTATTTGCTAGGCCTGTGTGAAGCGGCAGTTATTTGTTTCAGATTTGGCCGATTCAGAGGGACAGTGATTTAATTTGGTGATTTGAATCACTGTTCTGATTCGATTTGGCCGAATCAGATCCAAAGATTCAGTGCTGCTTCAGAGATTCAGCCTTAGACTAAACAGGCAGCAGTCCTTGCCACACTGGACTCAGCTGCCTTCAGCTGTTAAGTCTATTGGGTGGGAGAAGGAAAGGGACATGGGGAGGGAGGGATTGGGGCTGGTGCAAACTGCCTGGCTGGTGGGGGGGAGGGGGCGGCGGGGATTTGGGCACAGCAGCACTCAGACCAGGGGCTATGCCCTGCTCCCACTTGCCCCCTTCCATCCGGAACAAGTTGCACCTACATCACTCATCCTGCACCCTGCTGCCCTAGCTGGGCAGCTTGTCCCAGCCCCAATTCCTCCCTCCCCCACACTCTCTTTCCCTCCTCCCACCACAACACTTACCAGCTGGAGACAGCTGTGTCCAGCGTGATGAGGACTGCTGCCTGTTTAGTCTATGGCCGAATCTCCAAAGTGGCACCAAATCTTTTCCAAATCAATTCAGATCTTTTATTTGGTCTCCTGATTCCATTCGGATTCAGAAATTCAGTCACCGAATCGGGCCAGATCTCCTCCGAATCTAATAACCTGCCAAAGCCTCAAACAGCCCTATTGTTTATGCTTTGTTTGTGGTTCATAGTCTTAATAGGTTCATATTACCACTGCTACTTTGGATTTTTCCATGATAGTTGTTGTATTTATTTGCATATTCTGCTTGTCTGGAGGTTATGAGCTTCACTGACGCAGACATCGCAACATTTATTCGTACTTCTTGGGCACTTCCTTGCAAATTGACCAAAGAAACAAATCAGAAGCAATTGTTGATGGTGCACAGTAAAAATAATAAAGTAGTAGTCAAAAGAGATTTGTTTGATCCTAGAAATTTTTGGGTCCACAGCTGCCATTTAAAAAGAAAATGAACAAAGTACGCAGGATGCATTAGTCACATAATGTACTGCTCTACTGGAAGGTGCTTAAATAATACAATGCTGAGGGTGGAATAAGAATCTTAGGAGAGACTAACAAAGTCTAACAAGAAGAGACAGAAAAAAGGGGGTTAAGAGAAGGTGGAAACTAAATTACAGCTGTTAACTGACTTGCCTGTTAAAAAAACTGTACCAGAGCTGGAAATCAAACTAATCTCTTGAGTCCAAAATTGTCCTTCCCTTCTGTAGAATTCTTCCCACAGAAAGTCACTTTCAGTTCCAAGAAGCAAATTTTAGGTAGACAGAATGTGACCATCCATGTTTAGACAACGCCTCTGGCAAAATGGGCCACATAACTTCTAGTCATTTTGAAGTGACACATTCATTTTCTGCATCTCAAAAACTAATATGTAAAGAATTTCTTTGCTTGATTTGTTCATTGGATAATTGGTACAAGCCAAAATTTTTTTTGAGTAGCTTTTAAAACATTTTAAAAGAGAAATGCTCGTTCTGTGTATATTTTGTACAGTTGCCCTGTAGGGTGTGTGTATATATAGCTATATATATATTTTAAAGTAATAAGTATTTTCTAGTGTACAGATGCTTCTTTCTTTCCATCAAGTTTTTTTATTTTTTTCCCAATTTTCTTTTAGCTCTGGCCTATGCCTGCATGTCAGCTTTTATTCCCAAGTATCTATATAACTTCTTTTTGAAGGATAACTCTCACGTTATTCAAGGTAAGCTCATAAGGTAAAATTTAACTCTTTATGAATTTGGGTTTTTAATGTTGTGTTCATATTAACTCTTCGGTGGAGTTTCTTCTGTCTGGGTCTCTCTTTCTTTTAAGTAGTTTTTATAACTGTCACAAATGTATAATCAAACTTTCATTGCTATAAGAAACAACCTATTTGAAATATATAAATGGTTCTCACAGAAGCAGGGCAGTAAACAAAGGCCCACTGGTAAAAACAGGTAAGGATGTGTGTGAAGAAAACCCTTGCTGTTGTTTAACAGCTGGAGTAGAAACCAGTCAACTAAATTAAATCAGGATCTTGAAAAGGAATCTGTCCTTGCTTGGAGGGATGTAGCCATGCAACAATACAAAGCCATCCTATTATAAATAGCTATTCTGCTACAAAGCAGAATGTGAGAAAAATGATTAATTAGAGAGTAGTTGGAGACTATAGATACTATGATATCTGGAGAGTCAAGAAATCTGAGGGGAACTCCTTTACAGGAAAAGAAAGACTTCAACTGAATAGAAAACAAGCCTTAAAGTTCCATAAGGAGACTGTGAGACTGTAGAAAGCTTGATAAGAGGAGAGGTGAAAAACATTTAGAGTTTTGGAAAGGAAATGGATAAGAAGATGTATGAATAAGAGCTATAAAGTGAATATTGTGAAAAAGCTGTTGGGAGATCCCTTTCTGTACTGTCCTACAATACAAAAGTGGGAAGTTGCTTGATGAAGCTAAAAGGACTAAACTTTAAAAGAAGAAAAGAAATTGATCTAATATGAAATAAATAATTTATCTTTGGAATTAACTTGTAAACTGTAAGAGAGGTAGTTAGGCATGTTAACCGGAAATCAAGCACAAGGTAGATTAGATTTGCACCTTATAGACTGACTAAAACAGGGATGTGTAAGCTTTCATAAGCAGTAGCTTACTTCATAAGATAATATGAAAATCCCTTAATACAGTAGTTCATAATCAGTGTGCCACAGTACCCTGGGGTTCCTTTCAAGGGTGCTGCAGTGTGCCATGCAACGTTAGCACTGTTAGGTTTGCAAATGTGATTCACAAGCTAAGTGCAAAGATTTCAAATAGAAATCCATAGTTGTGGTGTTTCTGAGTTCTTCGCAATAGAAAAACTGGTCTATTATTATTATTATTATTATTATTATTATTATTTATTTTATTTTTTTTTTTACTCAGAAACAAAAAAGGGGGAGTAGGGAGTTAATACTAAGACTTGCCATTTTCCTCGGTGTGCTGGAGCTTAAAAAGGCTGAGAACCATTGCCTTAATAGTATCTGATGAGGTCATTACTTATGAAAGCTTACATGTCTCTGATTTAGTCTACTATTCTGTAAGGCCAATTGTTTAGTATTTTTTTTCAAAGTGTAGGTGCTTCTGTAAAAATATAATTGATTGCTAGCTAATATGCAATGAGAATAACTAAACCTCATGTGTCCAAAGTATAAAAGTGATCAATTGCTGTTGGGTTCGTGATATGGTATGATACTTTTGCAAAACTAAGTACACGGTTAAGTCTTTACAGTTTTCTCTGCAGTGCCTTATATAGAATCCTGGTTTGGAGATGCAGGATTAGGTACACCATCGGTGTATTCGGATTTCCATTTTATTTCAAAGTTTGTAGTAGGTAGCACACAGGTTTGTAAAATCTTTATAAATATTAACACACTTTCAAAGGAAGCCTTTGTAGCAATTTTCTTTAGTTTGTTGCAGTGAAGTTTTCTTAGGGAAAAATACAGTAGACTGTACTGTGTCTGAGGTAAGGTTCAAGAACCACCCATCGAAGAGTAACACCATTCAAATCACAAAAAATGTCAATCACTGTTGAGACATACCTACACAGTCAAAATACTGGTCGTACCAGGCTTATTTAAATGTCTTTCCCCATATAAAGTAAGATATGAGAACAATTAAGGATTTATAGAATATCAAATTATGCAAAAGAATAATTCAGAATACCATTCTAGCCAACAGTGTCTGTCTGGACCTAAATCTTGTAGATTGTCTCTTCAGTAGACCCTTAATTAATCATATAATCCCACATGGTAATTCTGTTTTGAGTCTGGCTAGTCAAATAAAAATGATGTTTAACAAAGACTGATATATCTGCACCTGAACACCATCAGCACAAATTTTTAGTTTAAAAGAAAATATACTTTCAGGAAACTAATGATGAAAATGGATTCACGATCACGCTGCTGAATGTATGCGATCACTGGTTTTAGGCACATTTCCTATAGCTGCAGGATATTTTAAGAATTAAAATATGTCAGAATTGAATGTGGGGAAAGCTAGAATAACCCAGGCTAGCCCCATTGGCCTCTGGGTAAAACATGCAAGCAGTGCCTATGTCATTTCCATATCTATTTAGTTTCTGAGACTGAAGGTTTGTCTCCACTGAAGCGTTAGCTCAAGGCACAGCTTGACTTGTCCCCTTACCCTTATACCCATTTACAAGTATGCATCTTGACCTCTAGTTAGCATAGTGTATTAGAGTCAGGGTTCCCAATATACTATATGCAGGGAATGGTAAGCAGTCCCTGAATCTCGCTATGTTGACATAACTTCAGAATGGAGGAGGTAAAACTCAGGCATTGATGATTGAGCAGATTTTCACTGCTTAAAATGGTGGATAATTTAATTGGGGGTGTAAAAAGTGCTGTATTTACTGCGGTGTAGCTAGATGAGTTCACCACCTATACCTCTGCCTTATCTGATTTGAACTCACAGTGAAACTTAAATTTTCATCTCAATTGTGTGTGTGCATAGTTATCCTGCTGTAAAATTGCACTTCTTTTTTTTTTTTTTAAGAACAGCATATAGGACTGGTCTTCTCATTCAAGCATAGTAATCACTAGGAATGTGTAAGTGGGCTGTATTCGATTTGGATTTCAGTCTATGAATTCAGGGGACAATGACTTGATTTGCTGATTCAGATCAGTGTCCTGATTCGATATGGCCAAATCTGAATATGAAGATTTGATTCCAATTTGGAGAATCAGCGATTTTGGTCATAGACACAGCTTTAAATGGTTTTTTTTCTACATACTTCGAGGTACCAGGCACAGATCATGAGCGCTGAGATGGTGAGGCAGATGGAGCGCCCCACAGGAACAGGGGGAATCCCCCCACCCCCTCCACAGCTCAGTGATTTAACCCCGGGGTAGGGATCCCGGGTACCCACCCAGTTGCCAAGCCAGGGGGTGGGTCCTCCGCGTGCTTCGTGGCAGACCTTGAAGCGGACCAGAAGTGCTTCCATTTTGATTCGGAGAGATTAATGGGACTCCTGATTCAATTCAGATTTGGTGATTTGGCCGAATCCTTTGAACTGAATCCGTGACCGAAGCTTCGCACAGCCTAGTAATCCCTCATTTTGCTAGGCAAATTCAAATGGTCTTCACTGAAATTTAGATAATGGGGCCAAGAGCTTGTCTTCAATTGAAAAAATAATCTGAATTAAAGGCAGGCATAAATTTTAAAGTGCCATAGCTATTCCTGGACAATTGTGTGTGAATACATTCTTTCTCTGAAATAAATGTTTATAGCTAGAGGTATTACGGAAGATTTAATACTGCTGTATTCCATATGCAGGTAAATCCTAAAGTGTCAGCGAAGAAGGTCCCTAATTAAGGAAGGGGTACATTCAAGGTTTTGTAAAGTGTTGGAACGACATTAGCCATTCACTTAAGAAGCCAGTGTTCAAGGCTCCATTGATCTGTTGGGAGTAAGAAGTTGAGGCTAAGCAGCTGGGGACAGGGTTAGGTTGTACTGGGCAACAGGAATTGTTGGTTTGGGATGTGTGAGCTTTGACAGGGCGCGGAAGGGAAAGAGATGTAACCCGTCATGAAGCCACAGGAGAAATGCCTCTTGGTCCTGATTCTAAGGAATCATATGAAAGTATAGGGGACAAGGGAATGGGAGAGTGGTGATATAAAACACTTGAGGGCTGCATGCCTCATCCTGCCCATTCACAAGTTAAAAATGAATTGTGGTGAAGGCAGTTAAGTTAAACTATCCCTTTCAGGCTGATGTATGAAAGTGGAGACATATTATTGCAGAAAAAATAAGAAAGCATTCTTTTCTTCTTCAAGAGGGCAATAAAGAATACAGATGAGAAAAAATTTAATATTTAAATTAGCAGTATGGTATAAATAGGTTCTCTTTGTAGCAGATACTTTGGGGATTGTGATATCTTTGGATTTCTTCAGTACAAGTAATTTTCTAGAACAAGTTTCTTTCAGTAACTTATAGCGTAACTGTATGTCAAAAGACTATTTCACATGAAATATTTAAACTTTGTGTAGTTTTTTTGCAAGTGAGGTATAGATTGTTCCATTTAGTTTTGTTGCTCTGGAGTGTGGGGGGGGAAAAAAGTACAGGAAACCTTAATTTTGGAGACTATAGAAGTTGGAGCTTGCTAATCAAGATGCAAATTAAGAACTATGAGCAAGCAAAGAAACAAAATTGGCTTTTTCTTCTGTAATGTACTTAAATGCTAAAAGTTTAATTTAGTAAGGAGACATTCTTCATATAAAGCAATGGTTCTCAGCCTCCTTGGATCCAAGCCGCCACTCTAACTTTTTTGAATGTAGTAGTCCCTAATTGAGAACCACTGTTGGGTTACCTCAGCTTACTTCGCTGGTTTTCAACTACTGTGCTGTGGCCACAACCTGATGAAACTGTCCCCTTGGAAACAGAGGTGTATGGGATAGGTCCACTTGGTGGCAACCTGTTGATTTATCTGCGTTTGTGCTGGCTGCTGCCATTGCCACTAAGTGGACCTATCCTGCACCCCTCTGTTTCCAGGTGAAGCATGCAGGGCTGAACCAGGAAGGGTGACAGCAAAAGCAAGTACTCTTGCCTGCATTAGGTTTCTCAGATGAACCTAATACAGGCAAGAGCATCTGCTGCAGCTGCTTCCTAGTCGGGCCCTACATAATGTGGGTGGAGCAGTTTTACCTGGTTGTGGTTTGAGGAGTGCCAGTGCTGTGACGCATTTGAAAGGGGGTTATGGCACCCTCATTGACAACCACTGCTGTAAAGAATAGGGCAGGCTTCAGAATCTGTATTCATGCCCTGTATCTACTCACTGCTTGATTTTAACAGCATGGAGCTGCAGTGGTGCTGGGGGTTCTTGGTCTGGCAATGATCTGAAACATATTTGTTTCATTTCAGAGTACCTGACAGTGTTTTCCCAGATGATTGCATTCCATGACCCAGAGCTGAGTAACCATCTCAATGAAACGGGCTTCATTCCAGATGTAAGTGCTGAGGTTTCTTGTTTAACAAAAGAAAGAGAAGTGACCACTCTGGGGTGGGGATGTTTCTAAACTGCCCCTAGTGCAGTTGACGTAGTCCCATGAAAGAAGATTTTTCTCTAGCGCTGGTTGCTTTTTCCCAAAGGTTTCTTGAGGAAATGGCAAAATCTTGTTTCAAAGGCAGTATCTTTAAAACTTTTTTTTTCATGGCCTGGAAGATGCAAGTAAGTGTTTATATGTCAATTAGAGGATGTGTATGAGGATATGTGGTAGAATTTGCGAGTCACTGTCCAATGCAAAATAAATTTACTTTTTACTGTCAGGTTCAATATATCCACAAAAAAAATCCTTAGGAAAAATTAAAGTCATAGCAGAGTGACAATTTAATTTTTGTACATCGTGAATGTGACTGGAAGCAGACTGCAACATTTGTACAAGTTAATTAAATACAAACTTTGTGGCCAGTGTCTGCATGTATGTCAGTACAAAAATAATAATGTACTGTGAGCTCTCATAAATGATTTGGTAGTGGTATGTCAGTGAATCTACTTACTCAAATGTCTGTTCAAGAAACATTATTCAGCTTGGGGGAGGTAGACTCTAGGCAAATATAGGAAAACATATGCATCTGCACACAACAGACTTACCAACTGGAATAGTAAGGACAAAAAACCAAAGTACTTTTCGGGAACAGTTGACAGGGTATGAAATGGCTTGTATAACGCAATGCCTGCAAAAGACTACCTGGATCATCAAGTACAGTCTCTTGCTTCCTTCCACCTGTGTGCCTCTCTAAGAAAGACCTTATGTTGAAAAACAAAATTAAGAGTTCTTGATGATGTTATAACACCTTGTAGCTACTGCTGGATTTAATTTAGCCTTCTCCCCTCTGTCAGAACCGCCATGTTGTTTTGATTTGTCCAGAGAACTGGAGTGATATTTCCATTAAATGTGTCCACAGAATTTGGTTTCATTATAAATTTACAGTTTATAGACAAGTGACAATTTTAAATAACATCTTGTTTTTTTTTTGCAGAAACTCTCTGCTTTTAAAGAACCAAGTTAACAAAATTGACACAACACATGCAACTCATTTTTAAACTTGTGTATTATGGAATCTGATGGGTAGTTGCATCCTAGAGTATGGGTTCTTATCATGTTATGCTATTGAATAAATATATTGGCAGGAAAGCATTCCCTTGCTCGCTGCTGGAGCCTCATTCCCACCCCCTGCATCGCCCGTTCCCTCCTATCACAACAGACTTACCAGCCAGAGCCGGCTGGTCTCCATGCTGCCAGACTGCGCTTCTGGCCACATGCATGTTGTGCTGCAGCTGCACGCATGCATGGGGCATTTATCAGTGACATTATCAGACACATTAGTCTAAGAAAGCCGATTGCCAACACTGTCAATTTTCCTTATATCAGTGCTGGTCAGATACAGGACTGATGTATCAGTGCACCTCTACTTTTTATGAATGATTCAAATTCATACAGGATAGTGACACTTATATTGGCTGCTATTTTCAGCTAAATTATAGAGCTTACACACTGGTGGGTATAATTTACTCTGTTAGAAAGAAACCTCTACAGAGCTATATATATCACTTGATACCATCATCAAAAGAGAAAAATAATTCCATTCACTTGGTTGAAGCCTGAACTGTCTGAGCTTGTATAGGCAAATTATGCAGGAAGTTGGAAAGGATAAATGCAAGCTTCCAACATGATCACAATCCACAGAGCTGCATCCTGGTCATGGAAGCATGCTGTCCCCTTGATTTTAAATAATTCCAGACCATTTGCCCAGGATAAGAGTACCATCAAATAAATATAGAGGTGTATCTCTCCTCTCCTTTTATTTGTTTGTTAGTCCTCCTTCATTAGTTGCTACCCACATTAGCTGCTGTGAAACCACCAAGAAGATCCATCCTTGGTGCTGCTGAGCTGGCAACCTGCACTCCAGGTTTGTGCTGCCCCGGTCTATTGCAAACCCTGAGCATTGAGATGCATGTTAACATTTAACATTGGCAGTTTTGACACTATTTGTCTTGCAGTCCGTGGTAAGATGTCAGACTACTAATATAAAAACTCCACTGTGCTAGGCACTGAAAAGCCCATAGACAAATATGGTCTTGCCATAAAGAGTTATAGTCCAGGAAAGGGGCCAGATGAAGGGAGAGGAGGAGATTTAAACTCAAAATGGTTACAAATGACTGTATATGAATATACACTTCTGCATTTTATAAATCTGTCAGGAACACCCAACTGCTCCAAAGCTTAGCCCAGCCTCTTAAGAGAAAAATCATCCTTGCCAAATCATTTTAAATTTCCCCCTTTTCTGTCTGTCTTGTATATTAGTAATAAGGAGAGGTGTGTATGCATCTGTAATAGGGCAGGATCTATTAAGATGAAGACTATGTGCTTCAGTAATGAGACCTGAACCAGTTTCATGCCTGAGTACTAATCCTATCAAAGTAAACCCTGATTAATCTTTCATCATTGAGTTGCAGGCTCCTGCTTCAGGAAAGACTGTGTTTCCTGTCACCTTTCCATTTGCTCTAGGTCATGTAACTCTCAGTATTGAACACTGATGAAGCTTAAGTAGTTGTGGATATTGTTAGCTGCCATGGTGCCTGGATAAATATGTTGCTGTGGCTATGTGATTTACATGTAAATAGAGATATATGTAAGGGGGCTTTCTTGTTATTTCTGTGAGAGCCGAGAAATGCTGGCGGAATGGGGCCGCCAATGAAGCAGAATCGAGGTGCTGGAGACACAGCGGTTACAACAAAAAAACCCCAAAAAACTTTACTTACAGTCTGTATACACTGTAGGCACGTTTTGTGGAGTTGCAACAAAACAGGAGACAGGCACACTGCTCACATTCATGCAGGGTATGGGGCGTCGGATGATTCCGGCGGGGAGTCGTTGGTGGTTGATCAGGCCTCCTTTGTGGCTTGGAAATGCACGCGGGGATCTCTCCTCACATGCATCCGAGCACTCCTCCAGTTTGGGTGGGCACCACCCAACCCTTTTATGCGGTCAGTGAGCCAATTGCCGACCGACACGTGTACATAATTTACGGTGAGCCAATCGTGAGCATGCACTCAGGGGTGTAGCTACAAGGTTTTGGCAGGCTCTGATCTTGCACCGAGACTTTTTCCTGAGTTACAAGGGAAATCCCTGCACCCGTGCTTGCAATGTGCTTAACACAGCTGTGCCGAGGCATCTCATTATCTGTTCTGCTCTGACAATTTCATGGCATGAATCTATGTAATGGCTTACAGCATTTGTCTTGTATTTTAAATAAATAATTCTCATACCAAAACCAGGCCACTTTAAAGTGGAGGAAAAATAAAGTGAGCCACATCCCTAGAAGGGAAACTGTATCCATAAATTATTCTGAATAGCTTTCAGCTGCAAATTATGGAAGCTAAATGTAGTTGCCACCTCAGTGGTTAACCAGGTGATAAAGTCTGGTGGCAGTTTCTTAATACCTTCTCAGCAGAGTTGCTAGTACAGTTAGACAGTTTAGATTGAATTACACATGTTACACTTTCCAATAAGGTTGCTCATCTGTAATTGTTTTTCTGCTGCTATTCTTCTTTTGTAGGAAAACAATTCTTTTGTTGCATTTGATTGATTTCAGATATAGGACAGGACAGGTAGGATTACATGTAAAAAATTAAGCCTGTTTTTCCTGCTCATTGACACTCAGTTCCCCTTCATTTCTCAGTATATATTTCTTTAATTTCTGTAAGTCTAGTAAAGTGCTGAAAGCTTGCATATGTGCATAAATGTTTGGAGGATTAGAACCTTAGATACCAGCATCCAGATAAGATGCTGAACTAGAAAGCATGACATGCAAAGCTTCTTTCTGGTTAATCTGCTATGTAAGTTTGGGTAAGTATCATTTTGTGCTTCATTTTCCATATTGCTGTAAGTGTAAGGCCCAATAATGTAACTAAGGTGGGGCAACCAGAGTGACAGCCCCATGGTGCTGGCTTAGCAGGGGCTGGAAAAATACCACGGCTGGCTGTGGCTGTCTGCAACTCCAACGTTGGCACCCAGGAGCCC
This sequence comes from Caiman crocodilus, assembly GCA_030014935.1. Taxonomy (NCBI): domain Eukaryota; kingdom Metazoa; phylum Chordata; order Crocodylia; family Alligatoridae; genus Caiman; species Caiman crocodilus. The sequence continues at coordinate 21,281,643 of JAGPOW010000229.1, forward strand.
CCATTGTGCAGTGTGCCTCTATGCTCCAGGTGCCAACCTGCTCTGTTACCCTTTTGGAAAGGCCTACAGTTTAGCAAGATTCAGAAAAGAGCTGGATGTTCCTAATGATACCTTGAACACACAGAGTTATTATAATTAAACATGCTACTAATTTTGGCAGGGTTATTAAATCTCATGCCTCAGCTTTAGGATAAAATATGTTGGAAAAGAGAGATTCTAGTAGAAGGCAGATTTAATTCCAGGGATATCAATTGAAGAGTTCTTAAGATATCCTTCTGCAGCCTCTGGGTACAGGATAATTGTTGCCATTGTTGGGTACAGGATAATAGGCTAGGTGGACTTCACTAATCTGGTAGAGCGTTCTTATGCTTCTATAAGAGTTGGATTTGGGAGAAGCCTATAATAAGTTGGAGCACCTAAAAACACTATAAACTGTGCAGTGGCGACCTTGTTATTAGATCTCTAACTTTAATTGCTCAAAGAAATATGTGGAAGTGTGGGTATAAATAAGTTTATACTTTTTAAAATTTATACCTTGTTTTGGTGATGATGATTACCCTGCCTTATATTTTACCCTAAATTACTAGTATGTATGCTCGGAGGTATCTCTAGCTGAATAGTTTTTATTTGAAAAATTGCCAGAAAACATAACCAGTGTAAATGTATTCACTTACATACCACACAGACTTTTGCCCCATCTATATGGGTGATATTGTCATTTATGTCTTAAGTGAGGAAGCTAATTTTTCTTTGCAGGAATAGAAACAGGAATGAATGGTAGGACACAGTGTCTACTTGCTTCAGGTTGCCAGTGTGGCTGCTGTCTTTGGTGCCAGCAAGAAAAGTGTGTTATCCTTCTCACATTGAAAGCCATTTGCTAAACACTACCTTGTGCCTGAAAGCACAGTTGAGCTCAGTTAGAGCAAATGAACTGCTGCACGCAGTCTGTCGTACCTCAGTGAGGCTTGTGGTATGGAAACAACATGTTATTTAGAGGGTGTTGGTTGTAACCATGTTGATCTAAGGACATGGGCAGGCAAGGTTCTTTGGGTAAATTGGATATCTTTTATTAGCCTAACTAAATAGTTGGAAAAATTCCTTTCTGCAAGTTTTTTGGTGCAAACACCATTTTTCAGGCATAGGGAAAGTCTGCTGGTGTCTTGTGCTCTCTATGGTGGAATAGAAGCCAATATGCAAAATGTAGGTCTGTGAAAATGCAAATCTATGGCAGTGAGGATCAGAGGCCATGGAAAACAAGGAGAACAGTAGGTGTGAGGTGGGGGTGGGGGGGAGCATATTAGCCTGGTGATAGAATGTAACTGGTAAAATATAGAGAGGTTACCTGGGGTTATCAGATAGCAGGCAGGTTATGATGTTTCATAAATCCAATATCTGTTGTTTAGTCCATGATTTTTGGTACCTGGTAGATTTATGAAGTGAAGTTCATCGGTTCATTTGTGAAAAGGTTTTTGTAAACTCCCTTTGAGGATTAAAACTGAGAAATTGGCTTTCTTATAAGAAGTGTGCCCCCACAGATAACTGGGTATTTTTGTCTTTGATAGCTTTTTGGTGTGTGTTCATTCTGGTACACAGTTGTTGTTTGGTTTCTCCTACTAAATGCCCTGGTGGAAAGGCATGAACCTATGTAACCAGGTGTTCTGCCCCTGTGTGCCAGGATTGGGTTCAAGGGGTCTGATATCACCCTTTACTTTTTCCTGTACACCAGGATAGGATCTTGGCATGATACCACCTCCTTGTACATCCAGCACTCTGGGATTAAGGCCTAGCGTCTCGTGCTGCCCCCACCTAGTCCTATGTACTGGAATAGGGAGTAGATCCATCATTTGAGGCCCAGGGTTCCCCATGAGTCTGGAGATTTTTCCAGCAGGGGAGCTGTGGCATCATACCCCCACTGCCAAATTTCCAGACATGTAGGGAGTCCCATGGGTCAGGTTGCTGGCTGGAGGTTGAGCTCCCCTGGTGTAGATGATGCTAATTTACTTTACAAAATGTTTTGACATCTCGTTAATGAATAGAGCTATAGAAATGCTAGATAGCATTATATGGAATTCTTAGTAGTAGAATGCTGTTTGTTGGCACCTACTGAAGAAACTTTCAGATAGCAACCTGTTATTTCTTACTTAATTAAATCTAACAAGTGATCTTGAAAGACCTAATAGTCTCTGCACAATTCATGAATGAATGTTTGCATCTATATTTTGTTTAACATCGTCTGAGAGAGAAATTGGTCAGGCAGAAGATGCTAAACTTAAGGGGAATGTTTTTAAACTTTAACCAATTATCTTTTGTAAAATCTAACCTGTTCAGTGAATAACTGCTGTTATTGCTAGATTCTTCACGGACAAACTGTTGAATATGTGTTTTTTT
>JAGPOW010000229.1:21284130-21297440 GCA_030014935.1 Caiman crocodilus
AAGATTCAGAGAGCTTTGGCAATTTTCAGGCGGCCCCCGCCCACTGCACCAGGGAGCTGGACCCAGACTTTATGCTGGTAAGTAGGGGGTGGAGGAGGGGGAGGGGACCATGCCAGGTCCCATGCCCTGCCTGCTCGCCCTGCCCCCGCCCATGGCTGCCCAACCTGCCCCAGCTCCTGGCCCTTTTTAAAAAAGCCCCGACTCACCAGGTGCTGCCAGGCAGGGGGATGATCCCTGCTGCCTCGCCCGCCCCCCCTCCTGGACCTAAAAAAAAAAGAAAAGAAAAAAAGAAACTCCTCATTCACCGGCTGTTGCAGCAGCCTCCGGGCTTCTGAGGGCTTGTGGAAGAGCTTCCCATGCAGCGGGGGGCAGCGGGAACCCCACCTGCCAGAAACAAGTGAGTTCAGGGGTGGGTTTTTTGTTTGGTTGGTTTTTGGTTTTTTTTTTTAAAGGGCCAGGAGCGGGGGCAGGCAGGGCAGCCATGGGGGAGCTTGGACAGCGGGCGGAGGTCGGAAGCTCATGGCAGAGCCCCCCACGTGGTAAGAGGCATTGGGGATCGCCTCCTACCAGGCAGGAGCTGGTGAGTGAGGCTTTTTTCTTTTCTTTTTTTTTCCAAAGAGCTGTTTCAGCAGCAGCCGCATCTCCAGATCAGATTCAGCTGAATCAATTTGGGACAGTGATTCAAATCACCAAATCGAATCGCTGTCTCCCAAATCAGTGAAATGCAAAGCAAATATTAGCCGCTTTGGCCAGGCCTAATAAATGTAGGATTGCTGACAGTATCAAGGCATTTCCTACAGAAAATGGCCTTGAATAGTTGCTTTGAAATTGTGTATTTTGATTAGTCAATTCTTATCTCTTTTCACATGGAAGTTTTTTTTCATCCAGAAAATCTTAGGAAGGTAAAAATGTTGCTCTCATGAAGTGCTTTGTAAACTTTCTATGATAGATTGAGCAACAGTCATTCTGAAAGAAAGATACAGGTGTGAAGGGAGCCATTAGGACGCTCATCTCCAATGGGCTAGAAGGCTAACAGAAAATGTTTGCAAATCACTGTGGTATAAAAGTACTAGCAGTCTTGGAATGGTAATTTTAGCCTGTGGTTGCTAGAGGGCAGCATTTACTAAATATTTAAGGTATGCTAGTTCAAAAAGTAAATTTGGCTGCTTATTTTGAATTCATGTTTGTGAGGCAAGTACTTTAAACCAGGTATATACAACTCTTTTCCTTTATCTTAATTTTTCACTTTTCATCTGATACACTGGAATAATGTAATGGCAGAAGTGAACAATGCAGTAATGCTTTGTATTTTCAATAAATCAGCTGAAGATTAATAATTATATCCTATTTAGACTTACTTAGGCCCCTTCCTGTTGTAGAAAACAACAAGGAAAACTTTTTCTTCAACTCCTGTAATTTTCCTAATGCCTGCCTGATGTTTAATGTTTTTATACTGGCTTTTTATCAAGTTAAATAAGTGTTTTGTAGCTAGCTCCTTGTCTTGGAAATAATTTTGTTTTTAACTATTTGTCATATTCTTCAGTTTATTTGCATTTTTTAGCAAGCTGAATCATTTCAAATGTTTTTTCTTGTGTGTGTATTTTCAAAAAAATATATCTACAAAATAGATGTAGATACCCATGTTAGCACATGTGTGTGTGATCATGTATAAAGTCTACTTTGCTTAATAGTGTATTTAAAAAATCAAACCATAGGCAGATCAGAACTTCTAAGATGGTTTACAAACTAGTGTCTCTCTGAAAATTACCTCAGCAAAGAAGGAATCTCAAAGCAGAGAAAATGCAATCTGTGCTGAGTGCTTTCTTCTCCAGTGAATGAAGCAGATCCTTTGTCTGTGAGTAAATGGTTCCAAAAATGTCTATGCATAAACACTACCAAAGTTCTCACTAACAGTAGTGGGAACCATCAAGCTGTGTATTGAATACCCTACAAAATACGCTTATGGATGTTTACCTGTATGGTTATATCATGATAATAGTAATAAATTTGTTCTTTATTATTGTTTTAACCAGAAGAAGTTGAAGCTTTTGGGTATAGCTGGTGTCCAGCTATTTAAAAAAAATACTGACAAGTTCTGTCACCTCAGCTTCTTCTGTTACTCTTACACAATCTGTTTTAGTTACCTAGCTAGCAGATACTTAAATGAAAATTAAATGTGTACTAAATAGAAAAAACACCATGAAAGCAATATTAAGATTGCATATTACTCGCTACAAATAAGGACATGAAAAGTAAAAGTGTAACAGCAATATAAAACTGGGCCATTTATGATCTAAAATATAATATTAAACTTTTAATTTTAACAAAAAAAAGTACCACAAAAAGTAAACTACATCATGTATGCTGTGTAGATTAAACTAAATTTAATACTAGAACATCAGCTCCTGCATTCCTGACTTGGACTGACTTTCTATGCAACTCTAACTTTTTATGAGCATAAAGGCTTTTTGCATTTTAATATTTATAAATATGTTCTTAAAATTAAGAAGCCCTTGAAGTGGCATAATGTCGTAGTTGGCATAGAGGATGATATGTTTTTAAATTCTTTTAATATTTACAATAACATAAGTGCTTAAAGTTTGTTATTTTGGAAGCCTTCCTAAGAATAAGGCAGAGAAAGTCCTTCAGACAGTGCTGCATGTGCACATTTTGGAAGAATTTTCCCAAGCTATTGCTGTTGGTAGAAAAACATACCCAGAACCTTGGGTACAAGCTCTTGAATGCTTAAGGCCCCAAAGCGGGGAGAGCTTATAGTGCTGACACTGCATCCCAATGTGGGCCCTTTTTACACATCTCAGCATGCTCTTCCAAATCCCTTGGTCTGCCTGGCAACAGGTGGCAGCAGTGCATAGGGAAGCCCTGATTGGCTGCCCCAAACTGCTGATAGTCAACCTGTGTTTCCCTGCAGCAAAATGTGTGGATCGTGACGGGGACGTGTTTTGCTGCCTGCTGGAGCAGCAGAGTCCAGCAAGTGACACACTGTCTGCCTGGCAGTGGGAGGTGGGGATGCTGGACAAATATGTTCTCTTCTGAAAGAAGTCACAGCATGTACCAGCATTCACCAACTCTCCTGGAAGTGGCTTAACTGGTTGTTCCCAGGTTATTTTTCTTCTGAAGCAGCCCCTTTTACTCTGGGAGAAGAAAACCCTGAACATTGAACACTTGTTGGTTCTTCTGAGAAAGCAACAGCTCTCCCAGGAGAAACTGAATGTCTGTACAAGGCTGCTATAAGCCATGTAGTTGCCTCATAGCAGCATAAGTGTCTATCCCACCTCATCCTTTGGATGACCAACTTGTAACTTTCAACTTGCATATGGAGGGTCTTAAAAAAAAAAAATTAAACTGTTTGATAAATATTTTAAGGCCAAATTTCAGGTATTGCCACCAGAAAGCACGTGCATTATAAAAGAGCATGTAGGGGGAAAAATGCCCAATTTTATTCTCATAAATGTGAATGCCCATACTTTCATAGATTTCATAGACTTTAGGGCTGGAAGGGACCTTGGAAGATCATTGAGTCCAGCCCCCTGCCCCAGGGGCAGGAAGTCAGCGGGGGTCATGTGATCCTAGCAAGATAAACATCCAATTTTTTTCTTGAAAGTATTCAAAGGAGGTGCTTGAACCACCTCTGGCAGCAGTCCATTCCAGACCTTGGGAGCTCAGACAGTAAAGAAGTTCCTCCTTATGTCCAGCCTGAAATGGTCATGAAGGAGTTTGTGACCATTTGACCTTGTCCATGAAGAAATAAATTGGGCAAAAATGCCTTAAGACTACAAGTAATACTGCTAGAGTCAACAAGAATCATCATAAAAGTATCAAGATCTAAAGTAGCAGTGAAAAATAAGAAAGGAATTTGTTAAGACAGCCCAGTAGCCCAGTAACAGACATTCCCCTACATCCTGGTGAGCACCCCTGATAAACTAATAGGCGGCCACCAGATCACCCCTGCACCTGCGCTTTTCCAGGCTGAAGAGTCCCATGGCTCTCAGCCTCTCATCATAAGGTCCTAACCTCTGATCATGTGCATGGTTCTCCTCTAGACTCTCAAGCTTCTCCACATCTCTCTTGAATTGTGGAGTCCAAAAATGAATGCAGTACTCCAGTTTCAGCCTCACCAGAGCCAAGTAAAACAGGAGAATGACATCCTGGGATTTGCTTAAGAAGCATCTATGGATGCAAGCCAGCGTTTTTGCTTGCTTTACTAACTGCAGCATCACATTGAAGGCTCATGTTCATCTTGTGGTCAGTCATGACCCCCAACTCTCTTTAAACCATAGTGCTAGCCAGCATAGCACTGCTAAACCTATAAGCATGTGGTGGGTTTTTCTTCCCAAGGTGGAGAACCTTGCATTTTTCAGTGTTAAACACCACCAGGTTCTCATCTGCCCATTCTCTGAGCCTGTCAAGGTCAGCCTGGATCACCCTCCTGTCCACAGTTGTGGATGCTTTACCCCAGAGTTTGGTGTCATTGGTGAACTTGGCCAGTCCACTTCTGATACCAATGTCCCCATCATTAATGAAGATGTTGAATAGTGTTGGCCCGAGGACAGAGCCTTGGGGGACCCCAGTAGTCACAGGGCACCACAACAATTGGCTTCCATCAACCACCACCCTCTGGGTCTGAACATGGAGCCAATTCCCTAGCCAACAGATCATGGTGAAGCCTAGGCCACAGTTCGCCAGTTTTGCTAGGAGGTGGTCATGGGATACCAGATCGAAGGCTTTTTTGAAGTTCAGATATACAACATCAATCTATTCTCCCTTGTCCAGATGATAGGTCACCTGGTCATAAAAGGAAATAAGATTGGTTGAGCAAGACGTACCCACAACAAATCTATGATGGCTATCCCTTAGGATGCTGCCACCAGCCAGTCTGTTAAGAATGGTCACTTTGATAATCTTTTCTAAGACCTTCCCTGGGATAGAGGTCAGGCTGAGGGGCCTGTAGTTTGCCAGATCCACTTTTCCTTCCTTTCTTGAAGATAGACATCGCATTGGCTTTCTTCCAGTCTTCGGGCACTTCACCAGAGCTCCAGGAGTTTTTGAAGATCTGTGCCAGGGGCTGAGCTCTATGGTGCTTGCCAGCTCCTTCAGTACCCTGGCATGTAAACTGTCAGGGATGACTTGAAGGTGTCCAGCCTTCTAAGGTGTTCCTTCATAAGGTCAGCATTGATGGAGGGTAAGGGATCACCCTCACCCAGGCATTCCCGTCCTTTAATGGAGTGCAGAGTAACCATGAAATGACCCTGCATTATCATTTATTTGTTTGTTTGTTTATTTATAGCTAATTTAAACACATCTAAGCAAAGACCTTGCCTGGGTATATTTGAACCTGAAAATGATATTGTTAATTCATTATTGATAGCAGATCACCTTCCAGCAAACTCGATTTGGGTTTGGGTTTTTTTTCTTCACGTTATGTTAGAACATTTGTTACTAAATTCATGGCATGTTGGGCATTTTTGGTGTGATAAAATTTCAGCTCTGAGGCCTTTGGCTGTTAACAAAATGTTTTTGTCCATTCTCTTGCAGCTCTATGCTATTCCTTGGTTTCTCACAATGTTTACACGTGAGTTGGGGTTTTTTCCTAATTTAAATATTAGCTATGTATTTGTATGTTTAACTTCTCTTGTTTTTCATATACTGCACTCCTTCGTTTAAAAGGGAAGACTACGGAATCTCTGCTAGGCTGCTAGCTCATTTTCAGTCATGGTTGGCTGAAGTCCATGGAGACCTAAATCTGCTTCTAGTGAAGACCAGTCGTTTTGCTTCTATGCACACTAGTCTTTTTCAAACATAATGGGAAAAAATCTGTGTATAATTTAGATTACTTATACATGTCCCAGACATCCCTTACATGTCCTTTCAACTCCCTTTTTTGAACTTCTCCTTAATTAGTCAGTTGAGTCTCTCTCAATTAGTAGGTCACTCCTGATCTGTAGCAGAATCATGGAGTTAGGTGAATTTCGGTCCTGAGCCAGAGCAGTCCCATTCCATAGCTGTCGTATAAAGCTCTTTGTACTGATTCCATGACAACTGGTGCTTCCCTATTCTCTGAACTAGGTGCAGCATTGAATTCAATTAGATTATATTACACGAGCTGTATTTACAGTGTATGAAAGAACAGCCCTAATCTGGGAAAAGAAGTCTTCATGTACAGTTTGTGAAATTAAAAAAAATAAAACAAAGCAAAACCAACATTGTGAGGTGAGAAAGAGTAGTTTGGTATAGGCTGGCTTTAAAATCAAATATACCTTAATTGGTTTTATCTAAATTTACTATTACTTAGATATATTCTATTGTTTACTGACTTGGTATTGTTTGTTGAACAATATTATTGTTAAATTAAGAGATGATATTGTAACAAATTCAAGCATGTCACAACTTTTCCTTTAGCTCCTGGCAAAGTTGTATTGTCTTATTTCATGATAGCATTGTTGGTATTGAAAAAAATTCCAAAAACCCAAAAAAGCCCCCAGACTTGCATTCCCAGAAATATTTTAAGTCCTATATACTGCTGGAATATCAGAGTTTAAAGGTGAAATTCTTGTCTGGGGAACAAAGTAGTGGTTCTCACTGGTGTCCATTTAAATATTGGTAGTCAAATGAATTACATCTTTTATGAGCGAATGGAAGGAGGATGTCCGAAAGGATACTTCGGTAGCATAGTCCACAAAAGGAAAGTGTTAGAGAATCACTTCATCAGAGCAAACATTTTTGTAGAAGGAATTAGACTTTGTTCTGTAGGCACAATTAGTTATTTTCCATAGGCTGTTCTCCCCATTTCTTCTGTTCTATTACTTTACCTAATTGCAAGTAATTGATAAAATTATGTTATTGTATTAGTTGGGACAAAGCTGTCTTCAGTTTTGTGAGCAAAGATTACTATTGATATTATATTCCTGAAAGAAAAAGTTTTGAATATATTAGTGGAAGAAAACTCCCATTTCAGAATACCGTCAGCAGAGTAGTATCATACAAATTTGTGGTAGTAGTATTGGGATTTTTATTACAATCATTCTTTTTTGCTTTTTCAGTTTGTGTCAACATTGTATTATATAATTCCAGGGGGGAAAAGTAGACAATTGTCTTTTATAGTGCCTGTTTAGTGGCAGGGGGGTAAAAAAATTAAAGGAAGACTTGAATACATACAAATACATTTGTATATGAACACAAATATATATCTAAACAAGTTTAATCCTATTTGCTCTCAAATTAAAAAAAATAGTATTCCTCGGGCAGCAATAACATCTGTAGGATGTTTGTTATTTATATTTTCAAACTAGCAATGTTTATTTTAATTAAAATGATGTTGCTTGTGCCATTTTTTCAGATGTCTTTCCTTTGCACAAAATTTTTCACCTTTGGGATACCTTACTTCTTGGGAATTCTTCCTTTCCATTCTGCATTGGAGTGGCTATCCTACAGCAGCTGAGGGACCGGCTTCTGGCTAATGGTTTCAATGAATGCATTCTACTCTTTTCAGACTTACCAGGTATAGAAATAATATTTTTTCCCCACTTTTCTTGAAAGCAAGGTCCTATTAATTAGTCTCCAGTCCTTTTTATAGACTTTTAGCCTGACTGAAGGCAAAAGAAATCTTCCTTTTCAGTGTCTTCAGCTGGGTTTGGGTGAGCTTATTATCTGTTCCACGAGGAGTTTGGAGAACTTGGTGGAGTTTAAAATATTTTCAAGTAATTTAATGAGTGAAAGAAATTTTGAACCATGCATAAACATGTCAATTTGGACAATTTGGAAGAAGTCTGGTGCAGAGCAACAAAAAATGATTAAGGGCCTGGGAGGCAAGACTTCTATATCAGGAAAGACTGAAAGAACTAGAGTCATTTAGATTGGAGAGGAGAAGACTCAGGTGGAATTTCATAACAGTCTTCAGGTATCTGAAGTGATTATAGAGGGGATGTAGATGTACTTTTTCTCTTTGGCCATAGGTGACAGGAGTAGAAGCAAAATGACTTCAGGCTACAGCAGAAGAAAATTTAGGCTGGAGATGAGAAGGAACTTTCTGACCATGAGAGTGGTTAGGCATTTGGAATAGGCTATGTAGAGAATTTTTTGGAATATCAATCCTTAGAAGTTCTCAAAAGCAGATTGGCAAAATACTTGGATGGAATGGTTTAGTTGGAGATGATCATGCCTTGACCAGTCCTGCCTAGACTACATGACCCCATGAAGGCCCTTCCAGGCCTATTTTTACATGATCCTGTTCCACAAATAGTAAGTGGTACAGTTAATCAAAGTATTTTTTTAATGAAGTGTTCACTTAATTTTGCTTTGGATACTGTTACACTGGTTCTTCAATTACATGAAATAGTCTTCTCTTTTCCTAATGCACAGTTTTTGCTGCAGAAGCAAAATTACAAAATGCCTATTAAAAGACAATAAAAATAAATTTGTTAAAGCAATCTGCCCTTGAAATTACAAGATTTTGAAAGCAGTTGCACACTAATGTGCAGGAAGTACCTTTACTGTTGATAGGAAACTCGGTTTTACCCTCCTGTTCAGTGGGATATGACAAGCCTTCTGGACATACAGTTCTTCCTAAAACATAAAAATCCAGCATGAAACTCTGGCTTTTATAGATGAGCAAAAACTTGTTCTAAGTGGAAACTAGAACACATTTCCTTCACTTTCTCGTTTTGCAAAAAGCCACTCATAGGAGCGTTCAGTAAGTTTCTGAAAATTCAGTGTCTGCAGTGTTTATGAATATTTTTCCTAGTTCCATTTTTTTCATTCTTCCTTCAGTATTCGTGCCATATTTTCACAAGTCTTCCTTTACTTTCCTTCAACCTGCTTTCAGATATGCAGCTAGCATTGTATTTTCCAATTTACTGAATTATATAACTGATAGTATTTCAGTTTCCTTTGCATGCTTGCTCAGAGTTTTAGAGTTAGTTAGTGTCTGTCTTAGAGTTTTAAAGGGTAGTCTCTGGAATTCTGAGAGGAGTCAGTCAGTATAAAGGTTTTTCTTTCCTCTTCCGCAACTACTGGGTAAATACCTTAACTGCAACCAGGTTCATTAATTTTTAATTATTCCTTGCCAAAAGGCATTTCTCCTAATGTCTTTTCTTGATTGATTCTAAATTGCACATGCCAATTAATCTTAAGACAACTACTTTATTTTATGAGCATGTGGGTACTCTACGTCATAGCATGGTTGTGTTATGTATAAGAGCATATTAGTTACCATAGTACCGCAGAACTGTAATGCTCATAAGTGTTTTATGATAGCTGTTCTAGAATTATCTAATATTTTAAAGAATTTTGAAGATTAGTGTATACACAGTGAAGTATTTATCTAATTTGATATTTTAACTTAACATTTAGTAGTAGGTATAATCTGTTTCCAGAAACTGTATTCACATATCACTTTCAAGATTTTGCTGATTTTAAAATAGAGTAATGTAGGAAGAATACTGTCCATCACACAATGAGCCAGATGTGTGCTAATTTTACATACTTTGACAAGGTGTGCTTTCCCTTAAATTCAATAAAATGTAGTTTCACTGGCCTAGAATACTGGGTGTAAGTCCATATGAAAAAGTGAATGTACTTTTGATGGTTGAAAATGGTGTCTAGATTCATAACAGGGGTATACCTCCATTAATAAAAACTATTTTAGAAAATCCATCATGCTTTAAAAGTATCTGAGAAATAGGTACTTCAGAAAATAAATCAGAAGCCTGTTTCACCACTCTTTCTGGTGCAGTCTTAATAAGCACAGTGTGAGGGGCACTTCCCGCCCTGAGATTGGCCACCACTGGCTTCCATGCACAGTCGCCACTCACCAACCCCACCACCTCTCTCTGCTGCCACTGGCTTCTGTGGGCGGTCACTGCTTGCCACGCCACCACTGGCTTCTGTGGGCAGTCGCTGCTCACCACCCCTTGCCACTGCTGGCAGCTTCTGCAGGCGGTTGCCACTCACCACCCTGCCACCTATGCTGCTGCCTACAAACTGTGCCCCACTAGTCCCAGGAGGCACTAGTCACCCATGGTCTTAAGCCATGAAAAGGTATTCATTTCTAGGAGTAGAAATTTTCCACCACTAGAAATGTTTCCAGCAGAGGGAACAGTACAGGTGTTCAGCTTCAAACAACCTTCTCTCCACTGATTCTTATGATCCTGGTCTGGGGATAGCATAGGGAGCAGTGGGTGCTTCAGCCCTCTAGAGCAATGGGGCAAAGCTCCCCATTTACGCAGACTGGGGACTCTGATATGAGGAGCAGGTGGGGAGCATCAAGTGTTTCCCCTCCCCCCCCGATTTATGAAGCAGCTGCCTTCATGCCTTGTCCAAACCCATGGTGACCCTAGTCTGGGGGAGGAATGGGAGCCTTTCCCCACCACTCAACTCCTCCTGAACCTCAAAAAGAATCATGCATTTTAGAAGTCTATAGGCATTTGTTCTCCCAGGAGAAACTCTCCCAGGAGCAACTTCTACCACACTGAAAACACAGGTTATTTTTAACCACCTTTTTTTTTTTTTGTTCCAGAAGGAACTGTGTGGATGCCTGTATGGATGCTTGTGAGTTCTACCAGGAGAACTGTGATTCTTCTGGCAGAAATGTAAAGCCCATACATGGTCTTAGTGAGCCTCTTTAATGAAAGTGTATGTGTGTGAAATGCAGAAGGAAAGATAACTTGAGCTTCAGCCATCTCTTCTCCTATTTGGTTTTGCCTCAAGCTACATTGGAGTCTGTTCATATGTTACTGTCTGCCAATGATTATGGGAATAAAAGTTGATTATGAAATAACTTCAGTAAATTCTGTGTCATATAATGCCATGCTTCTTAAGTGTTTTATGATTGATTTTTTTGCTAATGGATTTTTGCTATTGGTACTGTGGGAAACAAACTGCAGTCGCGCGATATCTTCAAATGAAACTTTTTTTTTGAATGTAGATAAAAGTAACAAATATCTAAGTTTTTTAGTACCATCAAAAATATTGTAGATAATAATTGTGGATTTAATGTTATGAAGTTAATACAATACACAGTATAGGTTGGCTTTTGAGAGAGGGAAATATTAGAAATGGAAAGTTGATCAGCAAAATTTAGAGGTGAAATATACTATCTGTCCAGCAAAAATCCATCTTTACATACAATTATCCTGGCTTTGGATGAGTCTTGCCTAAGTAAAATATTAGTATATGGGTTTTTTAAGTGTTTACCAAGCATGCTTTTAGTCACCTGTGTCCCCCTCATGCAGGGTTTTCATTATTTTGATTTACATCTTACTGCATCTCTGAAAATTTCCTGAGACTAATTCATAGGCAAATTGTAGCTGAAATGGGGTCACTCTGAGAAAAAGATTAAATTGTTCAAAAGATCCACATTGATTTCAGTCTAAAATCAATTGTTGTTCAGCTTCCTGAAACTTCTGTGGTTTTAAGCTTTCTGCGCTCCTGAATGGCTTATCTCAGGCTACCAATAAAAGTGACTTTGTTTCCCAGTCTGATAACATGATTCCAGTGTTCCTCAAAATTTTCAGCTTAGTGTTGTCACATTTGTTTGTTCCCATTAAAGCATGCTGAGTCATCAAAATCTTTAACTTCATAACAAAAAGACATTTTTGTCCAAATGCACTTGTACACTGTGCAGTTTACTCTTTGGGAAAGTTAAGGATGCCAGTAAAAAGTAGAGTAGAGGTAATGTCATCATAATACTTTAATTAATCCTAAACTCCTTTACAGTGACAGTGACTGATTTTCTCAAAATTTGGTGGTATCTTTTGATATAGTAGGTAATATTTGACATTTCCTGGCAGTTCTATTTATGGATGAACTTCAGTGTTTTACTAAGAATAATTTAGAAAGCAGAATATTCATCCAGTCATTCTATATAAATTCTGGCCATGTGGCGTCAAGGTAAAACTAACCTTTTCTCAACAGGATGAGAAACAACCTTATTTAAAATTCTCTTTACCTCCGATAGCCTGTCCTTACTGTATACCAAAAATAAACTGCCTTGTTTCCCTACAATGGCAGAGGTGTTTACCTTTGTCTAGCAATATGCTACAATGTAAAATAATACATGATAGCTATAATGTATTAGCTATGTGTGGGAGATTGCATTTTATGATGTTTTCGAAGCCTAAAAATGTCAAACTTTTTTTTCCCTCTTGAGATTTATGGTCTCAGCTGCTTAGTTGCATCAGGGAGCAGGCTTATTGGAAAGAAGCTACATCCAGTTGCTTGTTAGAATACTAATAAAATACTGGCCCTCAAAGCCACCGGTGTCAGTCACCCAGTCCCCTGGAAAGGATCTTTACCCCATAGGTCCTTTTGACTGGGTGTCGTGGCAGGGGGTGAGCAGTGTCAGGGAGCTGCACTGGTTAATCACTTGTCCCCAGCTGGGGAATTTCTAGCCCCTTTGAACCCTGCAGGCCATATGTTTGACATCCCTGTCTAAGCTGTAGTACTGGTAAGGTAAATGATCCTAATTCAAACTTCTGAACCAGACGTTTAGATTACTGTCCCAAACGATCCTCTTTCACGTTGCCACAGCTGTAATTACCAATTTCCTCAGCCCAAACTGTGGGAAGTCAATTGAGAATTGCATACCAGGAAGATGGGAATACAGAAGTAGTTCATAGTTGCAGGTCAGCTCTGATTTTTTTTCCCACATTCTGTGCTACATGGAATCTATCTGTGCTGTTGAATTTGTCGTGAAATAAGCTTGGAGGTATGAAGCAGCTATTGTTTGGAAATGTAACTTGCATAAATCCCACTTCAGGGTTTGATTTTTCTTCTTTTTTTTTATTTAAGAGAAACATTCTTTACAAATATTGAGTTTCCGTTTTATAATAGAACTGCCAGAAAATATCCAGTATTACCTACTATATCAAAAGATACAAGCAAAATCTTGAGGAATGTCATCAAATATTGGAGTGTGCCCCCTTCCAGATTGTTGTTGCCCTTAATCTGTTGTTTACTACTGTGTTACCTTGTATTTGATGTTATTTCGTTGGTACTGTTATTATTGTGAAAAGTTAAGTAACGTGGCCAAGGTAAAGAAGTACCGCAGTAGCGGAGAATAACTAGTTACGCATGAAATGTGAAAGTAAAGAGTTAAACCATTTCACCCACTTAGCTTTGATTGACAGACCCAAAGATTTCCAAAACCATCCACCCAGGCAGGCCCCTGACTGGCGTAGAAAATTACCTTAGGGACTAGAGTGGGTGTGGGTTGTGTGGTGTCAGTGGTTGTTAGTAGTCCCATAGTAAGATCGCTCCTGGATAGTCAGAGGCCACTGTGAGGAGGGGACGGATAC
>JAGPOW010000229.1:21321663-21335282 GCA_030014935.1 Caiman crocodilus
TAAGGTTACCTTTACACCATTCTAAACATGATTCAAACAGGAAGTGCCCATGCATTAAGGGTGTGAAACGATGCTAAGGGTACCTGTATGCATGCAGAGTGGTTTCTCTGATGCATTGTAATTGCAACATGTAGGAGCAGACTCAATTAATCAAGTCTGCTGGAGTGTGTTATTTACCACGCTCCAGCAAACTCCAGCGTCACATGCATCAGTGTCCCAGAGCTGAAAAATGGTAGCAGGGGTGCTTTAGCTGAAGCTAATTTGATAAGCTTTAGTTAAAGCGTCCCCACCCCTGTTTTTCAGAACATGGGCACTGGGGTATGGTAATGAGGATATGAATGTGAACAATTACACCTGTAGGGAGAAATTAAATATAAAGTTTTAATCTGTAAACATCTGTCTTTATAATATGTTGGTCTTGTAACACATTTCAAGAAAGAATAGATGAAGTCTTAAATCAGGAAAAATAGGTTTGAAAAGGGACATCAGTTCTGAGGGGACAAAATTTGAACCTGTGTGATGAACCCAGTGAATTTTCTAGTGTTTTTCATTGAATTAGAAGCAGAGATTAATAGAAATACACAGATACTGTGCTTTAGTGGCTCCTAGGATGGCTGCCACTTGTTTTTGGTCCCAGCTAGGAAAAGATGTGGAGTCCTGTATTAACCCTCTCCCTGGTGCAGTAACTATTGTCTGAAAACTGTGTCTTGTGCCTAAAGCTGGCTTCGAGCAAGTGAGCTGCATGCATGTAATCTGTAGTATCTTGATGAGACTGGTGACATGGAAAAAGCACTTTATTTTTTTACAGGAACATAGATAAAGAGCTTCTTACAGTTAAAAAAAAAAAAAAAAAAAAAAAAGTACCAGACTTGCTACTGCCCTTTCAAGAGTCTGGGGCCTAGCCTTATTGATATCCTGCCACACTAGGAAGTTCCTGCTCCCTCAGACTTTCCTGAAATGCCACGCATCCTGGACGCTGTTTCTGGTAGGATTTATGTCACACTTGGCCATGACTTTTTGAAATGTATAATGTTAAAAAAACCCAACAAGATGCATATTTTACGTGGGAGCATACGGTATACAAGAAAATACAGCAGCCTATACTACTGACCAGCTACATGTCTTTGACTAGACTTTTCTTTCCTTTCAGTTAATCTATCTGTAAAATAAGATGCTTTCTTACTTCTCAGAACCGATGCCAGATTTCAAGTAACTTTGCTTAAAGTTGTTTGACATCCTTGTATGAAAGGCACTATATATGTATAAAGTACCATTGTCATTTTAAACCAAGGGTCACCATTCTATCCACTTACTCAACCATTTATTTTAGTAAGATCTCCTACCTTGGAAACTTGCCTCTAGTCTTCACTAATAGGACCGGTGTCTAATCTTCAGTGTACAGCATAATCAGTACTTGGTTTCAGAAAATGACACTGTGTTCTTGCTTGTAAGAGAGAACTCTTGAAAGCAACTTCCGCATGCCTGTCTAAACTGTCTCTCTGAGCCAGTGGAACAAGCATGTTCTTGCTACAACATTTGTCTCTTCATTAGTTTGGCTCCAGTGTGATAGTGATGGGACACACACTTTTGCAGGTTCAATGTTTAGAAGGGGAAAAGAAGGAAAAGAAATTTAAAAATCAAGTAAATGATTTAAAATTAAAAAAAAAAATAAAGTTCAGGTTTTATTTTAAGATAGTTATAACACTTTTAAAAATATCAGGTATTCGGTGGATTTAATTCTAAATATTAACTGGCTGTTTCTTCCTTGTGTCCTTATTTTTCCTTTAAGTGCTTGAGTTTGTCTCCCAAGTGGTTTTTATTGGCTACATAAATATTTGCTTAGTATGTATCAGCACATTACAATGCTTTGGTTACTAATAAAAATGAGAAGTATTTGCCCCTGGGTACATACTTGTCTCCCCAAAGCAGCAGCTAGTAAAATAAAACCTATTTTAATGCATTTTATTCTCAGCGTTAGTTTAACTTTCTTTTTACTACCGCTTATTTGCAGCTGCATTAATTGGCTCAGGAACATCCTCTCTAGACTTCCCAAATGTGTTGCTTGCACTTTTATTCTTTCATCCATGAACTGGTTTACTGATGAGCAGAATCTGGAGGAGGAGTGAAACATCTCCGTCAATAGTATGCAGTACTAGTAGCTTCAAGCAAAAGAAAATGCCTTTTAAATTGAGTTGTGGTGTTGCTAAGAATAACAATGTGATGCTAACTTTCCAATTTTCACTTTGACTAAAGAATTTTAATTTAGAGCTTGTTCAAATTAAGGATACTTGTTCATGATGATACTGCAACCTCTGTCCTCAGTTGACCTTTCCAAATCTCCTGTTTATGGTATAAGTTTCACCCAAACTCTCACCCAAGCTTTCAGTTCCTGGAAATAACCCCAAGGCTAGGTACAGACATTCAAAGCCTAAAGCAGTATCAATCTAAGGTGCATGGTTTTCCATAAGCAGCAAAGTTTAGATCAGTAGCGAACAGAAAACACATCCCCTCTTTGGTGGGGGGCAAATCTAAGACCAGGTTTCACCAGTTTACATGTGCCAAACTTATGTTCTGCTACAGGTATAGACTGGTTACCAGTCACTTATGCTAGTAAAAATATAATGTTTGTACCTGGCCCAAATGTCCTGTTTCCTGGATGAGCTGGAATTCACCTGTACATTTAAACTATTAATCTCCCTGATACCCTAAACCAATTGCTAAGTTTGCATTCCTGTAATTTTTCGCCCCCTTCCAGTGTTCACTGAACAGAAGTCTCACCATACTTTTGTCTTCTGGCCCTTATGGTACTCAATTTCTAGGAGTTGTCCATTTGGAAACATTTCTGCTTTCTATTGATTAAACAGTCACCAAAATCTAACTACCGTCCTGAGGGTGTGGAAACAGTTTACTCTGCTTTAAGGGGTAGAAGACTTGTATCAAATTCAGTTGAATATCAGGTAACTTTTTTATCTCTACTCCTGACCTTATTGCTAATCTGCCATAATTTACCTTGTTTTATTTAGGGTAGCCATTTCTGTTATCAAAGTCTATTTTAGGAGTCACCTTCCTGAGGTGGGTGCAAGGAAAATGGTTGAGAGACTGATGGTAGTGCCTGATCTTCAACTCCATCATCAGCACAAGGGGGGTTCATATCTATTTCAGTAGGACAAAAAGGATTTCCACAAATGCCTAAATTCATTCAGCCAGTTCTGTGCCACTCTCCCTTCTCTCTAGGGTAGGGAGTTATCAAGGACAGATTAAAGAAAGGTACCCTGGAGGAGCTGGAAGCTTCTAATTAGCACAGTCCTGGAAGCCCCGAAAAAAGCTGTTTTGATCTGATGGAAGCACAAGAATAGCCAGAAACCAATGTGGCTTTTCAAGGAGCTTCTAGGATGCCTTAAATGCAAAAAGAAAGCATACAGGCAATGGAAAGATGGGCAAGTCACCAGGGAAGCATACCAGGATATAGCAAGAATTGTAGAGACAGTATCAGGAAGACACAGGTAAAAAAACTTCCCTGGTAAGGAAAGTTAAATATAGCAAGAAAAGCTTCTGTAAATATGTAGGCCAGAAAAGAAAGACAGAGGCAGCTGTGGATCTACAGTAAAAGAGCTAGGGTCAACTCTTAACAGAAGATGCAAGGAAGGCAGCTACTTGACTACTCTGCCTCTGTTTTTACAATATATTTAGGCTGTAACTAGACTGCTAATAAAAATTATCTGGATAAGTAAAGAGACAAGCTGAGGGATGAGATAACGGAAGAAACGGTCAAAGAGATTTTGATAGGTCTGAATGAATTCAGATTAGCAAGACCTGATGAACTTCATGCCAGGATATTGAAGGACCTGGCAAAGGATACTTCAGAGTCCTTGATAATAATATTTATGAAACGGACAAAGTGTTAGACGAGCATTGGAAAGGGTCAACATAGTAAAAAAACAAAAACTGCAACAAATCCTGTGGAGCTATAGATTTGTTAGCCTCACCTTGATACCTGGGGAGTTACTGGAATGTATCAAAAAAAAGTCCATTTGCAAGCATCTGGTGAAGGAAAGACTGATCCCAAACAGCCAGCATGGGTTTACCAAGAACAAATTGTGCCAAACAAACTTGATTTCTTTCTTTGACATGGTAAGTAGTTGCATAGTTGAAGGGAATGCTATGTATATATAGTGTATCTGGACTTCAGAAAAGCTTTCACAGAGTCCCTCATGACCTTCCCATAAACAAACCAGAGGAATGTGAGCTAGACAAAATTTCTGTAAGGTAGATAGAGAACTGACTCAGCTGGCAAGGATGATTATAAATGGATCCATGCTGGAATGACAGGAGGTATTGAGTGGAGTCCCACAGGAGTCTGTCCTTGTCCCAGTGTTGTTTACTATGTTTATTAAGGATTTGGATTCTGAAACAGAGAGAACTCCTTGAGCAAATTTGTAGATGACACAATACTAGGAAAAATTGCAAACACACTGGAGGTCAGAAGTGCAATTCAGAAGGATCTTGACAGATTGGAGATCTGGAGCAGAGAATAAAGTTCAGTGCTGACAAATGCAAGCTGCAGCACCTCAGGAAGAATAATCAAAAACAGAAATAGAAAATGGCTAGAAGGCAGCACTATAGAGAAGGATCTAGGAATCTGTGGATCACAGACTCCATCTGAGTGCATTGACACATCTGCACAGAATGTAAATGTGGTTTTCCCTGCATTGTTAGGTCTAAGACATGAGAGACATGAGATAATGCTCCTTGGCATTGGTTAGGCCTCATCTTGAGTACTGTCTGCAGTTGGGCTCCATATTTTAAAAAGGACATGGAGAAGTGAAGGACGTTTCAGAAACAGGCAGCAAAAATTGATAAAGGGCTTGGAAGGCAAGTCTTAAGAAGAGAGACTGAAAGAAATAGATACATTCAGCTTGTGGAAAAGGTGTTTGAGATGGAACATAACAGTCTTCAAATGGTCTGCCATAAAAAAAGGGGAATACATCTTTTCTCTCTTGCTACGGAGAGCAGGGTGTGGGCCAGTGGTCTGAAGTTGCAGCAAAGTAGGTTTAGACTCAATATCAGGAGAAAAACTTTTTCACTGTTTAGAGAAATGAGATCGTGGAATAGACTGACTAGGGAAGTTGTAGGGTCTCCATTTGTTAGAGGTGTTCAAGAAGAGGTTGAATAAGTATTGATCAAGGATAATCCAGGAGTAATTACTAGGCCTGTGCAAAGCAGTTAATATTTGCTTCAGTTTTGGCCGATTTGGGGGGACAGTGATTCGATTTGGTGATTCAGATTACTGTCCTGAATTGATTTGGCCGAATCTGATTCAGAGATTCGGCCGCTGCTCAATCTCCTAATTAAACCGGTCACATCCCCCACCCACTCTTCTAGCCCTGTCTATGGCTGCCTCCCCTGACCCCAGCATCCTGGCTCTTTTTTAAGCCCCACACTCTCTGGCTCCTGCCAGGGGGTTGGGGGGTAATCCCTGCTGACCCCCCCGCACTGCATTGGGGGGGAGAGGCTCTGCCATGAGTCCCCAGAAGCCCCAGTGGCTGCTGCAGCAGCTGCTGAGTGTGAGGCTTTTTTTCTTTTCTTTTTTTTTCTTAAGAGTCAGGATGCTGGTGTCAGGCAGGGCAGCCATTGACAGGGCTGGAAAAGTGGGGGGGCAGGGGGAGCAGGCAGGGGGTGGGGCCTGGCAGGGGTCCCCCCAGAGTTCCCTCCCCCACCCCTTACTAGCATGTAGTCCGGGTCCAGCTCCCTGTGGCGGCGAGCAGGGACTGCCCAAAACTCTAAAGTTCTCCAAATTTATTCAGGCCTTTTTATTGGTCTCCCGATTTCAATTCGGATTCAGCAATTTGGCTGCTGAATCGGGCCAAATCTCCCCCATGCTATTTATGCTATTTTTACTAGCATATCAAATCAGCACCCGAAGCTTCACATGGCTCTAGTAATTATGCTTATGCTACGCAACAGGTATTTTACATGCTTCTGGATTTTGCTGCTTGCTACCTGGGGCCTGGAAGGATGTTTTCCCCCTTCCTGTTGCTACACAACTGGGAGTAGAGAATGGGAAGGGGATGCTTGTCATTTCAGGACAAGTGGTTGTTGACTACAGCCAAGTCTGGAGATTTTGACTGGAGTGTGCTAATGTTCTTACTGGAACTAAAACCTAGGAAGTCCTGGTTGAATGTCTTTGCACTTCCACTCAGTCAGACCAGTCACCACATTTGGGGTCAGGAAGGAATTTTTACCCATGCTCAGTTTGGTACAAACTGGAGGGGGGGTTGCCTTCCTCTATAGCAGAGGGCATGTTCCTCTTCCTTGGATCTCTCATGTATATTTTAACCCTTGCTGAAGCAGGACACTGATTACTGTTGTTCCCCTACTTCACCTGTGGTATATTAGGGTGCTAAGCCTTATATCTGTGCAACAGGATTGAAGTGTAGTTTTACTAATAAGCTGTACAAAGATAGGCATGGGATGATTTGGATAGGGATGATCCTGCTACAGACAAGATGTTGGACTAGATCACCTTCAAAGATTCCCTCAAGCACTACTTTTCCATAATTCTACAAATTTGGAACAGGTGAAACAGGAGAAGCATTCAAATGATCTTTGCCTTGATAGTCTACCTCAGCGCAATTTTTAGCCTGATCTAGCATCATTCCCCTGCTCCCACTACACTACTCTCATTTCCACTGCAGAAACGAAAAAAAAATTAGGTGTCCCTCAGGTCCTGCACCAAGTACACCTCAACCAGACACTAGAATTTACACTCAAGGGTTAGAGTTTATCATTAACAGACTCTCTATACCTAATATTTGTCTCTGGGAAATTCATTTTTGCTGGTTTCCTTTTTAGTATGTTTTCTTCATACTGTATTAGCTGCCCATAGGAGTATTACTTTTGAGCTGTAGAGTTTAAGGAGGGGTTCTGTGGGTGGGAGAATTAATATATCAGTTGCTTAGAATCCTAACTTTGTAGGAGTGTGAATGCTGGCTAAACAAAAAGAATGCAACAGTGAACAGGAATGTGGCTTCTAGGTTAGTCCTTTTAGTCTTGCTTTCTGACATACAAGGTCTACGCACATTCAAATAAGTGAACCAACCCTGGCAGCCCCCATTGTGGATTGTCATTATGGATTATACTTAATCAAGCTTCCAGCCACTGAGCAACCCTAGTCACTGTTGATTTGTGAATTAATTGTAATTTGCTGAGAACTGACTGGTCACATCATAATGACTCCTCCTTGTTTCCAGTTGCTAAAATTAATTAAAATAATCCAAATATAAATAAATGCCTTCTTAGTGTTACCTTTGCAGGGGAAGCCATTATTGTTCAGCACAGATAACATGACCAGAAATAAAGTGAAGTGGTCAAATGTGGAGGGAGTGATTCCCAATATCTGCAACATTTGGCCATTTCATATATATGAATAGGCACCTACTAAGTCAATGGTATTACTTCCACACCATTGCTCTCTAAGACACTTTCTTAAAGAACTCAGTTTTCATGTGGCTATCAAAGAACTGTTGCAGGATCCTTCAGATGAGTGACTATGGGACTACAGCCACAAGTACCAAAACATTGTATTGCTAACCTCTGTTTATTTCATAAGTGGATGCATAAGTGTTGAAATGTAGCAAGTATTGAGTTTCAGTTCAACTTTGCAGTCACTGAAGCACTATAAAGACTAAATTAGCCAGAAAAGGCTTTGTGGACCTGTTGACACTAACATTTTTAAAATATAAAAGTAATTATAGTGGTTTCAGAGGGTTTGGCCTACAAAAGATAAGGCATTCAGTTGGCCTTAAATATAGTATGCTAGGAAATAACCAAATGTTAATCTTAAAGTTATGGTAGTTTGTCAAAATCTAATCTAACTAGCAATTATTTGGAATTGAATTACAATAAATTGAATGTAAACTGACTTGTTAGAATCTGCTGCATTTTCTCCTTCATAGGGCAGATGTAAAGAGTAGGCTTTAATGTAATGGTTGTTTAGCTTAAACTTCGGTAGTTTGACAGATTCTTCCTTAGATCATATATAGCAAATGTAAACCTGTTTTGTGTGCTGACTTGCCACTTACAAGGTTCTTCAAAATATGATTGGCCTTGGTCAAAGTTAGCAATGAATTACTGCAGTCGCAAGTTCTGTGTTTCTAGTTTACCCTCAGGCTCAGATTCTTTATCCATTAATTGTCTAAACAATTCCTCTTTGCATAACTTTTCAATTACCCCTGCTTTGGACTTTGAAGCTGTGTATTGTAGACACTTAACCTCTCTGACCTCCTTCAATTAGAATTCCATGACTGATTTATGAACAAACTTCAATATGCTTGCACCTATAAAAGTAAAGAGGTAAAAAAAAAACTCCTCAAAATGTATAATCACGTTGTAGCTTGTTATAATCATGTCATCAGTTGAACATATGTCCAAGTACTCCTCTGTGGCTGGGAGCCCATCAACTGAGAGGTTCCCAGGCATGAGGGTGCCCCACCCTCTGCCAGCCCCGCAGCTGACAAGGCTTGCAATGGTGGCAACATTACCAGCTGTGGGCCACAAAGTGGGGGGGGATGCTGCCGCCCCCCACCCCCAGCAAGTCCCATGGGGCAGTGACTTCAGCTGCAGGGCTTTCAATGGCAGCAGTGGGAAAAGCACTGCTACCACTGTGAGGTGCTGGGCTTCCAGCAACAGCAGTGTTCTCCCCATGCTGTCCCTGCTGCAAGCATCACACCTCACTAGGCTCAAAGCGGTGGCTGCGTTCTTCCCACTGCTGCCACTCAGAACACTACAGTGACATGGGCTTTAGGGCTTACATCGGGGCAGCGTGGGGAACGCTGTTCCTGATTTGAGCCCTGCCAAGCTCCATCAGCTGCAAGGTTTACAGCACTGGCAATAATGTGTAGTGGGATCTAATGCACAATCCCACTATCGCACCTCCTGCCATGTACATGTGGCCTGGCAGGAGGCACAATTGTGTGGATCACATGTTAAATCCCATTGCGCCTTTACCTCCACATGTAGAAAGGCCCTAAAGGTATTTTTTTTTTCTTCCCTTTTTCTTTTGGAGCTGAAAAGACTTGGTTTAGGTTCTTGGTCAGATCCCTTCCTGTTAAAATATTGGAAGCACTTATACTAAAAAAACACAGCTGGTAACCAGGATACTGGAAAATGAATGAGACACCTAATTTTGTTCTCTCTGGAACTGGAATTCATTATAGGAGCAGGAGTAATGAAGTATCAGGCCCTTAATAAAATATCAAATGTAATGCAGCACAGCAAAGGAAAGTTGATGGCAAATATTAAATGAACTGACACAAGGATTTATCATGGTAGTGTTGATTGAGAGTTTTCCATGTGGGTATTCCCTGTGGGGAAAATGGAGTTGTATAATTTGGCTGTAGCTGGTTATCACAGTGTCACTGCCACACATGCAGCACAAGAAAGCATAGTATTCAGATATTAAAACAAATAATGATGAGCTTTTCATAGCTCAGAATGTCTCTAATCAATAAAGTATGTGTCCATCCTGATGAATTACAATGATGGTCACTTGTTTGGTTTCACCTATGAACTCCAGAAAACAATGGAACAGTTTTTCCACCAGTACAGGGTTGGGTTGGGTTGGGTTGGGTTGGGGATGATAAGGCAACTGTTATTAGGTGAGCTGGTTCCCACCCGTTGGCCAAAACCTAAGCTAATTCATTTGTGTCTCCAGTTCATGGATTGTGTACTCAGTGCACACAACTACAGCTGGAGCAAGATCCTGTAGTACTTTTAACTGGGCACAAGAAGAGAGGACTTTCTTGTCTTCCTTAGCAAACTGACAGTGAGCTTGTTTTCATGTTGCATCTTCTAATCCCCTCACTCTGAAGATGTCCACGTAGTTGTCTGTCTCTTACCCTCTCTGTTTTTGCAATGATTAATACTATTTGTTCATCTATTGAGTTCAGGATTTATTAGGAAGAAAAGGTATTAGAGGCTACTTTCCTGAGTTCAAAGTAATTTGATAATTTATAAGCCATAGTCCTTTGAATACCTGTAATGGAACATATTTCCCATTCCAGCATGTTTAATTAATAACATGAATTTTTTAATATATTCCCAATGCTTTGTACATAGAGAGGTATACTTTATTTCAAGGGATTCTCGGTCCACAGCTCTGAACAACAACTGATGAGATAGGTGAAAAATAGCATAACTTTTATGTGAAATGTTTATTTTTAAAGAATGTTTATAAGAACGCTAGGGTTATACAAGGAACGATGCCCATGGGTGAAAATAGTATATTTTGAGCCCACTGAATGTTCCGGTTTTGGATCCTGCTGCCTAGTGAAAGACTTTTAGCCACCCCTGCATTTCTGTTTCACAGTTGACCATTGATTCTGGCTACCTCTGTAAGAGACAAGTGGAAATGGGTCTCTGTCAGCAAATGTATGTGCACAGTGTGGTTTTCTGAGTGTGACACCTTAATTTCATACTTCATTAAAGCAGCCATATTTTTATCATCAAAATAGTTTTTTTGTGCCTAAAAAAGGAAGATGAAAAGAGCATGTTTTTAGTTTTTCATTGTAATGCGAGTATTCACTGAATAATTAGCATTCCCACAGTGAGCATGCTAAAATATACCATAAGAATGAACTGGTTATAGAATGTTATCAGCTTTGCTTTGCTTCTCATGAGCAAGGTTTGGACCAGGTCTGTCTGGAATAATTTTCTGTTTTCCTTTGGGCAGAGTACTGGAGCTTGCCAGAAAAAATGTTCTCTAAGCAAAATATAACAAAAGAAATATTCTATGAAATGCACAGACCCTGTAGCATCATGTGTCCAGCCCAGTTCCCCACCTTTCTGCATTTGAGTCAGTCGGTTTCCATCCATTTCCTTTTTGGGGTAACATCAAGAGCACAGAAGATACAATTGTTCTGTTCTCAGTTGCTATCCCTGGTACGACAGCTGTCCCCTTGCAACTGGGAACAGTAGTTCCAGAGCCCTGTTCAGCCCCTCTACTCCCAGGATGGAGCTGGAATTTCACAAAAAAAGTCCTCGACATCCACCAGGAAAAAAAAAATCAGACTTAATTGTTGAAATTTACTTAACAAGAAGTTGAAAAATATTGTAGAGTGAAAAGTGATCAACTGATATCCTAGTGCTGATGTGTTGGAATTAGATGCCTGTAATCGAGCTAAACCAACAATCATTAATTATTTGTTGATAAGTACACAGATCCTTAATTAATGCTGTCTTTAACTCTGTGCATTCAGTTGCTTGCTTTGCCTGACTGAAATGAGTTCAATCAGTTTTCTATATCTTACATTTTATTATTATTTAAAAAGGGAATTCTGTGAGAGAAAACTATTTTATGGTTCTGCTTCCCTGGCAGTCTTCTTCAAACAGTAGTAGATCTGAGGTTGGGTGCATTAGGACTGAGCAGATCCAGAAACCTGGCCCAAGTATCAGCAGGTTACATTCCTAATAAATGAATTTGATTGTCCTCTTAATGTAATAAACTTACTCCTGCAGTCACCAGTGTAGAATAAAGTCAAACCTTGAAAGAGCTGTATTTTTCTTGTCCTCATCATCTGGCAAGAGTACCAGTTGGGCTAGGGAAAAATTACATAAAACTGATTATAAATGATTGGAGACCGGTTCGTCTGTAATGCATCCAAAGTTCAGTGCACATAAACTGCTTTCAAAATGGCCCAAACCAGTTTAAGATAAACCTGGATGGATGTTGTATCAGGCTTAGCTGATTTAGGTTAAATTGGTTTATTAAAGTTCCATCTCAGATCCCCCTCCAGATTCAAATTACCTCACAGTCCCCCGGCATCCCAGAGTGCTTTGCACCTTACCCACAAACCCCCATCGCAGGGTGGGTGAGCTAGCCTTGGCCCAAGCTGTATACTCCAGCTGACCGTAGAGGTGTGCTCTAGTGCCCCCCCAGCTTCTAGCCTGGGCAGCTGCAGGCATGTGGCTGCATTTCCAGAAAAAAAGTCAATGTTTGCTCACTTGCTTATCAGTTCAACCTACGCATCTTAGACTAAGCTGCAAAGATTGAATCGATTCATCCTCGGGTTTTTTGACTGTCTGTACTTAGCCCTAAATTTCAGATCTCAGTGTATGTAACTCAGGGGACAGTGTCAGAAGAGAGAATCCTGCTTTATATTTCTTCTACTTTCCTTATTCCAGGATGAGTTTGCACTGAAACTTGTTTCTTGTTTGCAAGAAAAATCTTTTGTGATTTGGGTCCTGACCATTCAAAATGTTTGTAAAGGTGTTTAGTTTTATGCATGCAAATAATCTCACTGCTAAAGGGATTACGTGTGTAAATATTTGCAAGTTTCAAGCCCTAGTTTGTAAACTGAGCCACAGATGTTATAAAAAGTCAGAAGATAATTATGGAACCCACAGATGTAGTTTTGGAAACGTTTTCCTGACTAAACACACCTCAAAACTTCCAGAATCTTGTTGAAGATAACTGGAACCCGACTGCTTAATAAAAACAATTCAGATACCCCTCCCACTCTGGTATTAAGACACTGTTTACGTAGCCCATAACCAATGTATTATGTCCTCTCAACAGACCCTACCTTCGTGTATAATTAATAGACTTTCCAACGCTCAGCTGAGATTGCTAATACTTGGAAAGCATTGATGCATTTGAACTTCATTAAGAATTCCTAATGATTTTTTTTCCAAACAGAAAATTATTGTTGGGGAAGGAGGACTATGTTCAGTCTACCAAAGGGAGCGGGGGAGGAGGTTAAGTGGAGCATAAATATTTCTAAATCTCCCATTTTAACCAAAAGAATTGAACTACATATTACTTTAAGTGCTATAAACATTTGTCTCCTAAAGCTCAGTAACGTAATTTGCTACCAGGTCCAATTAATGTTTCCAAAGGAAATTGAGACTGAAATAAATTAGTCCATAGTGAAAAAGTACCAGAAGCTCTTGAAGCTATCACTTCATTTCAGTCTCTTCACTTGCACCATTTCCCTCTGAGCTGCTTCATGTTAAACAGTGCTGTGTGTGTTTAAGGCACAGCTAGACTGCGCTAAGCTTGATAATTTAAAATGGTTTCCCACAGTGGGGAAGAGAGGTATTTAACCTCTGTACTGAGCCAGAGAAGTAGCAGCTAATGAGACTTCGAAGCGTGCCCACACAATAGCATGGAGTGGAGAATTTTTCTTTCTGCTGTGCTAAATCAACTTAATCATACGTTATTCCAGGCAGGAAAAGATGGGTTTGCATAATAATGAGCAGCCTTGCCAAAACAGAACTCATTTATGTATTTGCAGATTTTGCAAAAGCGTGTGTGTGTGTGTGTGTGTGTGTGTGTGTGTGTTATGGTACTCAGCGTGTTAGGAGAGCCAAGCATGGTGGATCGAATATGAATGCCTCTCTGACTTAGCTTTAACAACTGATATTTTCCCTTTGTCCTCTTTCCCAGGAATCATTTTCTTTTCATCGTGACTAGAATAGTATTCTTTTCTTCATGTGTCCTTCATTCAGCCAGTAATAATGGATTTTTCTTCAGCAGTGTTGCGTCAGCAAAGCCTTTCTCATTACCAGGATTCACTGCCTGTGTAGTGGTTGGAGTCCTTTGAATTGTAAACAGCAACAAG
>JAGPOW010000229.1:21339641-21359443 GCA_030014935.1 Caiman crocodilus
AGAGCTGGAGGCCTGGGGTCCCGACTGGCCTGGAGGTGGGCCAGGGCAAGTTGCCATAGGTCCAGGAGGGACCACACCTGAGAGGGGAAGATGGCTTTCAGGAGGCAAGGTAGCCCGGATGACGACAGAAAGGCCGCCCAATTGTGGGGACTATGGAGTGGTTCCAAGGGGATGATTTAAGGCCCGGAGAGGGGTCCGGTGACTAGGGAAAGATCGAGATGCCATCTGCGAGGCTTGGGCTGCAGTACAGGGTGGAAGGAGCCGCAGATTGTGCCCCCTGGCATCGGGGCACAAATGGGCAGCCTCCCGCTTACGAAAGAACCAATTAACATCAAAGATGTGGTGGGCGAGAATAGGCGGGAAGTTGGCCCAAGGACAGATGGGCGGGCCATAGAGTGCGGCCCCGAGTTGGCCCCCTGTCAGGTACATAACTGGTTGGATCGTTGTGCTCAGTGAGTAGTCATCTGTGGCTCATTGCCTAGCTAGGAAGAGGTATCATGTGGGGTTCCCCGAGTGTCTGTCCTGGATTTGGTATTGTTCAACATCTTCATTAAATATTTGGATGATGGGATGAAGTGCACACTTAGAAAATTGATGGATGATACCAAGCTGGGTGAAACTAAAGATGCTCAGGTGGGTAGGCCAATCAATCCAGTCATTCTGGATACTAGGAAAAATGAATCAAATCAGTCAATCAAATGAAATATGATAAGAACACGTGCAAAATCCTGCACTTGGGGCAGAATAGTTCTGTTGACAAATACAGACTGGGAAGTGAGTGGCTAACCTGAAGTACTACAGAGAAGGATCTGGTGGTCACAAGAGGCCATAGGCTGAATATAAGTCAAAGTTTACTCTTGTTACCAAAAAAAAAAATCCAACAGTGTCCTGGATTGTGTTAATAAGAGTGTTGCTTGCAAATCTGATTTGGGCCCCACCTTTCAAGAAGAATGTAGACAGTTTGGAAGAAATCTAGCACAGAATGGCAAAAATGATTAGATGCCTGAGAAGGAAGACTTACAGGGAAAGTCTGAAAGGGCTAGGGTTATTTGGTCTGAAGAAAAGAAGACTGAAGAGGGATTTGATGAGTCTTTAAATACCTGAAGGGTGATGACAGAGAGGATGGAGATGGACTTTTCTCTATAGCAGTAGGCTCCAGCAATAGGAGCAATGGCATTGAGATAGCGAAGGGAATTAGGGTGTAGATTAGAAGGAACTTTCTGACCATAAGTGTCAAAACATCAAGGGAGGAGGTTACATGAAGAAATTGTTGAATCTCCATCCTTGGAAATTTTTAAGAGCAGGTTGGCCAGACGCTTGGCTGTGATCACCTAGTCAGGAATGATCCTGCATTCAGCAGCGGGATGGACTAAAGGACCTTCCTTGTGAGGTTCTTTCCAGCCCTAATTTCCTATGATGTTACCGCCTTAAAATTGTTCTGCCCCAATGTTAAGTGGTCTTTGCCTGTTTTAACTCTAAATGAAAACTTCAATCATGAAATGAGAGGGGACAAAAACAGGAGTGAAAATGGTAAAATTGAACGGTTGAGAAATCTAAATGAAATCGAATGAAAAGCAAATCAACGTTGTAGTGTATTGCAAAATTCCAAAATCCTAGAGAAAAGTAGAAGTGATTAAAGAAGCCTATATAGTCAAATGGTGCAGCTAGGAATTGGCTGAGGAGAAGCTGAATTAGTCTGGTTGCCTCTGCCAGAACTTTCCAAACTCAGGTGCTAAAGCTAACTGAACACATGTACAGGATTTCTCTCCTCGTTTTTTTTATTAGAAAGTCCTTATAATGATCTTCACACATGCACGTGCAATAATGAAGGCATCAGACAGAGCTGATTAAAGACCAGTATAGATAGTGAAAAAGGCCATTTTACATATGGGTTATAGAAATATTACTTTTTAAAGCATGTTCTCAGTAGGACAAGTTTTGGAGGAAGGAAGGAAATGACTAATAAAAATCATTTCAGAGGAAGGAATTGTTTCAGCACTTCTATTTACTTCAAAGCTATGGGTGGATTAAAGGCCACACCTTTTATATACAAACCTTATGTGCTGGAGTATGGGCTTTTGATACAGTACTAGCAGTAACTGGGCATGCTAGATCAAAAAGGAAGAGAAGGTATAATGAATAGGATTTGTCAACTTTACAAATGAATATTTCCATCTTGATTTTGTTTTAGTTGGATTGAAATTGCCTTGGTGATTAACCAAAATGAGTCTCTTACAGATAGAACACTTACTGCCTCTCTATTTTGGGATACAGCAAATGTATCTATCTTAACCACTTAATTGGCCATCATGATTTATACAAGAAAAGTTTGAAGATGGCATATTTATTTGTGTGCACATTAATGCTTTCCCTGTTGCATTGATTTTGTGTGGTAAATTAAGCAAAGTAAAAGTGGGATGTGGTAGTTTAAAGACTCTTGAGTGCAAACATGCATGGGGACCAAGTAAAGACTGCTTGCACAATCTCTTCTAGCATGTCCTACTTAATGGCGGCTTACATGCATAAAAAGCCCCCACAAAACAATGCTTTACTTTAAACCTCACACGCTCCCATGCTGAGCCCAGTGCATGCCCAGAAGAGACATTGTTTTAGTTTGACCCAGCTCACCCAATGTCTATATAGATCAAGTGCTTCAACAGGGCTTTTTTGACATGTTTATCTAAGAGCTGATTAAATTAGCTCTTGATAAAAATGCTAAAATGCCCCATTGAGGTGCTCACTCCATACAGTCGCTGAGGAGCTGGGTTGAACTAATGCGATACATCTTCCGGTAATGCACGGTATTTTTCGTCACATCTGTCAGCAACCTAACTGTCTAATTTTACAACTTAAAACATTATTTTAAAGTAGTTTTATATGTAATTTTAAAGAAAAGTGTTTGTTTGTTTTTAAATGGTTATATAAAGCTATCCAATTTCTGTGCTCCCATTATACCTCATTCTTTGGATTTGAACTTTGAACCTTCAGCACTGCGGCAGATTCATCCCTGCCCAGTTGAGTTATAGTGCTACTTTAGGAAAATGCCGTTGTCTTATGGAGGGAGGGTGAATTACTTCAGCCCAGTAAGTGCACACACAAATTCTCTAGCCTTCTTCCTCCCTCATCACTTTTCTGGGTGGTAAGAGTTCCTGCTTTATATTGTTCCCAAAGGTGGGCTTCTGATATAATGTTCTGTATCTGAATTTTATCCAAAGAGCTCCACCTTGTTCTTTACCTCTTTCCCTTCAACCCACCAATTCCTTCAAACTTCTTTTAAGACTTAAACTATATAAAAAAATTATTTGGACAGTGTGTTCCCAATTGTACTATATTTACAAAAAGGATCTTATTTTGAGTATTTATGAGTTTTAGTTAAATAATTAGTGCATTAGTTAGAAAGCAAATGTCTTTGCTATCATAAACAATTGCATGCTGTACTGTTCTAAATAGAGGAGGAAATTCCCCGTTGTGGCTACAGGGTGACAGAGTTGTGGTGACAGAGTTCAAAATTACTTCATCCTGAAGATCATAAAACCCAGCAGACATTAGTTTGATTGGTTAAGTATCTTCCCTTTAGTGTAGTAGACACTGCCTATAATTTAGGCTTTTTTGATATCCTGTTTCATAGCATAGGGTATATATGGAGGCTAAACATAGGTTGATTAAAATCTGTTTTCAAAGATATACCATGTTGTACCACAATCAAGTCTTTGTTTTGTACAGCTGAATTTTACCTTTGAACATCTTCTGGAAGGTCTTTTGGTTGCTGTTTTGATTATCAATCATGGAAAATGTTGTTGTAATTTGCTATTTTGCAAGCCATGTCTTTAGACCAACCAGAATAAGTCACTAGAAACAGCTGTGCACTCAAAAGTTTTATAAACATCTTTTGCCCCTGTTTGATCTTGGGCACAATAGGAGCACAACAGTTGCACAAAGCCAAATTCAGCCCCAGTATTGTAGGCAAATCTCCACTACAGGGATAAACCTAGAGTACAGTGAGCTCAATTGTGCCAACCTGCATGCTTGACTAATTCATTGGAATATGCAGACCAGCTCCCTATGAATTTCAGTACTAGCCAGACACAGCAGTTGTTGTGGGGAGAGAGAAGAAGTCATACGATCTCAAAAGAGTACATTAAAGCATAATTCAGTGGTGCATTAAGCCATCTCAAACTGTGACCTGCGTTTTAGTGGGGGGGGGAAATGTTTTCTTAGATATGGGTTCTTTGAAAAGTTAAGGGTAACAGCACTTAAAACGGAAGTGTCAAGACTTCTCCATAGAGACCTATTATCCACAGAAGATTTGCTGTGTGAGGAATGCTTAGTGGTGAAAATAATCTAACTCACGCCAGTTCAGTCCTGTGCAGAGGTGATGTTACAGATGTTGTGCATGAAGAAATCCCCCCTCTCTCTGCCTGTCACTTGGGTCATTCCAGGTGGATCTGTTTCTCTCACTATCTTTTTGGTTCAGGCTGGTCAATCAGGTGAACTGGCCAGATAAATTCCTGAGGGGAGGGGGGAACACACTCTTCCTGATGGCAGATATTTTGAAAGCAACAAGCAACATGCTTCCAGGCTGCTGTCTGGATGACTTCATGTAAGTATAGATTTGGAAACTAGACAGAAATTTGGATTTATGTCTAGGCCAGACATGTTTTAAAAGGATGATTATGTCCAAGAGTGTATAAGACTATGATTGAATATGTTTGCTCAAAGTATATTCTGACTTTCTTGTTCTACCTTCCTTCCCTCTCAACCCCTCATCAATAGAAGTATCAGGTTACAGCATGCTGTTACGTGGTACTGTGGAGGCAGAGAGGCGAGCCTTTTTGCCCCCAGATTGGACAGTGGAGCTTGTCTGTTTTATGTTCCTCCAGTCCTACCTGAGGTTTGTGCTTGGGGTGCTTTGGGATGAATGAGGCACCCAGAAATATTACCTGTGGGCAAAGCAACCCCAAGGTTTTCAGGATCTGTGTGCCTCAGACTGCACAGAGCCCTAACAGAGATCAGTGCCTGGGTGGTGGCAGCGTTACCCCAGGCTTGCAGGTGTTCTTCAGGAAGCAGGACAGCCAGCTGTAGGCTCCCCGGAGGAGACTTCTGCATCAAGGTTTTTGGGCCTGACACAGTGAGGAAGGTGGCTCTGCTTAGTAGCAACCCCTACAGTGCTTCCACAACATGCATCATTCTGTTAATTTAGATCCTTGGCTGCCTCACCATCTACTGCTAGATCAGCTGGAATTTTCAAGCTACCAATCCTCGGATTTTTTACATAGTCTGAAGTTCTTTCGACTTGGGAAGGCATGTTTCACTTTTGTTCCATGCTTTTTCTGGTGGGATGGAGCGGACTGAGTGAGGCTAGCTCTTCTGCATTGAAGAGACCTTGTAATATCATTCATTTAAAAAAATACAAAACTTAATACTCCAATAATAAGTAATATTTTATCGAAAACATTCTACCAGGCTTCATCTTTGGAAGATCATAGAAAAATAAGGCTGGAAGAAACCTCTTGAGGGTATCTAGTCCAACCCCATGCTCAAGGCAGGATCAGCCCTATATAAACTATTCTGGACAAATGTTTGTCTTTCCTGCAGTGAACAGCTTCCAAATGGAGATTCCAGGACCTTTTTAAGTAATCGATTCAGTGCTTAATTAGCTTCATAGTGAGGGCGTTCTTCCTAATATCCAACCTTTTTGGTCTTGATTTAAAACCATTACTGCTTGTCCTATCCTCTGCAGACAAGGAAACAAGTGCATTGCCACCCTCTTTATACTACCTTTCAGATATTTGAAGACTATTATTAAATCCCTCCCTCAGTCTTGTCTTCTCCAGATGATAACAAGCCCAGTTCTTCTGACCTTTTCTCATAAGTCATGTTTCTAATCCTTTGTACTCTTTTGCTCTCTTCTGAACTCTCTAATTTGAACACAATTATCTTGAAGCATGGTTCTCAAAATTGGACATAGAACTCCAGGTGAGGCCTCACTGGTGCCAAACAGATGGGAAGAATTAGATTATTTACTTTGATTTGGAGATGGCATTCCTGCTAATAGCCCAGTATGCTTTTGTGTGTGTGCGTTTTGTTTGGAGGGAAAAAGGGTTTGTAGGGGAGGAGCCTGGTAATAAAAACACTGTTTCCTCATTCAGCTTATGTCTACTGACTCCAGGTCCTTCTCTACAGTACTGCAGCCTTACTAGTCATTCTCCCATCTGTGCACTTGTCTGTCGAATGTCATTGAAATTAATTTCAGACCACTTTTCCAGTTTTATCAAGGTCATTCTGAGTTCTAATCCTGTTCTCCAAAGGATCTCAACCCCACCCAGCCTGGTGTCATCTCCAAATTTGCTAAGTATTGCTAAATCTTATTCTCCAAGTTATTAATGCAGAATAGATGATTCTGTCTTTTGTGATGGTCATATTACAGTTCCTTGTTTGTAAATTTGATTGACAGAAAATAAGACTAACACTTGCTGGGGTTTTGTAAAGACATTCACAGAGAAAATTCTCAAGTGCAAATAAGTTAACAAGGTTCTTTGAGTAGATGTGATTATCTTTTATTAGACCAACTAAATAGTTGGGAAAATTGTGCCCAAAAGTTTGTGAAGAACAAATACCCTTCTTCAGGCATATAGAGAGTCTGCTAGTGAATTGTGTAGTCTCCTGGGCAGAATAAAAGCCAAATTGCAGGTCTGTGAAAATACAAGTGCCTGGCAGTAAGGATATGAGGGATAGAAGACGATAGGTGAGACAGGTGGAGGATGGGGGAAGGGAGAATGTAGAACTGGTATTAGAAGAATGTAACTGGTAAAAATGCAGACAGGTTACCCTGGGTTATCAGATAGCAGGCAGGTTATAATGTGCCATAAATCCAATGTCTATTTAGTCCATGATTTTTTTTATATCCAGTAGCTTTATGAAATGAAGTTCATAGGCTCATCTACAGAAGGTGTTTTGTAAATTCCCCTTGAGGATCAGAACTGAGAAATTGAAAAGAGTAGTTTTCTTGGGAAAAGTGTGCCCCCACAGGTAATTGGGTATTTTTATCTTTGATAGATTTTCGGTGTGTATTCATTCTGGTACACAGTTGCTGTTTGGTTTCTCCTACATATTTTCTATCAGGGCATGTAGTTCATTGGATGAGATGTATTACATTTCTCGTGGTGCAGGTGTAAGATGCAGTAATGGTGATGGTTCTGTTATGGGATGTAGTTATTTTGGGAGTGGTGAAGATATGTTGGTGGGTTTTAGATTTTTTGTCTTGGCCTGGTCTGGATTCATTCAGTGTGTTTTGGGCCGTAGGAAGTCTACTTCTGGTGATGAGGTTGGTGCGGTTCAGTGGAGGGTGCCCCGCTATTTACACCCATGTTATTACTTACGCCGCTGAATCCTCACATGGAAATTTACAATGAGAAAAAGAGGGCAGCAAAACAAATATCCCTGGATCAGTTTCTCAAAAAGCCATCAAGAATCTACAGAGAATGTTGTAAGTATCTGATTGGCTGAGTCATTTTTAAGATTATTTTGTTTTTCTGTCTTAAAGTCTAGGGACCCTATCAAGTTGGATGATCTGAAGGCAGAGGTATCACCACGGATATCAGCAGAAGATCTGATTGATTTATGTGAACTGACTGGACCCAGCCATTTCAAAACACCTACCAAAAAAGCCAAATCTAGCAAGCCAAAACTGCTGGTGGTTGATATCCGTAACAGTGAAGAGTATCCTTCATGTCTAAGGCCATATTTTCAATTATTTTTGAGTGATCTGGCTTATTTTGATTGCTAATAATGCGGTGGTAGAATGGTAAATAATCTAAATGACTGTAGATGTACAGTAGATTTACTAAACCTAGCATTGATAATCAAAGCTCTTCCTCTGTGGAAAAGAGGGAGATAAATTCCTCATAAATCTGTTTTTCTTTCTGTCTAAAGAATGGTTACAGTTAGTTCAGTTTCCACTAGCTCAGCACAGGTGACCTTAAATCTCAGGGTATTTGTAGACTATTCTGATGTAATGAAACGTTGGATTAGTGTAAAGCTGACAAAGCTGACTTTCAGCCAGTTGCTTCTGGCTGACCTTTTCCTTTCCCAACATTGTGATGGGAGTTGTTTTGAAAGTGGGACTTTGCAGAAGTCTGAGAGGATAAAAGAAAAATGGAAAAGAGGACTAGTATACCATCCCACTTAAAACAAGGTTGCCCAGGTGGTGCATTCTAGCAGCCACCAATTAAGGTATCTAGAGGTCCATTTTTAAATTATGCAAGAAGGCCGTGCCAACCTCAGAGCTTTTGTGCAATCAGAAGACACTAAGGTGGCTGAAATCTACATTTTCCTTGGTATGACTGAGGAACAAATCCTGTCTTTCTTTAAATTGTCATTCAAACTTGTATTTCCATGCAGCATAACTTCAGGTATTTTTGTTGGGTTTCTTTCCATTTCACAGTCGTATGAGTTGTTTCCACATGAGCTCCAATCTGGTGCCGTGTTGTACATACATCACAAGATATTATTGGATGTAACTTCGTCTCATAATGAGTTTTTCAAAATGTAGTTAATTACACTTGAGCCATTTTTTTTTAAATTATTTCTATCAAAAGAGCAAAGTCCATACAGGCTACAACCTTTTTAAGGAGCTAATTCCCTAATTTTGGTGTGTGACAAGATATAATGTCACCCTGATCATAAGTTCCTATTTATGTAATGCCATCAAACAATGGCTCATGATAGTATGGCAGGTCATAATTGAATAACCATTTTCCAGTAGTTGAGACATGTACAGAATTAATGTATTTTACAAGTATCTATTTGTTCTGTGTAGGATGTACTGAGTATATGCATTTGAGAGAAGAGCTTTGGACTTCAAATTTCTATAAAATTTACTGAGGTTTGTTTTAAGTGTAACACCCCGGTATAGGGTCATAACCACTGCCAGTGGCAATTTGTGGCAGCTAGACCCATCCTTTTCGTTTCTTTGGGCTAACAAGGAACCTCAGGAGGATCCCAGTATGGGGATACCTTCTGTACCAGCACTCTGACAGAATAGGTAGCTCTTTTTACAATAATTATTATGTACATATTAATTTATATTGCGATATTTGCATGCATACATACATATATTTACACTTTTATATATACATTGCTCTCTATTCTGAGGTTTAATTCATAACTCAATTAACATGGGATAAAACTAATGAACTCAATGCTTATAAATATATATATAACTGTGTAACAACTTATGTACACATATAGCTAGGTGATCACACCCCCAGTGGAGCAACAGTAGGTCCATTCCCCATACAGTAAGGCAACCTTACATGCATCCAAAACCTAAAAGAACCAAAACACAAACACACCAATTATTGTTAAAAATTATACAGTCCTGGTAGGTCTGATGTAGACACCCAAAATAAGTCTTTTGGTTGACCACTGTTGTCTTGACATCACCTTAGTTCAGACAAGAGTAATCAGTCAGGTGTGGGTGCGATGGGAGCTCCCTCGGTGGCCCTGGGGCTCTACACCTGCTGACAGCTGGTGCCCTTGCTTGACCTCCTGTAATATATAAACAACCTCCTCCCCATGATATCCCTTTCTGCCCCCCACTCAAGGCCCCCCACGTGAGAGTCCACTACAAGAGGAGAGGATTTTGCCTACTCACCAACTCCCAGCCCCGGTGCTTCCTTATCCCTTGCTCTCCCCTGCAGTGAAATTGTAGATGGCCACAAGATCACCTCTCATCCTTCTCTTATGAAGGCTGAAGAGATCCAGGTTCCTCAATCTCTCCTCATAGGGCCTTACCTACAAGCCCTTAACCATGTGGGTAGCCCTCCTCTGGACCGTCTCAAGGTTATCCCCATCCCTCTTGAAGTATGGCGCCCAAAACTGGATGCAGTATTCCAGCTGCAGCCTCACCAGTGCTGCATAGAGGGGAAGTGTCACCTCCCTGGATCCTGTTGGTGATTCACTTGCTTCCCTCACTCACTGCTCTGGCCCCCAGCGAGATCCCTACAGTCTCCTCACTGTAGTTTTGGCCACCCTTCTATAGTAGACCCTGGTGGTCGCCCCTCCTGGCCACAGAGCTCTCGGGCTCTGAATGAAACTCTGCTTCCAGGGCTTGAAGGCAGAATTGCTCCAAGCCTTTTGTTCTGGTGTCCTCAAGGGGGCAAAAAAAAATCTCCCAGGCTCAGCCTAGTTTTGGCTCACCATGGGACACTCCCCCTACAGGTGAGTATCCTTCTGTGTCAGTCTGTTACATAAGTAAATATGGATGCCTAGAGCAGGCTTGTTAGAAAGTATCTTGTGTTTGTTTAACCAAAACCAAAATTTCCATCCAGCAGTGGATCAGTATTAACTATCAGGTCTTCATATGTACCCTAGATGGTTTTTCTACTGAGCTCTAATCAGGTGCCTTAATTTTTATAAATTTCTTCTTAACCAAATTATTTGATTTACATCTTCATAAATCCTGATTTAAGAGGAATTGTAAGTCTGTCAAGAAGCAGCACTAAAAGAGTTTTTCTGTATTTAGCTATACTGTTTACTGCAAGACATAACAAGGTAGAATTTAGAGAGCATTTTAATTTATAGTGTGTGTTAGCAAAACACATAAGTCATTGTTACAAACGATATAGTCAGTCTCTGGAAATATGCCAGTGCTTGAACCAGCCACATGATCTGCAGTACTGATAAAATGAAGATAGTCAAAGCTCCAAGCTGGTGTAATATTTTTCGCTTTTGTTTGTTTAACCTCATGCATCAGTTGAGGTTTCCAGCTAGTTGCAGGCTCAGCTAACTGAAAGTTAGTTCATTATCTAGAGTTCAGTGTCTTACTTTCCTCTTGGAATTTAGATTGATTTTAAATTTTATTCATAGAAAAGGTCAAAGTAAGGAAGTCTTTTAATTTGGTCTTCACTATTCTTTATCATGTTCCTAAACTATTTTGTGGGAGATGATTACCTTATGAACAGGAGTGTACCTGCCAAATAAGAAGAAATGAGACTCAGACCTGTAAAAGGTTCTTTTATATCACCTAGAAATCTCTAATACTATGTTCAATAGTAAGTTGAAATATGCAAGTGAAATTCTGTTGGTCTGTTTAATTTGGCTGTCCAGTAACCAAAGAAACCCAATAGGAACACAGGCGATATAAAATGCTTATCATACATTTATTTCTACAGTCATTTCTATTGCTTATGTACAATAATTGGTTTATTGTATGTCAGTTGTGGAAAAAAAAATATTTTTAAATGTCTATATAGCTTTCTCAAGACTTTATTATTAGCTAGGTAGGCTGATACCATTTGGCTGCCATGAAACAATATGTGATGTTAAGGGCAAGTTCTTGTCTACATTGCAGAGTTCTCAACAGAATTTAAGTAATTTTGTTATTGGCAAACTTGCCAGAGAAGAATCATAAATTAGAAGTGACAGTATAGTCCAATTTTTACTGATGATAATGTTTTCGGATCGGAGTTTTGAGACAGATTAATGAATGGGGTAGTATGGGAAGGAGCTGCTTAATAGGTTGTATCATCTCTATGGATAAATAGCAGACTTAAGATTTTGAAAGATGATGAATGGTCCATCTTTGAAAGGGTGCTTGTATTGACAGTAAAATATCATACTGGGTGAGTTAATCTTTTACTTGGAAACATGCCAACATGGTGCCCATTTTTAAGAAGGGGAGAAGGGATGAGCTGGATAACTTAAGGTTAGTCAGTCTTACCTCTGTCCTTGGGAAAACACTGGAAAAAATCATTAAAGAGCACATTTGTGAAGGCCTAGCAGGGGAAATGACTCTGAAAGGAAACTAGCACAGGTTTGTCACAGGTAGATCCTGCCTGACGTACCTTGTAGCTTTTTATGGGTCACGCTGCCTTGACACAGGAGCTGAGGCTAATGTCATCTACCTGGACTTTAAGAAGGCCTTCAATACTGTTTCGCATCCTAGTCTCATAAGGAAACTAACAGGCTGTGGAATGGAGACTTACAGTCAGGTGGGTGGCTAACTGACTTAAAGACTGCACTCAGAGGTAGTGGTGTATGGGTCGTTTTCAACCTGGAAGGAGGTGGGCAGTGGTGTTCTGCAGGGGTTGGTCCTTGTACCGATGTTATTTAATATCTTCATCAGTGATTTGGACAAGGGTGCGGAGAATACCCTGTCCAAGTTCACAGATAACCCCAAGTTAATACACAAGAGGGCAGAGAGTGGATACAGGCTGATCTGGACAGGTTGGGTCAATGGACAGAACAAAACAGGATGCAGTTCAACAAAGACAAATGCAAGGTACTCCACCTAGGGCAAGGTACCCAGCACACCTATAGGTTGGTGGATGACCTCCTCAGCAGCTCGGTGGCTGAGAGGGATCTTGGAGTCATAGTTGACTCCAAGATGAACATGATCTGACAGTGTAACAAAGCCATCAACAAAGCCAGTCATACCTTATTGTTCATTTGCAGACGCATGACCAACAGATCGAAGGAGGTGATACTCCCCCTCTGTGCGGCATTGGTCAGACCTCAGTTGGAGTACTGTGTTCGGAGTATTGCACTTCAAGAGGGATGCAGAGAATCTGGAGAGGGTCCAGAGGAGGACCACTCATATGGTTAGTGGCGTCTGTACAAAACCCCACACGGGGAGGTTGAGAGATCTGGATCTCTTCAACCTTCACAAGAGACCTCTGAGGGGAGACCTTGTAGCAGTCTATAAGTTTATCAAGGGATGACAACAGAGAGTTGGAGATGCGCTGTTTACTAGGGCACACCTAGGAGTAACTAGGAATAATGGGCACAAACTAGTGGAGAATAGATTCAGGTTAGACATTAGGAAGAAATTTTTCGTAGTAAGGGTGGCCAGAATCTGGTATGGGCTACCAAGAGAGGTGGTGCTATCACCTAACTTGGAGGTCTTCAAGAGGAGGCTAGATAGACACCTGACTGGGGCCGTCTGATCTCAGTCCTTTGTCTACCTGGGGCAGGGTGTCGGACACTATGATCCTTCGGGGTCTCTTCTGACACTACTATCTCTGAATCTGAATGCCAGTCACTACAACAGAACTTCCATACAGCATGTTGTCTAATTGTCACTGTTCTAGACATGCCAATGAAAATCTAAAAATCTCTCACACGGGCAACATCTAGCTAAGTGATTCTCAACAAGGGTGCCACCACAACCCAGGGTGCCAAGAGCCCCTTTTAAGGGTGCCATGGGGAGCCATGTGATTATTAGCACGGTTGGGTATGCAAACACCTACACATGATTTGCAAGATAAACCCAGAAATTTCAAATAAGAATTCATAGTGTCAAAAATATAGTGACTTGTTATCTTCATTGAGTTTTCTACAACAGCATTATTGCTCTATTTTAAGTCTTCCAAGGGGTACCTTGAATCTAGGAAGGCTGTGAGAACCGCTGGGCTAGATGTACTGTAAACCAACCATTCCAGATGGTGATGTACCCATGCACACTGCACTGGACTGATGAGTCTGCCTCCTAAACAGAAAGCAGCAGAGACAAATCCTTGACACTGTGCAGGCAGGTTAATTGTTGAGTAACAGTGTCAATTAGCCTGCCTCTTTGGCAATGATTGCACAGTTTTTGGTTTGGGAGGCATTCTGCCCAGAGTAAAGTAGCATGTTTGGAGGTAGTGTTGCTGGGGCTGATAAAACTGTTGTATAGATATGGTCATAGTGTCCCATATTCTTTCAGTGGGTTTGAGGCACTCAATTTCCAGCTGTGATCATGTGAAAATACCAAAAAATTGTCATGCAGTTGTTCTTCCTTTTTTGCATTACTACCATATTTACCTACATCCAAGACTATTTTGTATTTTAAATGAACCATCCCCCTAATTAGATTCTATGCATGGAAAATGATAAATTTCTCGTAATTTTCCATGTATAGAATCTAATTATTGGGGGGGTTAATCTTAAATTTATCCCCCAAAACTGCTGTAGCAGGAAAAGCAGTGTAGGGGTGGGAGGCAGATGGCTAGACTTCCAACCCCTTGCCTTCCCATGCCTGCTGCCTGCCAATTTCCCACCCCCACCCCCAACCAGTTGTTCCCTTGCTGCCTGCCTCCCCCAGCCCCTGCTCACTCCTCGGCCACTTGCCCCTTCCCCAACCCTGATTACCTTCTGCAGGATCTCTGGCTCTGGTGCAGACAGCAAGGCAAAAACAATGGTTCCAGCTCCAGGTTAGGTTGGGATTCTGGTT
This sequence comes from Caiman crocodilus, assembly GCA_030014935.1. NCBI lineage: Eukaryota > Metazoa > Chordata > Crocodylia > Alligatoridae > Caiman > Caiman crocodilus. Next base: position 21,353,854 of record JAGPOW010000229.1, read on the forward strand.
GGAGCCACAACTGAGGCAGAAGTTAAGTGGTAGAGGGGGGTGGGTAGGGAGGATTGACTGGCTTCAATCTGCCCCACACACCTCCTGAGCCTTGTACACACTGCAGGTCTTTCTCATATGCCCTCCCCACAGGTCTACCTTGTCCTTCCCTCTCCCCCATGCTGTTCTGTCTCCCCTGTGCTCCCCCTGTTTTGTGCCACTTGCCACACAACTTCAGTCAGCCCCAGCCCAGGGCAAACAGGGTTTCAGCTCTGGGCCCCATGCCAGAGCCTCAGCATCCACCTGCCCCAGTTGGTACTTGAATCCAAAATAAGACTTCCCCCCGCCCATGTTGATTTGTGGGAAAGGGTGAGGAATCTCCTCTTGGATTCACGTAAAAATGGTATTTCTTTAAAAAGTGAACTCCACTTTAATTAGTGTGCCAACAAGTAAATACCATCCCATTTCATTTTAATACTTTACTCCACCTGTCGTATCCTTTCTTACACCTTCACACTTCCACAAGGGGGGGGGAAAAAGAGAAGCCCAGTTGCTTTTTAAAGCAGGTTGGTGGGAAACCATGTAGTAATAAAAACTGAAGAATTTAAACAGGTGTCCTGCTTTGTACCATTTTAAAGGGTCTTTAGCATGGTTTGCATATTAAACTATACTTGAAAATGAAGGGACAGCTGTATTGTAATGAAGTACATGTTGTGAGCACAAGGTCTAGAGATGGTTCCTTTTCCATATAGTTTTATAAGAGAAGATTTTTTTTTTTTTTTAATGAAAATGTACTGTATTCTAAGTAGTTTCTCTGCAGTTGAAAGCCAGCAGTTCTGTCTAAGCCTCATTTCATTAAGTATGTTGGCAGAAATACTGGCAATGTTCCATTCCTTTTAGGAAAGTTAGCTAGCTAAGTACTCCATGTTCTTTAAGCCTGTTGCACAAAATCTCTGCCTTTTGTAATTATCTTAGTGATGGAATGGTTAAGATGGTCATTTAAGATTAGAAAGAATACAAATGACAAAAAATAGTCAGCCTGCATAGTTGGATACTAATGTCGTTACTCTAAGTACAAGTCAATTTATTTACCCTGTCAAAAGGTTAGGGCACTTGAACTGAGTAGCTTATCATGCTCAGTATAAATAAAATCACGTTTTTCTGAAAAAAAGCTCACCTATTTTTAAAAAAATTGTTCTATGTAGCAGTAATGTATCCAATTAGAGCTATAAATCAGAGCCTTTTTGTACCTTTCTTGGGGAAGAGAAAGTTGTGGGTTTTTTTGCCTTCCAATTAGAGGCAAATGACCTATGGTAGTTAGTGAGATTTCTCTCATTAATCTTTCAGAAATTTTTGTTTTGCTGTGCTTTTCCCACCACATCATAATGACAGTCATCAAGCTTCATCTGCTCACACTTAATCACATTTTTAAAAATTATGCTAGTCTTAGTCTAAGTAGATTAATCTTAATGCCTTCCAAGCCAACTCATTTTAATTAAATCCTGGAATTTACTAGCCTTCTCTAAGTATAATTGAGTGACTAATCATCAGAATTCTTGGTACTGATATTTGTTTGCAGTATTTTCCACCCAGCAAATTGACTGCTATACATTTAAAAAAAAAAAGTCTTGCCACGTTTGTATGCAAGAGAAGAGAGGTGCCTGTGAAAGTTTTAATAAGTCAGTAATAGATTGCATGAACTCTTTAACTTCAGTTTGGGTTTTGAGCAAGTCTGGGCCTCCATTGTTAGACAATGCTCATCTTTTTTAAAAAGAACTCAGCATTAGGTTTTTTGACCATTTCTGAATAGTAAGACTAATGGACTTAAATGCAGAAATATGACATGCTGACCAGGCTTCAGTGAGGCTTTTGATAAAGAGTTTAGAAGAAATTTTTAAGATTAGAACCTATCATATGTATTGCCTTTCAATATATAAATGCAGATATAGATTTTGAGGGACTTGGTTTCTAATCCCTTTTTATGTGCTTTTACCTTGTCTGTGAGGAAAAGTTTGTCATTGTATTCAAATATCTATATTTTGGGGTTAAAAAGGTGTAGTTAAAAAACAAACTTCCGTTCATAGAAGTGATTGGCACTGTATCAGTGACCAACAGACACAAAACTTCACACAGGCAGTTGCCAGTACTTTAATTTTTTGGTACAAGAAGCTTTGTGTTCCAGGTACTAAATATTAAACTGCAGCCAGGGCAAAGTATCTGTTGTTTGTGGATGCACAATTGTCATGGCTATTTAAATATAATTAAACCTTTAAAAGGATGTCAGGCTGACAAGAGACAAGATGATGTGTTCCTGAATATAAGACACTGGCACACATTCATGTCATTGGCACAGTGGGAACTGATCCCAACAACTGCATTTCCTACTATGCCATACATACAGAAGCATAATTGCTGGGACTGAGGATCAGATCTCTAAATCACACCATTAATACTTGCCAGTGCAGGGGAACCCTAGGATTATAATCTTGCACTGGCAGGTTGAAAGAAGAGTGCCCACAGGCCCATCTTGGCTGTCAGCTGACTCCTAGACCCTATAAGGGACTCCAGCCAGCTCCAGTATGGTCTGTACTTAGAGCTGACAATCGGCTGATTGTTGGGCCTGAGGCAAAAATCAGCTAATTGTCATTACCAGCCCAAGACTGCACCAAGCTAGTTGAAGCCCCCTAAGTGGTTGGTGGGAAAAGTACTTTCGGTCCACTTCTAGGTTCACCTCTGAGCATGCTCGGGGGCCCCATGCCACTCCTGTGGGACGCTCCATCTGCCCCAGTGTTGCAACGTTCACGAGCCACACCTGGTGCCTTGAGGTATGTAGAAAAAACATTTAAAGCTATGTCTGCGACCAAATTGCTGATTCTCCAAATCGGCATCAAATCTTCAGATTTGGATTCAGTCAAATCAAATCAGGGACAGTGATCCAAATCAACTAATCAAATCCAAACAAATCTGGAATCAAATAGGTCCTGTTTTGCACACCCCTGCTACGGTGCTCCAGCTCCCCATGTGCCACTTCTGTGGGTACCACAGGAACTTAAAGTGGGTATGCGCCTAGATTTCCAAGCAGTCTACTTTTTAAAGGCCTTGGACACAACGAGCCTGAGATTAAGAAAATGCCCCCTGATGTTGGGCTCATGCCACCCACTGATCTGCCTCGGAGTTGGGTGGCATCGCTGTGTCCAGAACTCAATGCTGCCCCCAACCCAATCCCTCTGATTAGGTGATGGATAACTACATCCTGGACCCCTAGACCTGCCCCATGCTAGATCTCTGCACTCACCTGAGCAGTGGGATTTGGCATGGGTCAGCCCCAATATGCCATGAATTCAATTTAAGGCGTGAGGCAGACAAGCCACAAAGATGTTCCACCTTATGTGGAGCATCCTTATGGCACATTTGCTGTACTGTCATGTCCTAAATTGGCTTTAATATTTGGCCAGGTTATTATTTATGGCACAGTTTTCACCATACCTATGTCTTAAATCTAGTGTGTGCCAGGGCCCTACATTTCTCTCTTCACTGTGCATCTAGGTACACATTGATCACAGCAGTGTTGGAAATAATTCTACCTGTCTTTTTTTATAAAACCACAAATAAATCTTTGCCCTGTTAATTTTCATGTGAGCTAGCAGCTATTTTCAGTTTGAGTAAACAGTAACTGCGATTCTCAATGTGCATTAGCCCAAAAAGAACAAATTAATTTGTGTTGCATCAGGCAGAAGAGGGGACTTCTTAAAAGGAGGCAACTTCTGTTTTAATTACTTCATCATTGGCAGTAGCAGTGAAGAAGGAAGTTCATTATTTGCCCTTTGGTCTAAAACTACATAGTACAGATTCTTAATTAAATGCTTGCATATAACTCCCATTGACTTTCAGTGGCTGAAATCTCTATCTGTTTTATGGTAGGCACTGTACAATGCTGTGCTAGGGTACTGTACAGAAAGTGTGAGTATATCTAGAACATCTTTTCCGTTGTGTTTTTTTTCTTAACTGTTCTCCTTCAGCTTTAACCGTGGCCACATTTCAGGCAGTATCAACATTTCATTTGGTTCAGCTTTCACAACAGAAGGAGAGCTTGTCCAGTGCCCTGCTACTGCTACACTCCAGAGCTTTAAAGGAAGAGTTGTTGTGATTGTAGGACATGTGGTGAAGAACACAGCTGCTGTAAGTTTACTGTACTGCTGTAACATATACACAGGGTATAAATGCTCCTTGTACCTGAATATAACTGAGATTTGGAAAACTGCTTCCACATAAATATTTTAGGACACTCTGAGGCTTCTTCATATCTCTTTCTAATTCAGAGAGGGGAAAAAATTAACCTCCAATGTCTGGAAAATGCCAGTGTTAGAAAAGACATCTGGAAAGTGTTTGTTTGTTTGTTTGTTTTTACAGTTTTACAACTTTATTTTGGCGTATTTTCTAAATGGCCAATTTCTGAGTTTGCACTGGAGGAAGCCAATCCTGTGAAATAGCTGGCTTTTCTTGCCACTACTGTAGAATTACAAAGGGACTGGGTGGGTAGGTAGAGAGGAGCCTGGGGTTGTTTCCAGGTTTAAAGAAAGTGAAAAACTATCTGGCTAGGAAAAACTAGAAACAACTTGTTGATCAGATTTCCAGTATCCTATCCAATTTTCCCATGAGCATCAAAGGGGAAATAAGCGCTCACATGTGACACCATTAAATATGTTGCTGATGGTATTCAAGTGACTTCATTTTTAACTTTGTGGCAGTAGTGCTCTTGCTTGTCTCTACCTCTCCCTGGCTGAACATTAACAACATCATAAGCTAATGCAGCAAGGAGTGGAAGTGCTTTTTGTAGCATCTTTTCTCTGAGGTAAAATGAAGTTTGAAACTTTCCTTTTCTTTGTGAAATCCTGAAACACATTGTCCTCCCTTCACCCCTGACCCTCCCACCCCCCCAAATTCCTCTGCAAGACACTCTGTGGTTTAGCTTGTTCTTTGTCCACAGGAGAGGCCTGAACCTAAAGCCATGATCTGACAAGACTTAAAATGACTTGATTCCTCCTGTGGCTAAACAGTAAGGGATGTATCTATTCTGGAGAATAGAAAAAAATATTTACTTAATTCATGTTGGTCATTTGCAAAAGTAATTGAGATTGTATAATTGTTTAGATGGTATCAAAAACAGGTTGCATTAAAATTTACTACAAAGCTCATCTAGCATAGTCTCATATCGGTGAGTATCTGTGGCATCTCTAGGTATGTGCATTTGAACTAATTCAGTCTCTCGTTAATACTTCAGTGTGAAATCCACTTGCTTACAATAGCTCGCTGAAAGCTGACTACATAACTCTCTCTTTCGTGGACAAGTGCAAATATATAAAATATTGGGTGTGTCTGCATGTGCTTTAATGTGCAGTAGACTATTTTACTGTGCATTAAAGCATCATGTAAAAAACTGTGACACTATGCAAACGTGCAATAAAATATTCTGCACGTTAAGCATAGCTAAAAAAAAAAAACCAGCATGCAAGATTTGCTACTATGCATTAGTGCAGCCTAATGCTCATTAATGTATCATAGTATCTAGGGTCAGAAGGGGCTTAGAGCAAGCCATCTAGTCTGGGGGGGG
>JAGPOW010000229.1:21368178-21405401 GCA_030014935.1 Caiman crocodilus
TTTTTTTTAAGTTCGATGGGCTTTGATTCAGGCTGTTGTATTGGGGGCGAGAGAAATTGATTTAGTTGACAGCAATTCCCACATATTTAATAAAATATACGTGGCCTGGATTTCAGCCTGCAACTGCTAGCCTCCAAGTGCTCCTTTAAACAACTCTACCTTGGGGTTGATGTTCAGGCATTAGCAAGTGCCGTGTGTAGCCCTGTTATAGGTCTCCCATTCAGTACGTCTGTCATTTTTTAATGGAGACTTGAATCGCTGTCTAGTGCCAGCATTTGCTTAAACTAAAAAAGGGTTTTTATAACTAAGCAGTTTTAAAACATTTTCAAACAGTAAGAGCCATCCTTAGGTGCATAAAAATGTGATTTATTTTTTTTTTAATTTTTTTTTAAGTACATGGAGAGGAGAATGTTAAAATGGTATTTTCATTGTTACTGTTTCATCGATAATTCACTGCCTGGATGTGGGGCATTTCTTTTCTTTTCTCTCTCTCTTAAGTGTTCTGGTCTGTACAGGTTAGCTATATTACAAAAAACAATCTTATGGACTGAGTTACCTTTCACTTTTTTTACTTTACTAAGTAGAAGATTCAGAATGTGAGAGGAGGTCTTAAGTTTATTTCTGTATTAAGGGAAACTGGTGCATTTTCTATCAGATTTGCTGTACCTGGTAAAACTGACTTCATTCAGAAAATAGCTGTCAATTTGTGTGGAATAATGGCTTACTTTCAAACCTCTGTGGTATAACAACCACAGAGCTATATAATCGTAGTAATGGAATGAAAAGAGCTTGTTCTTTACCAGTTCAGTATGTGAAGAATTCCCCCTTGATCTTGTTAGAACAATAAGTGCATTTTTAACATACTCCATGTTTATATAGTTAGCTTTCTTCCTTATCTCCTGTACTTTCCTGCCTTTCAGTGTGTGCTAGAACTGTTATAGTCAACATCAAATGATAATGCCTAGTTATAGAGCTTTTTGTTTTGAATGTTCCTATAACCTGGGTATCAGAGTTTAATGTCATATTCCTGGAGCATCTTAGTATTAAAAGTAGTTGGACTAAAAATACCTTCTCAAGTGGAGGAATTGCATGTCTCCCTAGTAACAGAGAAAGTGTGTTCATAGGGACTGATTCATATTTCTACATATTTCTCTCTACTTGTTGAAAGTACACTTCAGTTAAGAGCAAGCAGTTTGAATTTTACAGAAAAGTAGCCTGCAGTCCCTCAGCTGAAGCTTCTATAATGTGTGTTTACAAAGCAATAAAAAAAATGTTTGAGAAGTCTTGTGCAAATCTGCAGGTGGTACACAGTTCAGCCAAGGGAAGTCTCTTCCTCTTTAATAAAGTAATATACCCTGATTCATAGATGTTGGGCCCTAAATCTTCCAGTATGTGGCTTTTCAGCTACATGCATTTTGTCATAGCATTCTTTTGCCTTGGTATTCTGGTACAATATGTCATTCCTCCTCCCCTTTAATTACTCCCTGCCACAGGGATGTCTGTGAAAGTGAGAAGTTTAAACATTGCTTCCCTCCTGGCCGGCCTGCAGGACACTAGGAATGGCTGTAATCCATTATAGTTCAAAACTGCTTTGTCACTGGGCTTTGTATTGTATACATTCTGAGAGCATGATGTGTCTAATGTAATACAACCAGCACACTTGAAAGCTGTAAATGTACTTCTCAGAGTGGTCTCATATAAACACATCTTGATAAATGATCCAGAGAAAAATCTGTTTTTCCAGTCTGTGTGAAACATCATTACAGGTCCTGATGCACGATGGTACTTAAATGATGAAAAGAAGTGGCAAGACCCTCTAGGTACGTTAGTATGGAGAGCTGTGCAAAGATAGCACAAAATACTGAGTGTTCAGTCAAATTTTAATGTGATTTTGCTTCAACACTACCTACACCACTTCTGGATTTCATAAATATCTAAATGAGTGAGTGAGTCTGTCTGGAATGCTTTCAGAAGTGAAATAAGGTTTTTCAGGTTCAATTATTCACCATGGCCAGGGTGTGTCTTACATAGACTTGAGTGATGTTTAAGGATCCAGGAAGCAGGAAGCACCATGCCATTCCAAGATCTTTCTTCTGCACTTCACGTATGTGTATTATTTGCTGTAAATATGAGAAAAGGAAATTGAATCAATCTTTGTGTTGCTAGTGAAATCATAGCAGCCTAACTTTTCTGGAAACAATGTCTTGAACAAAGCCTCTGTTTCACAGGTAAAGAAAGATTTAGTTAAAATTGTGGAGTGTAAAAAAAAACAAAAAACCAAAAAACTATCTGCTGCCTGTTTCTGAAATAATACTTCTCTAATCAAGAACCAGAAATAGTATGGTTAGGTATAGTCATTCAGGGAGGTTAAGGGGAGATTAGGTGTTAAAAATGGCCACCCAGTATAACTTTGTTCATCCATTTGCAGACCTTACACTTGCATTGGCCTAAGTAGGGATTGAAATGTGAACTGTACAGAAGTTCAGGAAGTTTAGATCAATCTGAAAATGGCTGACTTGATCCAAGTTAACCCTACCTCCAAGGTAGTCTAAATTACAGTGGGTGAGGTGAGACTGATCTACCTGCACTTCCGTACAGTTCCCAGTGCAGCCCCAAGGGCTGGGAAAGCCTAGCTGCTGGTTCCAGGCCTGGGGCTGTGCTTTTCCTACCTTCCCCTTGGTACCAAGCTATTTTTAGTACCCCTGTCCCTCACCCCTTTCCTCAACTGGACAACCCCCCCTTCCTCCCATTGACCAGCCAGTCCCCATTCCTGAGCTCACAAACCACCACCATCCTGCAAGACCCCAAAGACCCCATTTTCCTTTCTGCTAGCCCCTCATCCCAACTTACCTTTGATTGGGTGGCCATTTTTAACTCTATCTAACCTTCCCCTAACCTCCCTGAATGTCTGTACATACCCTATGAGTCTTTTATTTATTTTTATATATATATGGTTTAGTGCAAAGTATGCGACGCCTCACTATTTTTGTCCTCTGTGCTGACAGCTTCTCTGTAAATCATGTTACTTTTCATAAAAAGTGTAAGTAGGGGTTTACCTTTAGACGCATACTTTAAAAATGTATCATAGTACTTAAAAAGGAAATATGCCTTTAGATGCAATGATTACTCTGATAGAATGAAAGTCATAGGATAAGAGCATGGGGGAGACTAATCTTGTGTTTTCTGGAATTAGAACATTAGTTGCTAACACCTGTAATAAGAAATCCATAAGAGACGGGCAGAATATCTGTTACTTTTGTCTGTTTGTTAATTCTTAAAATCATTTTGTGGAAAATATTAACTTTCTCATTAACACTTAATTTAAGAGATCAGAGAATACATCAGCAGCATGACTTTTTGTACAGAACTGTAGGCTATGAAAAGGGCATGGAAGTCCATGTAAATATTTGAAATGATCTTTCCTCTCCTTCCCCTTAAGCAGTGTGCATGCCAGAAATAACTCTTTCACCTTTTTTGATAAGACAGTACACTTTGGCAGGGTAAGATAGCAGGTGGTGTTGGAACATTTGTCTGCACAGTTCCATCTCTGATCTTACAATGAGACGGTCCTACAGAAACTCCTGTTCCTCTGTTTGTGTCTATGTACAATAAGCCAGAACAAGTGTGCACAAGAATAAGCAGATAAGAAGTCTGTCATACAGTACCAGAAAATGCAACTGGGATTTACTTTAATTAGATCAAATAGTTTATCTAAGGCCAAATCCTTGCCCTTTCCTGCTCTGCAGCATGAAGCCAGCATATTCAGCAATGCTGCAGTGTTTATTTTGTATCTGAGTAGCCTTTATGACCCTGATCCCTGGGCTGTCCCTTGCAGGATGTTAAATGCAGGAGGTTGAAAGCAAGAATATGTTGGTTTTCATGATTCTGAAACTGCATATTGTAGAAAAGTGTATGCTTCTTTCCATGGCAACTACCAAATGAAAAATATGTTCATGGTATTTCAAAGTAGCGTGTTTCTTTAAATACATCTAAAGCCCCCTGAATCTTGATACCTGCAGCAGAGGTGCAGTGGATATTGTCCAGGGCTTAGGATAATTTTCCCAGGCAAAGCATAGAAAGAAGGGAACAGGAAGTCAAAATACAGTGGAAATGTCTTGATATGATGGTCCCAAATCTAAGTAGACCTGTGTACTTCTCTGTCACCATTTCACATTGGGATCAACTGACCTCAGTTGGCCAATGTAGACACTGATTAGATGCAGGTAAGTGGTTAATAAACTTCATATTCCTGCAACAGAGGTCTCACTTGGCCAAAAACTAAGCAGTGTCATTGTCTAGTGAGACTTTCTACTAGTTTATTTTCTACTTATTCATGTAAGGCAGTTGGACACAATCCAGCTGCTATGGTCTGTGATCTTGTGGTTTGATTTTGTGTTTCTCTGGAGATCAGGGGTAAGCCTTGCCATAGGATTTCTGATTCTGTCTTCACCTGCTAAAGTTCTTACTATGCCACTGTGTTTCCATCTTGCTGCCACTTTCCCACTTCCATGAGTACTTTAATTCTCCTTGTCCTATAATATTGTTCTGTTCCTGAGACCACCCAGCTAGCTGATGGCTGCCCCCCGCCCCCTCCACACTGCACTTTCCCCATTCGTTCCAAGGTTTCTCCATAGTTGCCATGGGACCCTTGTGACAAAGAGCTTCCTCAGTAAGCCTGCAGGTTTTAAAGGAATCATTTATCATATATGCAATAAAAGCCTCTTTCCATCTATACACTTGATTACTGAGGCATTGGCAAAGTGTATTATAGCACAAGATTTGTGATTTACAAACCCTGAATAAGAAGCAGTTATGTATGATGCCCAGTTTTGACCTGTTATGACCTGTGAATTAAAAAACATGGAGCAAAGATTCTATTTGTGGTAAAAATGCAAAAGGTAGGTCGGCTGGTAGATAAGTGACACTTCATGCCATATCTTTCTATCTATGAGATGAGGAATGCACAATATTTTCAATATATTGCTAAATATAGTATGCTGCTTTCACCCCTCCCCCCCGCTCAAAAACACATGTGTGCTTCATTCCTGTTGCATATAATGATTTGTATTCATTTGCCTGATGACCATAATGAGATGGGGAAAGGTCAGAACACTCTTCAGTAATACCTCAGAGGCAGCTCTGAATCAAAGTGCCTTCTCTGATCCAGAGAATGCATGGTATTTATTCCTCTGTTGCATGTTGGCACCACTTGACAGTTAATCTCCCATCTTGCCTGATAGATTGCGCTGTTTTTCATTTTCATCTCCTGAATATTCCGTTGGCTGACAAAAACCAGTGAAACCAAAGAAGCAAGCACCAGTAGATCTTGCCTTTGGCCTTTCCTAGGGCCATACCTCCAACAGACCTGACACTGGAAATTCCCTGACTGTGATCAGCTGTGACCCCTGACTCTGTTTGAGCAAGTATTCTTGGTCACAGAATCACATGCCGAATCCTCATTCAGGACTGAAGTTTACCCTGAAATACTTGGAAAGGAATTCACTAGCTTTGTTTGACATACAGATGTGCAGAAATGAGTTATGCACATACAAAATGCCCTGAGCAAGAGTTGCTTAAAACATATTTATTGCAAGGAGATGATTCCAGCTAGGGAAGTAGATTAATGCTTTGCTCCTATGAAGGTTGTCTATCTCCATTAAAGAAAATGTCCTTCCTTTCATTCTTAAGGTAAATTAGGTAACACTAGCACGTCTTCTAAAGCCTTAGTTGTTATTATAGTGTCACAGTCCTTTACCATAGACCAGAAAGAGCATCTTTCAAACTACTGTTTAAAGTACTGAATTCAGTTCACAGTTTGGTACTTGGACTGGAAAATTATCTGTTCTGCTAGCATTTGTAATTTAGTTGTCTGTGCAGAAGTAGTTCTTGGTACTTTATACCTCCTGTGGGCTGTGGAAGAGAAGTACAGATAATTTAAAAAAGAATGAAAGAAGGAAGCTTAAATATTGTACAGTCTTTAAATTTTAAAGGGTGGGAGGCTGCTGTCTGTCTTCCAGATGACATTCAATTTCTCAGCCAGATGTTAGGATAAAACACTGCTCTTCATGACAGGGATTGCATAGGGAGCGAGTGGGCAGAGATACTTGATAATGAGCAATCAGTGTCTATAATGTATAAAAATGTTGCTGCTATTTTGTGAGCCTATTACATGCTGGACATGATAGAGCTACACAGACACATTACTTTTTTACTACATCATATTCAGTTGGCACTTAGCTGCAATGAGAAAACTGATAACAATCTTGTGTTTAGCTTACGTATTTAAATGTGGTCAGGGAAGCAGGGAGTTTCAAAGGGGTGAGTTTTTGTAGATAGTTTAGTTTGCCTGTGAGAAGATTTTTTTTTTTCATTTTTTTTTTATTTTGGACAATGCTGAATAGTAGGGCTGTGCAAAACAGCTGCGTCTCGTTTTGATGTTGGAGTCGGCCATGTCAGAGGACAGTGATTCATTTTGGTGTTTCAGATTACTGCTCCATTTCAATTCGGCCAAATCTGTTGCGGCAGTGCAGTTTGGTCCCCCCACTTGGCACCCATGTGGTAAGTAACTGCCCCATGGCATGGGTGCAGTGCGGCTTGGCAGGGCACTGTGCACTGTCTGGGAGCTGGGGCCACTGGGGCTGAGCGGTGCCAGGCTCCAGCTGAGTCCTGGAGCTGTCTCACCTCCCAGACAGTGCTGCACCCATGCCATGGGGCAGCTGCCACATGGGCGCCAAGCGGAGGTGAGGGGGAAATCCCCGCTGCGCTGAGCTGCACAGGGGGGCTCTGCCATGAGTGCCCAGAAGCCCCAATCACCGCTCCTGCAGCCAGTGAGTGTGCGGCTGTTTTAAGTGCTGGGATGCTGGAGCCCCTCTTCCCCTTCCTCTTAGTTTCTGTTTCCCTGCAAGCCCAGCTCCAAAATGTTTCAGATGGTTTCGTTTTGTTTCAGAGCTGTTTCTTGAAGCCTTTTGTTTCATTTCAGATTTGGTGTTTCGGGCACTGAAAAAGGCCCAAGTGAAATGGCTGCCGAAATTTCGCACAGCACTACTGAGTAGGTTGTGTTTCTGTCAGCCTACTTTTTAGGAATCTCCATATAAGAAGTCTGAACTTCTGATTTCACTGGCAGGGGAGTACTAGGCAGAACAGTGTTTGGAAATGAAAGCACAGTATGGCTGAAGACCAGTCCTGAAGTCCTGAAGACCAGTTCTTGGCCTAATGGGGAGGTGGTTCCTTCCAATTCTGTATGTAGACTTTGTTTATTTTCAAATATAGACTCCTAGAAGAATGAAGATTCAGAAAATTACTAAAGAGAATATAGACCCTTTCACCTCTAAACTCCAGAACCACACATATCTTCTCTGGAACTAGGTCTTGGTGTCAGACTCCTACAGACATGCAAGTGCATATTTTGCCAGGCTACCATGTTTACCACTGTGCCTGTTATATTTGGGAGTCTCAGCAAAGAAGTGCGGAACTGCACTTGGAGAATGTTATCTGTCCCTTCTCAGTACTGCAGGGTGCTTCCTTTCTGTTGGATGTTAAGAAATCTTGGTAGTGGTAGAAGAGGAAGATGTCCCTGGTAATGCCTGTGTGATAAAGATAAATGATAAAGATGTCTTGTACGTAAAGATAATTTTGATCTACCAGTTTGACACTTTTGCTTTTACAACCCCTTGATCTCTACTTTTGTGTCTCAGGGGAAAATAGTATTTTAAGGAAGATAAACATCGTACTAATAACATGCCTTTCTTTTTTCAGTTTGCAGCTCATCTAGTGAAAAACAAGTATCCACGGGTCTGCATTCTGGATGGAGGCATAAACAGGATAAAGCCCACTGGTTTACTGACAGTTCCTTCCCCACAAATATGAGCAACTACAGATGTTGTGAAAATCAATTTAAAGATTGCTGTTTCTATCCACAGCATATGAACATTGTCATCCATAAGGGCATTATGACACATCCAGAAGACAAGCAATCTAGATGATCAGTGTCTTTCAGTATGGATCTGGTTTAAAGGAGCTTTGTTTTTGTCATTTGACGTTGATCTTCAGTTTGATTGGATGAAAAATGTGAAGCTTTAAATCTTGGAAGGCATTTGAACTATCGGCAGCAATGAAGTCTGTGTCCAGTCGAGCGTTGTCAAGTTGCAACACAAAAGTTGAATTGGCTCATTTGATATTTAATGTCTGTAAATATTTCAGCAAAGCAGGAGAAAACAATGCTTGACAGGTCTGAGTTGCACTAAACAGATTCTTTTTCAGCAATATTTTACAGTAAAAATTGAAACCAGCAGGTTGAAATTATATCACGTGTATGTTATTCAGGAAAATTGCATTTTTCTGATTTAACCTTTTAAAAATTAATTATTGTATTCAGTGTTCCACTTTTCCAAAAAAAATGTTTTCTGATATGAATGGGAAATAAAAATAAATTCCAAATTGGAAAATAGCTTTGGAGATAATGTTGAGTTTATTTTAAAACATACCCTCTCCTAGAAAGCTAGAAGAGGCCTAATCCTATTCAACAATATTTCCTGAAACCAAGGTTTTCAAAATACAGAATAGATCTGACTAAATAACAAAAGATGAGTTATTTCTAAAAATATTTGTAATCCATATTTCAGACTTGTAACTTACAAAGAAACCAAGGTAGTTTTATTTTTCACATGGACTGTAAGGTGAGTAGGAAACTAGCTGGATTGTTGGGCTCAAAGGGTGCTAATCAATGGCTCGATGTCTAGTCGGTAGCTGGTATCAAAGGTCAATCCTGGGGCCAGTTTTGTTCAATATCTTCATCAACAATGTGGTAGGTAGGATGGAGTGTGCCCTCAGCAAATTTGCTGATACCACCAAGCTGGGGGGAGTAGTAGATACACTGAATGGTAGGGCTAGGATTCAGAGACCTAGACAAATTGGAGGATTGGACCAAGAGAAACCTTATGAAGTTCAATAAGGGCAAATGCATATTTCCACACATAGGATGGAAATCCCATGCACTGGTACAGACCAGGGACTGACAGCTCTGCAGAAAAGAACTTGGGGGTTACAGCGGACAGTAAGTTGAATAGACTTATGGACATTCAGCTGTAGGCTAACAGCAATAGTGGGCTTCATTAGTAGGAGTGTTTCCAACAGATTTGAGGGAAGTGATTCTTCCTCTCAATTTCAGCACTGATGAGTGGACCCCCACTACAGAAAGAGCGTAGACGACTTGGAGAGAGTCCAGCAGAGGGCAACAAAATTATTAGGGGGCTGGAGCACATGACTTCAGAGAAGACGCTGAGGGAACTGGTTTTATTTAGTCTGGAGAAGAGACTGAGAGGGGATTTAATAGCAGCCTTCAACTACCTGAAGTGTGGCTACAAAGAGGATAGAGCTAGACTGTTGTCAATGGTGGCAGATGACAGAATAAGAAGCAATGGTCTCAAGTTGCAGCAAGAGAAGTTTAGGTTAGATATTAGGAAACAACTTTCTTATTAGGAGGGTAGTAAAGCACTGGGACAGGTTACCCAGAGAAGTAGTAGAATCTCCAAACTTAGAGATTTTTAAGACCAAGGTAGATGAACCTTGGCTGAGATGATGTAGCTGAGGCTGGTCCTACTTTGAGCAGGGGATTGGATTAGATGACATCCTGAGTTCCCTTCCAACCCTAATTTTCTATGATTTTATATAACAAGACTCCATAACAATAACCTTATTTAAAATGTGCACTCTAATTTTAGATAGAAAAGATGTATTGGATCTTTTTTTTTCTATTGTTTCTGTCAAGGTAGTCACTTTTTGGATGTCCATGTCTTACACCTGAACTTCAAAGTGACAGAGAGCAATCATCTCTCTCAAAGTAAAAGTTTGTCTGTGCTATAAATGAATGAAAGCAATGGGATAAAGTGGCTACAGTTATGAGAGATGTGGAAATTACTTCCTTTGCAATCAAAAACCAAGAGTGCTAAAAACTGTTAGGAGCATGACTTGAGTCTGCCTAAGGAATAGTTTAGCTTCTTTTTTTTGTGTGTGTAAAAGCCACTTTTGGGCAAAGCTCACCTTTAAGAAATGCAGGAGAAACCTTAATTTTCTCTTAATTCTAGCTTCACCCCATTTGTATT
The DNA here is from genome assembly GCA_030014935.1 of Caiman crocodilus. NCBI lineage: Eukaryota > Metazoa > Chordata > Crocodylia > Alligatoridae > Caiman > Caiman crocodilus. Next base: position 21,378,279 of record JAGPOW010000229.1, read on the forward strand.
GTGCTACAAATTAATTATTCTAAGAAGTACATTTAAAAAAAATTAAGAATCCCTGACTTTAAAAATAAAAAAGGATTTTTAATCTGAACAGTTCTGTTGGGGGTGCCCACCTCAGGCTTACTAAATGGCATTAAAATTAAGTGTGCTCCAGTGCCTTGTTAACAAGTCTTTTAAGAGATTAATATTTAAAAGCTGGGAGGGAAAATGTCTAAAGTATTACTTTCACTTCTAAAATTAGAAAACTTAAGTGTGGCGTTTGGCTGAGTATTAACTAAACATTATATAGACATTAGAGGTCCTCATAAAACACACTTTTAGAAAATCTAAAACAGGGGTGCTCAACCTCCAGTCTGAGGGCCAAATGCAGCCTAAGGAGCCATCACATCGTGGTCCATGAAATGCAAAGATTTATAACAAAAGTTCCATGGTAGTGTATAAGGATTTGCTTTGGAAAATCTGACTAAAACTACTGCTTGCTTTAGTGAGGAATTTAAATATCATGAGTTGTTTTTAAATTTTCCAAGTACAGCATTACAGCAGCTCAGTATATTTATATTTTTATTTTCTTATATCACAAGAGATTCATATTTATTCTGAGACACTTGAGGAAAGGCTAAGCCCAGCCCACGTGTTCTTGCATACATCTCAAGCAAAGAAAAATTGTTTTCAATTAAAACTCTAGAAAATGAGTGTCCAAGTAGAAGCTTTCAATGACAAAATTATATTATTTTGAGGTTTGATTTTAAGTTTTCTTCTGATACCAGCAGATTATATATAGACATTTGGGAAGATTAGGGGGAGGTTAGACCACGTTTTAAAATGGCCACTCTATCTAAGTTCACCCAGGTGTAGACCTTACACTTAAATCCCTAGCATACTATACCTAAAGGCATACTATACAGAAGTTCCAGGACAGTTAAATTGGTCAAAAAACAGCTGATCTGATCCAAGTTAACCCTGCCTCTGAAGTAGTCTAAGTTGTATCAGGAGGGCCATTTTTAGACTCATCTGTCCCAAACTTCTGTGTGGTTCCCAACAGAGCCCCAGGGTGGGAGAGAAAGCCTTTCAAGCTCTCCATGGAGTCTGCAAGCCTCACTGATCCCACCAAACCCAGACCCTACTCACCTGCCCCTGCAGACCCTCAATCCCTCCTATAGACCCCATTACCCTCCCCCACAAGCCTTCCCATCCTGATTTACCTTAAATCAGGTGGCCATGTTTAACTCAGTCTAATCTCCCTAAATATCTGTATCCAGCCAGGAAAGGAAACCAACAAAAATATGTATTGCACAGAATCATTGAGTGATATCTCAGCTAATGGTTCTGGCTTTATTAGAAATGTATTATATATTCCATCTTAATAAGGGCACACCTAACAGCCTGACTTAATTTGAGCGCTAATATAAAGCTGCTTTATTACTTTAATCAGCATTAACATCTAAATAATTTAGAGAAAATCTTCTGATTGATCATTTCAGACATTTAAAGAAAGAAATAGCTCATCATTTCTAGATTCCCCCTTAAATGCCTATCTGAAAATTCCAGTTACAACTAAAATATACCACTGCTCACAATAGGGCTTGTCAGTTCAACAATATAATGTATTATTTCTATGTTGGGATTCTTTTAATCCTGGTCTAGTGCTCAGGATTCTTTTAATCCTGGATATAAAAGATATTTTATCTTTTCCCTAGAAAGCTGACATTCTTGCAGGTTTTGGTAATTTATTGTAATCACATTATGATTTTATTTGTGTGCCCTGCCTGGTTTAAAGGGAAAAGATGTGTGTGTGTTCACTTCTCACCCCCTACCTCTTCCTCCGTTTCTGACGCTGCTAAGAATTTGCCCACCATTCTTGACAGTTGTCATAGAGGTACCTGTCTAAAAAAAATCCCACTTTTGTCTGATGATCATATTGCCAAAATACTGCCTGTATTGCATTTTTTTTTTTTTTTTTTTTTTATCTAGGCCTCCTAGCAGACCTCAGCAAGGTGTAGTAGAGAAGAGAATTGGTCTCTCTCTCATGCTTTTGTCTTCTTCAAATGTAACACCTTAGCTAAGGTGTTGACCAGTGAAAAGCAGTATCTCCTAGTTGATTCCTTCCTGATATTCCCATTGTGTTCCTGAGACATATTGCCTTACCTCTAGCCACTTCTGCTGCTACCTCATACCCACTTTCTTCACAGGCTAGATTCTCAACAAGTTATTGGGATGTCTGTCACAGGTTGACTAGGCGCTGTGAGTGCATCAGCCATTAGGCTGCTGGGTTCAGGGTCAAGAAGGCGAGTCGGAAGTGAAGGCAAATTTACTTATAGCTTGGCATACAACAGTTAACAGAAAGGTTCATGTGACAAACAGATAGTACAGTAATAAAGAGCTAATAGTGAATAATAACAGATAGACAGAATGACAAAGAGTTCCCACATGGGGTTGGCAACTTATCAGCAGTCCCTCTATGACAGGTGCATGCCAAGTTGTTCCAGCAAAGTCAGGCATCCCCAATCAGCGCTGTCCAAGGGGTCATCTGGAAGGTCCCTTTGTCAGGATCCAGTCCTCACTCACAGTGGGAGTCTGGGGTCCAGGCTTGGTACAGTGATGGTCCTTCTGTCCCATCCTTCTAACTGGTTCCTTGACATGTGCGTTCTTTTATGCCTTATCTTATGCTAATCTGTTGGCTTCAGAGCCACTCACAATCTTGCCCTATAGCTGTTACCCTATAGGATTAAAAGGTGTTAGAAATTATCATGAAAGGTTTCCGCCCGAACTCGGGTTCACCCAATAAGCAAATTACACCACATTACTTTGAGGTTTGAAATTAGCATTATTCTGCCAAAGCTCAACCCCTTGGTTTCTTATTCCTTGGATTCCTTGGAATGTGCTAATTTATATTAGGTGGTCAGATTTTGTTATGGCTGACTTTTAAAAAACCTGTTAGATCAGCTAATCTTGTAGTTCTGCTTATTTTGGGGGCTCAGTCAGTCCCATGATCAGTGCAAACAGTTAGATTAAACACTTTGGTTAAATCGTGACAGATAAATTCCATTTGCGGGTTGCAAACTTGCAAGCTTTGTATTAGCTAATCTTAACTTGTAGACAATTGCCTAGATGTCTCCAAGAGCATATGTTTATTGCTCATGATAGTAACCCCTCTAGTTCTGGCCACCACAGATGTCAGTGAAAGGAGGCTGAAAAAGGCATCAATTCAACCCTGCTTCTTCTGGCAGTTCCACTTCCCCATGACCCTCAGAGATTGTTATATAGTTGCTGTTCTGCCAACTTCACCCATAGCCTTAATACCCAAGCATAGTCCTCTGACACTTACATTATGTTTTGCTTCCAAGGGTCTTTTCTGAGCTCACAGGGACTTCTCTGAAACCTAGAGAGTTTCCTTGACTGAGACAGTTCCAAGCTAATTCTCCTTGGTCTTGCCAAATGTCCTCCATACAGGATAGTTGATAAAGTACAAGCACCATCAAGAGCTTCCAACCCAAGCAAAAGAGAAAAAATTATAAGAGAGGGCCACAGCCTTACATGAATGAACAAGCACCTCAAACCTGCTATTCAAACATATCAAAGGATCTGCAAGTCATGGAAATGCCAACTGATTCATAGAATCATAGATGTGAGGGTTAGAAGAGACCTCAATAGATCATTGAGTCCAGCCCCCTGCATAGGCAGGAAAGAGTGCTGGGTCTAGATGACCCCAGCTAGATGCATATCCAACCTCCTCTTGAACACCCCTAGGGAAGGGGAGAGCACCACCTCCTTCGGGAGCCCGTTCCAGACCTTGACCAATCTAACTGTGAAGAAGTTCTTCCTACTGTCCAGTCTAAATCTGCTCTCTCCTAGCTTCTGGCCATTATTTCTTGTAACCCCCGGGGGCACCTTGGTGAATAAAACCTCACCAATTCCCTTCTGTCCCCCCATGATGAACTTATAGGCAGTCACAAGGTCACCTCAACCTTCTCTTGTGGAGGCTGAAAAGGTCCAGGTTCTCTAGTCTCTTCTCTTAGGGCTTGGCCTGCAAGCCCTTAACCATACGAGTGGCCCTTCTCTGGACTCTCTCCAGGTTATCCACATCCCTCTTGAAGTGAGATGCCCACAATTGCACACACTACTCCAACTGCGGTCTGAGCAGCGCCCGATAGAGGGGAAGTATCACCTCTTTGGATCTATTCGTCATGCATCTGCTGATGCACAATAAAGTGCCATTGGCTTTTCTGATGGCTTCATCACACTGCTGACTTGTGTTCATCTTCAAGTCTTCTAGGACTTCAAGATCCCTTTCCACTTCCATGCCACCCAGCTGGTCATTTCCTAGGCAGTAGGTGTGCTGGACATTTTTCCTCCCTACATGCAGCACTTTGCATTTTTCCTTGTTGAACTGCATTCTGTTGTTTTCTGCCCACTTGTCCAACCTATCCAGGTCTGCTTGCAGCTGTTTCCTGCCCTCCGGCATGTCCACTTCTCCCCATAGCTTTGTGTCATTCGCAAACTTGGACAGAGTACACTTCACTCACTCGTCCAAGTTGCTGATGAAGATGTTAAAGAGTATCGGTCCAAGGACTGAGCCCTGCAGGACTCCACTGCCCACACCCTTCCAGGTCAAAACCGACCCATCCACCACAATCAATAAGGAAGAATTATCTTCCCATGGTCAAAAAACACAGAAATAAAGTGACAATGACCAAAGGTTAAGCTGAGATTCACCTTATGAAAAATAGACAGATGACAAAAAGCTTCTTTGGTTGCAAAAATAAAAAAATCAATTGGGAAGAAAAAAGTGGGGCTGATATATTTGAAGTCAGGATAAAGATGAAGGACAATCTAGATGGAACCCAAGAACTGAATAAATGATTTGTCTGAGTCTTCGGTGTGGGTGAAGATGTAGTTGAAGATAATGGACAGGAATTACATGGCAATGAAGATATGAGTGTAGAAACTAACACTTTTGAGGTGGAAGCCAATCTTACATTGCCTACTATCACAAAATAGGGTCCCCATACAATCACAGTCCTAGACTACTGAAATAACTGGCACATGATATAGCAAGTCCTTTATCCAAGACTTTTACCTGAATTTGTCTACTTTGGGGTAAAACTTCAGGACCAGAGCAAAATGTAGTGTTTTGAGTTTTTTTAAAGGGGAAAAAGTGGCCTCCTGATTCAATTCATATTCTAAGGTTCAGTCCCCAAATTGGGCCAAATCTCCAAAAAGAATCGGCTACTGAAGCTTTGCACAGCCCTAATTTTTACCTGCCTTTCTAGAGGCGGGGAGGGAAGGGCAAGCTGCCAGAGGGCCAAGTGGTCCATGAGCTGCCAGGAATGGGGGGAGCCTCCACAGCAGTGTCGGTGCTTCCCAGGGCCCAATTGGGACTAGACTGGGGCCAGCTGAGGGATAGGGCCAGGCAGGGCAGCCATGGGGGCTTCTTCCATGACTCCCCCTGCCCAGGCGAGAGGTTTGCATACCTGGAGGAGCTGCCTGGCTATTCGTGCCTCTCCCCAGATGATCCAAATCATCGAATCTCTCTGAATCAGCACCGAATCTTCCGAAGCAGATTCAGCTGAGTTGATTCAGGACAGTGATCTGAATCTCCAAATCAAATCACTGTCCTCCGAATAGGCTGAATTAGAATCCAAATTGAATACTTCCCTATTTGCAGAGGGCTAGTAAAGATCAGGCCCAACCTTTGTGCACATACCATGGAGGTATACATCACCCTAAATTGAATCATCTTATTTTTAAATGCACTGCTTCAATTTAGGGGGAATTAAACTGAAGTAAACCCCAATGGCATGTACAAATTGCCTATGGTATGTGAAATTTGTGGACAACACTAAGCTGGAGAGTACTGACAGTACAAAAGAGGACAGAATTTTTATACTAGAGGATTTACATAAACTTGTCAAATGAAGCCTTAGAAAAAAGGATGAAGTTTATCAGGATGAAGTACAGAGTCATATGCTTTATCCAATAACAAAGATTTTTATAAAATAGAGGTTCTTGATGTGGAGGCTGCTGAGGAAGGGAGAACTGGATATCTTAGTTGATTTTAGGATGACTGTGAACTACAAGTCTGATCCAGCTGTAAAAAAAAAAAAAAAAAAAAGACTACTGCAATAATTCTAGGGTGTGTCATGTGAGGGATATTGACTAGAGACCAAGAAATGGTAAAACCATTGTAAAAAGCATTGATAAGACCTCATTTAACATATTGTATGATATTCTTGTTACCAGTATTCAAAAAAGACTATCTTAATCTGAAACTAGTACAAAAAAAAGTAACTAACACCTCTGCCAGACATGTAGGTAAAGATGCAAAGGAATTTGATGCCCAGTTGACACAATAGCACTTCTTGCTATACCCCACATGCTTGGCAGGAGGTATGACTTGGATTGAGCATCAGATTCCATCATGCCTTATTGCCAGTGTGGGGGGGATACTGGGATCACAATTTGTTTAAAGTGGGAACTCCATAAACTTATGGAAGAGTTGATGTGATAGAGTAAATGGCTTTTGGTTCAATAATCTTGCTTTATATGTAGAATAATTTGTAATGAATTTACAAGATTTCTTTCTCCAGGGTCAGATTGTCAAGGTCTATGGGATTTTTTTGGTTTGCTCTGTTGTGTGAGCCGTGATCTTCCTAGACTTAGGGTTGAAATCAGAGCTGCAGTTGCTGTCCCCCCCAACAACCACCCACCTCTTAATTTATACTCAGATCTAAGTTAAGGGAGGGAACTAGTCTTGGTTTTGAATAAATATGGTAGTTTCATCTTCCAAGTTTGATACATCTCCCAAAAAATCTCCTGTAAGGAAAGCCATTCTTGGAACTGACTCTGATGAATGAAGTATGAATTTCAGTTTTAGGATTTCTCACCCAAGCCTTACTTTTGTGGGGCAACTTGGCAAAAGAAGGCTACTCATCCAACTAGTTTGTTGGCTCGACCTTAAAAACAGATTGAATTTTATTAGTAGATGTTTAGACTTGTGAATCCAAAAAGATGACAAAGCCAGTAGGGAAATACAAATCACCCAAGTGAGGGACTAACATTAGAGGGATGGGGGTGAAGAAGGGAATGCAACTAGGTTACAGAAAATACAATGTTAGCCAACTAAGCCCAGGGGGTGGGTGGAGAGCGGATGGGGGAAGAGGAGGGGAGGGGGTTTGCAACGCTGAGAGAGAAAGAAGATAGGTGCACACAAACCCGTACAATGATCCGCAATGGTGGAGGAAGTAGGTCAAAAAAAGCATCTCGGTCCATATAGAGTCTTATCGGGGGGGGGGGGGTCCTCTTTGGGTGGAGCAAAGTGGTCCATTGCTGAAGAATCCTTTGAAAATGAAGTCCATCTGGTGCAGAGTGGGGTTCAGTCAATTCCCCCTGGGTCAGGTCTGGTGGCAGTTTTGTCTGGTGGGATCGAACTACTGGCAGTGGCCCGTGATGTGTGCCACGTAGATGTCATGGGGCCAGTGGATGGTGTTGGACACCATGAGGCAATGCATCAGCTTGGCGTAGCTGTGGAAGATGTGGCAGGCATGCAAGATGCTCTCATTGCTGGGGTCCCAGGCTCCAAGCATTCCCATGATGAGTGGATCAACTGTCACGTCGTAGCCGCAGCCCCTCAGGATGTTGGCTAAGACAGCGTACTTCTCCTGCTTGTGAGCCCAGGCATCAGTGAAGACTTGGTGCTGGTTCCCAAAGGGGATGGTCACATCCATGATTATGACCTTCTTAGCTTCTTCGTTGGTGATCACGATATCAGGTCATATCTGGCTTTCTCAGCCCAGGACAGCGTGGTTCACAGAGATCTTCCCAGCTGCAGCGGGGATGACCCTCACCAAGCGGCCCTGGACATTGTTGTGGCATAGCTGCCAGGCTCTAGCGTGCGGCCTGCAGCAGCACAGCACGTGGGGAAAGGTCTCTATTGCATAGCTACACCTTCGGCACCTCTTGTCCTGCCAAAGCTCTGTTCAGAGGCAGGCAGTTGAGGTGGGTGCGGTGGAGGAAGCGCCAGTTCGCAAAGTGCGTGAAGCTCCCGCTGGGCATGAAGTGGTCGAGGGAGTTCCACTTCGAGGTGACGTCGAAGACCTTGCCCTGGTCAGGTCTGGCCCTCAGGTCACCAGCTTGTTTCAGATGACTTCTTTCAGGAGCTGCTCCAGCAAGGTTCTCGGCAGAATACACATTGGCAGAATCCCATTCATGGATTCCAGCAAATAGATGGCAGTTCGTGATGCAATCATGTTTGAAGAAACCCTGGATTCCACTCTTGACCAAAAAAAATCAGGATCATGGACTTTAAATGGACATCATTCCTGTTTGAAAAACCTGATGAATGTTTTCCAGAAATCCAGACTATAAGCTACAACAAAGCCATATTTGATCTACACTTGCAGCTTAATGAAACTTTTTCAGTAAAGGCATGAGTTATACAAAGACATTAATTCACATTTTAGTACTGGACAGCTTTGCAGATTACTGTAGGGAAACAAGTACTACCTTTTTAGCTCAATGCTTCTAAATCTTTTCCTACCTTTAGGTCTCGTGCCTACATAAAATTAAAAATTCGCTGCTCTTGCAAGCCTTGTCTTAACATTTAATTCATGATAAAATGTTTCCATATTTCTTTTTCCTGCAGAGATGGCTAAGAGTGCTTAATGACCTTTTTCGAAACACTGTTTGTATCAAGGGGCAACCAGGAGTATTTGATCTGTGCAGGCTGGTTTTAGCATTAGGTTTGTATATCTGGCAAGCAAAGCAATAGTTCATTTTCTTAGCAAATCACATCTTTCTAGTGTTAATATTGTCATCCTTTTTGATTTGCAGCTTTTGCGAGGCAAGTTGGTGCGAAAGATTGTTCCTCTGTGGAAATGCAGTTTACTACATCTCCCAAGGAAGTGTTAGGCTATAATTTTGTCAAAATCAGTGCCTTAAATACTATCACTATTACACAAGTTGCATGATTAAGTCTGCAGTCTATTCATTTATCTTAACAAATTGATCTAATATTACAATAATTGTGCTACTGAATATAGTAGTTATTGCAGGGGGCTGTCTCATCTGTCTGCACTGTATAATCTAACAGCTATTCTACACAGCTTAAAAATCAGATTGGCAAAGTGGAGGGATCAATTTGCAATGATTACATAATACTTTGGGAATTGTGAGTTAAATAAGTTTAAATTAGGTATAATGTGTTGCTTGCAAAGCTTTTTGGCCTTCTCCCAAAATGTATTTAATCGTATTGTAAATGGCTGTGATGGCTTTGTTCTAAATCACCCTATTGTGGTTGTGTTACATTGTTATTGCTGGCTGACCTCAGTCCACGCACCCTTGTAATCTGGGTATTTTATTTCTAGATTAAAATGTTATACGTTTTAGCACCCATATTTTATGGTACGCTAATCCATAATAAGGTCCAGGACATGGTAACCTGCCTGAGAGAAGAGATAAGGTGCATAAAATGAGGATTTATGTTGTAATCATTATATTAAATGGCATTACCCTAGCCAAATTGAAAGATTACTGGTTAAAGTATGCATTACTGAATAAAGCAGTCTTGAATTCCAAAACTCTGCTGTCCAGAGCATGGTATCTAGCATCACACACTGAACAAAAATGTTATTTTTAGCTCTGGTGACTAATGGCTGGCAATCTGACTAACAGAGAGCAGAAAAGGAATATGGTGTACTCTGGGTTTTGAGCAGTCCAACAGGTAAGGCACCCACTTGGGAGAACTGGCTTCAGAAATGCTCTGCCATAAACACACACACCATGTGTGTTCATGAGCAAACTACTAAATGTGTGCCTCAGTTCCCCAATCACAAAATGGGGGTAACAGTATTTCTATGCCTCACAGGTAAGGAAATAGGAAAAGCATGTTACATAACATCAGGTGTTCAGATATTAGAATAGTATGGGCTAAGCTGGTACCTAAAATGGAAGAACAGGATAGCTACTTCCTTCTTTAATACAAGGAAGCCTTTTGTTTTTCAGACATGCCAAGCTGATTTCTCCATTACACCTCCCATGTTGCACCCAGTTACCTAGATTTCAGAAGCCTGGAATAAGAGAAGAAATATTTCTTTGAGGATGTTTAATTTCATAGTACTGAGAACATTACCATTATTATTGGCAACCTTTTTAAAATTGATCAAGGAGTAAATTATTTATTTGCACAGCCATAATCTCAGATAGCGTCAAGCATCTAGGAAAAAACTTTTCATCTTTACCATCGTTGGTAAGAACCAATGTTAAGTTGGTCTACTGTCTAGCTCCTTCATCATCATTATGATAAGTACAGGGAAAACTTAATATTGTGCCTGCTAACATTAGGCAATACTGAAATATATTACAACTTTTAGTATCAAGTGCCAAGATTCCTATTTTAATATTAACCTAGATTGGCACCAGGTGTAAAAACTAAATCAGTTCCATACATTACGACTCATGTTCTCCAATATGATTGAAATCTGGGCGTGCCTTTGCCATTAGCCTTGAACAAAGCAGAGATTATCATTGTAAATCTGTTATTATTTTTCTTTTCTTTTGAGGGCTCCAAAGCAGATCTATTGTTTGCCCTGCAGGAAAGCAGTGTGTGGAAGCAGACCTGAAAGATCCAATGAAAGATTCATGAAGATCCTATGTGTCACAATCCTAAAAGGTACCTGCAGCTTGCCATTTCCCTGTCCACATGGAGGATTAGAACAGCGCTAGCTTAAACATTGGCTAAACACGGGGGTTGTTTGCTATGACCATCTCAAATGAGTGTGGACAGGAATCTTTGTTTGAGGGTTGTGTTAAGGTTGTATTCTTAAACCGTGCTACTGCCTATAAAGGCAGCTAGCCTGTAGCATTGCCTGGCTACTGTGGTCTTCCAAAATATCTAAGAAAAAAAATTCCCCTCTACAACTACAAAAATTGTGCTGGAGCCCTGTTAGGAGCAATCATATTTTTTTTAAAGAATTATAGCTGACAGGGTTTTCTGTTCCAAGTCTGTGACCAAGTCAACTGAGAGCCCTCACTGGTCTAGATTGTACTGGGATAGAATTAACTTGAGGGTACAAAGGACATGTATTGGGTGCACTGGATTACACTCCCCATCCCTCTTTCTTTCCTTTAGATGTGTATAAAGGGGAGTTGGTATAGAGGTGAGTGAGAACCAAAATTTTAGATCCAAATGCCTCTAACTTTGGGAAATATGAGATATGGAACCTAACTTTGAAGCCTGGATCTTTGCAAAATGAGTACATGTGACTATGAAGTGGATCCAGAATCAAAGCAATGGGGGTGCAGCCAAACCCCTTTCAGCTGTGCGACAGAAACATGCAATGAAGAGAACTTCTTGCACAGGTGCCTCACAGCTGAAGGGAGTGTGGCTGCAATCGCTCACTCTGACTCTGGATGCCAGCGAGCTCTCTGAACTGACCTGTATGTCGGCAGAGTGCCTGCTGGGAGCTCCGCATGTGCTGGGAGCTCTGGGAGCTCACCAGGTAGGCAGCATGGGACCTACCTGGAATCCCTACTTCCAAGCAGATCCAAAGCCTGCTGCTGCTTACTCTTCCCCTCGTTCTTCCCCTGCCAACCCCCCAGAAATGCAGCACCAGTAGGAAAGGAGAGTACAAATGGTGGTGTTACGGCACAGAGCCTCCAGAGCTGTGTGGAAATGGAAATAGGAGCCAAATGTATTTGCCAGTTGCTTGCCTCTTCCTTCCCCCTGCTGCTGAATTCCAGGGGAGAAGAGGGGAAAGCAAGCAGAATGGCTTGCAAGCAGAGAGATTAGGCGGACCTTCGCGCTGCCCAGGGGCCAAGCTTATAGGTGTAGTGGTTGTAATGACCCTGAGGGGTGGGGAATTGCAGGAAAGCAGTAGTGGTTGGGATAGGGCTATGTTTTAAGGTTTTAGGATGGCCGTCCGAGAGTCTTTTTGTTTCTTAACTTATTGGAAGCCACCCTGAACCTTCTTTGGATAGGGTGGTATATATGTCTAAATTAAGAAATAAGTACTGGATTCCCATTTACTCTCCACATGTTACTAATATGTTCAATCAACTGTTGGAAAGAAGGTAGGGTTTCATTCTTAAAGTGTATTCACTTGGGCTTTCTCGCAGCGAGCTGGTACAGCAGAGTGAGTCATGGCTACAAACTCTTTCTAGGCACCCCTGTGGAAAGACAGGGGTTGGAGTTTGTATTGTTTCTGGGGATGATGCATAATTCTGGCACCACATTAAGGCTATGTGGAAGGCCAACGAGCAGCTGTTCACCTGCGCAGCATTGTGTCTCAGATTTTTTCCACTGCAATGTTTTAGATGCACGCGTGATGCTTTGCACTTAGCCATCTGTGTACAAAGAAAATCAAGCCATTACCATTGCTGTTTCACTTGGGAGGAAATTGAGTCACAGAGCACTGACATGACTTTCCACAGTTGAATAAGTGGCAGAGCTGCATCTTATGGGGAGCCCTGCAGTCTGGTCAGGGCAGCATGGGGGCAGGGCAGGGCCTGATCCTGGTGCACGTACTGCACCCTCCCCTCCCAATTCATCTGTCCCACAGGGCTAAAAGATTGAGCACCACTGATCTATACAGCTTTCCTCTCCTCCTCTTTTGACCACCTTGTATTGCTTTCTTGCATCCAGTCTGCACTCAGATGTGCATGCTCTATTACACACTTACCACAATTATCCCATAGTAAATCCTGGGATAATCTAGTGTTTGCTCAGTCCTCCCTCTCCCACACCTCTTACCATCCCCTTTCACTCTAACTAATACTGTTTTTCCTTCAATTTTACTCTCCGTGGCATTTATAGACTCTTTTCCACCTCCTTCCCACCTCACTTGGACTTAATTTATTCTCTCACAGATTTATCTCCTTCTCTCCCTTATACTCTCCTTCTCTGAAAATGCGTGTTTTTGGAGGGGTTTGCATCTCCTCCTGCTGCAAGTTACTCATTTCTTATTAGCACATGCCTGAAGCCAAGGACATTAGGATTCCAGGCTTGTTATGAAGTGAGGGCTGCTTTCTTGTGAGGGGGAGGGGAAAAGAAGTGGAAAATTCAGTGCTGCACCTCCCTTAGAAAGGTGGCACTTTCATAATGAGTCACCAAGAGGAGTTTTCCTGATGATGATGGATGGGGAGCAGTGGAGGTGGCAGGAGAGAGTGGAAGGCAACAGGGAGATATCCTCTAATTGCTTGCTCTTGACAAGGCAGAATAATTGACACTGACATCTGTGCTTCAGACTATTGCCTCTTGCTCATCACTTGTAACAGGTACACAGACTGTCCCTTGTGGACTGGGGCTTCTTGAGGGCTTCTCAGACAGCGGCATGTCCTGTCACCTCCCATTTCAACAAAGATAAGCTTGTTTTTTTGAGGTTAAGCAGGGAATGCCAAAGTCAAAGTGCTTATGCTGCAAGTACTGTTCATAGAAGTTCTGCATTAAACAGTCTGTTGCATTGTAAATCAAAGTGTGGATGTTAAGAATGGATTGACTTTGCCTATTATTTGAGTATTTATTTCCCAGCTCTTTTTTCCCTTGGCCTGAGGAAGGGTGTGTGCGCCCAAAAGCTTGTAGGAAAAGATAGTTGTTCTGCAGTTTCTTAGTTGGTCTAATAAAAGGTATCGTCTCTGAACCAAGAGTTCTAGAGTTTTACATTTCTTCCTCCCAGCTCTTTGGTATTTATGTTTTAATCCTCAATGCCATCTTTATGTGTTTCTTACATCTTATTTCCTTGCATGTCTCCTTACCTTCCCAGTTCTGTTCCATTTCCTTTTTCTGTCCACATTTCTCTTTCATTTGTCATATCCCATTTGCTGTACCCAGAATCCAGGAAAGCCCTGACCTATTCAGGGTTCTAGCCATCGTTGGCCTTAGGGTTGGGCAACATGGAAGACCGCCCAGGGGGGCACCAAACACACACATGGGTGCATGCACACACACATACATGCATGTAAGCAGCTCACACTCACAGCAATGCTTTCCCCCTGCCCCCTCCCAGGCGATTCCCACCCCAGGCAGGAGGAGTGGTGCCCAGCCCAGCCACTGCTCACTAGGAGCTGGGCTAAGCAGGGTGGCACCTGCTCCAGTCTGCCCACCTTGCTCCCCCCTGCAGCAGTGCTCCTGACTGGGATGGCGGGGGGTGGGAGAGGGTACCAAAACACAAGTTTGCCCAGGGTGCCATTTTCCCTACGGTCGGATCTGGTTCCAGCAGCAGTAAGTAGGCAGGCTTTTTAGAGGCTGAAGGTTTTGGCATAATTTGGCACCTTGTTCCTAATGTCTTCCAAACCAAGATTTAAACATGTTTGTGCTAATTGTTAGGGACCTTCCAAATTCGTGATTGTGTGATTTGCAGAAACCACAAATTTGGGCAGGCTCCACAATTAACAGTGGGGTCACTGCCAAAAAAATTACCCCCAGGCAGAGAAAAGGGCAGGAAGTCCTACAGTCTTGGAGCACAGGGAGGGTGGGTGGAGGGTGGGGAAAGGGCAGATGGCAGAGGATAGGGGTGTGGGGCATGGGTGGAGGAGCTGCACAAGCAGCTGGACCATGGTCCTGGGCTGGTTGCAGTAGGCAGCTAGAAGGCTGCAAGTGGCTGCACCGGAGTCCGTGGCGTGCCAGCCCGGCTCATTGTATGCATGCACCTGCCTCTGGCAGCAAGCCATAGCGGGGCTCCAGCACACCCTGGTGCAGCTGCTTGCAGCCTTCCAGCTGCTTGCCACAGCTGCCTGGGACCCTGGATGGCCTGAAACCACATTTTAATTACCCTAATTAAGCCTAGGGAAGCCATTAATCCACGCTTAATGACACATGGATTAATGCCTTCCTTGGACTTAATCAGAGTAATTAAGCTGCGGTTTTGAGCAATCTGTGGGGAGGGGTGGGACTGCTGAGGTCCTTCAGCCAACCAAAGGCTGGGGGGAGGAAGGGCCATCATGCTCAGACCACAAAAATGGTGGCTGGCCCCAGAATCTGCCTGCAAAACTGGCGGCCATCCGAGTTTGTAAAGCCATGATAATTGTATGTTTGTGCACCTGGGTTTGTAGAAGTACATATAACAAAATATTTGGCAAAGTTTGTTGACTGGCTGAAGCCTCCCTTACTGTGTTTCTTAAATGTGTGTAATGTAGTAGAATGGGGGCATATGGCGGGTACAATACACGCTGTAATGCTTTAGCAATGAAATCAAACTTCCATGGTGGTTTGGCTTTGGGCTCCATATGAGTCACCTGAAATACAATATTTTTTCACAACAATGTAAACACGGAGTAACTGTAGAAATGGGAATGGCTCCATTCATGATAACTGGGCAGAGGCAGTTAGACTTTCAACTGCTGCTCTTGAACTGCTTGTTGTTTGTTTTAAACCTTTATGAGAAACTTGCTAGCAAAACCAGAACAAATGCATGGACTAGACCACAAGCCAGTTGTTAATCGTTGCTTAAAATTGCACCAAACCCACAGAAAAACAAGCCTGCTGTGTCATAGTCTAAGAGGTCTCTGTAAATAACACTGATAACTTGCTTTTCCCCAAGCTCCGTTTCCCATCCTTTTTTTTTTCTTGCATCTGTGCTTTGCTGTTAAGCAAAACCATGAGTTCTTTAAGGCTGTTTTCTCTGTGTTTACAAAGTAGCTAGCATAATGGGATCCTGATCAGATTTTCAAGGCCTCTAGTTACTCCTGTAATAAAAACAAAGTTTTAAAATACTAGTAATTCAAAATTAGAAAGTAGGAAAAACTTGATTAGTAGGTTCTTAATGTTCTTTTAAATGCACAGGCAAAGGAGGAAGAGGACTAACAATGCATATGGGCTGTAAGAGGCCATTAAGAGAAGTATCGTGACCACATTGTTTAAAAGAGCATTTTGACCAATAATAACAATTTTAGCAAGCAATATAATGGGAACAAGGTTAATCAAATATAATGCTTCAGTCAATAAACTGACTATTCCAGTGATGAGGAAGATGATTTTTCCCAGGCTTTGTATATTTAGCTACTAGCATTCTTGTTGTTGGTTGCAGTGTAATGGAGATTTTGCCAAAAAACGTACTGAGAATCTTTCCATGGTTCCACAAATGTGGAAGATATTCAACAAGATATTTAACAAAAAAAAAAGAAAGAAAAAGGTTATCACTGCTGCTTTCCACATCACCAGATGATCCAGAGTCAGTACTAGGCTAGTTTGTACAATGCAAGTAAAATAAAAGTGCAAACTGGGATGAATTAGTTTGGGTGGCAGCATTTAAAGACAAACTTTCAGAAGAGATCAGCTGATAGATTTTCACAAGACTTTTGCAGTTTGGATAAAGGATTTTTGTAATCTGGCCTTTACTCAAATACCTATGTCATGTCACATGAGCTTTTTTGCAAATCCTGTTTCAACAGTGAGTTTTGAGACCTGAGGGTCTAAAACTGATAGCTTTGGAAAAATTGTCCCCATTGCACTCAGGATTTCTATGGTACCCGTTGTAAATGGTCACTCCAGCAATAACTGCTAATCTCTTGCTCCTCCTAATATTGTTCAGTTCACCCATTCTGTTTGTCAGAGAATGAGGCCTGACCTTGAATAAGAGCTACCTTTGCGCTACACTTTTTAACAGACAAAAAGAGGTCCCCTGTCACATCTCCCTGCCAGTCAGCCTCTAGTGATCACTGATAACCTGAGGGTCCCTGCCCTGTCTGCTTCCCTCTTCCCTCTCAAACTACATGTTTAATAATAATGGAAACGAATACATTCCAGTTCTAGGAATTTGAGGTTGGCTACGCTCAGCTTTGGCCTTAATTCAGCAAGATATTTAAGCATATATCTTTGGGCACCCAAGAAATCCCATAACTCCAAGTTGAAGACAATGGGACCACTGATAGGCTTAATGTTATGCCTGGGTTCAAATATCTTGCTGAATCAAGGTCTTTTTCCTGTTCTGTCTAACAGTGGTTCAGGGGGAAACCAAAGCAAGAAAGATCAAACACCCAGGCAGCAATAAGCCCACTCAAGAAGCTGAGTTATTCCTTCCTATTGCTTTTTTCCTTCCTTTTCAGGCGAAGGAGCAACAGATGACGTAATAACAACTACACGTTGTTGAAGTAAAACAAAAATAAAAGCCCACCCACCAACACTGTGCGTCAATACAAGCAATATCGTTTACATTAAAATGACAAAAAAACCACCATTGTAAGCAACATGAGAAGGTACACGTAGGCCCTGGAAGCACTTACAAGCAAATTACCCATTGCGCTTTGTGCATGTAGGGTTAGAGAGGGAAGGGAGTCTGGACCCTTTGTAGCTGTTTGCAGAGCTGGCGTCTACAATTATGCAATGTTTCTCTTACACAGAGGCCTATATGGAGAGGCTGTGCTCTGTGCTCAAGTTCTCTCTTTACTTCAGTGATGTGCATTTTCTTTTTGGGATTTATCTCATTAGCTCTTCAGGCCACAGAACTCTGCGTGGGCCCTAAAGTACCCGCAGAGCGCCTCATCTAGACATGTTGGGCAAGCCAAGACCAACGAACATGAAGCCTCTTCAGGGCGCGTGCTGGGCACGGTACAGGAGTGCGCTGAGTTTAAGTAAAGTACCCTTTTTTTTTTTTCCCCATGTATGCACTCAGCTCCTCAGAATAGTCTTTGTGAGAATATAGGTGTTTTCATTTATTTTTGGCTAATGTTGAAAGCCTCTCAACTCCAATTTGAGGTGTAATATAGTAAGTGATTTTTCTCAGTCCAGTCCAGAACAAACTGTCATAGAAGAGGAAATTGAGACATTGTAGGGAGCTACTGAGAAGTTCAGCAGATTCGGTTTATGTAGAGTTCGTGGAAAAACACAATTTAAATCCCTGAGTGATAATCCTGTAGCCAGATTGTGTACGTTTGCATATACCCTAATATATTTCAGAATTGTTCCCGCGCACCATTTTTAATAGCCTCTTTCTGGTAGAGTTTTGAGAGAATAAAATGAAAGTTACTGCGTTTATGCTGATAAACAAGTATGTTGGCCATCACACATCTGGAATTTTGATTTTTTTTCCTGGGGACAACAAAAATTCAGAAAACACTGGGTTTTCTCACTTACAGATGCATTCAGTGCAGCTCTGTTTATTACTCAACAGAAACAATTATCTTTATTATGCTAAGAAATCGAAAGCAGAAAACAATATCTGTACAATATTTGTTTTTGAGCTTTAAAAAAAATCAAAAAAGCAAGAAAGGTGAGGGGATTTGCATTTTCATTGCAATAATGGTCCTATGCCTGAAAAGTTTCTGTCAGTGAATAGGGAGTCAGTATGGCAGAAGACTGGAAAATTGAGTGTAATAAGTGCTTTACCCAGATCCGTCAATCATCAGTCAGAAACCTTGAGACTTGAAGAGGGAATGAGTAGTGCTCACACTCTTAAAACTCTGTCTTCTCATTCTTGCCCCAGTAACAATCTTAATATCCTGAATGCACACACAAGCACACAAAGAACAGCAGTCATTTCCCCTGACTTGCACTCTCTCTTGTTCATCCTTAAACATTCAAGGAGACAGGCACCATCCCTTCTTGCTAGTCTAAAAGTATTTTAGTACATGGTGTAAATGCAAACTAGTAACTCTAGAATTGTAATAACATCTGTGAGCGTAACCAGGTATCAGCAGATGTTACATGACAAAGATTCTGAGGTCAAACCATCATCCTGATGTTGCCTAAGCAGAAAGTGAGGTGTAGTTCAGTCTCACAGTGTTTCCTGAGATTCATCGTTTTGGCTTAGGAACTGGGATTTGGATTTGGTTCCCCTTCCAAATGAAATGGAAAGGAAGGGTGAACCTCCCTAACCTGGGATGTCCAGCATCCCTTGGGAACCAAAATATTAATGTCAGATGCTTGGAATTTCAGTGCTATTCCCTGAAAGTGCTTGTCTTTCATGCCAAAGGCCTAAATAGGTGAAAAGTCAGTGTAGGACTGCCAACCCCTGAAAAAGCACCTGAATAAAAGCCACCTAAACCCAGATATTTGTAATGGTACAGACTTCTAGGAGTCTGTACCTCTACAGCTCTTGGTCAGATTCTCAGCTAGTATAAATCAGCATTACTCCTCAAAGTTGGTAGGCCTACGCCAACGTAGATTATCTGTAATAATGAGATTACCTGAGATTATCTGTAAAGATTGCATACAATTTTTGTATGAAGTTCTGCACTATTAAATCCTTAGATATGACCAGTATTTGCTTTTATTTTGTTAGGTTTGTTTTAGGTTTCATGCTGAAAGACACATTCTGGTCATCCTGACTCTGTGCCCTCCACATGCTCAGCTAAATGTAAAAGCTTTGGATTTCACTTTTGTGACAGGCTTATAAGAAGAAATTTCTAGTTCAAATATTCAAGGACTTTTTTTAGGTTATTTGACATGTTTTATGTGCTCCCTGCCATTTTCAGTGATAGAGACTTAGAATTCTTCCGTCTCTATAGGAAGGAAATGTCTTTATAGCTCACTATCAGTCGCTATTCAGGAGGAGTGGAATTTTAAAGGCTGCAGGATTTTAAATTTTAGAAGATGTAAATTAGCTGACATTGTTAAAATGAGAAAATAACCTACTGTGACCCACCTGACCAGCCTTTTCAATACCACTCCTCTACAGATCCTATAAAGCCTTTGGAACAAGTGTATCTTCAACCCAAGAAAAGTTCCACCAAATAAGTGCGGGAATGTCATCAATGCAGTCAAAGATGTTTCAGCAACTCGCGCAGACATCATGTGTTGTTAGTAGTCTAGCTAGCATGGAGCTCAGCACAGGTTAAAAATTAGGGTGAGAAACTGAGTAAATACTCAGGCGACTACAATATCGCTTTATTTAGAACTTGGCCTGTTGTCCCCCAAGCAGAACCATAAAAGTAACTGTTGTCTTGCATACAAGGTTGCCCTCTCATTGAAATAATACCTTGCTTTTATGTGGAACAGATGACCTTCATGGCACCCTGAAGGGCCAGTGAGCATGGGGTATAAAGTCTGCTGCATAATTTCATTTGCTCACCCAACACCACGCCAGACTGGGTGACCCTGCACAGCATGCATGCGGGCAATGGAACAAATCACTCTGCGGCACCCTTGAAGACCAGACGGTAGGATCCTTAAGTGTTCTGCACACCGTCATCTCGACTACAGAAAAGTCAGTGGTTAAATTTCAAATATTTAAGACAGCAACATGTTTGATTCTTCCAGAATGTAAGTTACCTGAATATATTTCACCCACACTTTTAGGAAGGGTCAAATCTGAGCTGATACCTTTGTGTAACAGTGGTATTAAATACAATCACCCACTTTCACTTTCTCAAAGAATTAGAAAAAACTTGGCATTTCGAACCTTTAGAACCAGAAACAGGCTCCATATGTCACATGAAGTTGGAACGCAGACCCGCAATTCAAATCTGGCCTTTTTATTAAGGACCCTTTCTTTGTTTAAGGTGTAAACAGCTTCTGTTTAACTAAACTAGTTGTTGACGTGAAATTTTAGGATGCTGACAATGTAGTGAACCTTGGTAAAATTACCTTTGGTACAAAAGCAAGAGTTTTGTGGGTGACATCTTGTATAGGACCAACTGCAGATGCTTTTTGCTTTAGTGTTTTAGTGCCTTTAACCCTGTCTGTCATTTCCTTAGTTGTTTGATTCTCCTGTAAGATTTTGTAAGGACAACAGCAGTGCAAGGTCTTGGTTTGTAGTTATCAACTTATATTCATGCGAGGAGGAGCTGTTTTTTCTAAAAGGTAACTCGCTTGGGTTATGTTTATACAAGCTTCAATCACACCTTTGCCTGCCCTGTAGACATAACCTAATAATTGTTATTCTGACCAGTTTTCAGTGTGAGCTCAGGACCTGAGACTTCTCATTTTGTACACGTGCCTTTCTTACTTACCCATTTTCACTCCTCTGTCCTTTCTTTTATGCCTTTCTCTCTCTCTATCTTTGGTCCATGAATTTACAAGACACCAAGAAGAGGGTGGAGAGAAGAGCCAATAGACAAGTGTGAGTGACCAATATCACAAGGTCTTAATGCAAGTGGAAGGAAAAAACTTGTTTCCATTAATATGGGATAATAGAAATTGCCTTCTAAATGGGGCAAATCAGGGGCCAGGATCAGGCAGGGGGCTGGACTTGATGATCTTCTGAAGTCCCTTGCAGCCCTAATGTCTATGAAATCACCGTGGCTAATGTCGATTTCGTTTGGCTGCTTGTCCTAATCATAGAACCCTAGAACATGAGGGCTGGAAGGGACCCCAGGAGGTCATCTAGTCCAACCCCCCGCTTAAAGCAGGACCTTTCCCAGCTAAGGCTTTGTCTAGCCGGGCCTTAAAAACCTCCAAGGATGGAGATTCCACCACTTCTCTGGGTAACCTGTTCCAGTGACTAATGACTGCTATAAAGCAAGAGGAAGATGTGAATAGAGTGGGTTCTGGTGATGCTGATAAATGAGCTGTTCACAGGGCTTTGCACAGGGGTTGTCGTAGGCTGGGATTCATGAATGTATTGTGTATAAGGCAGTGACTCTTTTGATTAGGATGAGTGTGTGGGAAGTCCTTTGTACTTGCAGACTGGGTTTATTAATGTGTGATGATTTATGATAACCGAGTCTGGCATCATCTTCACTGTAAAACTGTTTTCTAGAGAAACCTGAGATATGATGGTAAATTAATGGTTTCTGGGAAAATTAATTATACAAAATTACACTTAATTAGAATGAATGCTTTACTGCAGTGTAAAGGCTTCCAGAGTCTGCTGGATCTGACTTGGACAGGACTGAAAACTAGTTGCAGCACGGTTTAGAGTTACAATTAAAATATGCTTGTGTTGACAGAATTCAGTCTATCAAACCCACAAAACTGACATGGGTTTGAAACATGAAGCTGGACTCTGCTTCCTTTGCCTAAGGTTGGAAACAGACGTTGCCTTTTGTTGCCTTTCTGCCACCATAAACATTTTATAGTGACACCAAGCAAACAGATGTCCATACATGCCACAGATGCCCAAAATTGTCATGCCACAGGTGCCCAAAATTTGTGGCCACAACAAAGATAGTATTAATTTGTGCTGCTGTTCAGGAGTGGAATGCCTATTTGGTTTGTGCTAGGACAGCCCAGAGCTGCCTGTGCTCTCCAGCCACCCTGGGAAGGTGCTTCTATGGGTTGAGGGGCCAGATCCTGTGCACCATGTGAATTTCTGTGGAAGATCTGCCCCTCAAGCCCCAGGCAGGAGTGACGGCCTGACTTCCCTTTCTTACAGGAATGGACCCCAGGGAAACTCAGGGCACATTTCTGTAAGTGGGGACAAGTTGGGATTCCCGCTTACAGGTATGCACCCCTGGGATCTCTGGTGCTGGGAAATCTGGGGTCCTCTGCTTATAAACATGTGCCCCTGGGCACCTGCTTGCAAAGAGGTGCCCTGGGCAAAGCCAGGCAGATGCTCCCAGGGCTTGAAGGCCCTGATCCTGCACAGGATTTCCCAGTGTGCCCAGGACCATACCCCTCAAGCCCCAGAAAAACAAATTTCCCACTTTCCCACAGCATCAATAGGTGGGACAATAGATGACATGTGTTTCATCCAATGAAACTGATTAGCTGTTCCCAGGACATATCCTGGCATAGCTGATCTGCTTGTTTGGCAACACATATTTCTAGGCTGAGCATTACTTTCCAATTCCAAATATTTTTGAGGCTCAGGTTGATTGAGATGTCACAACAGCCTGAAATCTTTGTCATGGCATGGGCCACGACAGTTTTGTTCTTAACTTGGCCATTGGCTTGGTAATGATGGACAAGGAACTGTACCTCACTCTGGCATTGCATCCTCAGGAAGCGGTCTGAAGGGCAGCCATTCCACCTCTGATGGAAATGGGCCTATTCTAAGTTGAGAGCTTCTACAGTGGACATTTTCAGACCTTGTTCTCAGTGGCGTGTCTTTGAGGGGTGGCAAACGTTTCTTTTTGAATCAGCCACACCGTGCCATGTTGACTACTTACAACGTCTTCCTCAGTACTGACACCATGTGCTAGTCTCTCTCCATACCCTGCTGCCATCAGTTCCAGCTTCTTGCATTAAATAATGGCTTCCTCTTTGACTTAGTCCTGGCTCTAGGCAGGTGAGAGGGAGACAACTCTTCGTTTCACTTTCAGGAGTTCTTGCTGGAAGTTGCACTCCAGCAAGTGGATGGATCACTGTCACATGGATGACTAGCTTACCTCAGACCACCTCTGATTCCTAAGTCTTATAACTTTATCCCATCTGGTAGGGTCCACTTTGAAAAAGTCCTATGTTAGAAGAGAAATGAAAGGAAGATCAGAACATACCTTCTTTGTCTGTGAGGGCACAAGATACAAGACAGAATTAACTTGTGTGCCAGGTAGAACAAAGCCTCTGTTTCTACAGGTAACTACTGTGGGCCGTGGCTTAATGTCTCTAATCAAATATTCAAGCTTCTTACTGCTGGTGAAACCTATCAGCTCCCCCACATCAAGTAGCATAAACTCATGGAAATAATAACCCCATCCGAGTGTGGATAAGAAAATATGTTGAGGCAAGAGTGAGAAATTACGTTGTAACATGAAGTTTCCAGCTCCTTTGTTTCTATCTACATTGGTCTTTGTTCTTTCAGATCCTCAGTTGCAGGGCCTCGTGAGTCATTTTGTTTGTTTATATAGGTCCTACCATCCTGAACCCAGCTTTTACCTTTCAGTTCTCGTGATGATTCTGATCTCCTTGGCCCCCTTCGCTTCTTATTTCTGGCCGCAGTGACGTAACTTCTCCATTGCACAGTGAACGCAATGAGGATGCAGAACTGACCCTTGAAAAGACCTACTGCATTTTTCTTTAAATCCCGTGATCATGGCCTTGTTCAGGGGAACGTAGAA
This sequence comes from Caiman crocodilus, assembly GCA_030014935.1. Classification (NCBI taxonomy): domain Eukaryota; kingdom Metazoa; phylum Chordata; order Crocodylia; family Alligatoridae; genus Caiman; species Caiman crocodilus. Next base: position 21,402,141 of record JAGPOW010000229.1, read on the forward strand.
CCAGAAAGAAAAAAGAGAAATGGTCTTTTTGGGTAAAAACATGAAAGTACCAAAGCATGCCACCGTTTGTACTGTTTGCAAAGAATTGGACTGGCATGACTGAGCCCTTCTGCTCCCTTTGGTGAAACCTCTGTATTGGGCACAGCATATGAAAAAGCACCTTTTTTGGTGCTAGTCCTCTACACATTGCCTGCAGTTGTCTTTGTTAATAACTGGGAAACTACTTCCTTTCACTTTTGACCTTCATCTTTAGTCTCCCCCAGAGAGAGGGAGAAACTACAATGTGAGGGAAGCCAAATCCTACAAAACCAAATAAAACGTCCTGGTGGGCACTCCAGCTTTCCAATGCTGAATGTTTATGCAGTAAAAATAAGAGAAATTGTATTATTTCATCGGTGTGTGGTGTGTGGGGTAATATAAAGTGACACTAAGAGCCCTATACTGTATTCATTAAATATGGAAACCATGTGGAAGTAATTTAATACATACAGAGAACAAAACAAGGAGAAAAGTATTAGTGTCAAAAGTGTTATAAAACAAATTTGTTGTCCAGAGACAAGTGACTGAGTTTAAGCCTGGAACATATCCATTTTCACTGCAGCACTAAAATAGCTTTTGCTTCAGAAAACATTCTTTCGCAAACTGCGACTGTTGCTAATGATGATGATCTTTGTTTTGTGCAGAACCATACCCCAGCCATAGCCAAGCATTACTTGCACAGGTGCATCTCCACTACCTGAGGGAGGTAATGGGCCAGATCCTCAGAACCATCTTGTTGGCACAGGATGCATTGCAAAACTAGATTGTATTGGTTGAAATCATACAGCAAACTGTACCTTCTGGTATGGTTGCTTGCCAGCTTCTTCCCTGCTGTTATTTTTTATCATTTTTCCTCAGAGGGCTTATATTTAAATTTTCACAAGGCACTTCTCATATTATTTCCTGCCTTATTTTATAATCTCTTTAAGCATCTATGTATTATTATTTTGTATCTTTGTTGGTATTTGTGTCTTCTCTCAGTTTAGTTTAATCTGCACATTTCAACCATATAGCCCCTGCAATAGATCAGAGGTAAGGAGACAGCAGTGATCTAGAAGTAGCTACACCTGTGCTGTGCTATAGGTAGTTCCCTTGCTTCTGAGCTTTGCCGGTTGCCACATGGGATTAGATGGGATTTTTTTTCCCCACCAGTTGCTACACAATCAGCAATATGTAGCATCAGCAAATGTGTAGAGAACAGAGGGGGCAAGAAGGAGGTAACCTTCCTCAGAAGCACTAGTTGTTGGCTACAGCCAAGGCTGGGGAGGTTGACTGAACCAATGCTCATCCTGAGACTCAAACCCAGAGGTTCAAGTCTAGAGGGTCAGGGTCAGACTGATCACCATATTTGGGGTCAGGAAGGAGGTCCTCTTCCTTGGATCTCTTGAGGACCCCCTGCCTTGCCCGTGGCAGGCTAGGGTTTTATGGTTTGGGGTTATATCAAGGTTGACTGTATCGTTTTACTAATAGGCTAGACAATGGATTTGTATAGAATGGTTTGGATGGGGATGACCCTACTTCTGAAGGTTTCTCCCAGCCCTACTTTTCTATGATTCTATAATAGTCCTCTTTCCTTTTCTGAAAATAGTTGTTTCCCTTCCTTTCTTGCTATCTCCTGAGTCTACAGAGTTTTAAAAAAATATAATTATTTCTGACGTGGTATTACCCTATCTCTTCTCCTTCACTTCTTATATTCATATTTTGATTAGAAGAATCTTCTCTCCATCTCACTTATATGCACTGGATAATAATCCCCATCCATTAGAACAGTTACTTTCTTATGCTGCTTGCATATGTGTAGACATTTAACTTTTGCTTCATTTATTTCAAGGTCCATTCAACTCCATTGTTAATGCAATTTGTGTTCTGGAAATGCATACCAGCTTGCATAAATTCAGCAAAAACGTTCTTATTCCCCTCTGGTTTAAAGGCTACTTAACAAATTCTGCCAATATTAAACCTAAATAGTTAAATAGACACTAATTAATCCAAACTGGCTCTCAAATCAGACATTACTCTGCATCACTCTTTACTTCCCAGCGAACAAATATCATGGAAAATCTGTCATTGGTGTGACTTGTATCCATTCAGGATGCAGTCCTTAATTTCGTTTAGATAGACTACTTCTTATAGTGACTTGTGTCATCAAGCAAAGTTACTGTTCTTTTTGGTGTTTCACTTTTCACATTTGGTTTCTGATCACTAGTTGGGGTTGCTGGTTAGTCTTCTGCTTTTTGGAATAGTTACAGTGCAAGGATAAGCCTTATTCTCCATGGCATTCTCACTAGCCTTTGTAACAACTAAGAAATATGGAACCAAACATCAAGCCTTTTATTCTCCTTTAATGATCCAGGGATTCCTAGCTGTGGCTGTGGGTAATACCTGCTTCCAAACTTTGAGAAGCCTCTTGTTCAGACTTCCTTGGGGACACACAAATAGATTAGAGAGGGAGCATGTTTCACTGGTTAAGATGCTAACTAGGAACTCCAGAGACCTGGGTCCCTGATGACAGGGACCTTTGGCAAACTGCTTAATGTCTTTGTTCCTCAGTTCCCACTTTACAAAATGGTAGCTTTCTACTTCACAGGCGGTTGTAACAATAATAAACGCATTTGATCTTGAAATGTTCATATATTATGATACTGGAAGCCTTGAATTCTTTAGTCAGCTAATACAAACATTATGTTAAGAGACTTCTGACATCAAAACAGCAAGTTTTGCCAACCTGTGGTAGCAAGGAGCCTTAAAGTCATGATGACTTAAAAGTATTGAGGGGGAGAGAGAGACAGAATCAGGGAGGATGCCACACTCTAGAGACGTTCTGAGGAAAGATGACCTGGAGCGGGAGCTTTGAGTCCCGAAAGAGACTGGCCTGATTTCTGTAGAACACTTTGGAATAGAAAGGAAATGGCAACAGATTGGTGACAAAAAGCTTTATTGTTTTTCTTTTGGATCTGTATTATTCCTCGGGCTATTCAAGGAGTGATCGGTTTCAGAACTTTTAATGAAACCAGTTTGTGATGTAACCGTTCCACATGCCCAAAGAGAGGGACTGCAAGCTAGGGAGGCAGTAGGGTCGGAGCTTTATAATATCGTATTTACTCAATTCTAAGATGACATTTTCCGCTGCCATTTAACATGGGGGGGAGCCCTTCATCTTATAATCAAATATGTGGGGGACTGGGATGGCAGGCAGCTTCTGTGGCTTGGGCTCCAGCCCCT
>JAGPOW010000229.1:21414858-21465252 GCA_030014935.1 Caiman crocodilus
TGCAGTGGTTTTCAACCTGCGGTCTGCAGACCCTTGGGAGGTCCGCAGACTACGTCAAAGGCATCCGCAAAAGATGGCTATGATCAATTGAAAGTATGTGAATACCCACACTTACAATTCAAAGGGGTTTGCACCTCCATTTGAAATTTTGTAGGGCTCTGCAAATGAAAAAAACCTGTGATAGTGTGCTGTAATGAAAAGTAAAGTCTACAGTGAAAGCTTGTTGGAGGTTAAACCAGGGGTTGACACTGTTTTGGAGCAGGGGGCCACCTCATTGGAGCTTAGCTCCTGTACAATTTGGTCCATGCCACCACAATTGCAATTGCCATTCCCTGGCCCTTGCAGTGTAGCTGACAATTTTTCTCCCTATCACTCAATTGAACGCTCCACAGTAGTCCCCTGGACTCCAAGGCTCCAAGACCGAGACTTGGTCAGTGGCTGTAAAACTGGACCAGGAACATTTAAGGTCTGGGAAGAGATCCAGGTGCTGCGTAACTAGGAGGAGCAGCAGCAACAGCAGCACCACCATGGCAGGGAGCTGAATTGCAGCCAGCGTGAGAGGAGAGACTGCAGAAGGGAAGTAACAGCACCACTGAGCCAGAGGCATCTTCTCAGGGGCTGAAGGGGACTCAGACCTGTGAGTTAACCCTTTATGGACTATGGGTTAAAGTTTGAGGACTGACTGATATAGGAGGTTGCCCGTAGGACAGATGTGCCCTGGAAATATGGACTGTATCATGATTAAAGGCTTTGTGAGTTGAGCAATAACCCTGAATCTGCTACACCAGTTAAGATGGCACTGACAGCCCGGTGCAAAAACTGCAGGGTCCCAGGTGCAACACACACCGTTCAAGAGGTGCTATCAGCAGGGGCTGGCTTCTGTTCACCAGGTATACCATTGCACTGAGCTAGTTGGTCTCAGCAAGGGGCATTAAGGGGGCCCCAATCCAGCTTTGAGCTGCTGTTGCAGAGTTCCTGAGCCCTGCCCAAGGCAAACATTTAAGATAAAAAAAAGCTGATTTTTTTGACAAGTGGTTAATCTTCTTAGCATGGAAAGTTGGCATAAAGTGGCACTGATGGACTAATAATAGCTAAGTGTGTTTAATAGATTGCCCTGCTACTTTACTGCTATTAAGAAAATACCTTGCGAATTATTTAAAAAAACAAAACATAATTTGTCATTCAGTGTACAATGGGTGTGACTGCAGCAAGAGGGAAAATCCTGATAACTCTGTTCCTCTTGTCAAATGATTCCTGTTTGCTTAATGGCAGTCTCAGAGGTAAAATGCCAGAAAAAACACTCCGGGGTTCCTATAGCTTTTAAGGCCAGAAAACTCTGTTGTTCCTTGGGCAGAATCCAGAAAACATTAGTGGCACACAGTGGGTTTGGGGGGTTTTTGGCTGGTTTAAGTCCATTAGGATTTGCTTTCATTACAACATTAGAAACTGAAACCAAATAGCACAAAACTATAAGGGCATGACCTTGAGGAAGTGAGTGCCTTGATACAAAGGTCTGGCTCTGAGCTGCTGCCTGGGTTGAAAGGGCAACATGGAAAGTGGAGCACTGGAGACTGGTTCCCCTTGCCAGGCTCTGTGATAGATGTATGTGTTTGGGATTTGATCTCTTGAACCCACAGCTGTGCATCCTGCCATACACATACAGCATCATGGGATGCACAGTTTAAAGGATCCAGGATCAGATCCCGTCACACCATTAAATTGACATCTGCTAGTACCCTGAGAGTCCTCTGATTTGTGCCAGTAACTGACATGGCTTCTAATATCATATAAGTTCAAAAGGGGCAAAAAGCACTCTGTTGCATATGATTCAGCCAATCCAGTTGCATGACTAAATCGGGACCCACAGTCATGTTTGCTCAGGAAAAATAGTTGATTTGTAATGTTATAGAGCAGTGGGTGTTCTGTGAAATTAATAAAACAGCAATGTTTGGTTTCGTTGGGAGGAGCCTCAGGCACCATATGTGCAACCTGCAGGTAGTGATTCTCAACTAGGTTGCCGGGGTGCTGTGAGCTCCTTTGGGTGGTACCACAGGAAGTGTGAGGAGATAAGCACCGCAAAAGGCAGCACTACAGAAGGAAGACAACATGGACTCTCACAAAGCTGGGAGTTTTTAACTTCTGGCAGCAAGCAGAAATCTTCATCTCCACCTACAGAAGTTTTCCTGGAGAACAGACGTTGAGCCTGAGCAACAGAGGAGAGGGAACACAGTCTGTTGGTGGAGGAGGCAAGTATCCTCAAGGTTGAAGGATTGAGACCACTGCCACCAGAAGAACCAACGGGCGACGGTGGTTGGAGACTCCCTTCTGTAGCAGAGGCATCCATCTGCTGGTCTGACTGACCTGTTGTCTTGGGAGGTCTGCTCCTTGCCTGGAGCCTGAAAAATCATGAAGCAGGTCCTCAAAGAATCCATTTATAAGCACTTGAAGGAGGAGGTGATTAGGGACAGTCAGCACTGATTCACCATTGGCAAGTCATGCCTGACCAACCTGCTTGCCTTCTATGATGAGGAGTGCAGATAAAAGTGCAGCTCCCAGCTCTAACTCGGAACAAATTCTGCGAAGCGGACCCAACAGAAGTTCACCGTCGGTTCCAGGGAGGAGGGGAATCTGGCTGGGGCTGGGATCCTGCAGCCTGTAGCAATGGCCACAGCTCTCTGCCAGTGCTGTTTTCAGAATGGTATGGGTGGAAAACTCAGTAGAGGGAGCTTGTTCTTGGGGCTCCCCAGCCGGTGCTGAAGGTTGAAGTGGATGAATTGGAGCCTCCCCCTGGGCTCCAATGCCCCTGCCCCACCCTCTGGAGGGGCTGAAACCCCCCCAGACTGAACTCCCTTTGATGCCTTCCCATTCTGAAAACAGCAACAGGCTGGGAGCTCTGCAGACCCAAATTACAAAAGACACTACATTTTTAAATGTCCTTATCTGATGCATCATGCAATGACGGGTCAGGTTTTCACCCAGTCACCCATTTTGAAGCTGTCTGCAGTCATGCACTTAGATTTCATAGACATTAGGGATGGAACGAACCTTGTGAGATCATCAGGTCCAGCCCCCTGCCCAAGGGGCAGAAAGTCAGCTGGGGTCAGATCACCCCAGCAAGATAAGCATCCAAGAGTTTCTTAAAGGTATCCAGAGTAGGTGCTTGCACCACTTCTGGGGGGGAGTCTATTCCAGACTGGGGACTTGGACTGTAAAGAAGTTTTTCTTTATGTCTAGTCTAAAATGATTTTCCTGCAGTTTGTGACCATTAGACCTTGTCTTCCCTTGGGGTGCCCTGGTGAACTGACATTCTCCCAGTTCCTGATGCACACCCTTATAGGTTGCCACCGAGTCACCCCTGAGCCTTTGCTTCTCCAGGCTGCAGAGTCCCATGCCTCTCAGCTTCTCCTCATAAGGCCTGTTCTCTTGATCTCTAATCCTGCACGCAGCTCTCCTCTGGACTCTCTCAAGCTTCTCCACATCCTTTCTGAAATGTGGAGCCCAGAATTGGATGCAGTACTTCATCTGTTGTCTCACCAAGGCTGAGTAAAGTGGGAGGATGACTTCTTGGGTCTTGCTTGAGATGTAGTGGTAGATGCAAGCCAGAGTTTCGTTTGCTTTGCTGGCTGCGGCATCACATTGGTGGCTCACGTTCATCTTGTGGTTACTCCTGACCCCCAAGTCTCTTTCGTGAGTGTAGCACTGACAAGCCTATAAGTATAATGTGGGTTTTTTTCTCCCAAGGTGGAGCATCTTGCATTTCTCCATGCTTAATGTCATCAAGTTTTGATCCTCCCAGCTTGCGAGCCTGTCCTGGTCAGCCTCAATTGCTAGCCTATCCTTTAGTGTGACTGCACTTGCCCATAATTTGGTGTTGTCTGCAAACTTAGCCAGTCCACTTCTGACACCCGAATCCAGCTCATTTATGAATATGTTAAAGAGTACCGGTCTGATTACTGAGCTCTGGGGGACACCACTGGTCACTATGCACCATGTTGACTCAGTTCCATCGACTATCACTCTCAGGGTCTGACCACAGAGCCAGTTCCTCAGCCATGGACCTTAAGGTTGTTAAGGATGCAATTCTCCAATTTTACCATGAGGACATCCTGGGAAACCAAGTCAAAGGCTTTTCTGAAATCTAAATATATGACATCAACCTCTTCTCCTTTGTCCAGGTGATGTGTCACTGGTTGATAGAAGGAAGTGAGGTTGGTCAGGCAAGACCTGCCTGCAACGAAGACATGTTGGCTGTCCCTCAGAATGTTGCCTTCCATTAGACTGGTGGTGGTGAGTTGTTAACACTTATTTGGTCATAGACATAAGCTGCTTTCTGTGGCCAGATCAGGTGAAAATTGTCACTTCTGTTTGTACCTGAGATGACTGGTTCTGTGCATGCAGGGAAAGCAGTAGACATGGTGAGGCCGCATCTGGAGTACTGTATCCAGTCTTGGGCCCTCCACTACAGAAAGGATGTGTGCACAAATTGGAAAGAGTTCACTGGAGGACAACGAAAATGGTTCCGGGGGCTGGGACTTCTGACATGACTTCTGAGGAGAGGCTGAGGGAAATGGGCTTATTTAGTCTGGAGAAGAGAAGACTGAGCAGGGATTTGATAGCAGCCTTCAACAACCTGAAGTGGGTTCCAACAAGGATGGAGCTAGACTGTTCTCAGTGATGACCAATGACAAAATTAAGAGCAATGGTCTTAAGATGCAGCAAGGGAATTTAAGGTTGAATATTAGGAAAAACTTTCTACTAGGAGGGTAGTAAAGCACTGAAACAGGATACCCAGAGAGGTAGTAGAATCTCCACCCTTAGAGGTTTTTAAGATCCAGCTAGACAAAGCCCTGGCTGGGATGATCTAGTTGGGGAAGGTCCTGCTTTGAGCAGTGGTTTGGACTAGATGACCTCCTGAGATCCCTCCCTACCCTAATTTTCTGTGATTCTAGAAGCACATAGGGCAAGCTGAGGCTCCAGGTGTGAGGAGACGACTGGGCTCTGGTTTTCCCCTCGCCCACAGTGCCTGGCACCTCTGCAAGGCAATAAGCAGTATATGATGAATAATAAACTAATACATGAAATAGGATGCCCACAAAAGTTCTGGAAGGATGCTTGTCATCTAAAAAGGTTGAGAACCACTGCCCTAAGGAAAGACTTCAACTAGCCATTTTATGTATCATTATTTATAACAGCTGTCATTTGTTATTGGACATGGCATTTTCAAATGTTTCATTTTGTTAGAAAATTGTGAACAATAGCACCTGTTCAGTATGTCTAAACGATGCTACCCATATGACATCTAGACTTTGCGGGGATGGGGGTAAATATAAAAGTGCTTAGCTTAGATTCTCTGAAAATATTTGGGTCAGTCTTATTTAAAAAAAAAAGTTTCTGTCCTTTGTGACTATGTGAAAGATGCCCAGAAACAAGAAGGTTAACTGACTGTCTAAGAGATTAAATAAACTTTACAGAAAGACCTATTTCTAAATTCTTATAATCTGAGCCAATAGTGTAACTATGGCTGGGCACCCAGGGCAAAACCCTGAGGTGCCAGTTTCCAAAGGGGTGCCAAAACACCAGCTGCCATGGCAGCTTGCTCACCACTGCAGCCCAGGTCATGGAAACTGCTTGTTACACTTCTGGTTAATTATCAACATTACCTCTTATCTGTAGCAACTGAAGGCAGAACAGTTTCACATGGAGTTGTGATTTTTGAGTCCATGATGTCCTTCTAACCACTTTCCAAAAACTATTTGTATTAAGTTAGTAACTCATCATGGACCAAGGACTCCCAATGTATTAAGTGATATACAAACCCTGAAGAAATCAGTCTCTTCCCTAAAGTGTTTAACATCTTTGGGAGAGGCCATTGTTAAGTTTGAACAAAAATATTAATGAATAATGACCAGGGATCTGGGTTTTCCATTTGCCATGGAAAATGCAGTAAAACTCAGATTTTCTCCTTTTAAGGAGGAAAAACTCAGATTTACTCCTTTTAAGGAGAAAAAACAGTTTCCCCTTGCAGGCCTGCAAGAGGCTGGGGGGAGTGGAAGGAGGACTACCAGGCCAAGGGGTGCCATGTGCAAGCACGCATATGGCCTTCTGGGAGCCTGGAGAGCAGCTCCCCACAGGTAAGTCTGTCCGGGGAGGGGAGGATTGAAGCCCCCAGAGTGAGGGAGAGAGTTGGGCAGGGCTGGGGCTGGGGCTGCTGCCCAGCCCAGGTGGTGCATGGGGCCTGGGGTTGGAATGCATGGCCGCAGGGCCCAGGCAGGGAACGGGGCAGAGCCGTGGGCAGCTTGTCCAGGGGGCAGCGGGGAGGCTGGCTCCCTGCTGTTGTGTACACTCCCAGGGTGAGGGCATGGTAGCCATGTGCCCCCAGATTCGTAAGCAGGGCAGGGACGGGCTGCCTAGTGTGGTCTCCGGGCTCCCAACCTTGCTGCCTTCCCCCCTAGGGCCTACACAGACTAATGAGTAAGACCCAGCAGAGCAGGGCAGAGCAGAGTGGGGAAAGCTCAATGCCTCTGCTGCGAGCCCCGCGCAACCATGAGGAACATCTTCTGGCCAACTGGCAGTAGTGGGGGTGCTGGTACAGAGTTGTGCCCTCCACTGCTGCCGGGCAGGCAGGATGGTGCGGGCCTTGCAGCAGCGGCATTAAGCATTCCCCACTCAGTCCTGCCGTGCCAGGTCCCGCCTGCTGGGCCTCGGAGGCCCCCGAAGGAGGCAGCAGGGCAGGGAGCCCAAGCCCACAGTCGGGCAGCCTCCACACCCCCTCCCAAACCCCAAATCAAATGTCAAAATATATAGGTATTTAGAATGTATTTTATTCTAGTGATTGAGGCACTGGTAGGCTTCCAAATTGCCTTAAAATTGTAAATACATCAATAAAACGTTGTGTTCGACTAGTACCTAATATATTTATATCCCCATACCAGGAATGGCTTCAGGGAGGCCATCCCTGGTATGGGGTTTATATACAATGTATATGTAATCCGAGAGGGGTGATATGGCCAAAGCAATGTTAGTGTCACCGATCATGTCCCCTTATAAGAAGAAGCCTTATGTGGTCTCCCTTCCCTATAGGGCTTCCCCAAAGCCATCCCTGGTGTGGCTTCACAAGGGGCAAGCTTCTGGCTTTGAGACCTTGGCTCTTTGCTTTCTCTGGCTTCTCTGGTGATCTGTAGCACACACCTTGAAGAGCTGCTGCTTTTTGATCAGCTCCTGGGAAGGGGGGGGTGTTTTCCCTTTTCAAAGGGAGGTGGGGGCAGAGTACAGATAACCCACGTGGCGCAGCAGACTGCCCAGCTCCAAACAAACAGGCTTTATTGTGCCACTGCAGGTTCAAGTCTCCCCTCCGTCCTCCCTGGGACTACTCTTTTCTCTCTCCAGCTCTCTCGGAGCCCCCCTTCTTTCACACTTGTAACAAAACCATTAAAAACTGCAGCCTTAAAACTCACCCAGTCAAATTAATCTTAATGTTATGGGGAACTGATAAGGATGCAGTCTCAGCAGCCTGCTGTCGCACCTAAACTGCCGTCTCCCCCTGGGCTAAAAAAAAAATGGGGGGGATCCTACTTATGAAAGTATTTGCAACAAAGCATGCTCACGTGGAGCCCCTTAAGTGTTCCTCAGGCCAGATCTCGGCCCTCCTTTACTTCCTCTTTACGGCTAATAGAACGATCTTGGCAGCAGCACTTGGAAAGGATTTGAGTCGAGCAAGACTGTTTTGACCAATGTCAGAGAAAAGGCTGTAGAGGGGTTTTCCCCATGTGGGTATCAATTTTGAGTTAAGCCAGACCCTGTGTAATAATCAAGACACAGATGATGAGAGCCTGGATGAGAATTGTAACTGGAATATCTTAGAGATGTTACGCCTGAGATAGTCCCCCAGGTGGGGGAAGGATGAGGGTGATGCAGAGGATCCTCTACAACAGTGATTCTCAACCTTTTTTGTACCAGGACCCATTTATAAACGTGAGTGGCCAGTCTTGACCCAGTGCCCCTCACTCCTGACCCAGTGCCCCCAGACCCCCTGTGTGTGGGGCAGGGGAGGCCCCAAGCAGCCCCTCGCCAGCTGGAGCTCTGCCAGTCTGCAAGGGCAAAGCCACAGTTTCTCATGTTTGTCTCCTTTGAAGGGGAATCCATTTTTAAAGTTTGTTGATTGGGGGTTTTTTTGTTTAAATTTGTTTGTGACCCTTTCATATATTCTTGAAATGCTGTTCTACAATGTAGGCTGAAAGAGTAATTAGGAAACCAGGAGAGGCTGGAGTCACAGAAAGCAAGGGAAGATAAGAGAAGGAGGAGCATGTTCAATTGTGCCTGGTATCAGACAAAGAGGGTGAGGCTGGAGTACTGGTTCCCTAAAGTTCAGTTTGAGAGAAGTCGCTGGAGAGTTTGCAAGCAGTTTCAGTTAAATTGAAGGGGATCTAGAAAGGTTTTGGAGGAGACTGATTCCAAGCAGGCAGTGTATTCAGTGAGTTTAGAGATCAGGCAGCAACTGGAGAGCCATATAAGTTTGGTGGTAATATACTGAGAGACATAGGATAGATGAATCCTATGCACACATGCCACATGTGGCACAATGGCTGGAGTCCTGGGAGGTGCCAGAATGGAGGCAGAGGTGCGTAAGCCTCCGGTCACATGGAGTGGGGCAGCGGCAGGACACGCTAAGAGGAGGTGCGAGGTGTCACCACCAGAAGCTAGGTTAACCCTTCTCTGCCCCTGCAGCTGCTGCCAAATTTGGGGCTTTGGATTCTTACTAGCTATATAAAACCAAGGTGTTTGTGGGACCGGGGAAAGGTGAATCTGGCTGTTGGAAGTGACACCTCTCACAACAGTGTCCTGCCCCTGTATTGCTCCGCAGAGCAGGAAGCTCAAGCTCCCCAGCCTCCATTCCAGCACCCCGGCTGCAGACTGTCAGACACTCACCTTGGGAGGGGGAAGGGAGGATTGGGATCAGGTTGGGATCTGGGGAGGAGGTGGGGCTAAACTTGCAGCACACCTGCCAGAAAAGGGCCACCACTGGTATAGAAAGATGATGGTGATATCAAAGGATGCCAGTACAAGCTGGGACCATGTGATTTACGCCCGCGCGACTCCGTAGTGAGACACGTGGAGCACATCCACTTCAGCTTTGACCTTGAATGATGCATCCTTAGGTTAGGATAATGTAACTGGCTTGTGTTGCTACAGAATCATTCAGACTGAAGTAACAGTGCAGTAACAGCTGATGCACACTCATCACTAGCAGCAGCTGCAGTTTTTTTCTCTTCTGAATCAACTATAACCGTAGAGCAAGTCGAGGCAGGTGTGTGGGGAGCCAGCCTTGAGTGCCCACAGCAGCCAAGTGCAGGAACTTCATGCTGCTATAGGAACAGGAAGAGCAAGAGAAAACAAAATGCTCCATGCCGGTAGCAGATGAGGATTTGAGTCCCTGAGGCAAGTAACTAACGCTGCCACCCCTTCCTGTTCAACACCCCCTGGCCCTCACCCCCAACCTGGGTTTAACCCAGGGCATAAAACCTGCTAGCGATGCTTCTGAGCTATAATGTATGTTTCTCTATACCAGTGGTCTCCAACCTTTTTACAGTGAAGATCACTTTTTGGCACCCCAGGATCTACCACTCCCTCCCAGACAAGCCGTGGGGTCCAAGCTCTGACCCCACTCACCCAGCCCAGCCTGGGCAGCACGGGCATATCTCAGCCCAGCCATGTGCGTCCTGCCGCTCCTGATCGTGGAGCCTCTGATAGAAAGAGATTGACTGTCAAGAGGCTTCATGATCAGTGTAATCGAGATTGACTAGTTGGTGATCACTGCTCTATACCCTAAAGCAGGGGTGCTCAGTCCCTGGCCTGTGCAGCCGTGCCATCTGGCCTGCAGGTCTCTTTATGGGCCTAGAAATTTGGTGAGAGGGCAGTGGCAATTAACACTGCCACCAGTTTCCTACCACAAAATTTCAAAGCCCTGAGTGACAGGATGAGCTCCATCCAGGCCAGTTCTGTGCATAGCTGAATCATGGACCCAGACAGGCTGTAACTGTACAGGGTCAGGCCAAAGGTAGGCTACGTGTCCCACACGGCTATATCAGACCTAGCTGGACAGTTTCAGTGCAGTTGGATCGGGCCCTTGCTGAGCCAGCACCATGCACTGGGTGGACCTGGCACTGCTCATCTGACCCATGGGCCAAAAAGGTGAGGCAGAACTGCCCTAAAGCCTTATTGTAATGGGAGGGGAATGACCCAGAAGAGAATGAGAAAGCAAGAAGAATAATGGAGGAGGAAGAGAGTGGCTATGAAAGAAATTGAGAGATGATATGGGGTCACAGGTACAGAGGGGTAAGAGGAGGTGGGTGGTTTAGACATCTGCCTGTGGAAGAGGAGCAAGTGGAAAGAGTTGTAAGAGGGAGAAGGGAAAACCAGTTAATAGCCAAAGTGTCTTTGTCCAAGACCAAAATATCATGGATGAGCTAACAATCTTATACACACTTTCCTTACTAGAGGAGTTGTCTACTTTTTGTAGATAACAGAACTTGGAAATAGGCAAAGGCAGTGGGAATGAAAGCACTCATCTCTGAATATACACACTGATTTACAGCTTCATTAGAGAGCTAGTTATGCTTACAGGCAACACTGGTGCCCACTCTAGTGTCACCTATCAACAGCATCTCTGTCAAGATCCTAATTGCTACAGTTTTCAGTACATTTCAGGGTTGCAATACTGCATGCACTGAAGTTCTTCATTCATTGCCTGTTGCCCAAACTGTGGCCCTTTAAAATGATGGGCATTTTTTCCATTTTGGTTTCTGCATAGTAAGGATTTGGTTGTATATCCATCAGGCCAAGTCCAGCTCCAACTGAACTTGTGCAAGAATGCTTCTGCGCTTCACCATACTAACAGGGTTCTGGCTTTTTGGTAGTTTGAGACTAAGGATGACAGGGTGTACAGATGTTTTGGTAGCCCCTGGAGACAATCCTGAATACCTACTGTTGAAGACTCTGCAAACCAAGCAATAGTCTAGTGTTTGGGCTACTAATTTCCAGACAGATTTGAGAGGCAGTTCAGACAAGTACTCTCAACTCTGAGTTAATTAGGTGCAGCTGAATCTATCAAGGCTGAATGCTTTGGAAAGGTTAGGTTATATTTTAAAGGGCGGAAACAGACGGACTCCTGACCAGAACTCAGCAGAAGGAGCTCTGGGGACTATCAAAGCTATGATTAAAGGTTTGTATGCGTTAGAGAGAGGCTGTTGTATGTTTGAGTTTCCTGCTTACAAAATTTCACAAAAAGACTGCGCTAGAGGTATTTGACAAGGCAGCAGTTTGGGTTAAGCTGTAAACATGTGTAGGTAATGAAACATGTGATTCAAATTCAGCAGCAGACTCCACTGGGCATTCATTCTGTTTTCTTGTTGTGCTCCGGTGTAGAGACAATTCATCCCTTGCTATCTTTACAAGCACATCCACTTTGTAGGAGTCTCTAATGAGGAAATAGGGGATCCATTTCGAAATATGGTAGTGGGTAATCGTGACAAGTGTGTTGCACTTAAGGGAATAGAAAATTAACCCCATTAATCCTCTATGGAGGGTGACACTTCTTGGATGAGGGAAACATTTATAAATGTATTTGAGAAGCAAGGGTTTTTGTGGGTGATATTTTTTTAATTGGACCAACTGCATGGTGTTACAGATGCAAACCAGTTTCCAATCACGTATACTGGTTTGTGTGTCATTTCTGTCCCTAGCAGATATTTGAACAGTGAAATGGTTCTTACGGTCTTAAGCTCAGGATGCCTTCCTTCACCTTCAGCTGTAGATTTTGTTACTCTGGATAAATCAAATTATTTCTGCACAAATTGGTCCCTCTTGACACTGTCTCTTAGAACAACGGTGATAAATCATAAGTCTCTGTCAGATGCTTGGACGTAGCAGTGACAGAGCCCTCAGAACTCCAGTTCTGCGTAATAGTACTGATTAAAAACAAAACCCTTTATAGTCCTAGCGCATCAGAGTAACTGCCAGTCAGCTACATATCTCCTGCTATTGCAGCATTTGAATGCAGAAGGGCATAGTGGCGTTTACAGTCCTCTCCTCATCTCCCCTCACATCCTTTATGATGATTTTCATTCTAGCCAGGGGCTCGTGCTGAACTCGCAGGAGATGGGTATCTCCAGGAAAGGGTTTGTTTACTGTTGGTGAAGAGCCAGGAGTGAAATGTAGCTCGTGACACTTCAAGCTTTTCGAGCACTGCCTTTGTGCTGGGGGTGCTAGTAATGATAAGCTTCATATTTCTCTAGCTGACCACTCTGAAAACTGCATGTCTGCCTCGAGCAGCCCGGCTCTCAGTCATTACTGGCAGGCTGACACTGGCCGACAACTCTTTTGCTTGCTTTCAGCAAGCCCTGAACAGTCCAGCCGAAGGAAAATTACCCTGCAGGTTTCTTGCCCAAAGGGTCAGTAAATTAAATTTAGAGTAAAAAATAGAATTTTCTTGGCTTCTTTCGAATGCTCTCCTAGCTGTAGCAGACCATAGTCTCTGCCTGAGCACATTGGTTTAGTCCCTAACCTGTAGGTAATTTAAAGAATTACTGCCTGAAGGTTCATAAACATACTCAGATTTGTTTGCAGCATATGCAGACCACCCACCTGTATCCTGGGACATCTGATGAATGGTCTACATCACGTTAATGGCAGGTCTTGTGGAGGATGGGACTAAGCAGTACCCCATCTGTCTCAGTCCTGAGCCAGAAGCTTACCTGTGAAGCTGCTTAAGACTCATTCCCAGCACCTGCTGTCAGGCCCACAAAAGGGGCCCAGTTTAGAAAACGACATGTGTTGCGACTGGACAAGAGAGTTAGAAGGAGTTATGAATAGTTTTTTTCTGCTATATTATACGAGTAGTTCCTTATTTTCCTCCCTATAAAGTGTGTGACTCGCAGGGACAGAACCCTTCACAGAGGATGAGTGGTATACACTTTCATTGCCAAATCATCCACTAAGGGTGCTCGTACACATGACAAAACTGGCCATTTTTGCAGGTTAATTGCATCATGCTGTACACAAGTGGGGCGGGGTTTACAATTTAAATGAGTTTGCTACATTACGAAGTAAACCACATCTGCATGTAGTTTAGTTTGTAACATAGCTATTTGTAACGTTGTAGCCTTTGACAGCTCATCTGTCCCCCCTCCGCCGCTGCAGGAGATGTCTGGAGGCAGAAGCAGTGAGGGGCCTGATACTTTTTTTTTTCTTTTTGAGGAACCTGTCTGCACCTCCTGCAGCTGGAAGATGAGCTTCTGCTTGCCTGAGTGGTCCCTGACCTGCAGAGCGCCCCAGTCCTCCTTTCTGCAACGACAGCAATCCCTGGGGCCACCTGGGCAGGATGGTAACAAGCTGGGTACTGCCCCAGCTTGGGCTCAGGGAGCAGATGAATTGGGCTGAGAGCTGGGGCAGCACCCACCTTCTAGCTGCCTGCCCAGGTGGCCCTGGGGGTGACATTGCCATGGAGGGAAGGCTGGGACCCTGCAGCTCAGCCCCACCAGCAGGTCACCTACCCCTGCCATTTCAATGTAGGGGACTAAACTCCTGCTATGTGTGCAAGTGGCCTATGGTTTTAGTTCTTATGGCATGCTCAGTGCAGTGGCTCCTTTTTGGAGGAAAAAGAATATGAATATTTTTTCTACTAGAGGAGCTGATTCAGGTACTAAAAAACATGGGGATCTTCCTGTGTCTTGTAGAAACACTTGCAAGGTCGTTCTATAGTGTAGGACTGGGCAAGGATGGGATATGACATGTAAGAAAGTGGGAATGGAAGGGTAAATAGCCCAGGAGACTTGCCTGAGGTCACACTGGAAACTTTTGGCAGAGTTAAGACTTGGACGCAGTTTTCTGGAATCCCAACCCAGTGCTTTAACTGCAAGACCACAATGGAAAACACTTGGAAATACTCCAAGCCTATCATAGTAACTTGTCTTAATTAGGGCATCCTGTAAATGCACCACCTGTCTTCTATGGAGCTTTTTCATATTAATGGCATACGTTCTCAAGTCTTCAGTCATTCATATCAGTTCAAATTACTCATGAAAAGGCCTCCTATGGTAATTTTCCATACTTTTCAGCATGCTTGTTCCTGTGTACCAAATCCACTTGCTAATACATGACAAAACTGCCTGAATGTGGAAGCCTTGTAACACCTGACAGAACTGCCTAAGGTACATGCATGGGTAATTAAACATTGCTCCATTTATAAATTAGTCTTTGGTGCCAGAGTTCAGCCCATTTAAAATATTGGTTTATAAATGGGATGAAACTAGTGGCATCTGATACAAAGGTGACTGAATTGCTCACTGTTTAATGACACAGTTCGGCAATAAAAATGTCTGGTTTCTATGTAAATTATTGTACACTCTAGGATTGCTGGTTTAAATATTAGTGAACTGTTTTGCTCTCCTTGAGTTCTGTTTACACAATCTACCATGCAGTGAGTGACAAAAAGGGCTCCCAGACATTATAACGTGGCTCATGTGCACTTAAAATGAAAGGAGAATATTAAGTATCCCATCAGTACATGGATGCCTTGCGGACTTGGCATAACCTTTTCTCATGCACACCTGCACTCCAGCTGGTCCAGCAAACTGAGATGAGATGCTGACACTTCTTCTTTGGTTACTTTTAGGGGCTACCAGGGGAAGGAAGTGAGAAAAAAAGACAACTGATGTCTCTTCTTTTCCATGCTGCACCTGGATCAAAACAGCCAAATCTTTGTCAGTGTACTTAGAACGATACTGGTACCACAACCTATACCCCTGAAATACTTGCCAGAGTATTTTTGTTCTTTTAAAAATAAACTTGGCCCTGAGTTGTGTATTAGTTCCCAATTGTTTGATCTTGCCTAGTGCTTAACGTTAAGATGTTGTTTGCTATAAACCCCGTGTTGGCCTTTACCGCCAATGGACACACCATACTTGGACTGCTAAATTGGGAATGTTTGGAGAAGTGCCAAAACTTAAGCATTGGGTAATGCTGATCTGTGTGCACTTTGCCATACCTTTCCATCAGAAAGGATTAAACAGAGACAAGGCAGAAGGAAGACAAAATATTGCTTGAAACTTGCACCAGCCAAAAAAGGCAGCCTGAATCAACATTGCTGGCCTGGGTTTTCTAGGACCTGGGATGTGAATTTCGTGGGCAAGGCAATTTTTCTCTTCAGTGAGGGAGTCGTGCGTGGCATTTGTACGCAGTCTGTTCTTTCTTGTTTAGGACGATGTACTTCTGACCTCTTGCCTACCGCGTTTGGAGCATGTGCACTACTTGTGCCTTCATTCTCCCTTAGATTTAGACCTTTCAACCAATCAGTCTGCCTTCCCTCCCAAGGTCTTCTGGGAACAGAAACTGAGCAAATGTACTTTTTATTGATTACTTCTTTGTCAGGATGATCAGAGAGATGGATATGGAGCTACAGGGGAGTACTTCTATGAAATTGTATGTGATATGGTCAGCAAAGCTAAGTTACAGCCTAGGGGATCCTAAGGTTTTCCTGCATGAATGCTCCTTTGGCTTCTTGGAGTGGTAGGGTGGGTAGAAAGGCAACACGGTGCTCTTCAGCTTGTGTTAAACTGCCATACCAGGTCAGAGACGGGCCTGGGAATGTGTCACTGTCAGGGAATTTCTCCCTAGACGTTTGTTTTGGGAGGTTGCTTATGGAGAACCAAAGATCCTTCCTATCTCCCTTTTCCTCCGGCACTAAAACATAAAAGCATGAGTCTGTCTTCAGAATGAGAGGGGAGGGAGTTTGCCCAGCCTGTGTTGGAGGGTGGGGTGGGGTGGGTAGGTTGGGGGGTTACAGCAGGGAGCTGCACATCTGTTGGTGCCCAGAATGATAGTTTAAAGCCAAGGGTCTGAGTGGGAGAAGAGAGGTGAAGTTAAATGTGCTTCCCGGTTAGCCTAAGTGTGATGATCATTGCCAGGGGTATTGCCCCCCGATTCCATGAGTGATGTTTGTGGAACTACAGCGATGTGAGGTTTTGAAGCAGTATCGCACAGCTGCTTAAGTTCGTAAGGATCCCAATCTGATAAAAGCAGCTTCTCTGAATATTATCCATGTCCTGTATTCCCAGGGTTTCTTCCACTGATTGAACTGGGAGAAGATAGCGCATAAGAGGCTGATGTAGTAGAAAGAGCTGTCAAAAGACACTGAAGGAAAGACTGGAAACAGTAAAACAAAGAGCAAAACTCCTGGGATGGGATGAAAGCTGTGCAACAAAAGAAGCGCTCTAGCTGCTTGTGGTAGAAAAGAGCAGACTTGACTGCAAAGAACAGAGCAGTAATTCATTTTTATAGTTGCTAGATGCAGACCTTGTAGATTTCTCTTGCGTTCTTCCTTTTACTGATTAACATTGCGTTGCCCGAGATCAAAGACGCCAGGCTTGTTTCTAAGGCAGTGATTCTCAGCCTTGAGATCCTTTCAAGGGTGTCGTGCAATGTTAGCACTGTTAAATGCGCAAACATAATTCACAAGATAAATCCCGAGATTTCAAACAGGACTTCATTGTGTTAAAAACAACCTAACATATTGTGGTCTTCCTCAGTTCTTTGCAAAAGAGGAGCTACTCTATTTTACTGTAATTAAAAAAACAACTAACCTGGCATTTTCTTAGGGGTGTCTTGAGTCTAAAAAGTTTGAGAAGAGTGTGTTGGGGTGAGGAGAAGGGATTGTTCTGCCAAAACCAAGCCTCTTTCACACCCTATTTTAAATATATGTCTTTGGGCATCCTGCTGAAAATGGGACAAAGATGTTGATTTCCACAAAACAGGACAGTAGGGACATGAACTTTAATATGGGACTGTCCTGGCAAAAGCAGGATAGCTGGTTACCCAATCTGAACAGGTATCTGGGGATGCCTTGAACAATGCCCCACTTTCTCTAGACATGCTATCAGAATACCTATAAAAGAAAATTAGTATACTACTGCTATGGCAGCTTGCTGGCAACCAAGGGTTCTCCTTTGCTGCAGGCTTTCTCTAGTAGCTGGCTAGCTGGCTTTTAGGGCAGGCCAGGTCAGTAGCCCAAAGCTGTTGAATCAAATCTTGGTCTGTAATAACGACTCCTAGAGTGGACTGTTGATTGCAAGTGTTACAGAAATAAAATTTAAGAAAGACAAAACAAGGGAGGGGGCCCAGGAACCATCATCCTTAGCAAATAATGGAAGGAGACAAAAAGCAGCATCCTATAGTGACTAGTCTACAAACAGGGTAGGCTGAAAGCTGTGAAGGGACTTGTTGTTGTCAGAAAACAGAATAGAAACTTTAGCAGCACATGCAAAGAAATATGCAGGTCTCTGCACATCCACCCTGAAGAATAATATGCTAATAGTTGGTTCACAGCACGTCTCTGACTAAAGGATCAGAGTCAGATGATGGTTATTGGAGTCAGTGACTGTCCTCATGAGCTGGGATCCACACTGGATAACGCAACTAATTTCATACCAGTGATAAGCAGGGAAATGGGAGACAGGAAGGTCTTGCTGTAGCCATCCAGCCTCTGGAAAGCAAGTTTATTCATCAGCTGAGCACTGAGCTCATGCTTACTGGTTGCTCTCAGTTGTGCAGATAACTGACCATTCAGAGTACTAAACCCTGTGGCCGTACCCATATTCTGCAGAATAAAGGCTATATCTGTACTGCGCTTTTATGTACTTATATGTATATATAAGGTACACTTCAGTTTACATGTATGATACCCTGTCTGGATGTGTAGAGTTAAATCAAAGGATGCTTGTATTTGTACAGGGAAATGAAGTGACGATGTAGATAAGAAGCCTCCCAGCAAACACTCAGACAGTCGGGTTATTAACTGTAAAAAAAAAAAAAAGAGATCAAAAGGCACTGGCCACTTACAGAATTCACTCATAAGAAAGGGTTGGGGTGGGGAGAGAGAGTGGGCTGCTAGCATGACGAGACACCTCATGCTACGTAAGCCAATCTGCCTATCCCAGCCAGTGAGGGAGGTAACTAAACTGAAGGCAGCTGCCAAAAATCTGGTAGGTAAAGATAAAGGTTCAAAAAATGCTTTTAGGCACCTAAATTCTACCAGAATCCAACATGGATATGGAGAACCCCCCCACCCCATAAACTGCTTCCTAAAGCCTGTAGCTGGCTGCATTTTCTTCCTCTTTCATTAGAGTTCTTCAAGGACTGAAGTTCCCAGCGTGCCCAAAAGTGCCCAAATTCTGCACTGTGCCCAAAAGTGTCTCCGTCTTTGCAGAGCTGAGCCTGTTGGCATGTAGGCAGTGCCGAAATCCAACCGACTAATAAGCGTTCCTCTTTCCCTTCTGTAGGCATGCTCTGATTATGTCTGCTTCACATTTATTGGCTCAGGCTCCAGACCCATCGCTTTTAAAACGAGGCTGAAGGAAGAGATGATGGTGATGCAGTCCTTTATGTAATAGTTTATTAGCAAAGCCAGGGGGTGGGAGACCAACCTCAATTACTTCACCTTGAGAAAAGTCTTACACTTCCTAGGAGAATGCCTGCCAGGTCATTGACAGCTCCCAGTAGCATGCTCCCACCTCCTTTTGAAGCGGAGACAAGTGCCAGGAAAAGAGTCAGAGAAAAGGAGCAAAAGTGGGCTTGGCTGTTGCCTCGTGGTTAGGACACACATCTGGGAGAAGGCAGGTCTGAGTAACTAAATCTTCCTGTGCACGATAGCGCTCCGGTGCTGACGCATTCGAGTTTAAGCACTGCAGGGCTCGGTGGTGTTGCATCCAACTCCCTTTTTGGATCTGACTTTGTAGGTATAGAGTCCGTTGTTTCATCCCTTTGCTCAGCATGCTACAGACTAGGGCTGTGCGAAGCTTCAGCTGCTGATTAGATTCAGAGGAGATTTGGCCTGATTTCGGAGGGCAAATCTCTGAATCCGAGTCACAGTGGGACTAATTCAGAGGCCCAAATTGATTTGGAGAGCTTTGATGATTCGGGCAGTCCCAGCCTACTGCAGCAGGGAGCTGGACCTGGACTCCAAGCTGGTAAGTAGGGAGTGTGGGGGAGGGGACCATGGGGGGGACCCCTGCCAGGCCCCATCCCCCGCCTGCTCCCCCTGCCCCCATGGCTGCCCCGCCTGCCCCAGCTTTAAAAAATAGCCCCCACACACTGGGTGCTGCCCAGTGGCGGGGGGTTATCCCTACTGCCATCCACTGCCCCATGCTTCACGGGGGGGGCTCTGCCATGAGCCGCTCAACCCCTGCCCGTTCTCCTGTCCCCCCATGGCTGCCCTGTCCTCCCCAGCTCTGGCCCTTTAAGAACCCCCCCCCAAAACCTCGCACTTATTGGCTCCTGCAGCAGCCTCAGGGCTTCTGGGGGCTCGTGGCAGCGCTCCCCACACAGTGCAGGACAACGGGGATTGCCCCCCACGGGGCAGGAGCCGGTGCACCTGGGGGAGTTTCCTTAAAGGGCCAGAGCTGGGGCAGGCAAGGCAGTCTTGGGGGGGGGGCTGGGCCAACGGGGGGTGGAGGGGCTCGTGGCAGAGCCCGCCATGCAGCATGGGGCAGTGGGGGCACCACGGATCACCGCCCCCCCCGCTCCCCCGGGGCAGTCCACACTCACGGTGCTGGGAGCTGGGGCAGGCAGGGCAGCCATTGCGGGGCTGGGAGAGCAGGCAGGGGATGGGGCCTGTGTGCTGATTCAGCAGCAGCTGAATCGATTCAGGACAGCGATTCGAATCGCCAGATCAAACCACTCTCCCCCAAATCAGCTACATCCAAAGCGAATACCAGCCGCTTCGTATAAGCCGACCACAGACCTTTGGGTGCAGAAGCAAGCAATGCTTTGATGGAAAGAGGCTGTTAAACTCATTTCATCTCAGTGTCCCAAAGGAAGGTGACATGTAGATGTCAAATAGTCTGGCCTATTGGGTTAATGAAACAAGGAAATGGAAGCAGCCAGAAATGTAGTCCTCTCACGGTGAAGCAGACAGGATGCCGGGCCTCGTCACCAGAAAGGTTTACTCAGAGGAGACCCACTGTGTAGTTTGACCATTGTGTAAAGCAGCTTCAGGTTATAAATTACGCTAGTCCTGGTATGTGCCAGGGCTTGTGGGCAAACTTAAAAAAGGTGTCAGATTAGAAAAAGAACAAATGGACAAAAACTAGCAAACTGCTGGAGCATCTCTGATTGTGGGTTACCTGCCGAAGAACAACCCACCTGCAGGCCGCGCTAACTCCTTCACATCTGGAAAAGCAGCACAGTTCTCACGTTATGGCGGTAGACGTCTTCTCCTCTTGGTAGCTTAACATCTACGGGGCCTAGATTTATAGACTGGAATGATGATGGAGTAGACCAGCGTAGTAGGGTCCTTATGCAGTTCCTAACCCACTCTGTTCGTCACTCAGACAAAAAATATTTTAAAAAATACTGCAAGGAAAATTGAGCTATGTTGCAAGTGTTATCTTTCTCATTCTGAACTGGGTTTTGACTCTTTTTAGTGTGGAGAGCCTACAAGGAAAAGCCGTGTGTGACTATAGTACACGGGGGTGACAGGTAATGGAGAATGTGATGTAATAAGCAAAGGAACTGTACGGTGAACTATCTGACTTTCCTGCCTACAGGAGTAATAAATAAATAGAGAGATGACTGTGACATATGGTTTTGGTGAAATCCAGGTGGGTATCAGTTAACAAGTAATGACCCTTCATCTTGAGAAACATAATGAAAATATTAAAGAAAGATTTGGCATCGTTTATGTTGTGTTTTGGCATATGGATGTTGTGAAATTAATTAAGTGGTGAAATTAATCAATGACAAACATTTCTAAAAAGAAAGTCTGTTACCAGTCTGTAACATCGTGAGCTTCAGCGTCCCTTTAGGACATACGCTACCAAGAAGTTGTTTATAAAAAGTGTTTAGTCTGATCCTTTGAGCACTTTTTGTTAGTTGGGCTATCAAATTAACATTTTAAATAGAATAATGCTTAAGAGTAATTGTACAAATTAGAAGCCCTGATTTGCAGAGTGTCTTACCTGTTAGACGAAAGATCTGTGGAGCACCAATGCCAGCACATTTGATGTATGCTAGTGATTCTCAAATAGGGTGTTGCGCCGTATGTAGTTAACACTGTTAGGTGTGAAAACATGATTCACACGCTAAACCCAGAGATCTCAAATAGAAACTCATGTTGTGTTCTGCTTTGGTCTTTCTGAGCTCTTCGTAATAGAAGAATTTCTCTATATTTTCTATAGTAAAAAAAACTGAGCGAAAACTGAGTTGGCATTTTCCGAGCGCTTCACGTCTAACCAGGGGTTCCTTCAGTCTCGCAGGGGAGTGCCTCGAGAACGAAAAGACAGAACCATTGATGTATGCTCTTGTTCTCTGGTAGTTTGTGGGCAGATATGGGGCAGGATGATGCTTATCAGGAGCAGAGAGGAAAAAGTATTGATTAGAGATTGCAAAGGAAGAAGGCAATATTGGGTTAGAAGGCAATTGGGTTAATTGACAGCTAGGGCTGTCAATTAATTGCAGTTATCTCATGCTTTAAGATGAATCCTGGTTTTCTCTGTTTAAAAATCTGCTAAGTCTCTGATTTAAAACCCTCAAAATCTGTGATTAAAATGAAATGTCACAAATATTATACATATGTATATAGGTATCAGGTAAACACAATGCTTTATTGATATAGTTACAATTCTAAAGCAGTTTGGAAGCCTACCAGTGCCTCAATCGCTACAATGAAATAAATTCTAAACATATAAATTTTGGTGTTTGATTGAGGGTTTTTTATCATGGAAAATCACAGCTCCCTTTGCTCACCAGGACACGGGTCCAGGCCCCTCACTCCCCATCCACACTCCCCTGGGCCTGCTAGTGCCCCCTGCCCTGGTGAAGGGGCCCCCAGTTGCCAGGGTTATGGGCCAGGGACCTGGGTGCACAGTTCCTTGCCCCCTGCAGCTGCATCCAAGCCCTGGCTGTTGCCAGCAGGAGGTGGAAGATGCTATGGCAGAGCAGTGCAGATCCCAGCTCCCCTTCCCCCATGGGCATCATGGATGGAGCAGAGCCTGTTAGGGGAACAGGTGCGGGCTGCCCACTGCAGGCCCGAGCTCCCCACCCTGCTGCCCTCCCCCCAGGGCCTCTGCAACCCAGCAGGTGGGCCCTGGCATGGCAGGGCAGAGTGGCAGGGGCTGGGTGGGGAAGCTCGTTGCTTGTGCAAGCTCCAAACTACCATGACAAGGTGCCCTCTGCCCACCCAGCAGCAGTGAGGAGCACAACTCCATCCCATCGCCCCTGCTGCTGCTGGTTGGGAAAGAGGCACCTTGCTATGGTGGCGTGAGGCTCACGGCAGCAGCACTGCACCACTTCTCTGCCCTGCTGCACCGGGTAGGAAGGCAGCAGAGTAGGGAGCATAAGCCCACAGCTGCCCCCACCCCGTGCACAAATCTGGGGGACATGTTCTTCCCCTTGCCCCCCCGGGAGTGCACGCAGTGGCAGAAAGCCAGTCCCCATTGCTGCCCCCAGCTCTGTCCTGCTCCCTGCCCTGCTGGAAAGAAACCCTACCCCTGTCCAACTCCCTCCCTCCCTTACAATGGGAGCCTCAAGTCCACCCACCAGATAGACCCACGGGAGCTGCTCGCCTGGCAGCCATGTGCATGTGTACATGCACGTGGCACCCCCTGCCTGACCGCCTTCCTCCTGCTCCCCCCAGCCTCTTGCAGCGCTCACCATTTCCCACGTTTTTCTCCTTTAAAGAAGAAAATCCAGGTTTTACGATGTTTTTCCTTGGTGAATGGGAAACCCGGATTCCTGCTCGTAAGGCATCACTGATTGGGGAACGGATAACTGGAGGAACAGTTGATCTTGTTTTAGCTGTATGTGTGTATTATCACACAAACAACTATTGTGCTTTTTCTCTTTAAACAGAGTACAATAGAGGAAAGTGGTGGTTTGCTACTGAGAGTCCCCCTGTGTGTGCATATCAAGAGTGACTTGGGCCCGTACTGAGACAAAGCACTCTGTGGCTTGTTAAAATTTTCTTCAGATGAACTGGAATGGTTTCCAAGACCAAATCAATCTCTGTGGATCATTTGGAGGTAATGTCATGGAGATGAGATTTTCAAAAGCATTGACATCCAGCTTAATTCTAGTCTGATTAAGTCCGTCACTCGCAGCAACAGGAATAGGTAATTAATAACATAACCTCTGTTCATTGTGGTTATTCTTTACATCAACCATTTAATAAATGCAAATTGCCCGTGTTAATTGATACCTGTCATTTACAAAGATATTCTTTATTTTCAGTCACTTTGGGGTAAAAATGTTAACATTTCTATTTAAAAACATGAATGCCAGTAGATGTTATACAGTACCTTTGATAACTGTTTCCATAAGAATTAAGTGCAGCATCTTCTGGTACTAAATACAGTATTTTTTTAGCAGGAGTTTGGTTTGTTGTTTTAGACCCAGCTGTGCAGTTACTGAACAGTAACAGAAAGAGATACTTAAGCTGGTTTTGTGCTGATTTTTTTTGAGACCATATTCTTATGTAGCTTTCCAGGCACGTGTTATGCACGAATACATTACTAAGAATGTAGCTAGTAAGGTACATACTGTAGAAACTGGCAGCTTTGTCACTGATCATGCAATGAGCTATGGAAAAGAGGACCTGTATTGTCTTTGTTTAGCCCCATTGCTTTAGTGAGGCAGGACTGGGTTCTACCAATGAAAAATTCCCTACATGGTTAAGGCCTGTACAGAAGGATGAAGAAACTCAAAAGAGAAGAAAGATGCTCCAACAAAAGAAGCTAAATGTTGCCTTGTCTCCAAAAACAGGAGCAGGATTGAAATAAAGTTGATAAGTTTGAGTGAGCTATTATTTTTGTTAGGTAGTGATTGGTAGGTAGTGATGGATACTATCAAAGCAGTCTCCTTTTTAGAAATCAGTAATTTGAGACTTGACCTACACAGGGCATTCTTGGACAAGGGCTAGTCTTGAGCCATGCTGCTGTTACACACTTTCCACCAATAAAATGCAAATGAAAATGTAGCTGTTCAATAGTAATTACTATCTTCCTGTTAATTCAAAAAATCACATCATATAGCCAGAATTCATTACCCTATTCAAACAGTGACAAGAAATTCAAGTGCCCACTAAATAGCATTACTGCATAAGGCACTCCTGATAAAAGGACCACATGAAATCAGTCATAAAATGCAGAAATCCTAAGCCTTCCTAATTCATGTATGCATGTTAATAAGTCAGAATAACCAGGGGGCAGGAGAAAGCCCTGTATCTTACCTACAGCTACCATTTATGGTAGATTTATACAAATGGTATGTTCCAGACCCTGTTATAAAACAGTTAAAACCTGTTTGGCCTTTCTTGTGTATGCTAGAGAAAATCCTGTTACAAGTATGATACCTGACTCCCAAAGGTATGCAGCATGATTTAAGAAAATAACATACTTCAATCCATTTTACAAAGATAAGACACTAATATGTGTATTAGTTCTGTTAGGTTACTGCTGGGTCCGAGAACACAGAGGCTGTGTTTAGTGGATATGATACGATGGATAATCAAAACTTGGGAGTTTTCATTTCACAGGGAATTTTAATTTTTTTTTGACATTTTGAATCAGAACAAACACTTTTTAAATTAAAGCTTACTACAAAACAAATTCAAAAGAAACATTCATTGTAGAAAACTGAAATAAAAAGTAGACTATGTTAACTACTGAAGACAGCTACTACTCATTTTGATCTAGAAAAGGTAAGTTCCAATCAAGACTCTGTTCTCTTTGTAATGACATGATCTAAAAAAGATGTTCCAATTAATACTAAGCAGCAGCTACCTTTAATAATTTTAGAAAACATTAGACTGTTACAATTATACGTCAGTATTTGTAACTGATATGCCACAAAATAATGTAAAAACCCATTTTTTTACAGTTTGAAATTTGTTTCAAATTTGATTGCCTCTTTTAACTTCAGAATATTCTAAAACAAAGATTTTTTTTCTAAATGAATTCTGCATTTCGAAACGGTTGTCCTACAGGTATTTTGATTGCTATCTTAGCAGTGTAATAAATTCTGCTAGACAAAGCTGTCTTTTTATTTCCCAGATGGAAAACTTGTTACAGTGAAAGATTTCCAATCAGATCTGTAGCAACTATTTCAAGGTAAGTATCAAGTAAAAATTTAAGTTTGAAACATGGCCTTCATTATCTCATCTGTATGGACAAAGTTTGCAAAACTGGACACAGGTTTGGGTAAGACCAAAGGCAACTTTTATAAGGTAATACAATAATACATTGGGCTAACATTTCATTTACAATTAAGTATTTTAAAAAAATCATAAGGCCTACTTTTTTCTATCTGTACCCTTTTGAAACCTTAAGGCTGTGTCATTATAACAATATTGTATTAAAACTTTTTTTTCTGTCTTAAATACAAACGTGACATTTTGTCAAATGTAAAAATGTTGATGATAGCACTGATTATTAAAGCTTTCCTTTACAAAAAGGTAACCCAAACCAAACAGAGAAATTTGCCACAGTTATTAATTTATCGTATGCACGATGGATAACCAAAGAATGTCCAATATTCTGACAAATACCAGTTTCAGCTTTCAAAATGATGTGTTTTGTCACTTATTTTCTAAGCAGTCTGGCAAGGACTTTGTACAGATGCAAGACTCAGCGTTCTGAATTCATTTGTTCATTCTTCTTAGTGCAATATTAAAGCAGGCAACTCACTGAGTTGCTGATGTTGTTTAGATCAGGGAATCATAAGGTTAGAGGGGACCTCAACACCTGACAATCATTCTAGTCAATGACAATGGCTGCTACGATCAACACAAGCTTTGGCCCATCCTGCTGATTTCTGACCAATTCAAAATCAGCACTTCAGTTCCCAGGGAGATCGTTCAGAATTGACAGTGAGCTAGACCTGACAGAACTGGACTTCCTTGGCTCAGCTCATCAGCTAATATACAGTTGTGTAATCCTACTGAAACTTAGTGAGTTACCAATTCACATCAGCTGAGGATCTAGTCTCTTGCTTGCAGTTATCTTACAATATAAAAAATTGCACTATTATTTAGAGAAAAAGATACTGTCTGGAAATCATCAAATCACTATTGATTTATCAATGGACGCACACAGAGGGTCAAAAAACACGTTGTGCTCACATATACTGTAGTCTAGGCTGAAAGCACAGCTGCCGTTTACCTCACAACCAGAATCTAAATATTAAAAACATAAATACATTAACCATATACATTTACACAAAACAGCAGTAGCAATATTAAGGAGATGTAGTGTCTACTCTATGTAAACTACCTAGTCTTAATATGGATACAGTATCAGAATAAATGATACCTGATATGTAACAAACCCTTCTTTAAAAACCAATGGCAGTAAAATAGCCAAAGTTTGTATCCAGGCCTCAGATTCAAATTATGAAGTCAAATCAATTTAATTGTATATTGCTGAAATAGCAGCACTATGGGGAAATGCAGAGGGCAGCTATTACCATTGTTGTCTGAGCTGGTGATATCTTTTAGTAGTATTTGGGCATGTCTACGCATTCATTACTGTGCATTTAGTTTAGTACTTTAATAAAATACTAAACTAAATGTATAATACCTAAAGTTACTGTGCAGTAGCACTGGTGCATGGTTATTTAGTGACACTTACCATGCATTAGCCTAATAATAACTGCACAGTAGACTATTAGCACAGTTTCTGTCATGACACGCTATTAGGCCAATACGCAGTATGTGTCTTGTGTAAATACACCCTTTAGCTACAATTTGCCCCTTTAATGGGGTATAAGAAGTGTGGGGAGACGACGTTCAATATGATCATCCTGTAGGCATGGAATGATCAGGAACAAGTTAACGGTAGCATCCAATACTGGCTTGGAGTTTATGTCCTTAGACATTATATAAGTGGAAGTTCACTAGGATTGCACAAAATAAGCAAACAAGAAGTGGTCACTCTTTAAATATTTCTCCTTTTTGCCCAAAGGATCGGAGGAGGGGGGTTACACACTTGATGGGAGTAGGATTAAGGGGAAAGGGGAGATTAACAGATGTTCTTTTCCAGTCAACTTGCATTGCTAATGTCTTTCAGAGCAGTGGCCTTTCTTTAAGATCACATCATCCAGTCCAATGTCGCCAGTTCTCCCTTTTCCCTTTTCGCCTTTGAAAATAACCTGGGGAAAAGATGACGTCTGAATGAATAAAACTTGTGATGAGAATGGCTACGTGTTTAGAAAAGTCCCAGCCATAATGTAACAAGAGCACGGCATGAAGGAACTCAGGCATGTCTCTGTTTTGGATCATTAAAGTGTGCTTATGAATTCATCACTTTCTAAATGAGCTGTCGATCTGTGGATTCACATCTTGTTTTGTTTTGCTTTATTTTCAATTTCTAGGCTCGCTTTGCAGTCCTTTTTATTTTCATGTTCCTGACAGACACACACAGGGTGGAAATACCTAGTATGTACTGATATAGGCAGTTGTCGGACTGGGAATGTGGGCATCTCTTGCTAATGATCTTTCTATATAGATGTAAATGATTCCATTCACTGCTCAAATACCTCTGTGATGAAGGAAGCGAAGTGGGCTAAGTTCTGGGTTGCAGTTCTTGTTGGGAACATGGGACTCATTGTGAGCATATGTTACTGTGAATACTTCCCCAAGTAGGACATCTATGTGCCCTTTTCACTCCAAGAGCAGACGGCAGTCTAGGCCTGACACCAAGCCACTGAAACTGCTCTCTGTTTGGTTCCCCAGGATGTAATATTTCATTGTACTGGGTGAAGTGGTCCCGAGCTTAAAACTACAGTTTTATAACTGCTTTGTTGCAAGTGGGGCTGCCTGGGCTTGAGGGGAAGAAGTGAGGCAGGGAGAGAGCCAGAGAGGAAGACGGTCCCAGAGTGGGCAGAGTAAAGTCAAGTCCAAGTGAGGACAGAGGGAACTGGAATGGCCCAATAAAGACTGTTTCTCAACAGTCTGCTCCAATTCCCCTCTTCTTTAAAAGAAAACACTCCCTCCTTCCCAGGAGCTGGCTAAAAAGGAACCACAGATCGTTGGGGAGGCAAGGGATTGAAAAGAGCTGGGATCTCAAAGACAGGGACTTCCCCCTTGTGAAACCAGGCTAGGGCTAGCTGCAGGAGTCCTCTTAGGAAAGGGAGACCAAGTAAAACTGCTTTTTAGGGACTCCCAAGAAAGAATTTTCCCCTCTCTCTCAAAGGGGCACTTGATCCTTGCATGACAACCTCTAAACGTAATGTTGTCTTCAAAACATACCAAACTATCACAAATTTTGTTTGAACACACTTTAAGGGAAGTTTTCATTTTCAAATAGACATTGCAAATTGCTCAGTGTGGACACTAGATAGTTCTGGCTTGTAGAAATGATACAGTCTGAATAAAATCTGTCTGTGATGTGACAGAGCAAATGGTTTTCGGCCTGGGTGTCAAACATACTCAAACATACCAAACTAAGCTTTATGTGTAAAAATTTATAGTTGAGGGGGAAAGCTTAATGGGCAAGTGAAATGGAAAGTGAGAGAACCACGATGGAAATGTACTATAGATTGCTCCTCAAAAGCTTTGTATCAGTTTGAATCAATCCACAATCATCAAGGTTTCCTCACCCATGCTGCTGCATATTCAAAAGGCCAAGCTGTTTGCTTTAACATGAGCAAATATTATTTTTGTTCATAACTTGAAAACTAATTCAAATATTCTCTCATTGCAGTCAGAGGAGCCTGACACATGCCTACCCCTAAAAGAACAGAGGAAGCACTCAGTGACTGGCAAAACTGGAGCTCAACTAAACTGATGTAGGGAAACCAGTAGTCATTTAAAAAAAAAATATATGGATTGCTATCTTGAAATCCAATTGTATTTATATTTATTAAGCTTGGTTTGTCTGTGACTGACGGGCTCTCTTAGTTGTGGTAGCTCAGATCTTTAAAACTATGCCGACAAGAGTAGGGAAAATCAGAGGATAAAGATGGAGATGTGTTTATAACCCA
Organism: Caiman crocodilus; assembly: GCA_030014935.1. NCBI lineage: Eukaryota > Metazoa > Chordata > Crocodylia > Alligatoridae > Caiman > Caiman crocodilus. The sequence continues at coordinate 21,443,881 of JAGPOW010000229.1, forward strand.
TCTTCTAAGAGGGCCTATACCTGGTTTACAAGTTTTCCTGACTGCTATTAGTATTACCTTTATCTGGTTTTGATTGTAGGTGTTTTTACATGGAAGGTGTAGGGGGAAACTAATGCAGGAGTCCAAATAATCTCCCCTCTTACTCCAGGGTCAAAGATAAATTCAGTTGATTTTATTTAGAAATCAATTGTACGCTGGCACCGAACCACTGCTCCACCTCCTAGTCCCCTCATTTTACCAAACTAAAACAGCTTATCCAATTGTACTTACGCTCTTGAGGCCTGAGCCGTGTAAAGTTAAGTGTGTTTGTCTCCAGCCATGGCCACCATTTCTTCCCCAGACTGCTGGTCCATGAGTACCATTTTTTCTCACAAATACTTGGAGTGCACCAGGATGTAGTCCAGATACCTTGTGTCTAAAGGACAGGCACAAGTCCCCTGACTGAGCCAGCTGGCCAAGAGACAGGATTAGCCGTGCTACTCTTCCCTCTTTGTCCTTGGATTCAGAGACTGTAAGATACCGCCCACCTGCAAGAGAAAAAGAAGTTCTTTCAAAATGGTCTAATGAAGGGGTGGGCAAAATACAGCCCACGAGGCCAATCTATCTGGCCCGAGGGGCACCTAAAAAGTGTAGAAAATTAATATTTCTCTGCCCTTGGTTCCTGTCATTTTTAGGACCCAGGGGAAGCCCAGCAGGCTCCAACAACAGCGGGGCTGCCTGGCCCTGCCCTGCCCTGCCCCGCCTCCCAGCTGGAAGCCCCTGCTGGGGCTTGACCTAGGTCCCTGTGGCTAGTCTGTGCTGGAGCTGCGGGAAAGTGCGGGGGGGACCCCAAGCAGGGAAGCAGCCCCTTCCCTGCCCTGTGGCCCATGCTGCAGCTGCTTGAAGCCCCCCCGGGACTGCCCGTGTCGGCTCCAGACAGCCGCGCGCGGGCGGCGAGTGCCCGCCATGGGGTAAGCAAGGGGTCACTTTTCCCCACAATCAGCACCAGCTTCTTCCCTGCTGGCAAACAGCAGGTCAGGGCTGTGCACTCCGCGGGGCTGGGGGGCGTGAGCGCGCAGGGAGCCAGTGGGAGCACAGGGCCCACACTGGTGCCCGGGGTCAGTGCTGACGGGGCCCAGAGCAGGGTGGCAGGAGCGCGGGGTCCCAGCTGGCAGGGGCTCTATGGAGCAGAGCTAGCTCCCCCCTCTCCCTGCTGGTGCAGCCGAGCCCAGCTCTACAGACCCCTGCCAGCCTGCACCCTGGGCCACTGGTCCCAAGATGGTGACCAGGGGGTGGGGCACCTGTCAAGGGGTGGGGCTACACATGTGACAGCCTGCCAAAACTGGGTAAGTAGCGCTATAACAAAGTTATAGGGGCTTAACTCCCACCTAAGCCCTGTCATGATCTCAACTAGTATGAAGTGGCACCTAAAGTCCCCAATTATTTGGCGGGGGGACGACACAGAGCACACTGTACGCATCCATACAGCTTCATGCAAAACACAACTGTTCCTGTAGCACGACGGCACATCTGTTTTCCCCATTGTCCTAAAAGTAATAGCACTTGCCTAGGAACTCATGGTGAGAGCAGCCAAGGACTCTGGTCTCTACAGTGATTCAAGCAGATTATCTCCAGCTTCCCAGAATAGTGGCCTCACCAAGTTGTGGGTTAGACTGGATGAGCACACCTTTTGCCACTCCTGTTGCAGCTGGCTTCCTTGGAAGCCAAGAGTAGAGAATTCATGGGGCCGGAACAAGAGCAAGCAATAGGGAGCCTGATGCTGTAACCTACTGGTTATGGTAGTCCCTTGAGGAGGGAGCCCTGTGTGCTGGTCTCTACTGCAAGCATTATTTCTGCATTTAAACCACCTTACTGAGCTTGAGTCAGTCCTTCTTGCTCCCTCTACTGCTTATGTTAGACAGGTGCTGAACATAAGAACTTCATTCAGAAGCCTAGTCATATCCCCACTGCTTTAGGGGGAGATGCCTACATAAAAATATTGGTTAATAAATAGAAAGCAGAGGTCCCTGTGGCAGTGCAAGGCCAAAATCAAAAACATATGTAATCCCCAATAAATTCTTCCACTGAGTCTTTCATGTTGGCATTTAAAACTATGAAGATAAAACTATGATAAATGAAACTTCACAGCTTACAAAAACCCTTTGACCAAACCAAGAAAGTATTAAAAAAATACTTCAAAGGTAAAAGTTGGAATGGGACCCTAGAGGACATGACTGATCTTGCGAATCTCAACTGATGAGGAACGTGGGGATATAAGAGGTTAAAAATATCCAGCTGAGAGCTCCATGTGCTCTAAACCAAAAACAAACAGCTTTCACCAGCAAATTGTCAAACTCAAAATTCACTGTAAGGATCTTAACGTTAATTAAGTTGTAAAGGTCACATAAAATCTCAGCTATTGAAGTTAGTGAGCCTGGAAATGTTTTGCATTTTGCAGAGATATACAGCATTTAGCTAATCCTAAAAAAATAAAATTAAAAAAAATCAATAAAAAAAAAAATCAGCTTTTCCGTACGAGTCCTTGTCTAATCTATTCCTAAAACTACACAACCAACCCTGTCTCACAACTGCAAGGCTTATTGCCCAAAGACACCAAAAGCACCCTAAGCTTCCCACAGGCAGAGCAGGAGGATAATGGCAGTTCATGTCCTGATGCTGAAAGGGTTATTAAAATGCACTTAAGAGATCGAAGGAAGGGAGCCACACCTCCCATTAGAGGAAGACCAAGCCCCCTGCCCCCCAGTTTGAACCAGTCGGATCATGGGGTAAAATTCCTTCCCAAATCCCATTGTGGTGACCAGTCTGACCCCAGGTGGAGGAATCAGGTACCTCTAGGTTTTAATCCCAGCACTCGTGTTGTCACACCCCAGTCCAAACGCCCCAGGCTTCGCCAATACTTCTGAGGAAGGTTAAAAAAATAACTGTATCAATAGAAGGGGGAACAATTCCTTCTTGGCCCCATTTAAGGCCCTCTGAAATTGTCCCATTTTTTACCCTAAACTCAAGTTAAATGTCTTTTCTTTGGTTTGGCCATTTTAAATATTGTCTTACTATTTGTTTTAAAAAACGCCACGATTTTAAATCAGAGTTATCTATGTTTACAAGCAACCATTAATGCGACTTTTGCCAACACTGCCATGGCACTGCAAACAAATGAAATAAAGGAAAAAAATCCATATTTTCTTAGTCCCTGTTTCAACAAAATGTTTGCACATCACATTAGTTTCGAGAAGATTAAATTTAATGCTTCGTGAGGGCCTCTAGGCAGGTACATATAGTAGGATCCACTTACAGCTGTGTCTGCTAGGCCTTTTTTCTGTGCAGTCTTTGCAGCAATGCATCTGAATGTTAAAAATAAATACACTGGTGCAACCTATTGCAAATGGGTATGTTGCTATGAGGGTGTTTGTTATCCTGACACATTCCTCTGGACACCAGTATACCTGCATCTGCTCTAGATGACTGTACTGATTTACCTAAAGCTGTAGGCAATAAATTTGACTAAGTACAAAAATGAAATGGTACAAGTGTAGACAAGCCCCAACTGGGATGGAGCTTCATAGTTAAACCTGTTTTTTGCATATAAGATCAACTGACAAAGGAATACCCAGGCGCCTTTTAAAATGAAGATTTTTTAAATGTGTAAAATACACCTCAGGGGGTTGAAAAGTAAAAGCCAGAAGTTAGTTGGCCAGCTGTGAGACTAAATCTGTGACGCAAGGTGGTGAGTTGGGCATGTTTGTTTTGCAAACAGATTTTAACAGGTTATGTCATGTCAATAGCAACAGTGTGCGTCTCCTGGAAGAGAGACCTAGTTAGCCATATTAGTCTGAAGTCAAGCAGAAGGCAAGTCCGATTTTCACCTTATAGACTAACTACATTAGAGGTATATGCAGCAGAGGCTTTTGTGAGCTGGAGCTCACTTCATCAGATGCTGAGAAAGGAGGACACGCACAGAGCAACCTATAAAGTCGAGACAGTGATTTGGGTACAAAAGGTAGGAAAGGAGGGGGAGGGAGGTGGTGGGGTGGGGGAAGAACCCAAGCAAAGAATTGGTAGAAACAAAGGGGTCACAATAGCTAAAACCTGTACTTGTGTTTTACAACCCTACTTGTGTAGACCACACTTAACATAGTCCAGTGTCTGGATGATTTCTTGTTCTGCAATCCCCTGTTCAAGTCAGTTCAAGGTTTGCTGCCTAAGAACAGCTGCCCTGAGGTCAGCGATGAAGTGTCTGGGGAGGTTAGAGTGCAACTCCACAAAGGCCTGTGGCAGAACACTTTAATTTCCCTGTCTATATGAAGCAACAGCTGGACATTATCCTTGATGTAAAGCGATGGTGAAACAAGGTAGGAAAAAACACTCTGTGCCAGTCAAGTTGCATTTTTTTTCCAGCTGGGACTTTTAAAAATGGTGATATCCCGAAACTGTACGCAACTCATGGATGAACTCAGTTAGTCTGATACTCAAAGTGAGCCCAAACTCAGAGTACTTAAACTGTCTCTCTTTCCTCATGCAAAGCTCCAACTGCTGCAATTAGCTAAGGGTTTGGCACTGAAAAGCTTCACTAAATGTGTTGTATAAACTGTTCCAGAACACATGCCTACTTTCTGAACCAACTAAAATAGTTATCTGAACTAACTAACATAGTTATCGGCCTAATAATTATTTCTTTTCTGCCCCTGAGATGCATGAGGGGAGAAAATATACCACCTGAGCAGCGTTATGTGGCGGTACCGTATTAGTTTCATTCTAGATATACCAGTGCAAGCCTGTTGAACAAATGTAATCAGTAGTGCCCCCCTGGGCAAAAGGAGTGCAGTGTCCATACCCTCCCTGCCTTCCCCAAGGAGCAATGGTGCCTTTACAGCAGTGCAACACCCTGGCCCATGTACCAAAATGCTGAGGGAAAGACTTTCCTACAATCATTCTCCCCTGACTTATAATTAGGGCCTGATTTAAATTGCAGGCCCAGCTTGCAGCGCTGTGGCTCCTTCAATTTTGGAGTTGCCATTATGCCCATCGGACCCACCGCTTGCTCCTGATGGCTGGGAGGCAAAAATCACAATTTTAAATATGTCGCAGTTTTGGCGTCCAGTCCAGTCAGCTGCAAGCAGTGGGACACAACAACCGTGGCATGTTTAAAACGATGGTTTTTGCCCCCCAGTCATCAGAAGCAAGCACCGTGCGGCAGGGCTGACAGGCCCCTCTGCCAGTCAGGGGCAAGGAGCCGCTGTGCCGCAAGTGGTGCCCACGAGTCAAACCAGGCCCTACTGATGGTATTTTACAAATGGGAATGCATTTCCCATTACTATCGACAATTCATTCAAGTACACATGCACGTCATGTACTGGAGGCTGCTGCGCTTCAGTACGTGACATAATCCTGAGAGAGCTAATGAAGAACTGGAGGAGTGTGTCTAAAATCCATCTCTGCGGTGCTAGGGTGTTCAGCACTGTGTTTAAAATAATGCCACAGTATTGCCATTGGTACTACGTGGGTAAATACACTGGTGACAGATTTCCAGCCCTGCGCGTTTGTGATTTCACCAAATTTTTTTGTCAGGAAACTAACTCCCAGAGTGTCATTCTGCAGGAGTTTACTGCCCCGCAATGAATACTAGTTTGGATCCAGGGAGTCAAACTTTTGAATTACTTTATACTGAATTTCCACAAACTCTGCTGTAAGTTGGGAAGTTAAGGAGGAACCTTGCATCTAAACAGGAATCAGAACGTCCAATTTTGCCTCTGATTTTAGCAATAAGAACCACAAATTAAATTTACACACAAATTTTAAAAATAACTTCATACCTTGTAACTACGATATTTGCTCTCAAATATGAAATATACTGATGAAATATATAAATACCTTCTTTTCTGGTCTTCTCTATTCTTTAGAGAGAGAGCGAGCGACCATTTACTGAATATATTTGTTGTTTCATCAGTATTCCTGGTTTAGAAATACAAGCTAACATAACAGTCTAGGTGCTCAGTAGATGTAGACTTTGGTAGCAAAGTTGGTAGCTATTTACTCCAAAACTTTTAAAGGAAACCAAATTGGGTCCTAAAACCTTTACACTAATCTGATTTGTAGAAGCTGAGAAAATTGCTGGAAGTATGAGAGAAGTTTTGTTACATTAAAATATTAATAATGTCAGAGCAACAGCTCCTTTTCTGATCTCACATTCACTGTACTGAACAGAAAGCTACAAAAAACCTTCAGAAACTGGGATTAGGAATACAAATTCATCACCATCCTTGGCACTGAAGACCGTGGACTAAAAACAGATAATGGCTTTGTGGCTTATTACGATCTACCTGCTCTCTCTGCCAATCCCATTGCACTCCACAGGTAATAACAGCCTTTTCCCCCTCTGAATGGGTTTCCACATCATTCTGTGATTCTGTCTGTCTTTCTCACTAGGGGGTAGGAAAACATGGGAACAGGTTACAAAGGGAGGTTGCAGACTCTCTGTCCTTGGAGGTTTTTAAGACCCAGCTAGACAAATGGGAAGATTTCGTTTGGGATTGGCCTGCTTTGAGCAGGAGGTTGGACTAGATCAGCATTTCTCAACCAGAAGTGGCTCACAAGAAAGGGTCACAAACAAACTTTAGAAATGGATTCCCCCTTCAAGGACAAAAACATGGAAACCGTGGCTTTCCCCTTGCAGGCTGGCAGAGTTCCAGTTTGCAAGAGGCTGCTTGGGGTCCCCCAACCATACCCCCCCCGCCCCTCCCAGACTGGGGGGGCTGGGGCCTGGGGGCAGGGGACGGCAGGTCACCGGAGGGGCTCTGGTACAGAACTGGCCATCGACGGTTACAAATAGGCCCTCGTCCAAAAAAGGTTGTGAACCACTGGAGTAGATGACCTCCTGAGGTCTAATTTTCTATGATAACTACCTTATCTATTCTACTGCACTCTCTTGTTTTAAAGCCATTCCTTTCCCAGTCTTTGCTCCTACCTTACAGCCTCCTCCATGCCTTTACGTTACTGGTTTTCTTTTACATATAGAATTATACACAAGCTGTTGTTCTACTTGTTATTTAGTTCAGGCTGGTTCTGCTTCTTTCACAGACCTAAGGAAGAGCACTTTGTGCCTGAATTATACAGTTGATGTGTCCCAATTATACAGCTGATCGAATATCACCAAAAAATACTTGCTTCTCTTCAAATGCCATGGGAGTTCTGCCTCCCATTTTAAAGGAAGTGTGCTTCAACTCTTAAGCTACAACAAGTGAGGTGGGCATCAAGACTGTCCTACCTGATGGATCGGCAACTGGTTCCCAATGTAAATCATCATCTTTATCCTTGATCCAGCCACAGAGACCGCTATCAAAGTTACAGCTGTGCACCAGGGTACCTACAAAGTATAAAACAAAGATGCATGGAAACAGCCCCGGATTCTTGTGGCTGCTGAATTACGCAGCAGCTCGGCATGGATAAAATCTACGAGTCTTGCCTGTCAAAATAAAGTACAACATAGGGAGCTACACAAAAAGAATCTGCATCCACGTTAACAAGTCACTGGAGAACAACATTATCATTTTGTTATTTATACATCAACACAAAGGTTGTGTTAGTAAATTTTAAGAGGCAATTTGAGTTGGTAAAGGAAGAATGAAGACAAATTCATTTAAGGAACAGAATTAAAACAAAGATGCTATAAAAGACAGATATTTAACTTTTGATTATGCATTTTGTGACAAAATCACCCTCTGTCTTCCCCAGGATTGGGACACTTTGGGCTGGGCGGGGAGAATGTAACACCCATACATATTTAGGGTTGTGTGTGGTCAAGTGACTCTGGATTTATTTTGCTGTGAATCTTGTTTGCGCTGTATATATTGCTTGCTCTGGACCATCTCCCATCCCTCCTTATTGCATCTAGACCCTTTGTCTACAGTTTCCCACCAAGTAACCTGTGGAACCAGTTTGGTGACTGGTCACTCCGGGGGCTGCTGACCATGTCATCAGGGTTCAGATAACGCCTGTTTCTTACCCAGAAATACTACCAGTGGGTAACCCTCCCTAAGGTCTGCAAGGTCTGTGTACCCCAGGCTGCCAGAGCCCAGAGCCCAGGTGATGGCAGCGATTAACCCCAGGCTTGAGGCTGCGTTCCTGGAAAAGGGTCGGCTGGACATAAGGGCCCCAGGGGAGACGCACGAAACGTGGTCTTGGTTGGGCACAGTGAGACAGGTGGGTCAACACAGTAGCGCCTCCTACTGTCTTGCCACACACATTTGTAGCCAAAGAAACATTTAAATAAAAAATGGAAGTATCAATTGGGAGCTGTGATAATTACCTGGATCATCATTTGCTTCATACTCATCTGCACTAATCCCTTTTTCAATTTCAAATATTTCAAATAGATTATTGCTCACTCCTGGCTGGCGTGGAACTGTAAGAGAAAGTATTGAATAAAATGTATGAGATGGATAAGGAATCACTACCTTTATCTTTAATAAAAAAGAAACCAAAAGAAAGCTTCAGGCATTGTGCTCTTCTTGGCGCATTCAATATACTTAATTATATTTTGCATGAAGTTTCATAAACTGCCTACCGCTGTGATTTATGTTGCAACATTTGTCTGGGACCCATAAAACATGATTCCAAATGTTTCAAGGGCTTCTTAAATGAAAAATGTTTTTAAAAAAGTCTTGTCCTTGAAACACAGTTTCTCCCCAGAGCTCTTCTTAAGAAAAGCTGTTTCTACGTACAATAAAATGGTACAAAGCATTCTGCGATAAGGCCCCTATACAACAGCTTCTCAAAGGGTCTGGAGCCAACTTCCACCTGGGGGAGTCCTTCAACTGACATCATGGTCACGTAGGAGAATAAGCAATAACGTCTTATGCATCTGAACAGCACTTGGAAACACAGAGGCCATGACATGACTACTGAGCTACAAAAGAAGAGAATATACTTTGTGACTTAAACCGCCATGTTACTTCACCCACCCCCTGTGTTTTAGTTTTCCCATCTTGCTTTTTTCATCAAAAGGCTGTTCTGAGGCTGAGCTAAGTAATATCAAAGTACCAAACTATCAGCTCTTTCAGACAGGGACGGTCTATTTATAATTCCTAGCGTTCCTGGGACCCTCATTAGTGCCTGGGTCTCCTGGCCACTACTGTGGTACACATAATTAAAAGCCTGCCAAGTGTCACCCATTTTTCCTTGCTGCCATGTTTGGCTCTTAAATTCTCACCCTTTGCTGGGCAGTGAGAGCTACAGCTACAGTGTGACTAGTGGTGTCCCTCAGGGTTCAGTACCTGGACCAGTGCTTTTCAACACATTCATCAATTATTTGGATTTGGGTATTAAAAACTAGCTAGTAAAGTTTGCTGATGACACTAAACTATGGGGGAGTGTGGTTATGCCTGAAGACAAGCTGACAATAAAGGCTGACATGGGCAGGCTTGCGAGGTGTGCAGACCTCAACCTGATGCCGTTTAATTCAGGAGAAATGTGAAGTCCTCCATGTGGGGAGAAATAATTCACAACACACTTACAAGCTTGGCAGTGCTACACTTGCTAGCACCACATCTGAACAAGACCTGGGTGTCATGATGGACAACAAAATGAACATGAGCCACCAATGCAATGTCACAGCTGGCAGACCTAATCAGACACTGATGTGCATCTACTGAGGCATCTCAAGCAAGGCTTAGGATGGCATCGTCCCTCTCTACTCAGCCTTGGTGAAACCATAGCTGGAGGTCTGCGTCCAGTTCTGGATGCTGCACTTCAAGAAGGACGTGGAGAAGCTTGAGAGAGTCCAAAGGAGGGCCTCATGCATAATTAGAGGCCTAAACACCAGGTCATACAAGGAGAGGCTGAAAGACTTGGGACTCTTCAGCCTGGAGAAGAAAAGACTCAGAGGGGACTTGGGGGCAGCCTATAAATATATAAGGGGCATACAACAGGGCCTACGGGTGCATCTATGCATCAAGGCCTTCCAGGGGAGGACAAGTAATGATGGGTACAAGCCAACTGAGGATCATTTCAGGCTAGACATGAGGAAAAACTTGACTTACAAGCCAACTACCAAGGATTTGGAACATGGCCCTGCAGAGGTGGTGGTCATCCACCGTGGTGATCTTCAAAAAAAGTCTTGACCCTCCTCTTGCTGGGGTCACCTGATTCCAGCAGTCTTTCCTGCCCAAGTGCAGGGGTGCTAACACCGATGAAACTATGAAATGCCTCCAGCTCTGAGCTGAGCAAGGTAGTTAGCTGTGTTAGTCCAATGTCAGGAAAGGGTATGGCAGTACAACACCTGAGAGAATAAGTGGTTTAGAGGGCTAAGCTTTCACAGCTCCTAGCAAAGCATAGCTTAGTCCCCTCTGAACCCGTCAGGCTCTAAGGCAGGAGTAAGCAACCCCTGGTCCGGTGCTGGAGCACGGCACACAAAGGCATTTTGCGGAAGGGGTGCGGGCTGCAGTGCCACAACAAGGATCAGGCCCCGTGTGGCTCCCCTGCCATCTGCCCTTAGCACATCAACATCTTACACGGCGACGTTGCGAGTGTTTTTGCCACTCTGCCCAAAAACATTGCCGACCCCTGCTCTGACGCTGGCCAGTTCTGAACTGATGTTAGGTGAGCTTCCGGACGTAAAATTTCCCTTCTTCAGGTCAGACATGAAGGAGGGAACTTGGTGCATGGCCGCTTGTCTAACATCTCTCCCAACTATACAGCTGATCCAATAAAAGATACCACACGAAAAAAGCCAAACCTTGCTTCTCATGTATATCCTGGACCCTCACAACCATAACAGTCCAACTCTCCTCCCATTCTAATCCTCAGTCACATGGGAGAGATGGAAAGGGGCCGTATATTTCGCTGCTTATTTCTGATCTCTTCCCAGTTAAGAACTGAGAAAGGGAAGCAAAGGCATTTGACCTTTGCCAGCTTATCTGGCAGAAGACACCGGATGGCCAAGGTGTGAGGTGCCACTTCTGGGCGCTGGGAACGTCAAGTCCTCAGTCACCTCACGAAGAGCCTCATGCCGCCCCGCTACTCTTCCTGGTTTCAGCTGTCCTCTACCCATTTCCTCCAGTCTCCTGATTGCCCCGCCATCCTACAAGAAAACATCTCACTGGAGCATGAGCCTTGCAAGCATGAAGGACTCAAAATGGCCGACAGTATTTTGATGAAAGAGTTAAAAAGAAAACAAGTGAAAGAAAAGAAGTGGAAGCTTTACCTTTTGCCACAGAGTACACAGAATTTCATATCCAAAAGGGAACCATCTCAGAAAGACATGAACAGTTCAAATGGAGCAATTGATTAAAAAAAGAAACGAGGACATTCAACCTCAACCTTAGTTTTTGGTGTAATACAGGTTCTGCCCCCCTGGAGCTTCACCCAGATGCATGAGACGCTAACAAAAAAAAAGCCCTCACTCCTTAAAATGTAAAAGGCCTTTGTGGGAACCAGAGCCGCAGAATTAAGACCGTTACACGCACCCGACACTTCATTATGCTGCCCCCCGCGTGCCCTGACCCCGACATGCCAAACAATTCCAAAGATCCTCACAACGGCTCCGCACATCCTACAGCATCCTCCTAACTATGAGCCGCGTGCCAAATTTAAGGGCCCAGATATAATACACAAACATTATGCCTGAAGGACAGCTGTACACTGTAGCTAAATAATTTCATTTGCTACAGCTGTCTTGAAAATTCCTCTTTCAGAAATGTAACATTTAATGACAGCAGTAATGTGTTGCAGACTTATCTCCAGATACTAAACTCTATGGTGGCACTTAAAATACTTGTGGGGACATTCAGTTACTTACACCATCAAAACGCAGAATAAAACCTAGACAAATGTTGCAATTCACAGGTTTAGAAGACGTTCTAAAGCATATTTACAGGGCTTTCCTGTGACTGAGACTAAAGAGGAACGGATATAGGATTCTCAACTGAAATAAGTATGGCTCTAATTGTACTAAATCACATCCAGAATTAGCAAGAAAAACCTTCTAGGCAGAGTCCTTTTGCTGCTGATTGGATGTGTCAGTAGCAGAGCTGAACATACAACTCCAGCCGGTAAATGATCTCTGCAAATCCATACACAGCATTTGATGAAGGGGGCCTGTAAAAGTTGGTGTCTCTGAACCTGTCGATCTATAAGGTACCACACTTCCCTACCTCCTGCCTATAAAATGTAGAAAATTCAATATCAGCAAGTTAAGTAAATGTTAAGTTAAATCAAGATTCGAGTAGCTTTTGCAGTATATGGCTACGACTTTTAGAACCAGAATAAAAAAGCCACCGTTTACAGTAACTGGCTAACCAACTATAACGCCTTTAAAGCTTGAAGGCTACACGTCATGACAAACTGTTGTATGGAAAGATGTCATATTAATAATGAAAAAACCAGCAAACTAAAGTACTCTGGTAAGTGGGTACTTTCCTTTTTGTTTTATTCGTCTTTAGGAAGTTATTTTTTCTTTTCCTCGTTTTTCCCCACTGTAAGCTCTTTAGTGCTGGAAAGGTATGTTTTTGTGTTTGTCAGCACTGCAGGCCATATTCCTAACCGCTTACTCATGCTGAATAATAACCTGCTCCACTAATAGGCCCCATAACCTCAGCGTGGCTATTTGCAGAATAAAATACCATTAATGAGCTAGAATCTGGCTCTTTATAATAAGTTATTTCCCCCATTTGATTTTTTTAATATTTTGGTTAGCTTATTTTTCTGCATAACCTGAAAACCTAACTTACAATACCACTTACCACCTGGCAGCTTAAACATTAATATACAGAAGCAGACGATAATTTACCTCAGCCAGACCACAAGTCTAAATTGAAATCTTAAAAAGACTTTCACTCTCAGTCCTGCTCATCCTTCCCAGCAGTCTCACCAAACAAATGGCATGCCCACGTTATCAGATTCAGTCTGCCCTAAAAATGCCCCCTCATCTTCTTGGATATGAGAGAAATTGGTGTCGCGTGAAAGCTTCTCTTTCGTTGGAGCTGCAATAGTTGGCTCTCAAGAAGGCAAGTTCAGCATGTTGTTTTTAAAAGGCGCTATTCATCCTGGTGCTTAAACTCGGGTTGGCCAATGCTAAACCAGGACCTTTTGAATTCTTAAAAATCCCTAATGTTTCCAGAACAGAGGCAAAACTCCTGTTGACACCAATAGGCATATTTCGTCCCAGTAAAAAGTGCTGAATTTTATAGCGGAGGCTGAATTTCACCGGGAGAAGCAAAGGAATACCTCTTCACCTCCGCGCTGGAGGTCCAGCCTGTGTTCGCGTCCTGTGGTTTTTGCGCACATTGCTGAGAAGTAATATGCAAATATTCTGATCACTGCTCTAAATGGCAAAGAGGAGGAAATCAGTTAGACACAAATCGAGACGCTTTTAAATATCCAGGAAAACAAGATAAGTTAATAAAGAGCCAGCTGCCAGGCTAGAAATAAGTAGTTTGGAACGGGTGATAGATAAACACTGGAAAATAAATATTCAAGAAATTCAGAGGAATAAAAATGGCATGTTTGGGTTTGGAGCGTCTCAGCGATGCTCTTTTATTTGCTTTTCCCAAATATTCATACAACTAACCTTTTAAACACTGGAGAGGGAAGTGTCACATTTCCTACTGGTATAGCCCGTAGAGGCATATCAGTTATGTACAGGAGCCATTCCTGAATCACCAGTGAGGAATTGTTGCAAATGTTTACGTAATGGTTTAGCGATTACATCACTCAAAGGGAACATCTTAAAGGTAACTACTACTATTTAAAATGCCTTTACTTGTAACTGTGTTGCCGCTGGTTTATTTATTATGCTATTATTATAAATTATAATTATTATTATATTGTTCTAAAGAAACAGAGGTGTAAGGAGTGATTTTTGCACCCTGGGCTGAGATGGAGGACGCCGTGCCAGGCACTGGGAGGCGAGGGAGTGCAAGCAGGAGGAAGCACAGGAGGATCCCACCTGACAGGCACGCTGCCTCGCTGGAGCCGGGGCTGGGGGTGGTTCTCTGCACCCTGCCTGGCTGCAGCTGGCACCTCTTCCAAATTGATTCAAATTGGGCTGTTGGCTCCATGGCCCTGCCCTAGTTATGCTACTGCAAAGCAGTGAGCTGTATGCGGTAAAGCTATGCTTTTAGGGCGGATCCACACAGCACAAACTATTTTGGTTTCCAGGTGTTATAGTGAAAATGATTTAAAAAACCCAACAAGTAGGAGTGGTGCACAGGTGTCCCAGGAAGAAGGCCTAACGCTATCGACCTACAGGAGGGCTGACCGTGCCCAGCTGACGTGACAGTGAATATGACAGTCCCTGTTTATTCTGAATGCTAATGTGTGCTCAGTATCACATCTGGCTACTGCTACTTTTCTGAGGCAACAGTGGTCTAATACTATTCAATTTCGCCATTTGACAAGCCGTTCGATCAGTGCTTCCCAAACTTCCTCAGCACGACCCCATTTCCTCATCATGGCCCCCCACAGCCCCAGGTGCCCTCCGTCCCCACCACAGCCCACGGGAGGCAGCAGCTGCTGCAGCCGGAGCCGAGTGCAGAGCCCGGCTTCTCCCCCCACACTCGCCCCATCCCCTCGGCCGCGTGCAGCCCTGCCGGAGGGCAGGGAAGATGCCCTCCGGCATCGCTGCAGGCTTGGGCTCCCTATCCTGCCCCCCTCTCCCTGGCAGCTCAGTGGGTAGGATCTGGCGTGGGAGGGAGGCAGCGCCGCACTGTGTCGCTATGGCCACAAAGATGAGGTGCCCCCGCTCACCCACAGCAGTGTGGGCACAGCTGTGCCCCACTTTGACAGCCATAGTGGTGCGGCACCCCTCCCACAATGAGTCCCACCTGCGCACATCCATCGTGACCCCATCTGCTGATGTTGCGACCCCATTTGGGGTCGAAATATGCCTATTGGTGTCAACAGGAGTTTTGCCTCTGAAGTCAGTAAAATTTGATTTACGGTGTGTTTACATGTCACCAAATGGTGACCTTGCTATGGCACCAGGCTTCAGTCTTTCCAAAAGGGAGGACTGAAGCACGGTGCAGTACAGGTGGGTACCATGCCATGCACACAACAAACACATGGACAGATTTTGCAACTGCATCATCACAGCAGTGCGCTATAACCGGAAAGTGTGCTGCTATGGTGAAGTAGCTGGCGACTGCGTGTAGACCTGCGTGATTGCCACGTCACTGTAGTGTGCTGCATGGTGACATAGTGCATTGCTACATTGCTGTAGGGCAATGTGTAGACATGCCCTTAGAGTAGAAAGAAAATGCTTTTCAGCATGATTATTCTGCTGTTAAGAAAACACCGACTGAACAATGCTAATTCTGTTATCTCAGTATTTGCTGCTTTTCCTCTACGTTGAACCCATGGCTCCTTGCAGCAGGAAGATTTGAGCAGAGGTTAATCACTAGTCCATGGCAGCACAGTTACGAAACAGCCCTTTTGCCATGGAAGGGAATGGGAAATATTGTGGAGGACCCGTGCTCCATTCTTGCATCCCAAACTCTTGCAGGTGGGATCTGCGGAATAGTTCAGTAAAACTCTGTGTCTCCTGAAGTTAGGAGGGCCGCACTCATCAGCCCATTCCCCCTTGTGTCCCGCATGCAATACAAACGTGAGGAAACATCCCAGGAGAAATTTGGCTTCCAAGTCCTCAATCAGTTCTTTCATACCAAGAGGACAACACGGTTCTTCAGCGCACTAAACGAAATACCTTTCCTAGTGCATATAAAAAAAGCTAAAATATCCCCTTACTATGTGGGACATGCACAAATATTATTCCATATATTATTAATAATACCATATGTACTGATAGGAACATGCTGGGGTGCTTAATTAAGGGCATATGCCCTCATGTCTAGCACATAAGACAGCCACCACTTGAGATACAGAATCTAAATACAAACCACATGTCTCTGCTAAGACTACTAATAAGTTGAGCGAAGATCGTGGGAGAAAGAATTTGGCACAATTATTTCGTGTGAGCCTTCCAAGCCTTTTCTGTGTACTTTATATAGTGTATCAGTGAGCTTTTCACTTTATCTCAAATGTTTGATAAGACTGTTAAATATAAACTTGACTTCTTTGTAGAGGATTTCATGAACTGTACACTACATGGTATTTCTCAAGGAAGATGGATAGTAAAACTACAGAGTCCGGTGAGGCAATAATTTAACATTCCCAAAGTCAGTGAGTAAAGGTGTTCATCACTATACTTACGTGGGAGGCAACGCTGATATCTCACTAGCTACTTCAGGTTGGTTCTTACTCTGCATTTTCACCTTGAAACAATATTATTAATTCTTTCACCTAGCTGAGAACGGCTGAATTTGGGAAGGTAATGGCATGAGTATGTATGTGGTTATGTGTTGTTATAGCCCTCACCTGTTTAGTGATTCCAGCTGAAGAAAAAAAGGAGCTATAAATTGAAGCGCAGCGTCTCTCTTTACAGAGGGAACAGTCTCAAAAATTCTGTAGCCTGAGTCCACATTATTTTTTGCTTATGAGTGGGGAGGCAAGGAGTCTCCTCATTGAGGTTTCTGTGCTTATGAATTGCTCATAACTTGGAATATCTTTAGACAGATATCTTGGAATATCTTTAGATAGGATGGAAATCAGAATTATTTAAGAAATATGTCTGCCATTTCTCCTCCTCTTTGGCACTATTATACCTAAAAGAGGGAAACGATACAATCCATATACAGCCCAATTCTTTGTTCTTCAGGCAGGTGTCATGCTTATTAAGGTCTTTAATCTAACCTTGCTACATTTCTAAGAACATTCTTCAAAAAATGAGATGTTTTTATCCTTCAGTGAAAAAATACAGATGATGAAAAGCAGCTATGCAGTCAGGGTGAGACAAAGAAAAAGCACAGAAAACAACATGCAGAAGCTTGAAAGACTCACGTCTGTGCAGAAAACTGGATAAAATAATTTGGGAGTGTGTGATTTGCAAAGATTCGGGCTCTACCTCTCAGCTCCAGATGTCACATAGGAACGAAACATCTATTTTCATTGTAAATACCGAGACAAAAACATTTTTAGAAGGTATCAGCACACTGGGCCCAAACTAATCCCTACTATAAAATGATGTAATTCTACCAACAGCAGTAAACCCTGGCCCACATGCTTTATTTATAGCACCTACCTCATCCCGATAGATTCAAAGATCACATGGCTACACGTGCTGCTCCTTCCAGGAATGTTTCATTCATCAAAAGAGGGAATGAACAGTGTCAAATTTTAATGCTGTCTCTTAAATTTTATTAATGGCTTTTTAAGAAAATATCTCCCAATTCAGAACTCTTCATCTTTACCAAGAGTTTTGGTTTTGGATACAAAGAAAGTGTTCAACTATTCATTGAGTTAAAATGAGCCTTTTGTCCTCGCTTTTGCTTAGTCTAAATAATTTGTTTTGTTTCCAGGCCTGTGCACTGATACTTAAACTGGGATTTTTCAAATGGCTGGGAACTGGCCATCCAGAGCCCTAAGGTAGCTGCAGACATCAGCATGCCAGAATAAGCAATTCTTCTTATTAAAGACTTTATCCAATTTCATTTTCGAATGGAAAGATTCTTATACGCGTCAGAGCAATTTGGATTAGGCTCTGAACAGTAAAGAAGTAAATCCCAGCTGCATTCCACCAAATTGTCATTCATATTGTAGCCGTATCAGAAGATTATCCTTGCGTCTGCATCTAAGTGGTTCAAAAGATAAGTGTAGGAATTCCACACACAAAACCCCAAATCATCCTCATTGCATTGTTCCATACAGTGAGAAGGTAATTTCTTAATGCTATTATATTAAATTCAGGGGGGAGGGGAAGGTAAAAAAGCAAACTAATCTAAATCCTTTCAAAATGATGATATTATCTACAAGTCAATCCAGTGTACAATAATTGGTTGTCCTTTGTTGTCAAATAATGAAAATTACAATCACTTGCAGAATGAAGCGGGAGGTAACTGAGAAGACAGCTGTGCTGTTAGTTGGATTGGCCACTAGCAGCTCAGCCAGTGACACTGCTCTGCCCATGCATCACTGGGCCCATGGATCTCAGGCATCACATTATGGCTCTGATTATAATGGTCCACAGCTACGTAGCAAATTCAGGTACATTCTGAAATGGACTGGTAAGAGGACTACACCTAGCTTGTGGGACACCGCAGCAGAAGAGCCAGAAGGGAGAAAAGAGGATGATTTTGTTTCAAGACATCTGCAACAAGACCTCAGCTATGCATGAATGGCCAGTCTAAGAGCCACCAGTTTCTAGACAAAATTTACCTAACTCCAATCCTTCACCCTTTGTGAAGATGCTGACCATAACATCATCTACCAAATCAATTCTTTCTGCATGTACAAGGATTGTTTTAAGAGCTTACAGCTCTGTTTACTGTGCCCATTACAAGTCTGTCCTTTTTCATGTTCCTCAGATAACACCTGTGTGTAACAAGGGAGACAGTGAAATTGGTAGAGTCCACTTTGTCTGTTATCAAACATCAGTCAGCCAACTAGAGGGAATAATTGTAGGGAACTATGTTTTTAAGAGGCCCTAGTATAAGCCAATTGTAACCATCTGGGTCAGACTAGCAACATGAATTAATTACTATTTAAAAGACTCCAATGGACATGAGATGCAACCCTTAAAAAATTTAAGAAACTGAAGGAAGTAATTTAAAAGGCCCCAGTCATGAAGTACTAAAACAACAAGTGAAAGACCAAGCTGTCCACGGATGCTTCGAAAGGGGGCACTGGAATGGAAATGAACAAAACTGGAATTAATTAA
The DNA here is from genome assembly GCA_030014935.1 of Caiman crocodilus. Taxonomy (NCBI): domain Eukaryota; kingdom Metazoa; phylum Chordata; order Crocodylia; family Alligatoridae; genus Caiman; species Caiman crocodilus. Next base: position 21,462,644 of record JAGPOW010000229.1, read on the forward strand.
ATTAATAGCTGTACCGTTATTGTTTGTGATGAACATCACTCATTAGCCTAGTTAATAGGCTTGTTATAAGAATTTGAAAGTCTGCATTATGTTAATATATTAAGGTTGTTTGTTAATTATTGTAATTGTGCTTGGCTGGGAAAGGGAGATGCGGGAAACTAAGAGCAGAGGCTGGCAAAATATGGCCTACCCAGCTGCAGGGCACCTAAAAATTTTAGAAAATTGGTATTTATCTGCTTCTAGCTGCCTGTCCAAGATGACAGGAGACAGGGGCAGTAGGACCCCGGGGAAGCCAGCAGGATTCAGTAGCAAGGCCAGCCCAGCCCAGCCCCATCCCTCACCCCTCCCAACTGGAAGCCTCCACCTGCAGCTGCTTTTACTGCTTCCCTGAATACCTGCCACCTGCTCCAGCACCATGTGGACCATGGCTGCATCAATGGACTGCAGGAGCACAGGGCTGCACAGTACCCCAGGGCCAGAACGGGGGGGGGGGGTACACGCGCAATGAGGGAGGAAGGGAGAGACTCTGTGTGTGTGTGTATGTGTGTGTGTTCATAGGGAAAATCCCATATGCACAGCCCACCATACACATGCACCCCCACCTTGTACTGCCATACATGCAGACCCCCAGACCCCCACCCCTTCACACAATCCAGCCACCCTCCACCCATAAACCCCATATCCACACACACTGCCACAAGCTCCATCACCCCACACTCATTCCCACACTCACAGCCTCCCCCACACCCCCCACAAACCTAGACCTATCCCTGCGCGCCCCTCACCCCCCAACAACATACAAGAATAAGACTTCAATTCAAGCTATTGTGCAATCACCTCTATGTACACTACGTAAAACACACGTGAATTAAGACAAAAATGTTTTTGAAACCAAATTAATTAATGTTGTAGATGTTTAATTTTTAGAATATAATTTGGTGTTTTTCTGGTTCTGAGATGGCAAAACCCCTTGCTAAAAGGAGTTCTTCTGGGGGCAAGGGGAGGGCCTTCTGCTGGTAACGGTCAGGGGTTAGAGGGTAGGACTTCCAATCACAAGACAGCAACTGGAGGTGGGGCACCTGTCAAGAGGTGGGGCTACCGAAGCGGCCCTCAAGAGCTTACCTAAACTCGGTAAGTGGTCCTCCACCTGAAATAATTGCCTGTCCCTGTTTAAGAGGCTCTAATGTAAGCCAGTTAGAAATGGTGGTTTTGTTGCACAGTGGTGATCACTGAGAATGCAGCCCCCATCTGACTCCTTTGCTCCAAGTGATTGCTGAACATCACAAGATAATGTTGCCAGACATGGAGGCCAATTACCTCTCTCTAGGGCTTGAGTGCAGGGCATTGACAAGGGTTGGGCATGGGTGGTGGTGTAGCAAACATGCACGTATGAGAGTCAGGCATAGCAAAAAATGTAGCATGTTTGTAAATCTCTTACTGGTCAGTAAACCGTATCAAATGGGATTAATATGAGAGTGACAGGAGGAGAAACTATAACAACCTTGCTTGATTTCAAGTTTTTGATTAATATCCCAGAGGTCTTTAAAAACATTTCTCAACCCACAAATAAGATTCAGGTTTTGATCCACTTTTGGCAAGCTGTTTCTTCATTATGCATGGAAAGAAAATGAATGTCAACAGCCTAAGAACCACAGCTGTCTCATACACTGTCTCAAATATCTGAACAGCTTTGAACCGCTGTCCATCTAACGTATCATATTACTAAAGCACCTGTCACTATAGTGCCTAAGCACCATGCAGCAATTAAAAGCTGCACACCCTGAAAGAGAAGTAGTCTCGCAATCCCTCCCTGGCTTTCAGTGTGCTGTATGGATTTTTGTTTGACTATTTTTTGTCTTGCTTTATATGCCTTATCCTTCTGCATTCCAGTTTGTCCAACTGCAAGTGGATCTTGGAGAGATGTCACTACTGGACTGAAGCAATTATCAAATACTGCATTTGAACTTGAACATAGTCAAGGTCAGGTTCTCTGCCTGGACCTGCTGAAGTGGAGGTATCTGCCTACTGATGTAAGCTACCAGTTGTTGCCTACCTGGAGAGTACACTGGGTACTCTTTCTTTGAAATGGTCCCAATTAACTGTAAAATCTTCCCTGTATTTTGCAATGGGGTTTCGGCCCACAAGGAACTTGCAGGCAAGAAAAGAAAAGGCAGAGACAGGGGATGAGGAGCTGGAGACAGTTCAGAGAAAGGGAAAGATCTTCTTGAGCCTGGCTTTGAACTTGGCTGTTGCACTGTAAATGAAGTTGAGAATAATCCTCTTCAGCTGCCCAAGAACGTACAGCTGCAAGCAGGAGTGGGAGCAGGCAAGAGCTCGGTACATCGGTAAGGTTGGCAGCTCCTCTGTGCTAGGCATAATGCTCCACTGAAACCCTTTCTTCTGATAACCCATCTCCAAATCACTACTACTGGTGGTTCTTTAACTGGCATACGAGGAGTCCATAGATGCCAGCACTGTAAGGTGCTGACATTGTATATGACCCCTTATTCCGATGGAAGGGAGCTCCAGTGTCTGTGACTAGTCATCAGGATGATGAAGGTAGTGTAATAAGGAATGTGAGCCTTCAGAAAGAGATGGAGAGCTTATTC